>CM048666.1:19740086-20940086 GCA_026401315.1 Dysphania ambrosioides
GGTTCGAAGTTTCCAATAGTAACTTGTTGCTTAATTTCATGATTGGATTGGCTTCTTCTATTGGAACTTCATGTTAGGTGATCTAATTGCCTCGTTAAAAGCTAAAAGTTCATCAGGTTCTTGCTGCGATGGATTTTCTACAACTCCAATAATTGGATGTTGCTTTTCTTAGGCTTTGTCACACTATAAGCTTTACTGTTTTCGGTATAACCTAAGGAATATAGATTTTTATCACTCCTTTCATCAAATTCACCTAAGTTCCTATTATCATCTAATTTCTCTAATATATGTTGGGTTTTTTCCTTTACATATCTCATATAGATTTTTGTTCACAATTTCCCTGATCATCACTCTATTGATTACATAGTAAGTTATGTTGATGGCTTCGGCCCACAAGCTTCTAGGAAGGCCACTAGCAATCAACATCATTCTAGACATGAATTCCAATGTTTGATTTTTCCTCTTCATGACCCTATTTTATTGTGGTGTTCTTGGAGTTGAGAAGTTCTCTACAAAAATAATCAAGTTTATAGTTTTGGAACTCGATTCCATGGTCAGTCAATATATGAACCATCTTGTTTCCTGAAGACTTTTGTAATTAGTTAGCCCATACAAGAAATTCATCAAAAGTTTCGTCCATGCTACAGAGAAATATTACCTAAGTGAAACGTGAGTAATCATTAACAATAACAAGTACAAAACGCTTTCCATTTCCGCTTTGGACACGCATTAAACCACAAAAGTCCATATAGATGTGTTCTAATTGTTTTGAAGTTCTCACAATTTTATAGACTTTAATGAGTTTCTAACATGCTTTTCTTTCACACATGCATCATAAAATTGATTCATTAAAGGTTACTAGTGAGCAAAATTCATATTTGTTTCCTGCCATGTGCTTAAAGCACCCACTATTGAGATACCATAAGTTGTTCCCCTCCCTAGCACCTACAAAAAAAAATTAAAATTAGTTATTAGGAACAAGAACCTAGTATCCCTTGTGTTCCCTTTCTTCTTTAGTGACATTAGACTTTTTCAAAAATTAAACATTTTTGTTAACACAGCATTCCCTTCAAACACAAGTTCCAAACATATGACGGCCAGTTTGACAATATAAGGTACAAATCTTGCTACTTAGCAAATCCATATACTTGTTCCATTTAGTCCTCTTCTTATTGTATGTGAACCCCACTCCTTTTACTCTTTTAGCTTAGGATTTTCAATCCACTTTGTAACTCCTACAAAGTTTTTGTTTTCCTTCTTATGATACAACTTAAGTTCCTTCTAAAGCAAAATATTTGAATTTTTTGCATTTTGTAAGTCAATTTTAAGTGCTTTAAATTCTTTATTGAAACTATCAAATGGAACTTAAGTGGTATTTAAGGTGAGATCAAAACTTAAAAGTTTATATTGTGTTAACTCCACAGTAAGCATTATATTTTCATCCTTGTTGTATCATTGGCTTCTTTTAACTTTACATTCCTATCTAACAAATCAAAAAAATATTGTTGAACATTTGTTCTAACATTAGTGAGATAGGTAATGTGTTTTTTGTAAACTTGTATTACCTTGTCAATTTGATTTATCTTGAGCATAAGAAACTTGTTTTTTTCCATCTAATGAGTAAACTAAACTAATTAACTAACTCATTTTTGGACTGGACATAAGAGTGTTAGAGGTTAGCTCATCATGAGTTGCAATCAAACACAAGTTAGCACATTCCTCCTCTTGTTGTTCCTTTTCTTTTTTGTAGTTAAAATCACCCCATGCAGCAATAATTTCTCTTCTTGCATCTGTTTAGGAATAGGTGTTCCTATTAGGCTTTGCTTGTTTCTTTGCTTTTCCTTTTCTTTTTTCAGATTCCCAAATGGAAATTCTCTTATAAAATAATCCAAGCTACCAAATTTATGACAACCTAAATTATTTTTGGAGGCACGATTCTTCTTGCCAAACGTTTTATTCTTGCAGTCATTAACCTTGTTATATTGATACATTTTTCTGAATTTTTTCACTAGCAAGGACTCTTTTTCATCAACTGACTCAGATCTAGACTCCTCTTAGGATTTATTTGGATATACAATTTATGATGTTGCTTTGCTTTCAGGTGTTTAGTAATCCTTAACTTTTGAAGCTGACGAAAACCAAACTTGAGAACGTAAGGGAGTTTGGTGTCAAAGGTCTAGAGTTTGTTGAAAAAGGTGAAGTATAAACATAAATTATATTCCTTTAATATTAATTGATGCATTAACATGAATTTTTTTTCTTACTCACACTGGGATTCTATTGTCAATATATGCTACAGTTTCTTTATTGTCACTTGCACTGAGATCTACAGTACGATGAATCTCTTTAGAGATGGCATACTTCCTGAGGAGGAAGATGTTGAGGATGGGCATAGCCATGATGATAAAGAATATGATGTAGAGATGGATGAGGATAAAGGAGACTCTAAAGATAGGGCTTACGATGAGGTTTCATCTAGGTGGGATCAACATGAATTGATGGCAGACCAAGCCCCACCAATTGACATAACCACAAAAGAACGTGATATTATGGTGATACCTCAACAACCACAAGTTTCCGATCAAGTTGCCACCACTAGTAAAGAGAGTTCTAAAAAGAGAAAAGGAAGAGGTCCTACAAAGAATCTTAAAGTGACAAAACCAATGCACCTTGATTACAATAGCTTGGGTCAACCATGTGGAAAGTGGCGTAGACAGTATGGAACACATCTTGGCATTTGTATGCGCAAAATTTCCATCTGAGGTGCCAAAGGGTTTAAAGAAATCAATATGGGAAGATACAGTGGTAAGCAAGTACTTAATGTTAACCTACGCATTGTTGCTAGATTTGTTGAATTCAATTTTTTTTATAGCATAGTTAAATGTTAACTATCCAAATTTTCCTTTTTTGTAGAATTTATTTCATATTCAACCCAATCAAAGCAAGAAGGATATTTTCCTTTCAGCTGTTGCAGAGAGATTTAGAGATTTCAAGTCCAAGTTAGTGAGTGGATGGATTTCTAAGAAGAGAGATAGATCTCAGTCTTGTAAGAAGATAAAGACAGGAATGGAAAATGAAGAGGGAGATCCAAGTAGTAAGAAAGCACCACAATCAATGCCTTATGAAATATGGGGTCACATCACTAAGGATGAATGAGAAGTATTTGTTGCCAAAAAACAACTCCGAAAGAAGTTGTAAGTTTAAAATGGTATTTACTCACATAAAAATTCATTAAATTAGCATTTAACTTTAATTCTTTTGATTTCTATTGATTTATCAGGAAAAGCATAGTAAAGCTTCCCAATGTTCGAGCCAAAAGAAGTTTTACCATCACATGGGTCGTAGAACATATGATGAGTCCCGAAAGGAGTGGATAGATACTGGGTTTCACCCTATTTCGAGCTCATCCTCATCGGTGACAACTAGTTCTATAGTTATGAATAAGGGAGATCGAGTTCTTGATTGGTATTGTTCGCTTCATGTTTGAGATTTAAGCGGTAGAAGAACCATTTTCAAATCGGGAATAAAGAAGATAGCTGATGTAGTGGTGAGTTTTTAACATAGAGACACTTTATTAGAATATTTACTAAGAAATTCCATATTTTCTTTGAGCAGATGGGATGGAAGGCCAAGGAGGCTACAGGCAAGTTCACTCCTAAAGGCAATGTTATGCCTTACATATGGTGCTAGGTAAAGACCATAATGTACGCATGAAAGGAAAAGGAGGCTTGCGTTTAGGGGTGGAAAAGGCCTTTGGAACAGAGTATGTTGCATCACAATCACGTACAAGCATAATGACACCACAAGATTTGGAGGCCATCACATCTAAGATAGAAGAGCAAGTTATGGAGAAGATGAACAAGAAATTTGCAACCATCCTGGAGCGAATGGGATTACCCATTATTGACTTCTTGGATGTAGATCATGGGGACAAATTAAGCCAGCAAGACCCAGAAACTCTAGTCAAGAGAGTCAAAGACCAACCGAGACCCCCTATAGATCCACCAATGCCTATTTTAGAGGTAATATTTTGAATATATTTAATAAGTTAATTGGAGGACGTCTCCTTGTGATGCGAATTATGTTTAACATTGTTTTTAGGAAGAGACCCCTTGTTGTCTTTTACTACCCCAATTAGGTGTGGCCAATGGTGATGAGTTAATTGAAGTTGCATATAGACGGGCGCAACCACCAATAATTGGCCAAAAGGTGCATTTGTTGCCTGTTTCTGGTGGTCAATTAAGTGTGTCCATAGAAACTATTATTAATGGTTTTGAAGATTTCTCACTCCCGATTCCAAGGCCGGAATGGAACCTCAATAAAATGTCGGATGCGCAAGGTAGTTTCGTGACATGGACATGTGCTTGGGTTCGATTTTCAGAGGAGGTAATAATTATATTATTTATTTTTCATCTTATTATTCTATATATGCATTTATTTCAATTGATAAAAGAGTTTAAATTTCTATTAAGGTTTTGTGGAAAATAAAGAAAAAAGATGAGGCAAATAAAAAGGGGTCGCAAGTAAAAGAGATGGAAGCGGAGGAAAGAAGTAAGAACAAGAGAGTGGTATCATCAAAAGGGTCAACTCTGCTTCCAAAAACAAAGGGAGATCCACTTGTGAGTACTCAAGTTCTTGTAACTTTAAGCAAGGATTGTTTATAGTTACATACATATGTTAGCAATGTGCCTGATGACAAGCCAATTCAAGTTGATTTGGCAAAAGAACTATTCCACTACATGGAGGACACACTAACATGGGTAAATAAAGTGGATGTTTATGAATTTCTATCAGGAGAAATATTGAATGTATCCATAATACAAGTCTTCATGAGGTGAAATATACTTACACCACTATATTTCCTCATTTTGTGAACTTCATAGTTGGGTGGTTATGTACAAGTCTAACATATCTTATTTGTTATGAGTTTAGTGCACTTTACGAGGATTTGAGTGAATGCGAGTTTGAATTCAAAGTTGGGTGGTTATGTTCACAACAGATTTATGACGCACAATGCATGACAAGCCAACCCGAGGTAAAGGAATACATAGAACAAAGTTTGATAAAATCAATCAAAGATGGGGATAAATTTATTGTGGCTCCATATATTGAAGAGTATGTTTTAGTCCCAACATGCATTATGTCTTTTGATATCATTATCTAAGTTATCATGTTTCTCTTTATTGACTTCAAATTCGTGTTTGTAGTAAACATTGGTTGCTCCTAGTCATATGTCCTTTGACTCACACGGTATATCAATTCGATTCTGTGTGTCTACAACCACCTCGACATTTACTTATTAAATCCTTGTTGACTAGGTATCTAAGTTGAAATAATGCGTTTTAGTTTGGTTATTAACTTTAATATCACATTGATATGACCTATATTTTTCTTGTCGAGTGCAGTGCAATGAAGAAATTACGCGGAAGTTTAGGATTACATTCAAGAGCTACATTTCCTAAATGGAAATCAGTGAAGATACATGTTTTTGAAATTTAAATGTTTTGTGGTAGCCTAACCTTTATTTATATATATGTAGTAAGCAAGTCGTCCTATGAAGTAAAGTAGATGTTTATTACCGTGGAGGATGGGATTGTATGGCCGGCATCAATCGAAAGATCGATGTGGCATGTCATTGTATTGTTGTTGTGTGTTGGTATGTTGGTATGTTGAATTGTATTGAACAGGTTTTTTTGATTACAAATTGGGAAAATGTTCATTTTACGGGGGAACTCTGCCGAATTTTTTCGAAAACTTTTATAATTAATTAAATTTTGTTTATGACGTAACTTTGAAACTTCAAAGAAATATTCATGTTTATGCTTCAAACCGTATAAATTTAACTTAGAGGAAATATTAATGGGTTGCTAAGAATTGAGTTGCTTTTGCTTTAATTTATCCTTCATGCTAAGAATTGAACAAGTAATAGAGATTGGTAATCTAATTTTGCGTTGTTATATGGTGGCTACATTTAGGTTTTCGACAAATCAAGAGATGAACCTTTCATTATTGACGAAATCAAAGAAATAAAAGACAAGTTTGCACAATTCCTTGCCAATAACTGTATTTAGTAGATAGATTTTTGTATACAATTCCTTGCCAATAACATTTCTTTTGATAAGTTTGGTGGATCAAGTTGATTCTTCAGCAACATCCACATTAGTAGCTAGAGTCGTTATTCATTAGTGCATTTTGGTGATGGAATTTTGGATGAGGACTGTTTCTAGCTATATCATTTTCTCCCTTTCGTTTCTTAATTCTGATTCTGGACTATGTAAAGTGGTAGCTTGAATTGTGTGTATATCATTGTTTTGTATCAAACTATCAATGTATTGTATTGTTCTAATACTTGCATCAAATAATATATAATTCCAATAACAATATCAGCTTTTAAAAAAAATATATATATATAGACTTTATGCTCTGGTTCACTGAAAACCGGAGCATAAAACCCATTATATGCTCCGGTTTTCAATAAACCGGAGCATAAAGTGTATTTTTTGCTCCGGTTCAAAACGGAGCATAAGATCATTTTGAATATGCTCCGGCTATATCTACTTCGGGTCAAAACCAGAGCATAAAGCCATAAAAAAAACCGGAGCACATGAGGTTTTTTCCACTAGTGGAAAGCCCTTTATTTTTGAAACTTTAACTATTGTGAATTCCCAAATGGTGTGCACAAGTCAAGTGACCCAGAAAATTACTCCACATTGAATTTTGTGAAGTCTCTAGTCTCTTGAAGTACTGTGACCATGGCTCTCCATCTCTCATCTTGTGGGAGACTTCTGAAAGTCTTTCAAACCTTCTCATAAGAGGTAATATTTCTACCAAGAGAATCTAACTTGTTCTTTATGTTAGTAAATCTAGTAAACATGTCTTAAATAGTTTTCTTAGGAAATATTTCAAACCTTTCAAACTTAGACATAGGCAAATCAATTTTGTAACGATTTACCTCACTTGTCCCTCATGGGTGAAGTATATCAAATTTTCAAATTTGTTTAGCCTTTTTACAACCCCTTACTCTATTGTGCTCATGCGGTCCTAAATCAAAGTGGACTAATTTAATATCCTAAACATTTTATTCTATTTTCTTAATGTATTCTCTTTTATAGTAGGAAATGGATTTAGGAACTTCCTCATTATTAGTGTAGTTTTAGTCACTTTAAAATTTTCTACTTCTATGACATGCCATACTTCGTAAATTTATGCCTTATTAAAAAATTTCATTCTATTTTTCCAATTAAGTATAGAACTTTCATTAGACATGGGTGGACATCGGGTAGATTAACCTTTTTGAAGCTTTTTATACCATTCATATTTCAACATGAACTTTGCTCTTCAAGGTGTCTTGAATTTGATAAGAATCTACTCTGATACCAATTGTTATTTATATGGATACTTACAAGATAGGACTTAAATTATAAGTGAGGGGAAATTTTTGATTTGTAATTTAAAGAACTAGAACAGATAAATAGTAAGGAACAATAGAAAAGAACAAAAAAGATTTTTTCATGTGAAAACTCTTGTACCCATTTCAAAAGAAAAACCACGACCCTACTATAAGGTTTTAAATTTTCACTATATAGGCAACACCTAATTTACTATTTAGGATTTCTCTCACTTCTTGTATTTCAAACGAATAACGAGTTTTCTTCTCTCTTCTCTCTTCTCTCTTCTCTTTAACCCCTTTAACTTAACTTTAAATCACTCACTTCTCTCTCTTAAACTTCACTCAAAGTTCAACAACTCACTCTCTCAACGTATTCCATAACTATATTTTATAAGCTCTCAAAGATTACAAAAAATCTCTAGTGCACATAGAATTTGATGAAGACTAGAAGGAGTTCAGCTCAAGAAATGTGGCAACTGACACTTCGAATGCTTTTAATGAAAATATCTCAGAACTTGGTAAGTAAAATGCACTTATGAATGTGAGGAAAAGTGACCTATATACACAAGGTCTTAAGAGGCTTTCACCAACCACATTACATGAAATAAGGAAGCAATTATAAAGTTATTTATCCATTGTGAATAAGTATGGTTGACTACAAACTAAAATGTACTTTGCCAAACCTTTTGAGCTTAGAATACTGAAAACCATACATGCTTGCATGGATATAAAACAATGAGCAAAGTAAGATTTTCTATTGAAATTCTTTTTGTAAAGGTTTAATTGAAGATAAAAAATACTTAAGTAGATATTTTCAAAGTACAAAACCCCTTTAAAATATAATTTGATGCAAAGTATGAATGGAGCTTAGGTGAACCAACTTCTTCCTTGACCCACGTGCTTACATACACCCTAAAGAACACTTATGCAATTGGGTTTCTCTTACTCCACGAAGCTTGGGCTTCACTCGAAGTCAAGTGCACCATTCCTACTTTTAAATAGTTCATCGTGCCAGAATGGAACTTCCCTCAAAACTCCATAAAAAGAATGCTTTGCTTCTATTTTTCCTTGAGTTTTTCTTACTTCTTATGGATAGGCTAGATTTAGTTGATGCAACACAAATTTTTTTTTTCTCCTACTCTAGATTTAAGAACATTGTTCTGCAAATATAGGCACAAAACCCATAATGAACAAAGTTTAATTTGTCATAACCAAAACAATTAGAGGAATCAATTGATACGAAATTACGTTTCTAACTTTTGATCGAAAATATATTATTAGGTATGCAGAAGCTATTAATGTACTCATATAACCCTATAAGATACCCATTACCACTTACTTTCAAAGTATACTTCAAATACAACTCAAAAATAGAGTATTATAACATTAAATATAAAAATATTTACTTTGTATATTTTTTTAATTTTCTTTGTAATTATTACTCGTAAAAGATTCAATAATTGCGATAGAGTATTTAATAAAAAATTTAATAGTTCAATGTATCTACTATGCCTCGGATGCATGTAGAATTGGACATACTTACACATATATCAAAATCATTATTTCAAACTAGGGATGTCAAATCGAGTTAAATCAGGTCACTTTTATCCTATTGGGTAAGGCCGGGTTGAATTAAATTGGTTATTTTCTTGCTCGAGTTTAGGTCATGCTGTATTCGGTTTGGGTCAAGGTCATTTTAGGTAAAATTTAGTCGGTTCTTAAACGAGTTATAGGGGGTTATTTTGAGTTCGACTAAAATAAATTGTATGAGATCGAATCAAATATAATTTTATTTATCACTAGACCTTGAATGATATAAACTATGATGACAATGATTTAATGAGTTTTGTACTTCGTGACTGATTTCAATTAGTGACATATGGAAAGCTGAAAAATATTGGTAGAGCTATAAATGCATAATCATTTGTTAATATATACTTATAAGTTATAAAATAAGGTATAACAATTAATAACAATATTTGATTCCAAGGTTATTAAAATAGGGTAAAAATAGGTCGGGCAAGATTAGGTTATATTTACATATATTCAGATTTTAACATAGGAGTAAATTTGGGTCACAAGCTGTTATAAATCGGGTCATATTGGTTATGTGTCGGGTTCAATCGATTTTTAGTTATCTTCGGGTCAAGTCAGTAACGGGTCGGACACGTATCGGGTTCGGGGCTTTGAATATCGGATCAAATCAGTTTCATGTTGAATTCAGGTCGGGTTTGGTAGGTTTTCGGGTCTCACGTTTTGGGTCATGATCATGTCGGGTTCGGGTCGATTTCGAGTAACTTATCGGGCCGAGTCTGATTTTGACAGTTCTAGTTAAAACGTCAATCATTGGAGTTTTAAATGGATAAAAAAGAAGTAAATTTTTTTTATATAGTTTGGTTTATCTGAATGCGTGTAAGAAATTTTATTAGTAAAACTTGAGTTGAGTATTAGTTAATGTTAATGAACTTGGTGGTTAAAAAGTTAATAAATTAGTCCAAGTTATCGATTTGCGACTGCGGGAAGTACGGTGTTTAATTGTCGTCCCCAGACCCACAACTCAAATTAAGCTAATGTTAACTGGAATGGAAAAAATGCTAATAAGTGGAGAGATATACGAGATCCACGAATAACGCATTAGATATAGCTAAGAGCATATGTAATGCATAACAGTCCCATGTGTACGTCCAGGATGACATGAGAAAAGTTGACTTCATAAAGTTTAAATTTTAAATTATAAATTTTAAATTTTAAATTTTGGCTTCGAACATGCTTTATAATTAATCTCTTTACTCAATCATTTAACAATTCGACTTACATAATTAGTTAACATATGTCAATAAACTAGCAACCGAATTAATGTTTACTAGACCAGCACATACAAGGACGTATCGTTAGAGATGAATGTTACTGGTGATAAACTTATGAATACTATGTGTTAAATTTGCAATGCTACTGGAGATCCGATGACTATGCCAATCATTATTGGGTCGGACACATGCATATGTGAGTCCCATATCTAGTTATACAGAATGTACAAGAAAATTTTCTAATTTATACATGATATAAATATATTGGGTGTATTTTCGTAATTTTAGTTTTTTTACCTGAAACCACAATTTCTATACTAGGTATACTTTTTGTATTTTTATATCTGATATAACAATATATACATATATCATGTATGAATTAGAAAAATCTCAAATGAATAATGGGATACATTCCTTCATGATGAATACTATGGACGGGATAGAGGATCTCAATACTCTGTCTATGGGCCATGTGTTTTTAAACAAATCTGAATGAGAAGACTTAAAACTTGACTATAACCAAATATAAAATACATAAATAAGATGGTCAAACCAAGCTCAATTAAACTTAACTCATTTAGTGGATCTAATATTTTCTTAGACTAAATTATTTAATAAATTTCAAAGGTTAATAAATAATAGTCATTTTGAAAATATTTTAAAATAGTAAAAACAATTTTTTTTGTATATTCTTTAACTTAATTTGGAAATAATATTGAAAACACAAAAATAGCTTTATTTTACCAAAAAAAACTATAAAATAGATTCCACAATTAGGTTTTAGGAATGATATCATTTTTATCAAATTTGTAGGTAACATTTCTATATATAAAAATTAATATAAAATAGAGGTAAAACGTTTTTGACAAAAAAACTATTTCTCCCTACGATTGTCTTTTAGCAAATAGAAATTATAGATACTCCAAAAATGTAAAAAATACTGATGTATAATTCAATTTGAAATAAGTACATTATTTTATTAAAATATAATTCGATCAACATGTATCTAAGGATATCAAGCGTCAAAAAGATGCTCATTAGAAATTGTAAAAAGATACTGAAGTATAGAATTAGAAATATTTCTTATCAACTCCTATTGGTTTTTGGATTGGCATAATAGGCGGATCTAATATGGGTTTAGTGGATTCAGTTAAACCCATACTAGAAAAATAAAACCCCTTATATATCCTTTGCAACATAGATAATCAAATGTATAACTCCAGCTCATTGGTAAGCATCTCTTCTTTTTACCCAACCCACGCATGTTCAAAACTCAATACACCCCACTCACTTTTTTCCCCCTTTCCCGATTTCCCTAATTCGCCTTCTAAATTATAATTTCCTTATTTTCCTTCACATCTTCCACACACCACACATCCGCCCCTGTTGAAAACCCTAGTCAACCACCCACCACCACAGTACCACTCCACTAGTCCTTCACGAAAACCCCCTCGGCAATCGGCCCCTCAACTCATGCCTCCCCCTGTGTCCGTCACTTGAGTTCTCCGCTCATTCGTCCAAACCTCAACTCCTCAAGACCTGCTCGCCTGCTGCTCCACCTCCAGGCCTCGGACGCCTCCAGTACTCCATCTCCGGCGCTCGCATTCGGCAGCTTAGCCATATTTGTAAGTACAAGAAGTCTTCTTCACTTCTTGGCTCTTCTCAAGTCTCAATCTCTCATTCCTCAAATTTGATTAATTTTCTAATTGATTTAATTTTTTATTTGTTATTTGTGAATTGTGAAAATGTGAATTGAATATTTGAATGAATGATTTGAGAATTGGTTAATTGTTAATTGTCATTTGTGATTTGTTAATTGATTGAATGATTTTGGAATTGGTTTTCTTGTCAATTGTGATTTGTGATTTGTGATTTGTGTATTGAATGAATGATTTGGGAATTAGACCAATTGGTCAATTGTGAATAGAATGATTTACTTTGAAATATGAATTAGACCAATTTGATTATTGTGAAATGTTGAATTATTGTTATTTACTTTAAATCTTGAATTAGAGAAAAAGAGTTAGTATATTAAGCTTATATTGTTTTCAAATTTGCAGTTTGAATATGAAGAGATTAGAATATTTTTGGAAAAATAATGTCTCAAAGTCCCAAAAATCATCTACTTGTTCTTCTCCGAATTCAATACCTCTTGAATCACCTCAAAATGAGCCTTTAATCAATGAAGATGATTCTCCAATACAAGAAAATCAAACTCCAATAGAAGAAAACAAACCTCCTTCAAATTCACCCTCCAACTACAAATGCTACATATACTAGCGTGGAGGAGTGCACTTTGTAATTTAAAATTTTAGAATTTTTTATTTATTGCTTCATTTCATAGATTCCGAATCAATTGTACAAAATTTTTGGAACCGCTACTGATTGGCATCTAAATTCGACATTTTGAAGGACCTCTTTACAATATGTTGCTTTGCCGCCAATGCTTCTCTATAATCATTGATCAACCTAAGTTATTGTAACTTGTAAGCTTTTCATTCTGAGCTTGATATCATGAGCTATAGTCTAGAATAAAGTTTATTAATGTTGGCCAAACTTTGTTTGATCGATTGAAGTTCTCTTTCGATAAGCTAGACAACACAAAATTGTTATATAACGAACTAATTTTGGAAACATTGATTAAATCATGAAAGTGATTATCAAATCCAATCTTATTTGAAAAATGAAATATTATGGAAAAAGGTAACTCATATAAGGATCGTTCTAGTACCAATTAATAGAAAACCCTTTATTTGCTTCACTCCTATTGCTTTGGTTTTATACAAAATGAAGCAATCGAAGAAGAAATATAGGGGACTAGACCAAGTGCTTCAGTTCTTGCCTAAACCGAAGCACATGTAGAATTAATGCTTCGGTTGAGGCAAGAATCGAAGCACTTATAATTATTAATGCTTCGGTTAAGCCCTATTCCAAAGAACTTATGGACCTTAATGCTTTAGTTTATGGATCAGCCACATCACTTATAACATGCCCCTTTATATTCCTTTGAATTATTTTCGTATATGAATTGAAGCAAGGCTAGCAACGTGCAATGGAATTTCATAGAAGTTTAATTTGCTATTTTTGGCCCTTCCATATTATTCATTATCTCCTTTCCCTTCCAGGTATGCATTCTTTGAAATTGACCTAGATATTAATTTATTAAAATCTGGAATTTTATAAGCATTATATTTCCTAATCTAAATTGATCTTGGCTTTATTATTGGTGTTGTTGGACATGCTCTTGTCATTGCTTAATATTATTTGGTGATCTTGTAGAATGAGTGTGTGTTTTAGGTTAATTGGCTTACTACATGTCTTTTTATTTGCTTACTTCTATACGAAATTTGCTTACCGCATGTCTGTTTATTAAAAAATATGTACAGGTAAGAGGGAGTAATTTAGTAGAACAATCCGTTTTCTCCATGGCCATTAGTCTTGGTTAATTTAGCTAATTTGACCCATATTTTCTAAAATATGTCAAACCAAATGGAACAAATTATTATTGCAAAAGCCACAAAATATATTAGGAGGAAAAGCCACGAAATTATTATTGCAAATTAAAAGCCATGGCTCTTAGTCCTTAATATTGGGAGGAAAAGGGAGGTATAAGTTCATTCTTGGTAATGATAGTGAAGGAAGGAAAACAATTATGCTCACTCTATGCATATATCCTATGCATTAAAGTAGTTATACCCTATGTATCACTGCCTTGGACGAATTTCATTACATCTCATATGATATTTTTGTAGGAATTTAGATACGATTAGTGGAATTGCAAGAAACGATTTCTTAGCATCTAAAATAGGATCTCAAGCATAAAATAATAAGAATTATCAGTATAGAATTGCATACCCTTGATGCGTGAATTCCTCAAAGCAATAAAGGCACATCTTTTGGAGATTTAGAAAGTCAATCGTCGTTCCTCTAATATTAGTCCACAAGCAACGATCGGATTTCCCACGTATGCTAGTACGGAATCAAGAACCGTTCTTGATTACTTTTTAGGGTTTGAATTATAATGTGAGAGGAGGCACAATGAGAGGTGAATTAGGTTTAGGGTTTTACATCCCCATGTGTATATACTAATATATGTAACATTTACATATATAATTATATACATATATATAACATTTACATGTATGATTATTTGCATATATAGCATGTACATAAATAATATTTTACATATGTAACATTTACATATATAATACTTTAAATACATAACTTATTTACATATATGTAACATTTACATATATGAGATTATGTTAATTAAGTAACTTAAAGTGACTTAATTAACCTAATTAATTCAATTTACAACTCTCACATTATATTAGATTTGTCCAATCAATTGCTTATATGTGTGATCTCATAAGACTCGGTTAAGTTAGTATAGTAGTACATTAAACTAATTAATATAGAGATTATAACTGGCTTTTAGAAAAACACTATAATCACTTGAAATAACAGAATAATATTATCTCTATAATTAATCCTAATTATATTTAGTTTGTTACACTTGTTGAGGATATTTCCTTCAATCTCCCACTTTTCTGAAAACAAGTGTGTAACCATAAACTCCCTAAGTCTCTTAATGTCAAATTTGATAGTATGATCACATCTTATGTCATGCATCCTTACTAATATTCAATTCATTTCTTAAAATCCGAGCTTGAACTGTCAAAATAAATGATTAATTCTTAATCCATTTGAGAACAACCATACATTTTCCAGTTCTTACTCTTCAAGAGTCCTAAGACAAAAATCCTAACAATTAGGAGGAATTATTCAATCGTATACAACCAAAACTCCCACTTAATTTTTAGCAGCCCCGAGCATTTCCTTTATAACCACCTTTTACGGCATGACATTTGAGAATGTCAAAATCCTACTTATCACTAAATTAGAATAGTGTCGTACTAATGTCAAAGAAATCCACTAAATATAATAAATGAAATTCTTAAAACATTTTTAAGAATATCAAGTAGGTCTATCCAATATGTATCCATATACATATCCATGTAAAATGACTAGACATCTCCATGTCCCCAAAGCCCATGAAACTACGCTATTAATCAACTTACACACTAGTCCTTAATTGAATGATTTATGTCTAATTTAATGATTCGGACTAGGGACTAATAGTATTTTATAACCTCGGCTCACTTAATAGAGTTTCATTCATCAAATCACGTATTTGACAAACCTATCGAGTGTTATATAATACTTTGGACTTTTTCTCTAAATCAAAACCACATTTAAATAAGAACACTTTATTGATAAACATAAACAAACATATCTAAGTGCTTTATGTCTATGACTAGTTTTACAATAAAATAGTAAACAACTACAGACACTCCCCAATATACTTAATCCCTAAAGCTCTAGTATGACTTTTATACTTGAGTTAAAGAAATGGTTTAGTTAACAGATAGAAATCAGTATGAATATTGCTTTGAACTCTTCCAGCTCAATGCCTCTCCATTCAGACGAAGGATAAAACCAGATTGAGACTAGAAGTTATCTTTGTCTAATTGAAAGCTTGCATCGATATAATTTTCAATCATTAATTTACTTTAAAGTTTGTATACTAAGAAATAATCCTTAGCTCTTCTCAAGTGCTTTAGGATATTTTAGCTACACTCTAGTGTGTTTCACCTAGATTCGAATAGAATCTGCTACATATGCTCAAAGCATATGAAATATTCGGTCGAGTACATATCATATATAATGTACCATATTGCCGAGGCATATTATTTATTCGCTTAGTCTTATCCATGTTTGAAGGGCATTGAGTCTTACCTAGCAATTAACCATGCTACATTGTGAGAAAACCTCTCTTGAAAGTTTCCATATTATATCTACTAAGTATCTTATCAATATAAGTTCTTTGACTAAATCCAATATGCACTCAACTTCTCCAAAGTCTTTCATAGAAAAATAATTCTTTAGCCATTTCTTGACTCATTCAAGAATAGGAACATTGTTTTCTATGAGCAATATGTTATCTCTATATAAGACTAAGAAGACTATGATACTCCCACTAAACTTTTTGTAAACACAAGCTTCTTCATTCTTGAGAAAACCAAACTATTTGATTGCCTAATCGAATCAAAGATTCCAACTCCGAGATACTTGCTTTGAAAATGTTAATGTTTCCATCTGTATCTTTTTTCTCTTTGAAAACCCATTTGCATCCATTAGGTGTAACCCTATCAAAAAAATTAACCAAGTCTCATACTTTGATTTTCAGACATGGATTCCATTTCAATTTCCATAGCTCCAAGCCATTTTCGGAGTTTTGTCTTGCCAAGGCTTTTTTGTATCTAGTAGGTTCCTCAAGTTTTAAAATCAATATTTCATTACTTTCGATTAAGAAGAAATCCACAAAACTTCTTTGGTGGGTATCTTGATCCACTAGATCTGCATAGGACAACAATAGGAGAAATTATCATCTCAACAATTTGAGAAGTTTGGCTCAAATCATATTCGAGTGGAGTAGTAGGAGGATCATGCATTGAATGCACTTCCTCTAACACAGGGTCAACATGGGAGAAGGATTATGCAATGCATAACCTCTACCACAAATAATGGCATAAGTGCTTCTACTTCTGACATTGATTGATCCATATCCATTTGTTTCGCTTCTCAAACTTCTTTATTAATCCCATACCTTTTTGGAAATAAAGTCTTTTCTAGAAAGGTAATATCCTTAGCAAGAAACACTTTGTTGTCTTTAATAGTTGTAAAAGTAATAGCCCTTTGTTTCTTTAGGTTCAGGTTTGTCTAATTATAAATATTTTACATAAGTCTTGCAAATCCCAAATGCATAGAAAAGATAGGTTAGGAACACTTCCTCTCCATAACTCATATGGATTTTTATCTACAGCCTTTGAGGAAGTCCTGTTTAATGTAAAAGTAGTAATTTTGAGAGAATATCCCCAGAATGACAATAGAAGGTCAGCAAGACTTACCATCAATCAAACCATATCTAATAGAGTTTTTATTTTTAGAAACACCATTCAACTGAGGTGTTCAAATAACCACTAAATTCTTGGCTCAAATATTCATCACCACAATTTGATCGTAATGCTTTTATTGTCTTACCAAGTTAGTTCTCTAATTATTTTTGAAACTCTTTGAACTTTTAAAAAAATTCCAGCTTAGGTTTAAGTAAATATCTCAATATCTACTTAAACCATCAATAAAGGTTGTGAAGTAGCTATAACCTCCCATAGCTTTTGTACTCATTGGTTTACCTACAACTGTATGTATTAGGCCCGATAGTCCATCTTCTCAAAAAGTGTTTTTTCATCTTAACTATCAAACAAGAGTCACATACATCTAATGATTTGTAATCAAAAGTCATTAGAAGTCCAACCTTTTTGTAACTTCTTAATGCAATTCGAGTTGATATGGCCTAAATGATAATACAAATAGGTAGGGTTAGTATCATTTGTTCGATGTTTCTTGCTTTTTATATTAAGAACATTTTTATCTTGGTTGAGTAAACACAATTCATTATTAGCACTGAAAAAAAACATATCATCCAAATAAATAGATAAATAACCTTCTTTATTATAAATGAATATCCTTTAAGTTCTAAAACAGGAATCAAGATAATGTTTTATCAATATGAGAAATATAATAACAATTATTAAGTTTGTTCTAATATTTATTTAGAAGGTAAAGGTAAATTATAAGTTCTAACTATTGCAACCTTTGCTCCATTTGTAACACGCAGTTCTACCTCTTCCTTAGCCAGTTTTCTATTCCTTTTTAGTCCCTACACATTCGAAAAATATGAGAAACTCTTTCGGTATCAAATACCCAAGAAGTAGAAGTTGCTAAATTTATTCTATAACATAGATACCTAAAGAAGAAGCAACATACTTCTTATCATTCAAGTACTTGGGTTAGTTCCTCTTCTAATGACCAATCCTATCATAATAGAAGCATTTGCTATCAGCTACCACTTTTGGCTTTGCAATAGCCCTTGGCTTTTTAGAAGTATTGGTAACTTGTTTACCTTTATCATACTTCTTTTTTCTAGCCCCAGCTTTCTTAAACCCTTTTCCCTTTTGAACCATTAGAACTTCCTTCTTAGGCTCAATTTGGATGTTTTGCTCAGCAATTATGAGCATCCCATGTAACTCAGCAAGGGTCTTCTATACCCCATTCATACGATAGTTCAACTTGAAATTCTTGAACCCATCATGAAGGGAGTGTAGTATGATGTTAGTGGCCAACACTTGGCCATAAGGAAAGCCTAGTTTTTCCAAGATTTCAAAATGACCAATCATCACAAAGACATGTTCTCCCACTGGCTTCCCCATTTTCCAATGATGCTCAAGGATAGTTTTGTGAGTTTCATACCTTTCAACTCTAGCCTGTAGCCAAAACATGGTTTCCAGCTATTGGATGATGCTATAGGCATCCATTTTCTCAAACCTATTTTAGAGGGAAGATTCCATGGAAGCCACCATAAGACAAGTAATAGATCTGACCTTTCTAAGACAGCCTTATGATCGGCTAACTCAGCATTCGAAGGGATAGAGCTTAAGGTTGGGATAGGGGTTTTGAGGACATTCTCTCTTTCTTCGGACCATAGAACAATTCCTAGGTTCCTATCCCAATCAAGGAAGTTTTTCCCATTCAGCTTATCCTTCTCAAGTATTGAATGCAAGTTGAAAAGTGAGTTGTTGTTGTTAGACAAGATATCTATAATAGAAAATATGCAAAATTTGTTACATTTATCGAGATGAGCTTTAAATATTTATACAATTTAAATAAAAAAAGATATAAGCACTCAATTCCTTTAAAAGCCCTTTTGAATTAAGAAATTCTAAGATCCTTTCTAAAATAATTTTAAGCGGACTTGGGCCCTACTCTTAAATTTATTTTATCAAGATAAGTAAACTCTTTACTAATTAAAATACTTGTAATTCTTGGTTGATAGGTGATAACTCCTTATCATATTCTTATCCCTTTGCTTCAAAACTTAAAACCCTTTTGATGATTTTGTTGAGTATAATAAAACAAGACTTGTAAATTTTCCAAATTTACCGTATTTATCCCAAGATAATTAGCAACACCCTGCTTAGGCAGATTCTATCACTAATGATCAAAGGCTTCAATAGGTGTTTGTTTGGAAAAGCATATTAACTCAATATTAACTAGGGACCCAAGTTCTATTTATTTATTTAAAAGTGAACTCATAACATAAATAAAACAACATAAACTTAGAAAGCATATTTAAACCAATATAAAATGCAGAAAAATAAATGTGATCCTAGTATGACCCTTAGCCCCTAAAGACTATTCTTCATGGGCTCCATCCTTGAAACATCATGGATCACCATTCTTGATCATCTTGGACCTTCACTCCTTAGATCTCCATCCATAGTGATTACAAATAAATTTTGATATTTATGATAACAAATTAAAATAAATTACAAAATACTAATGATACACAGACCATATTTAGGATACAAAAAAAACTTAAACGATGCGCAGATTGTATTTTCTATCCTAATTTGGGCCATACTAGTCACTGCATTAAATCACATTATCATATATTATAACATGCATAAAAATATAGTAATATCAACACATTTGAAATTAACAACATGCTTTTAACAATTAAAAGCACCCATTACTTAATATTATCAATCATATTATTAAAACCAAATAACATTCAAAATAGTAAAACATGCCATAAGAGAAAAGAAAGCATTCACTATTCAAATTTACTAATCATATTAATAAATTTAAATTATAAATAAAACAAGGCATTAACTAAATTTCAATTTTACTAATCAAATCAATAAAATTAATACATAGATCATTTAATTTTACTAATCAAAGTAATAAAATTAAAATACTGATTATTTAATAATGCTAATCAAATTAATAAGATTAAATTACTATCCATCAATAACCATTATTGACTAATTTTATTATTTTTGATTCAATTAAATTTAAAGTTATAATCAAACTCAAACTAATTAGGTGATTAAAATTGCAAAAAATCTTTAACATAGAGTGGGAGGATTGATTGGGCTCCAAGCCCGACCTAGGCCCGTCGTGGCCTGCACTGAGGCATCACGCACAGCAGCCCCCAAGGTTGCCTTCTCCCACGCAAAGCAAACCCATACCCAAAGAACACCTTGCCAGCAACATGTGTCGGCAACCCACTACCCACCGCCATAAAAAACCTCCAAAACTGCGCAACTTTGGAGTGTTTTTGAGCAATTTTGAGCAACTATTATTCAAATTTGGGTTCTCAATTAAGGAAAAAATGTTTTATTATCATATAAACATAATTTGGTATTAATGAATTATGAAATTTCATAATTTTCATGATATTCAATCAAATTAGGGGTGATTTTAGGGTTCTTATTTCATGAACTTCTAAGGGCAATTGTTGAGCGAATTTGATGAAAAATTACAATCAAATTATGATTACATGATATTCACACAACATTGAACAAGAATTTGAACCTTAATCAAGCAAAAAATTCATAACTTTTGTTTGATTAAAATTGAATTAGGGCTTTCTAAGAACATGTATAATGAAAAAAATAATTTTATTCAAAATTCGTGCAATTCATGATTAAATCTAGCATCAATTGCATTAAATTAAACTATACCAATTGGTTAAAATCCAATTTTAATTATGCAATTTTAATCATCTTATCAAACCTCCCCTAATTAAATAAAAAAAAACAAAATTTCATACATAATCATATAAAAATATGAAAGAGGCTAAATGATACCACTATAGGAATAATTAGATGTGATTATCGGAGTTGCAAGAAACGATTTCTTATCATCTAAAATAGGATCTTAAGCACATAATAATATGAATTATTAATATAGAATTCCATACCCTTAATGAGTGAATTCCTCCAAGCAATAAGGGCACGTCTTTTGGAGATTTAGAAATTCAATCGTTGTTCTTCTAATATTGGTCCACAAGTAATGATCAGATCTTCCATGTATGCTAGTACAGAATCAAGAACCGTTCTTGATTATTTTTAAGGGTTTGAAAACTAATGTGAGAGGAGGCACATTGAGAGTAGAATTATGGTTAGAATTTTACATCCCTATATGTATATACTTATATTTGTAACAGTTACATATATAATTATTTACATATATAATTATTTACATATATATAACATTTACATATATGATTATTTGCATATATAACATGTACATATATAATACTTTACATATGTAACATTTACATATATAATGATTTACATACATAACTTATTTACATATATATAACATTTACATATATGAGATTATGTTAAATAAGTAACTCAAAGTGACTTAATTAACCTAATTAATTCAATTTACAACTCTCACATAATTATATTAGATTTGGCCAATCAATTGCTTATATGTGTGACCTTATTGGACTCGGCTAAAGTTAGTAGTATATTACTCTAATTAATATAAAAATTACAGTTGGTTTCTAGCAAAACACTATCATCATCTAAAATAACCAAATATTATTTTCTCTATAATTAATCCTAATTATATTTAGTTTGTTGCACTTGTTGAGAACATTTCCTTCAATTTTAGTTCTGAAGCTTCAGGATACTAGTTGTGGAAACTTAGGTACAATTTCCATTAAGGTCACCCAATTATTTATGTTAAAATACCAAATATTATAAAGTTTAATATGATTCTTTAAACACCAAAGATATGGATAATATGTTTTGGTGGAATCCAAATATAGTAGCATCATAACACTATAACTATCTATGTAAAACTGTATTGCTAATTTCCCGATTTTATTACCTTAGTTCTTTTCAGTTTTCAATTAATTTGGAATTTTGTAGGATATAGTAAAAGATCCATACGGAATAAAAGGGTGAAGAAGGGAGTAATTTCTTCACTAGTGGCTTATCACGTAAGACCATGATCAAGGTTTGTCAATTTTTTCGATTTTTTCTAAACATGATGAATTTATAAAACTCATGAAAATGTTAATAACATTCTTATTATGTAGGAATTGAAGTGTTTGTTGATCAATGTTTGTTGATTTTAGACTACACATTGTTTTTTGGTTATTGATGTGTATTTGATGATTATTTAATTTTGAAAAAAGGTTCACAAACAATATTATTACTTTATGAGAAATGTTCAGTTATTGGGAAACTTTGTCAAAATTTCACGGGACTATGTTTTTGTTATTAGGTCATTAAGTTTGATATTTAAGCTTTGTGAGATTATCGTAATGAACCACCTATTCAATTTTTTCCTTTTATCTTCCTAGTTTTCTAAAATGGACCAAAAATGGATGTATGGTAAGCGAACTTCAATAGAGTTTTTAAGGGGTGTTGAAGAGTTTAGTAGAGTTTCCCTTCAACACTAAGAACATAATCATTAAAAGATGATTTTGGGTCCTTGTTGTGACTGTAATAAATCAAGGGGATATTGTGATATTAACGAGGTCAAAGATCACTTAGCTTAATTCATCATGGGTTTAAATTAGGCTACATGATGTAGAACTGACATGGCGAAATGATTGATTTTGGGGAAAGCCCTAGCTACTGTGAAAGATGGGATAAGAATGTTGGCAATGAAGATTGTGAGAACGTAAATGAGAACATCACTAGAGACGATGATGAGAATGGAGTGGAGGAAGACAAAATAGATGAGATGATGCATAATGTGGAGGATCATTTTGCATACCATCCTCATTTGTTTGATATTATTTTGAGAGCTATCGAAAAACCTTTGTATCCCAAATGTAGTTCACACACTAAACTATCGACTACCATGAAACTCTTTAACTTAAAGTCATGCCAAAGTTGGAAAGATAAGAATTTCACACATTTGTTAGACCACCAAATATTATAAAGTTGGACTGATAAGAGTTTCACAAATTTGTTTAGTATGGAAAGCCAGAGCACTTAATGGAACAAGTGCTTTGGTAGTGAAACCAAAGCAATTGATGATAGTTTGCTTCGGTTTTGGAACCGAAGCAATTGAAGATTATTTGCTTTTGTTCCTAAACAAAATTAATTACACCATTTCATAATTGTTTCCCCTATAAATGCTAAATAAGTGATTTAACCGAAGCAATTAAACTATTTTCTACTAGTACCAGTTCATTTCTAACCAGACCTTAATAGCATGATGTGACTAGCTCGTTGTGAGCCAATCTGTTAAGAACCACATCACCTAACGAGTCCACTCTCATGGCCGAATTTTTGAGTTTTTACTTGAGTTACCTCCATCAATGATTTTAATCATTATTACAATCTTGTGCTCCTAAACTAGTGTTAAATGTGCAATTTTGACAAGGAAGAAGGATAATGGTATCCTTTTTACATCGTATTTCAACTCCAAAAGTATCTAATCAAAGAACCAAACCGTGATTTATGTAAAAGTAAAAGTTGAAACAAAGGTATGAATCATAGAGAAGTCAAAACGAGGGCATTCCTATCTATCTTCAAGATATGTTATAGTGCATATCTCGAATGTAGTTTTTTATGGGACCATCTATTACAATAACTAGCGAAGTTACGTTACGATGTTTGATATTTTCGTCATTTCGTTACTGCGTGTTGAGGGGTCTCGGTGGGGCCTCAAGTTTAGTTTTGACTCATATAAAAACTTAAGTTGTACCATTTTAAACTGAAATTGTACTATTTAAAAATAAAGTTGTACTATTAAAATAGAAAATTATACTACTAAATAAAACTCCAAAGAATCTCTAAAATTAGTATGGGGAAAGGGAAAGGTGATAGGGTGTTGGTCTAAACCTTTCTACAAGATGCTGATTGCCTCACAATAATTAATTAGTGAAAGTAAATAGAAGTACATAAAAGTTCAATTAGTGAAACTAAATAAAAGTACATAAAAGTTCAATTAGTAAAATTAAATAAAAGTACATAATATGAATTTTAATACGAGATAAGGTTGTTGTTCCTCAAAGATTTTAAGCTTTTCTCCAAATGCCGTAGTGGTCACATGGGAATAATGAAAGATTAGGACACCGAGCTTTCTCCAAGTACTTAACCTGAGGAAATGAGGCCGTGAAGTGCCTCCAAGTCATATGAAGCTTAGTCAAGTGCTTGAGGTGCATGCTTTCGACCGTTTTCCACCTCATGTTTCCTTGATCGGTAAGATCAGAAACTTCTCCACCAATTACGTAAAGTTTCTTCAAATCCACTAGCATTTGGTAATTGCTGAACAACTTCTTCACTGCCGCTTGAGGAATAGCTTGGACTTCCAATTTCTGCAGCTTATGAGGTAGTCCAGAATCGTCGGGAATTGTCTGATCAGATGCTTCCTCATCATCTGAATCAGATATTCTGATCCATACAATCTTCAGCTGCAGAAGCTTCACAAATTTGGCGAAGGCCTTCCGGTCATCCTCAAATGGGAAACCTACCTTTCGCGTTCTAATGCTAAGCTTAATTAGGTTTTTCCCAAGACAATTTGCCAATTCCTTGAACTTGCAAGAAGAACTACTACGCACATCACTTATCACAAACCCCTCAAGCACTTGGAGTTTGGCTAATGAGGTGATCCCCTTGGGAATACGATCAAGTAGGTAACACTGAGAGAGGTCCAAGTGGGTTAGATTCCTAAGATGCCCAATTTCCTTCGGAAGCTTCTCTAAATTGGGGCATGCTTGGAGATCTAAAACCCGAAGATTATCCGCAAGACAGCAAATTTTATCACCAAGCTCGATAATCCTTGATATCCCTTTAAAACTTATGAATCTTAATTGCCTAAGGTATTTCAAGGCTTCAAGAAATTCCGTCTTTTCGACCTCTATATGTTGCTCAGGGTCATCTGTCGACCACCTTCCTAAGTGAATCACCTTGAGATTCTCCATCTTGCGCAGCCAATTGCGACTAATGTTAAGTATCGCCACTTGATAATTAAACAATATCTCCAATGTTCTGATACTTTTCTTTGAGTTCTCTTCAATAGTCTTACCAGACTGATCAGTCAGAACCAGTTTAGTTTCTTTCTTTAGCTTACCAACTTTTTGAAGATCCTCACATCGTTGCGGCTTATTGTCGTAGATTGCCGTCATCCTATATTTACTGGACTTTTTTTGACTTCTGCTGCATATAACTTGCTCGATAGCCCCTGCTTCAATGAGCTTAGTAAGTATCACATCGGCAGCATCTTCTGCATTTTTGCCATCCTCAACCTTGATCAATCCCTGTCCAACCCACCAGTAAATGAGTTCCTTTTTCTTCATCTCTGCAGCTTCTCCGAACAGCAAGAAGCAATATAGAGCCTGCAGTAGATCAGATCCCAGCTTTGATCTGGGTTCTGTGTCTAACTCAGGGTGTGCGATTGTACTGACGTTAAAGATGTTCAGCAGTTCACACATTTTCTTTGCCACAAAATCAGGCTGACTATCACCTATGGTGACGTCGGACATGGTGGGATAATGTTCATGATCCAATGAATTGTACTGGCTCTTCAACTCATTAAATTTATTGATCAACGTATTGTGATGAACCTCAGAGCTGAGATAAGACAGACAGCTTTGCAGGTTTTCCATGGCTTTCCGCAAATCGTGGTGGGTATAGCTGCCGGAAGTCGACATTGGAATATTCAATGATGACGGAAATGTGTGAAGAGAGGAGTTACGAAAAGTGGGGGCTAGTTGGAAAAAATGTTACTTGCAAATTGGATGACATGCAAAGAATTTCAGGCTTTCAGCACTGTGTTAGTCTCTATTATTTAATAGGAAGGGAAGAGTTCCTCCATTCCACGCTAGCCATATTGGCCAAGTCCAACACTCCCAAATTTACAATAATAGTCTTCTAACAGTTGACCTAGTTTTATAGCACATAGGCTTTTATACAGTTTTCTAAGCACATATTATATCTATAATATATATAAATATATATTATAAAATTATATAAAGTTTTCATATTATAAAATTACACTTCGAGACGAATCTAACAATATCCCAAATAGATATCTTTTAATTTATATATATATAGGGGTGGGATCATGTGAGAACCTTCCCCTTATGGTGAGAACCGTTTTTGGGTGAGAACCCATTTAATACCATTGGATGCTTGAAGATCTATGGATGAAATGGCATTAAAAATGAATGGCAAATCTGTAATTATCTAAACATGGCTTTCCTTTTATTCGGCTAGCAGAGTCTATTTAGATAAAAGTATTGTACTTTCTTTGGCTGGCAATGACTTTATTATTTGGCTAGCACTTTTTCCTCTAGAAAAGTATTGTACTTTCTTCATCATTGTAGGTTTTTTTATAGTTTCATCGTTTTCTTCATTATGCTCACTAATATAGAACATTATGTATACTAGTTTCGAAAATGATATTTATTAGTTTGCAACAACCCACCAAACTTTTTTGAACTAATCAACAAGCGTTTAGAACAAGCAACTAACTATTTTAGAACAATATAAGTACAATTAGAACATTAGTCACAAATTACGGAAATAAAACAACATTTAGTAATTTGTCAGTCCCTTGACGTTTAGAACATCATGTTCACTAGTTTAGAACATTATGTTCACTAATTTAGAACATTATGTTCACTAGTTTAGAACATGATGTTCATTAGTTTG
The DNA here is from genome assembly GCA_026401315.1 of Dysphania ambrosioides. Classification (NCBI taxonomy): domain Eukaryota; kingdom Viridiplantae; phylum Streptophyta; class Magnoliopsida; order Caryophyllales; family Amaranthaceae; genus Dysphania; species Dysphania ambrosioides. Next base: position 19,766,882 of record CM048666.1, read on the forward strand.
GAAATACCCAACAAACTATTTTGAACTAAAATTATCAGCCCATTGAGGTTTACAACATTATGTTCATTGGTTTAGAACATTATGTTCATTGGTTTAGAACATTATGTTCATTGGTTTAGAACATTGAGTTCTTGGTTTAGAACATTGAGTTCATTGGTTTAGAACATTAGTTCATTGGTTTTGAACATTATGTTAATTGGTTTAGAACATTATATTCTTTGGTTTAGAACATTATGTTCATTGGTTTAGAACATTATGTTAATTGGTTTAGAACATTGAGTTCATTGGTTTAGAACATTATGTTCATTGGTTCAATACTTTAGAATATTATGTTTTATGGATGGTATTCAAATCATATATATAAAACAGTACAAGAAAGACTAGCTTAGCCAAGTTTCCTAATCATACCCCAACACAAGTTTCCTAACTTTATCCAAACACTATGGGTCTATGAAGAAACTACCCAAACTGATTCTACCCTAACTCAGTCCATTCCTTTAAGGTTTAGAACATTATGTTCAAAAGTTTAGAACATTATGTTCAAAAGTTTAGAACATTATGTTCACTAATGTAGAACATTATGTTCAGTAGTTTAGAACATTATGTTCATTGGTACAATACTATAGAACATTATGTTCAGTAGTTTAGAACATTATGTTCATTGGTACAATACTTTAGAACATTATGTTCATTGGTTTAGAACACTGAGTTCATTGATTTAGAACACTGTGTTCACTAGTTTAGAACATGATGTCCATTAGTTTGGAACAACCCACCAATTTGAACAATATATCTACAATTTAGAACATTATACACAGAATTTAGAACATCATTCACGAATTATAGATATTAAACAATATTTAATACATTGCCATTCCTTTAAGGTTCAGAACATTATGTTCTGTAGTTTAGAACATTATGTTCACTAATTTAGAACATTATGTTCATTAGTTTAGAACATGATGTTCATTAGTTTAGAACATTATGTTCATTGGTTCAATACTTTAGAACATTATGTTCATTGGTTTAGAACATTGATTTTATTGGTTTAGAACATTGTGTTCACTAGTTTAGAACATGATGTTCATTAGTTTGGAACAACCCACCAATTTGAACGAGATATCTACAATTTGAACAACCCACCAATTTGAACAATATATCTACAATTTAGAACATTATACTAAAAATTTAAGGTTTAGAACATTATGTTCAAAGATTTAGAGCATTATGTTCACTAATTTAGAACATTAAGTTCACCAGTTTAGAACATGGTGTTCATTAGTTTGGAACACCCCACCAAAATATTTTGAGCTAATTATTAAGCGTTTATAACAAGCAACTAACTATTTTAAAACATTATGTTGATTACCTAAGAACAATATTTTCTAAATTGTATGTCCATTGAGGTTCAGAATATTATGTTTAATACTTTAGAATATTATGTTCGTTAGTTTAGAACATTATGTTCATTGGTTTAGAACATTATGTTTGTTGGTTCAATGATGCGTGCATCAATGTGAATGACGAGCATGTTAAAGAATTATTCCAAGAAAGTCAAGAAAGCATGAATCTATATTTGGAAGCTTCTTCAATAGGTCAAGCTTACTATCTGGGGCATCAAGACAAAGCCACGCTTTGTATGGTGGCGTTCTTGGGAGTTTCTTGAAGCCTCTTGATATTTCTTTAAGGTTTCTTTAAAAGCCTTCTTAGATTTTTGTCTACATGTTTTTACCTTTCACTTGAAAGGGTTTTTCTTGGTTTAGACCCTAGGTTTCTTTATTTTCTTTATGTTCTTGATTATTTTATACGTGTGAGTAAGTTAGAGTAGTTAGTTAAGAAACCGTGTAATGTTACTTGGCGCCCAAGGTTACGTTTCCTATTTCAAGATGGATTCCTACTCAAGGTTACGTTTCCTATTTCAAGAGGAATTCCTACTCAAGATTGAATTGCAAGGTGGCGGCTACTTGGAGATCAAGGCGAATTGAAGGAGTTTTATTCAAGCTAGAATTCTAATATGTTTAGGAAAAGAAGGAGTTTTATTCAAGGTAGAATTCTAATATGTTTAGGAAAAGAAGGAGTTTTATTCAAGCTAGAATTCTAATATGTTTAGGAAAAGAAGGAGTTTTATTTAAGCTAGAATTCTAATATGTTTAGGAAAAGAAGGAGTTTTATTCAAGTTAGAGTTCTAATATTTTTAGGAAAGGATTGCTATAAATATTCCTTGTAATTCACGGTTTTGAGAGACATTCACGAATTTGATCAATAACAAACACATTTATTTACGAGTGATATTTTGGTTGGATTACCTAAATATTTCTTTGGCTAACTTGCGACTTAGTTGCTGTTTTGGGTGTTTTAGTTAAAAAATTCATTGGTTTGATTAATTAGGTGGACTCTTAATTAATTAAACCCAGTTTTAGCCTAGTTCTTGGTGATTTATCTGTATAGGACGAAGCTTAGAACATATCTTTGTGAAGACTTGGTTTTCGGATCAAGAATCACATCATCGTGGTATCAGAGCTGTTGGTGAAGTTTGGCTTAGAATTTTTGGCTGAAATTTTATGGGAATATTCAGAAAAGTAGATCAACATTGTGTCAAAATTTCGTGTCAATTGGACGAGTAACGAAGTCTGTGCAACCTCAAACTTTTGAGATTATTACACGGAGTTGCGATTTGGAGAACGGTTTTTCTTTGCTTCAAGAATCAATCAAGACTCAATCTTTTAATCAAGATTTTTGCATAAACTAACCTGGTTTGTGTAGGAACAATGAGTGACGAAGAAATCCCAGGGATTCCAAGGGGTTTGAACCTTGATCAAGCGCATAACTTGCGAAGGGATCGTCAAATAGAGCGATTGTCATAACAATTGCAAGAAGTATTGGCTAGGCTTGACGAACGTGACAAAACTTCATCTTCAAGGAAGAACAAATCAGTTGTAAGTTCTAGTTCAAGTGAAGACAAATATGAAAGGAGAAAAGTAAGTAGATCACGCCATAAAGATTCATCTTCAAGTGATGAACCTAGATGGCATAGACGGAAGAACAAGGCTAAAGATGATGACCGAAATATATGGTTAGATTTTTCGGAATTCAATGGGAGTATGCTAGACCCCAAAAAATATTTTGAGTGGGTTAGAAGAGCTAAAACACTCTTTGATTACAAGGAGTATGATGAACGAAAGAGGTGCAAAATTACTGAATTAAAACTCACGGGTTATGCGAGTTTATGGTATGATAATCTCAAGAAAAAGAGACGCAAGGAGGGACGATCCAAGATCACTACTTGGACACAATTAAAGAAATATATGAAGTGTCAATTTGTGCCCCATGAGTACGTGCAAGAAGTGTATCTCAAGATGAAAACTTTTAAGCAAGGAAATCAATCCGTGGAGGCTTATTTGTGTGAATTTGAGAAACTATGTTTATTGTGTGATTTAGAAGAAATTCTAGAGAACAAAATAGCATGTTTTATTGCAGGTTTGAATGAAAATATTCAAGAGAAGATTGAATTGCACGAATACTATTCATTTGAAGAAGTATACAAGGCGGCCATTAAGGTTGAAAAACAATTCAAGGCCAAGAAGACCTCAAGTGTGAAGCCGTTCACACGCACGTTCACAAAGGCTAGTGACAAGCCTACCTTTGATAAGGTTTCTTCTAGTTTGTATGCTAAAGATAACAAGCCCAAAAACAAAGCTAGCAAGAAGGTGACCGAAGATAGAAAATGTTTCAAATGTGGGAGTGTTGGCCATATAGCAAGCAATTGCTACTCAAAACGCACTATGATGGCTCAAGAATGGGAAGAAAAGAAAGCTAGGTGCGAGGGAAGTAGTGACATGGAGGTTGTGGTCGAGTAAGAACGTGATTTTGAAGAAGAGGAGGGTAGTGCCGAAGAGGTTGATGGTGAAATGCAAGGAAAGAGCTTGGTTCTAAGGAGAGCTCTTCACTCTAAACCTATGCCCGTTGAAGAGAATCAAAGAGAGAAAATCTTTTTAACAAGGTGCAAGGTGGAAGATCGATTGTGTGACGTAATAATAGACTCGGGAAGTTGCACAAATGTGGTGTCTACAACTTTGATCAACAAATTAGAGTGGCCTACAACCGATCACCCAAAACCCTACAAGCTACATTGGCTCAATGATGCTAGTGACGTAAAGGTAACGAAACAAGCCCTAATCACCTTTTCAATTGGCAAATATCATGATAAAGTTTGTTGTGATGTATGCCCCATGGATGCTTGTCATATCTTATTGGGCAGACCATGGCAATATGATAGATTTGTCAAGTTTAATGGTAGGACAAATGCGTATATAATTCGAGAAGGGAAGGGGGAAAAATCATATGCATTGAAACCACTAGTTGATCATAGAATAACTAAATTTAACCCTAGTTCGAAAGGTGCATATTTAATTGGGGAAAAGGAGTTAGAGAAAGAGATCAACAATAACAATATAGTCTATATTATGGTGGCTAACAATGTGCAAGTGAATGAGAGTAAACAAGAAAAAAGGCCCGTGGAATTAGAAGTGGTATTGCAAGAGTATTGTGACGTTTTTCCTAGTGAATTACCACCGGGATTACCACCAATTCATGGTATTGAACACCAAATTGATCTTATTCTGGGAGCTCCACTACCTAACAAGGCAGCATATAGAAGTAATCCGGAAGAAACAAAGGAAATGCAACGTCAAATAGAGGAATTGATGCAAAGAGGCTACGTGAAAGAGAGTATGAGCCCATGTGCCGTGCCTACATTGCTAGTTCCAAAAAAAGATGGGAGTTGGTGTATGTGCATTGATAGTAGGAGTGTGAATAACATAACCATCAAGTATAGATTTCCTATACCTAGACTTGATGATTTGTTAGACGAATTGCATGGTTCAAAGCTATTTTCCAAGATTGATCTTATGAGTGGCTATCATCAAATACGCATGAGAGAAGGAGATGAATGGAAGACGACTTTCAAGACTAAAGTGGGGTTGTACGAGTGGTTAGTCATGCCTTTTGGTCTAACCAATGCGCCTAGTACATTTATGAGATTGATGAACGAGGTGTTAAAACCATTTCTTGGAAGGTTCGTAGTTGTTTATTTGGATGACATATTGATTTATTCTGAAAATTTCAATGATCATCTAATGCATTTGAGAAGCGTTTTTGAGGTTCTTAGGGAGAAGAAGTTGTATGCAAAATTGGAAAATGCTATTTTCTTGTTCCTAGCGTGACGTTTCTAGGGTATGTAGTATCCAAAGATGGTGTGTCCGTGGATCAATCCAAGATTGAAGCTATCAAGACTTGGCCCGTACCTACCAATATGAGTGAAGTTAGATCGTTTCATGGTCTAGCGTCATTTTATAGAAAAGTTATGAAGAATTTTTCCACAATAGTTGCACCTATTACCGAATGCTTGAAGAAAGATAAGGGAAAATTCGAGTGGACCAAGGAAGCCCAACGTGCATTTGATTTGATAAAAAGGAAGCTACATGCACAAGTTAGAGCTAGGATTGAACATGTCAATGAACTCTACAAAGCACGAGCTAACAAGAACAAAAAGCCACAAAGTTTTGAAGTTGGTGACTTGGTGTGGTTACACTTGAGAAAAGAAAGATTTCCTAGCAAACGAAAGAATAAATTGATGCCAAGAAGTGAGGAGCCATTCAAGATTATTGAGAAGATTAATGAGAATGCATATAAGCTTGAATCGCTGGGAGAATATGGTGTAAGCGCAACATTCAATGTTGGAGATTTGGTGAAGTATGTGCCAGATGATGCTATTGAAGATTTGAGGGTAAATTCTTTTGAAGAAGGGGAGGATGATGCGTGCATCAATGTGAATGACGAGCATGTTGAAGAATTATTCCAAGAAAGTCAAGAAAGCATGAATCTATACTTGGAAGCTACTTCAATAGGTCAAGCTTACTATCTGGGGCATCAAGACAAAGCCACGCTTTGTATGGTGGTGTTCTTGGGAGTTTCTTGAAGCTTCTTGATAGTTCTTTAAGGTTTCTTTAAAAGCTTTCTTAGATTTTTGTCTACAAGTTTTTACCTTTCACTTGAAAGGGTTTTTCTTGGTTTAGACCCTAGGTTTCTTTATTTTCTTTATGTTCTTGATTATTTTGTACGTGTGAGTAAATTAGAGTAGTTAGTTAAGAAACCGTGTAATGTTACTTGGCGCCCAAGGTTACGTTTCCTATTTTAAGATGGATTCCTACTCAAGGTTACGTTTCCTATTTCAAGAGGGATTCCTACTCAAGATTGAATTAAAAGGTGGCGGCTGCTTGGAGATCAAGGCGAATTGAAGGAGTTTTATTCAAGCTAGAATTCTAATGTGTTTAGGAATTGAAGGAGTTTTATTCAAGCTAGAATCCTAATATGTTTAGGAAAAGGAGTTTTATTCAAGCTAGAATTCTAATATGTTTAGGAAAAGAAGGAGTTTTATTCAAGTTAGAGTTTTAATATTTTTAGGAAAGGATTGCTATAAATATTCCTTGTAATTCACGGTTTTGAGAGACATTCACGAATTTGATCAATAACAAAAACATTTATTTATGAGTGATATTTTGGTTGGATTACTTAAATATTTCTTTGGCTAACTTGCGAGTTAGTTGCTGTTTTGGGTGTTTTAGTTAAAACATTCATTGGTTTGATTAATTAGGTGGACTCTTAATTAATTAAACCCGGTTCTAGCCTAGTTCTTGGTGATTTATCTGTATAGGACGAAGCTTAGAACATATCCTTGTGAAAACTTGGTTTTCGGATCAAGAATCACATCATTCAATACTTTAGAACATTATGTCAATTGAGGTTTAGAACTTTATGTTCAATACTTTAGAACATTACGTTCAATATTTAAGAACATTATGTTCAGTAGTTCAGAACATGATGCTCATTAGTTTGGAAAAACCAACGAACTTATTATGAACTAATGAACAAGCAAAAATGTTGAAGAGCCAAAGTAACTCCCGCTACTGGAGCAAAAATGGCAACAACAATGGAAATGGCAGAAGAAGACGAAATGGCAAAAATGTTGAAATGTTGAAGAGAGACGAAATGGCGAAGAAGACGAAAGGATTTTGAAGAAGTGAATGCATGAGTTGACAAACCAGAAAAGTGATGTGGTTTCCTTATACCAAAGTATCCGTTACATGTTTTGAACCAAATACTTTTTGTCAGTTATTGGGTTAATTACAGATTTGCATTATGTTTAGTTAAATGCCATCCGTAATATCTGTCAATGTGTATGGAGTTAGATGGATTCTCACCCACAAAAGGGTTCTCATATTGGGGGAGGGGGAGGGGGGGGGATTCTCATATGAACCCACCCCTATATATATATATATATATATAACCTTTTTTCAAAGTAATTCAAAATATAACACCAAGTTCAAAGTATTTCGAAAAGTAACCCCGGGCTAGGTTCGGATCGAAGTCGCTGTTGAGGACAGCGACTTTGATGTGCATAAGGGTCAGGGGAGGGTTTATGGGCCAAGTTCTCATTCAGGCCAAAGTCGCTGTCCAGGACAACGACTTTAAAGTGAGCTAAAAGTCATTGCTCAAGACGGCGACTTTGGCCTAGCTAAGAACTTGGCCAGGCTATGTGGCCTAGGTTTGTAGTTTGGTTAAAGTCGTTGTCTTGGACAGTGACTTTGGCTTTCCTATACACTTCACCCAAACTTACTAATTATCATATTATATACTCAATTTCATCAATTTTTGTTTATTTCTCAATTCCTTTTTTTTAACTTATAACCATATTATTGATTAAGAGACAATTCGTTGTAAAAGTAATAAAAAAGAAAAAAGACATTCCCTTTCCTTAATGATATATATCCATTAAATTAGTCGGTAATGATTTTTCTAATGATCGATGATATAAAACTAATAAAGGAATTATTTATCGTCTTAGGTAGGTGATAAAGATAGGGTGTGATGGCTTGGTTCGATAGAGCTATGCATGTGAAAAATGGATATTGATAGTCTTAGCTCACCTAATCATTTACTCGCGAACATAAAGGTTTTGCTAAACATGAAGGCAACCTTAAAACCCTAAATCAAACCCTAAGCCAAACCTCAAAACACAACCCCAAATCAACCTCAAAATGTAAACCAAACCCTAAACCCTAAACGAAACCTCAAAACACAAACCAAACAAACCCTAAAGCCTCTATTTGAATATTTTTATAAATTTCGACATACTTCCCTCTATTTATGGACTAATCCCAAATTTATCCATATCAGATTCAAAACCTGTCACAAACAAAAATATATCGGATTCAATATACATATCAGATTCAATATCCAACACCAACACAAAACCAAATCCAACACAAACATCAGATCCATGTACATAGTTCACCTGTATCTTGATACATCGTTCAAATTCGCCATGATTTTCCAATAAACTAAACAAATACACTTAATAAATAAATTCATTTATAGATATACATTATAATCTCCATATATATATAATGAATTGAATACGTATTTATGTAAAACGTTCATGATAAAATGTAAAAATAAACATATACACCTGGCTCTCCCTCAGTGGGCTCCCTTGGCTGAATAAATGCCAACACGACCCCCTAAACCTCTACCACTCATCGCCGCCTCGTAGGAATAGCTGGACAACATAATGAGATGTGCTCCCAGGCCCACAGCTACACGTAAAAGCAACTCCTAATGAATGTATTCCTTTGAAAATAAATAAATCGAAGAGTAAAAATGGAAGACTAACCTGAAGAATGATCAGAGACCGTGCAATATCGGTAGGAACGGCCCTGCCCCTCACCGTGATTGCTCGACACAAATTCCTGTATAAATGTGCCATTGCTGCACTACCCCAGCTACATGTATGAATTGTGGTGCATCAAACAACGACTGGTAAATGGTCAAGATCTCGTTCCCAGACTTGTCTCCAAAAAGTACATTAGAGACAAGTACCCTACAGTATAAACAAGCATATAGCTCAATAACATAATCTGTCAGGTCATCGTGTGGGAGATTGCGGAAGGTCTTGCATAGCCAGGAGAGCTTCACCGCGTATCCCTTCACAGCAGTGTTTGGCAACTCTACAGGGAACATCCTCTCTATCGTATCAGCTGGAGAGGGATGTCCTATGATCGACAAGCCCATGAGGATAGCTACATCTCCTAGTGTTAGTGTTGCCTCTCCAACAGGCAGGTGGAATAAGTGTGTCTCTGCCTCCAACACACAACTTAGGTGGTGATGAGTCTGCGGTCTAGGCGTAGCTTCCTAAAGACGTGTATATCGATCAAGTTGGTCATTTTGAGGTATGCCTCATGATCTGTCTCCCAAGGGAAGAGCGTCTCGTAATGTGGGCATGTGGGTACGCTATCCTGCAATTCAAATAACAATCAAAATCATGACAATAAGGCCATACCATAGAATTTAAAGGGATTAAGTACAAATAACCATGTGAAATAAGTGCATTAATAAATACTAGAAGTCATCAATGTCGGTCTCTTACATTGGTTGGAAAGCGCGAGTCTTTGGGGACATCTGTGTCGATTATGTCTAGTTGAATGACAAAAACTACAAGTCACTACTCGATCGGTGTTGTCATCCATTTCATTTCTCAATCTCTTTGACCTTGGATGACCCATAGGTCGAATCCTGCTCTCCACATCAACTAATCTAGGCCCTGTGTATGGCCTCCACTGAGTCATATCGTTAATAGGCAGTAGACGGTGTTTATAGGTATACAGAAACTACTGGAAGTGAAATGTCTATCAACAAATGCTCCCTCCGATATATGATAGTTCAAATAAAAAGCTAATACATGCAAGTAAGGGTAGTGGTACACTTGAATCTTGTTGCAATTATATGTTACAGTCTCGAAGTTCACTGTGTACTTCTTACTACCCTCACACCTCGTCCTCTCACCTTTCCTAGTAGTTACCTCATACAAACCTTTGCTGATACCAAATGGTTCAATGGTATGATATCTAGCCTCACTCATATTTTGCTCAATCTTGTCCATAATGTAACTAGTGTAGGGAAAATAAGTTATGGCTCGTTGCCTAGCAATTTCTCTATGCTTAACAATCCACTTGTTCACCCGATAAAATTTTAAATACACAATTGTAGTCACAGGCAAGAATCTCGCACCTTTTAACACACCATCAAACACCTTAGTCATGTTCATTGTTGTATAGCCATACCTATGTCCACCATCATGTGCTATAGACCACTTCTCAATAACCATATCACCTATGTAATCATCTACATCTGAAGAGATTCATGCCATTTGTCTAAGCAATCTACTACACTTTGCTGCTTTGTGTTGGAATGATACCTGAATAAATGCATCTTAATAGTTACATTCTTTATGTGCGTGTTCAAGTTCGTTACAACATGTAGGATGAAAAACCGATGATATACAATAGGAGGTGTCTATGCACTATTCTTCCCATTCATGGAAGACACTATTCCATAATGTCTATCTGAAATGACACAGAGCCCTTGTCAACAAGACCAGCTATCTGCTTTCTCTTCTTCAACTAGGGCAAAAGCAAGAGGAAATAGTTTGTTGTTGCCATCAATGCCAATTATAGTCAGCAGTTTTCCCATGTACTTCCCATAAAGATGGGTACCATCAATGGCAATGACTTGTAGACAATATTGAAAACCATTTATACTTGACTTAAAAGCCAAGAACACTCTTTTGAAGACATTGACACCAAAATTTTGGGAACTATAAGATTCAATAACCTTAGCTGGATGAGAATCTTGTAATGCTTGCATCAAATGTGGAAGTCATTCATAGGATTCTTCCCAGTTTCCATAGATCTCACCCACTGCTACTTGTTTACCGTACTATGCCTTCCCATAACTCATTGTGGTTTGGTACTTATCCTTCAACATCTCTATATCACATAAACCTTAAGAGTTGTGTCTGCCTTCACACACTCCTTCAATTAAATCCTAATTAAGGACGAACTCAGGGGCCTTATACCTGAATTATGGCTACCAGATACACAAGAAATCGCATGTGGACCTCTGTAAGTGACAATGGTCCAATACGGTAGCTATAAGTTCTAACTACGCGCTCAAAGTCTCCAACCATATCTATTCTTATAAATCAACTCAATGATTCTTCTATTGGATTTATATGTTATGTATGATTGATTTGTACGAATGCAAAATAACTGAACTACCTCAATGAGTTCTCTCTTGTTATCAAGTTTCATGTTCTTAGCAAACTCACCTATAGAAATAGACCCTGATATTGCCAACATTGTCCATGAGTTATCATCTCTAAATTCGGGCATGTTCCCATAGAAAGGGATGGAAGACACAACCTCTTCTCCTTATCCCTTCCTCCTTCTTCTACTTCTACTTCTACTTCTTTATCTACTTCTACTTCTTCTCCTTCTGCTTCTCTAAGTACTTTCTCTTCCTCTTCTTGTTCTTCTTCTTCGTCTCCTTCTTCTTGAACTTATTCCTCTTCTTCACCATAAGTATAAGAAACATAAGTCTGATTCTCATTAACAACTAGATCATGAGCCCTATTATGACTACTTATGTCACTAATTGACCTGACCTAATGTGAAGAACTAGATGACATTTCTAGATTGTGATGAGGAATTTGAGAAATTTATGGAATATGTTGATTTTGGAGAATTTTAGGAACCTAAGGAACATTCTAATTTAGTTATGAAGGAGAATGTTACATATGAGGAGTTTGAGTATACATTTCCAGCATGTTTGTGTATGAAGGAAACACAGGCATTGAAGAATGGATTTGTTGTTGGGAGTCAATACGTACTTCATCAACATATATTTCCATGGTTGTATGGGGATAATCTCTGTGACATGCCCACACAACTTTCATTGTATACTCATCTTTAAGTGGCATGGCTACCGATGTACTCTTACTTAGAGGACGTTTCATTTTCAAACTCAACTCAACCCGAGTTCGATCATATCCACACACATTGTATACCATATCAAGTAATTGAGGGAAGGAGGTATCATAACTTACAAAAATAGATATTATATTTCCCCCTTTATACTTTACCATGTCATTTTCCTCAACAAGAAGTCCATTCCAATGACATATCAAAGGATGCAATTGATTATCCATAACGCCTACACAATCGCACCGAACTAACCTTGTGTTCAAGAGAATACAGCATAAACAATTAAAAGAAATCAATAAGAATTTCTAAAAAATTTGGCAGACTTTCCTCTATTTTATGGACTTATCCCAATTTTATGTATATATTACCAAACCAGTCACAAACCTTAGACAATGTCCAATAATATCCATATAAATATCCAATACCAACACATCAATATCCAATACCAACACAACAATATCCAATAATAACCAACACCAACACAATATCCAACAATAACCAACACCAACACAAATACCATCAATAACCAATAAATCTTACACAATATCCAACACCAACTTCAAAATCTCACTAATGTCAACAAAAATCTAACCACTTCACTAGCAAATAAAATTACAAAACTCGCTCACTTAGCTTTATACCATGGGTTTGGGGGATAAGCTCTTTTTCTTATTTAATTTAGCCATTTAAGATGAATAAACAAACAATTACACATTTGATAGCTACTATAAACAAATTTCCAGAGGAAATAATTTTCAGTCCCAACTCTCAAGTCCTGCATTTCTTTCCCCTACAAGTTGTTCTTCCAACATCTTTACAACACCTCATATGACTATCATACTTTTACAATAGTCATTTCTCCAAAAGATTCACTTTCTATATTGGCTGGGATCCATATACTAATATATATACAACAAGAATCTAATCAATTTTTTGTAGTAGTTATTCGACTATTGATTTACTCTATATGCCCCTTCATGTTTTATGCAATCATAAAAATAAATACTAACAATGAATTAGAATCAACTCCAGCATTCTATCACACTTTCTAATTAAAAATTAATACTTATTTAATACAAAATTAAGCTAAAAAAACCTTACCTCTTTCGCTGAAGATTTGAGGTGAAATGCACCAGAGTGGAAATGTGCTAGAGTGGAGATTTGAGTGCATGAAAGAATTGAAGTTTAGGATGGAGATTCATATTATGACTAGGCCTCCTACTTCTAAAAGGATAATTCCACCTATTTATTACATAATCCTACCAAAACTCTAACATTATCTTATCTTAATTAGAATTCTATCCTACCTAAAAAGATAAAATTACAAATAAACTACTCTAAACCTATTTAGAACTTTGCTCCCCTGAAAATGTGAAAGACTTCATTCAAACCGGTAAAAAACTTGAATGGGCGATCCATCAAGTTTCAAAAATAGCCACCTCTTCTTCCTCACGAAGAAGAGAAAAATCTTCTTCCTCTTACAAAAACCTCACTCCTATTCAAAAAGAAGCAATGGAAAAGCTTTGTTCTGATCCATACTTTGCCAAAAGAACCATCAAAGGTTCAACCAGTTCAAAAACCTCTGAGGATGAAGAATCTGATTGCTCAGGCTCCGAAATAGCTTTTGACCCTTTCAATGGTCCTTGCTCTCAATATCCTTTTGAGGGCTAGTAAAACAAAAAAAAAGGGAAAAATACGAAGAATATGAAAAATATTGTTTTTCTCTATTTATACGTTTGGCCATAAATGAAAAGTCTACAGCCAAAACACGAAGACTTTTCATTTATGGCGTTTAAATCTTTTATGTACTCTTTACTCTGCAAAACCTAAGCTTCCCTCAGATCTTAGGCGTGAAATCTTCTCGCGTTGCAATGAGGTTAGAAAGCAATGGTGTCACAATGAACAACAACCACCCTTTCAAGGATTATCAAAAAGCACTATCAAACGAAGGTCAAGACATTTCGGCCGATGTCCAAATTGTGGACGTCAAATTCATTCGGCAAAATGTTGTTGCTCTACTTCCCAATCACATGATGAGTTTAAGGAATTAGTTCTCCTTCGTGCTATTAGGTATTCTACCAAACGACCAGTTTGAGAAAATTCACTTATTGAAATCACTGTTGATAAGGAGTTGACCCGAATTTCTTACAAGCTTCAAGATGAATCAATAATTCGTAAAATTCCAGAAGAAGATGAAGTTGAAGTAGATGAAGATGAGTATTAATTCAAAACAACAAAAGTTGGAATGACAAGACAACACCGACAAAAGTTAAGCAATAAATGGAGTGTCGACAGATTATTTCAGAAAAGCAAAAGTAGCAAAAAGCAAAAGCAGAAAATTCAAAAGCAACACCAGTAATTTTCAAAAGAAAAAGCATAAGTGTCGGCAGAAGATCTACCGCACACTTGGCAGTAGATTGTTCAAAGTATTTTGTAATAGTTCCTTTTCCCTTCTATAAATAGCCTTCTCCTATCTTTGTTGAGAGGCAGGCTTGCCTTATCAGCCTTAGTTCTAGTTCTCAAAAAAGCTCTGTAAGAGAAGTATTCCCTGCCTTGAGCAGTGCTCCAATCTTTGTAAGTATTTTCAAAGTTTTAATAACAGTTTGTATATTACTTCTACTACGTCTTAATTTTTCAATTTTGTTTTAAATTTCTTTAAGTTCCTTTAAGTATTTCGTTTTCATTTTCTCTTAGTTTTATTTGTTTTATCCCGATCTTATACCCTTTAGTATTTCGTTTTCATTTTCTCTTAGTTTTATTTGTTTTATCCCGATCCTACACCCTTTGGTATCAGAGCCAATAGATTATTAGTATTTATAAAGTAAGTTTATACTAATTGTTTGGCAAAGTGTTTGGCAAGGCTGTAAATCCGTGGATGAGCCTCAGTAAGTAGGTGCTCCCGGTTGGTGGTCCCACTGTTCCCAATTAGCATAAATATTACCTATTAGATACCAGTAATCCATGGCCTCTTGGTTAAGAAGAGTTGCTAGATTAGGATACCCTAAGACTGATATAATTCAAAGTCAAGAAACTCATATACCTGTTGATTTTTCAAATTGGAATATTCCAAAAGAGGATCCTACTTAGTTATATAAGATTGGTCCTTTGGAATTCAAAACTGCATTTAGCATTAAAACTCATGAAGAAACTAGGAATATTCAACAAGATATTAAAACTATGTATTTATTATCAAATACAACAGTTGAAACATATCTTGCTCGTAATTATCGTTTCATTCATTTTGGTCTAGTTCAAATAGTTGTTAAGCCTTTAGTTCATAAAGGTGTTGATTGCCCTATATTCCTAGCTTTAAGAGATAATCGTCTCAAAACCTATAAAGATTCATTGTTAGTTGTAGTTCAAACTAATGTCTGCAATGGACCCATATATTTTAATTGCTTTCCTGATTTTACTATAGATCAAAAGGATCCATTAGCTTTAGAGTCATTAATATTAGATATTCATGTTATAGAAAATAAATTCAAAGAATTTGCTAAAAACTTTGCATTAGTTTTTAGGATATATTTTAGGTTGATGAACACCACTGTGAATCCAAAATTTATTCATGTTCCTTCTTCTAAAGGAGAGACCGTTTTCATAGAAGTCCATGCTGGTGAAACTAAATCCCTGGTCACTTTAGCTAAGAAATTAGCTTGGGATCAAATTACTATTCCTGAAATTTTACAATTTCCTAATCCAATGCCAAATAAATGTCTGAAACAAGACATAAATCAAATAGTAGAGGATTTAACCAAAGTAATTCTTAGATTTGGTTCATTTAGAGAACCAAGACCTAGCTCTTCCATTAATATGGCTAGAAGATCATTTTCTATTCCTGCCAAATACCAACCAGAAAGGTCAGAGTCTTCTAGAACTCAAGAAGATACATTCAAAGTCCATTATAAATCTACAATTCCAGAATATCAATTTTCCTCTATTTCTCCTCCCTAATCACCTACAGCTTCAGATATGCAAAACTTTAACACTATAAACACCATCACTAAGGAAGGTATTATCTATTTTATCTTCTGAGTTAGAATCATTGCTTGATTCATTTTCTAGATGACTATGGATGACTCTTAATCCTTGAGAGCTGGCTAATTTTTCTAGATTTTGAGATATTTTGCTCAAGATAGTCTGGGAGCTATTTAAAGAAGAGGGAGTATTGACTATGGAGTTTGCCATAGTTTGAGTTAAACCTTGTGGTTTAAAGTGTGGAACTGAGACATTAGTAGGGAATCTAGAGGATTATCCTTTAGAGAAGGTAGGGGATTGTTCCTTTATAGATTCTATTATGGTAGAAAGATGATCTACTTGAGAGGCAATAGTATGAAGGGTTTGGTTGGTGAAATTATTCTGATGGTAAACCTTAATAATATCTTCCACCTTAGCTGGGTAATCTTTCTGATTATATCTTCCCTTTTTAAGAGGGCAGGCAGGTATTTGATTTTCTCCACTAGGAATTATTATAGGAGAAAAGGGTGGATGAACAGTATTAATAGTTGATCCATCCTCTAACTGCCAATTTCTCCTTAAAGTGGTCAGGGTTTGAATATAGTGTTGGGTAAAAGGTTCATTAATACCTTTATCTTCACAAAATGAGGTAAACCATATGAAAAAGGGAATATTTAATTGGCGATGATTCATGTCTCTATACCAGATTTCTCTAATCTGATTTCTTGAAGACTCATCAAAAGACATAAACCATTTTCGCTTCTGAGTATTTTCTTTCGATTCGAAATCTTTTCATAAGAAATCTTTATCAATTTGAAAACCTTCCTTAGTGATGTGTTTATAGTGTTAAAGTTTTGCATATCTGAAGCTGTAGATGATTGGGGAGGAGAAACAGAGGAAAATTGATATTCTGGAATTGGAGATTTATAATGGACTTTGAAGGTATCTTCTTGAGTTCTTGAAGACTCTGACATTTCTAGTTATATTTGGCAGGAATAGAAAACGATCTTCTAGCCATATTAATGGAAGACCTAGGTCTTGGTTCTCTAAATGAACCAAATCTAAGAATTACTTTGGTTGAATCCTCTACTATTTGATTTATGTCTTGTTTCAGACATTTATTTGGCATTGGATTAGGAAATTGTAAAATTTCAGGAATAGTAATTTGATCCCAAGCTAATTTCTTAGCTGAAGTGACTAGGGATTTAGTTTCTCCAGCTTGGACTTCTATGAAATCGGTCTCTCCTTTAGAAGAAGGAACATGAATAAATTTTGGGTTCACAGTGGTGTTCATCAACCTAAAATATATCCTAAAAACTATTGCAAAGTTTTTAGCAAATTCTTTGAATTTATTTTCTATAACATGAATATTTAAGATTAATGACTCTAAAGCTAATGGATCCTTTAGATCTATAGTGAAATCAGGAAAGCAATTAAAATATATGGGTCCATTACAGACATTAGTTTGAACTACAACTAACAATGAATCTTTATAGGTTTTGAGACGATTATCTCTTAAAGCTAGGAATATAGGGCAATCAACACCTTTATGAACTAAAGGCTTAACAGCTATTTGAACTAGACCAAAATGAATGAAACGATAATTACGAGCAAGATATGTTTCAACTGTTGTATTTGATAATAAATACATAGTTTCAATATCTTGTTGAATACTCCTAGTTTCTTCATGAGTTTTAATGCTAAATGCAGTTTTGAATTCCAAAGGACCAATCTTATATAACTAAGTAGGATCCTCTTTTGGAATATTCCAATTTGAAAAATCAACAGGTATATGAGTTTCTTGACTTTGAATTATATCAGTCTTAGGGTATCCTAATCTAGCAACTCTTCTTAACCAAGAGGCCATGGATTACTGGTATCTAATAGGTAATATTTATGCTGATTGGGAACAGTGGGACCACCAACCGGGAGCACCTACTTACTGAGGCTCACCCACGGATTTACAGCCTTGCCAAACACTTTGCCAAACAATTAGTATAAACTTACTTTATAAATACTAATAATCTATTGGCTCTGATACCAAAGGGTGTAGGATCGGGATAAAACAAATAAAACTAAGAGAAAATAAAAACGAAATACTTAAAGGAACTTACAGAAATTTAAAATGAAATTGAAAACTTAAGACGTAGTAGAAGTAATATACAAACTGTTATTAAAACTTTGAAAATACTTACAAAGATTTGAGCATTGCTCAAGGCAGGGAATACTTCTCTTACAGAGCTTTTATTGAGAACTAGAACTAAGGTTGATAAGCCAAGCCTGCCTCTCAACTGAGATGGGAGAAGGCTATTTATAGAAGGGAAAAGGAAGTATTACAAAATACTTTGAACAATCTGCTGCCAAGTGTGCGGTAGATCTTCTGCCGACACTTATGCTTTTTCTTTTGAAAATTACTGGTGTTGCTTTTGAATTTTCTGCTTTTGCTTTTTGCTAATTTTTCTTTTCTTAAATATTCTGCCGACACTCCATTTATTGCTTATCTTTTTCCGATGTTGTCTTGTCATTCCAACTTTTACCGATTTGAATGAAGTAAGTCTAATACTATCTTATCTTAATTAGAATTATATCCTACCTAAAAAGATAAAATTACAAATTAACTACGCTAAACCTATTTTATTTAAAATAAAACACTAAATATCCAATCACATGTGTGTAGCCACGTCCATACCCATGCCATGTCACTTGCCATGTCATTTAAGTTGTAATAAAGCACTAACAAGATGTAAAAACACTATTTAATGTAACAAACACCTCCCCTTGTCTTAAAATTTTTCCTCCTTGGTCAAAATTTTCAATATTCAAAAATTACTCCAAGATTTTAGCTTTTGATCAAGGCCTTCCATCAATCATCACCTCCATGGCTTCCACACATTATAGAATCATAAAACCTGAAAAAGGAAAGTTCAAAAATATACCTATGCCTAAAATGAGAAAAACCCTATCAAATGAAATGGGAGAAAACTTATAGGAAAAACCAACTTATTCCCCATGTCCACCAATCCTCATTCACATTTTCATTTTATCATGCACATGCAAATGTTCCCCTTTGATTCGTGTCTCCATAAGCAACCAACTCTCCCATGGTAGCATCCTTCTTTGAAGCTTCAATTAATCCTTCAAAGTTGACATCCTCTATCATATCATCCTCCTCTTCTTCAAAAGAGTTTGTCCTCAAACCTTGAAGTTGATTATCAGGCAGATATGGTGCTAAGTCGCCTATATTGAATATGGCATGAACTCCATAGTCTCCATGCAACTTAAGCTTATCTACATTATCACCCACCTTACTGATGATTTTGAATGGACCATCACACCTAGGCATAATCTTGTTCTTACTTTGATTAGGAAATCTTTCCTTCCTCAAGTGCAACCAAACCAAGT
Source organism: Dysphania ambrosioides (assembly GCA_026401315.1). Lineage (NCBI taxonomy): Eukaryota > Viridiplantae > Streptophyta > Magnoliopsida > Caryophyllales > Amaranthaceae > Dysphania > Dysphania ambrosioides. The sequence continues at coordinate 19,786,117 of CM048666.1, forward strand.
CTCCCTCCTTGTAAGTATGTCGAGTCTTATGTTTGTTAGCTATAGCCTTATAGATATCATTGACCTTCTCAATCCTTGCTCTCACCTGGGCATGATGCTTCTGCATATAGTTAACCTTGGCCTTCACATCCTTGTGAACTAATTCCCCTTTGGGAATCCCCATGAAATCAATAAGAAGTCTTGGGTTCACTCCATAGACAACCTCGAATGGTGAATGTTTTGTTGCATAGGTTAGAGATCTGTTGTAGGCAAAATTTGCATGTGCTAACTTCAAATCCCAATCCTTTTGTGTTTTACTCACCAAACCACGCAAGAGAACACCTAAAGTTTGATTCGTGACTTTTGTCTGTCCATCTGTCTAGGGATGATAAGAAGTGCTAAATAAAAGCTTAGTCCCTATCAATATCCATAATGATTTCTAGAAATAGCTCATGAACTTCGTGTCTCTGTCACTCATAATCGTCTTTGGAACTCCATGCAAGCGAATGATGTCTCTAAAGTACATATCGTCAACATTCATTGCATCATCTATTTTATGGCATGTTGTGAAGTGTGCCATCTTGGAGAACCTATCAACCACCTCCATGATTGAATCCTTCCCCCTAGCAGTTCTTGGCAACCCCATAATAAAGTCCATACACACGTCCTCCCAAGGAAACTCCGGAACAGGCAATGGAGTATAAAGACCTTGGTGAAAAGTAGCCTTTGCCTTTTGACACGTTGCACATTGGGATAGGATGACTTCAACATTTATAATCATCTTTGGCCAATAAAAGTGTTCTTGGTGCATAGCCAAAGTCTTTGTGATCCCAAAGTGTCCTACTATTCCTCCACCATGAACTTCTCTCACTAGCAATTCACGAATTGAGCACCTAGGAATGCACAATTGATTGCCCTTAAACAAGAAACCATCATGAAGAACATAGGAACCCATGGCCCCTTTGTTGAGTTGTTAAATGATTGGCCCAAAATTCTTATCTTGGTCATAATATTGTGTAATAAGATCCAAACCAAGTAATTTGGAGTTTAGGACACCTAGCAATGAATACCTCCTTGAAAGTGCATCTACCACAACATTAGACTTACTGTCCTTATACTTTGAAGAAAAGTGAAAGGATTGCAAGAATTCAACCCACTTGGCATGTCGTGGATTAAGCTTGTGTTGGCCATTGATGTGCTTCAAAACTTCATGATTAAAATTCAATATAAAGTGATTTAGCCTTAGATATTGACTCCAATGGTACAAAGCCCTTACAATTGCATAAAATTCCTTGTCACAAGTTAAGTAGTTCAATTTGGCCCCATTAATCTTCACTAAAATACGCAATGGGCCTCTTCCTTTGAATGAGCACAACTCCAATTCCAACTCCACTAGCATCAGTCTCCACCTCAAAAGGTCTAGAGAAATCTGGGAAGGCTAGAATAGGTGTATGACATAGCATCTCCTTAATAGCTTCAAAGGCCTTGTTTGCATCTCTAGTCCATTTAAACTTCTTATCCTTCTTGATACATTTAGCCATAGGAGCAACAATGGATGAGAAATTCTTCATGAACCTTCGATAGAATGAGGCTAGCCCATGAAAAGCATGCACCTCTGTCACGGTTTTAGGAATAGGCCATGACTTTATTGCTTCCACCTTGGATGGATCCACTGAAACCCCATCCTTGGACACAATATAGCCCAAAAACGTGACACTAGGCACCATAAAGTAGCACTTTTCGAGCTTTGTATACAATTTCTGTTTTCTCAAAACCTTGAACACACTCCTTAGGTGGCTTAGATGATCATCAATAGAAGTTCTATAAATTAGAATATCATCTAAGTAAACAACAACAAATTTACCTAGGAATGGTTTTAAGACTTCATTCATCAAACTCATGAAGGTACTAGGTGCATTAGTTAAGCCAAAAGGCATAGCCAACCATTCATAAAGCCCAAGCTTTGTTTTGAAACCTGTCTTCCATTCATCACCTTCCTTCATTCATATTTGATGATATCCACTTCGAAGATCAATCTTGGAGAAGACATGCACACCATACAACTCATCCAATAAATCATCAAGTTTGGGAATAGGAAACATGTATTTGATGGTGATGTTGTTTATAGCCCTCAAATCAATGCACATCCTCCATGTTCCATCTTTCTTTGGCACAATCAAAGTAGGCACCGCACAAAGACTCATACTCTCCCTTACATACCCACGTGCCATGAGTTCTTCGATTTGCCTTTTAATTTCCTTTGTTTCTTCTAGATTACACCTATAAGCTAGCTTGTTAGGTATTTGTGCTCCCGGAATGAGATCAATTTGATGTCCAATCCCTCAAATTGGTGGTACGCCTAAGGGCAAATCCTAAGGAAAAACATCTTCAAACTCGATGAGTAGTGGTTTCAAAGATCTTGGAACCACGTGGGCTCTGTTCTCTAACTCCTTAGCCACCAGCACATAAACCATGCTACTTGCCTTTGCCTTCTTCTCCAATTCCCTTCCATCCACCAATAACACTCCCTTGCCATCATCTTTGTTGGAACGAGTTTTTGGAGCCACTAAAGGCTTCAAAGAAAATGCTTTGGCTTGTGCATTCTTCCTCACAACATATATGTTTGTCCTCCCATCAAACTTCATAAATCTGTTATATTGCCAAAGTCTTCCTAAAAGAATATGACACGCATCCATGGGATAAACATCACAAAGCACTTGATCTTCATAATTGCCAACTTTAAACGAAATCAAGGCTTGTTTACTAACCTTTATGTCACTTGAATTGCTAAGCCAATAGAGCTTATATGGTTGAGGATGGATTTGAGTGGGCACCTCCAACTTGTCCACCAAGAGTGTAGAAACCATGTTAGTGCAACTCCTTGAATCTATAATCACATCATATAGTCTTCCTTGGACATTGCATCTTGTGAGGAAGATTTTCTCCCTTTGGCTCTCCTCTAATGGTATGGACTTCGATTGCAATGCCCTTCGCAACACTAGGCTAGATCCCCTAGTTTATGCGATCACCTCCTCCATATCCTCCTCTTAGAATTCAAAAGATATGTTATCTTCTTCCTCTTCAAGCTCATGCTCCTCTTCTTCAAAGGTTTCATCTTCCTCCTAAGTCTAAGTAGTAGCAACCCTAGCATGGGGACAATCCCTTTGGATATGGCCTTGTCCCTTATATTTGAAGCAAGTTCGTTGATCTCCAATAGGAGGCCTCGAACTTCCTCCCTTATCTCTCCCAAAAGGTTGTGGCTTTATGGCTTTCTCAAGATTAGGCTTCATATTAGACATCTCATGCACCCCTTTAGCTTCAAATGATCGAAAGATCTCTCTAGGTTTACGTGTTTGCCTTTTAACCCTAGTTTCTATTGTACACACCTCATCAAAGCTCCAATAGGGTTGTAATTCCACCTTTTCCTTGATTGGGTCATTTAACCCAGCCACAAAATGAGTCATCTTGTGGTCTTCTTTCTCCTCTAGCCCACACACCATGGCTAGATTTTTGAATTCCACCAAGTATTCCTTCACAGACCTCCTTTCTTGCTTCAAAGTATACATTTTTATAAAATTGTTTTGTTCAAAGTCTTGAGGAACAAACCTTTTTTGCATGTACTTCTTTATTTTTATCCAAGATGAGATCTTGGAACGCCCCTCCTTTCTCCTCTTCTTTTGCAAGCCTTCAAGCCATAAACTTGCATAAGAAGTGAGTTTGAGTTCAGCAACCTTAAAGGATCTATGATCATCATAGTCCTTATATCTGAAAATTTGTTCAACTCTGCGGATCTAATCTAGGAACTTGTCTAGGTCCAAACTGCCATTAACCTCAGGGATTTCAAGTCTCAAGCTTTGATCCTCTTTCCCCCTTAAACTCTTTCTCCTACGCCCTTTATGTGATTCCTCATCATCACTTGAAGAGGATGGGTCCTTCTTGCTAGGCCTCCTTGAGCTTCTAACACTAGATTCACCATCACTTTCACTATAGTTAGATTCATGGGACGAGAATTTACCTTTGCTTGAGGAATTTTCCTTCTTCCCCATGATTTGCAACAGCTCATTCATACGTTCCTTTAACTCGCGTTCTATGCACAAGGCTTTGGCCTCTTGCAAGGTCAAACCCTTTTTGAAGCCTAGTGGCATCTTATGTGCAATATCACCACTAGAATACATCTTACTTGAGTATGCTTTGAATGCTCTCAACGAGAGAAGCAAAATTTTATACGAATCTAGGTATTGAAACCTTAATCCACACAAAGGGATGGAACTAGATATCAAACCCTCTAAAGCTAAGTACCAAAGGTTTAAAATCTAGGGTGAAAGTTTGAGAATTGATTAAAGTAAAGCACCCTTAATTCCTACACTTCCTAATGTGAATCTAAAGCTTTAAGCACCAATTCACAACTCTTTGTTACATCCAAAGAAAACAAAAAAAATCTCTAAATTTATTGAAGAATACAAAGAAAAGAATCTCCAAATCTGATTTTTCCAAACTTGGGTGCACATCTATTTATACCCATAGCTTGAGAGTTTCAATCATATTATGACTAGGCCTCATACTTCTAAAAGGACTCCTAATAACCAATAGGATAATGCCACCTATTTATTACATAAATCTACCAAAACTCTAACACTATCTTATCTTAATTAGAATTCTATCCTACCTAAAAAGACAAAATTACAAATTAACTACTCCAAACCTATTTTATTCAAAGTAAAACACTAAATATCCAATCACATGTGTGTAGCCACATCCATACCCATGTCATGTCACTTAAGTTATAATAAAGCACCGACAAGATGTAATAAGCATCGTTCAATGTAACAAGCACCTCCCCTTGTCTTAAAATTTTTCCTCCTTGGTCAAAATTTTCAATCTTCGAAAATTACTCCAACATTTTAGCTTTTGATCAAGGCCTTCCATCAATCATCACCTCCATGGCTTCCACACATTATAGAATCATAAAACCTGAAAAAGAAAAGTTCAAAAACACACCTATGCCTAAAATAAGAAAAACCCTATCAAATGAAATGGGAGAAAACTCATAGGCAAAACCAGCTTATTCCCCATGTCCACCAATCCTCATTCACATTTGCATGTTATCATGCACATGCAAATGTTCCCCTTTGATGCACCTAGAAGATTCGTGTCTCCATAAGCCAAAAACTCTCCCATTGTAGCATCCTTCTTTGAAACTTCAATCAATCCTTCGAAGTTGACATCCTCTATCATATCAGTGGTTAGTGAGGGCCAAAGGTATTCCACGTGCGAGAGAGAGAGAGAGAGAGGGAGGGAGGGGTTGAGTGAATGAGATCCATCGGGGTTGGGCTACTGGGGAAGAAGTTTAGTTAGATGAAAGTTGCTGAACATGATAGTGACTTTCAGCATGGATAGCGACTTTGGCCTAACTAAGCTTCTAGCCCATTAACCCTATTCCTGGCCCTACTCACCTCAAAGTCGTTGTCTTGGACATCGAATTTGATTCGAGCCTAACCATGAGGTTACTTTTAGAAATACTTTGAGCTTGAGGTTATATTTCGAATTAATTTGAAAAAAGGTTAAAAACTTCAAAAAAATGAATATATGCTAAATAGGACAAACAAAACAAAAAGAGGGAGTATCTTTTACACTGAACGCATCACTGGCTATTTGTACATTATTTCTTTAAATTGTTTTGAAGATATTAAAATAATTAGGTGATTACTTTATGGAATTTTTTAAGAAATTAATTTATTTCCGTGATTCAAACATTCAACGCTCTAGTATATTCTTTTTTCTTTTTATTAAATCTTTTTCTATAACTTTTTGTTCAAAAATCTAAAGCCATCAAGGTTAATTTAATTAATATTTAACTTGGTAAGTAAAATATATTACTAATGTTTTTGTCATTATTAGATTGAACCAGGTTATGAATGAGTAGTTAGGTACTAGTAATATTTGCCAGTTATTCCCTCTATTCTTTCTTTAAATTTTCATTTTGAATTAGGGAAGAAATCAATACATGATTAAACACCATTAAGATTCCTTGAAATCAATTTAAAATTATATAAAAAGAAAGTAATATTCCATTAAAAATAAGCTGCAAGTAGGGCATGCATTTAATAACCATTGGAATTTGTAAAGTTTATTACATTAAAAAACTATAAAAATCTATTAAGAGTAAATGAGGGTTGAAACTTTTAGGGTTAGTGGGGGTATTTTGGATAGTTCATATGTAAACTAAGGGTATCGTCATCAATTTTTCAATTCAATTGAGGTTACTTTAGTTATAATATATTAGAACAAATTAGAATGATTCTATATGAGAAGATCATTTTGAAATTACCCGATTGAGAATATGAGAAGAATAAAAAAAAGGAGAGAGTATTAGTCATACTTTGACAAGGGTGTCCGATTTCATATTAAATATATGCTAAATTACATATATCAAGAAGTGATTGATGTAATTTCCTTTCTTAATAATATAATTTCATTTTCAAAATGTATAAATTCATTTAGGTAGATTGATTCGTGTCTTAAAAAGGGTGAGAGGTAGAATTGGCCATTCGTTAGGTTAGGTCGAGTAGGGCCAGGCGGTACTAGTTTGGATCGGGACCAAACCGGGTGGGGAGCTGGCTGAACTAGTTATGGGAAGGGTTAGGGGAGCTCAACCCCTAACGAAAAGATTGGGGTATGTCCAACCAGGCTAGGGTCAACAATCTAAATAGGGACAAATCAGTGGGTCGAATAGGGCCAAATTGCAAGCTGGGCAGAATAGGATTAGGGTTGGGCTTGGTCTTAACTTGAATTTTTAGATAACTTATTCACAAACGTATATACATTTTGAAGAAATCAATTGTTTTAAAAATAATGAAACGTTTATATTCACTTAATTGCATTTGTTATAAACTTTTATATTCACTTAATCATATTCATTTTTCATTTATTTTGTCAATAGTTATACATTCATTAATAATATCGAGAGATATTCTCATATTCATTACATATTTACATAAATTTACAAAAATATATAATCATTTATAATTTTTTTCTTTTAATTAAGATAACTTTGGGGGAGGGGGAAAAAGGTTTACACTTAGTTTTGGAAATCAAAATTTAATTCTGTAATTAAATTTGAATTTCAAAACTTAAGTTGTCTACATTTTCCAAAGGAATTAAACCCAACGTGGTTCTTTTCGTACCTCAAGCTGTGTGTAGCTAGCTAGCCTAGCTGCAGCAGTCCCTGAGCAGCCTTCACCTCTATCGAATTATTCGCTCATCTTCATCAACATATAAGGATTGTCTTAGTTATTCTTATCTTCCCTTAATCCCTGGCCCTTTTTTCCACTTGAACCTAATCCTTCTTGTAAACACATATTTCAATGCTTTTGAGGAATAAGCATGATCTCTTCTCGTCGAGCACTCATTTACCTACACTGAAAGTAGACCCAAAAGCATTGGATGAGGTAGAAATTGCATGGATATCCTTTTTAACTCACTCAAAAACAGGAAATTGCTAGTCGTGATCATGTGACCATTTAATAATTTCAAAAGTCTCATTGGTTTCATGTTAGTAGGAAAGATAATCATTAATAACGAAAAGTAAAGAAGTGGATGATGATGATGAAGAAGAAGAAGCTGATGTTTTCAATAGTACTGGCGTGAATCTCGTACAAAACATTTTAGCTAAAAGATGATATATTTTGCACAGGAGCATAAATAGTAGCATAATAATCATATAAACTAGATAATTGTCTTACATTTCTCTGTATACACATAACATTGCGCCTAAGACAGAGTAATATAGTAAAAATCTAACAAATTATATAACCGTTGAGCCTTAATCCCGGGATCAAGAATAATAGCTATGCTATAAATGACAGGGAATTCCGTGAAGTAAAAGTACCACTTACTTAACATGCTCATAAGAACAACCCTAATTCAAGGAGTGAAAATTCTCCCTAATAGTGTTATTGATCGAACACACTATAATATAACTTAATGAATGTTAGGATCATAGATTTAGGAGAAAATCTTGGTTATGGTCAAAGGATGCTAAATTGTCACAAATAAAGGTAGCGGTAGTCCATTGGTCATTTGTAATAAGGTCATTGGGACTTACCCAAGCTTCGTTATACAAAAGGGTCAAAACATCATGATACTTAATCGGATATTTCAAAAATTCATAGGTTGAGTTCTAACAAGTCGGTACATGTATTGATACACAATTTCCTCTTCCTAAGGTCTCTCTCTCTACACAAAGGCCATGCATCTCCTTCTAAGCTAGGCGCATAATCCTAATCTATTTAATCACACTCCTAATGGAGGTTAAGCAATTCAGTTAATTCACCTAAACCTTCTTGAACCAACAAGTTCATAATGTAAGCACAGTAAAGTATGTGCAAAAGTTCACCCCCATTCAACAAATTAAAAGTAGGGTCCATTTTCAAGTAATCGACACATTTAATGTTAGTTGCAACATTATCTAGGGAAAGGGAAAAGATTTTATCAAGAAAATGGAAGGTCTTAAGGCTTTCAACAATCATAAGCTTAAGGTTGTACCTGATATGTCTCTTTTCCAAAGCCTCAAAACAAATATTACATTTTTTAATAAACCACTCATCATCTATCCAACGGGCGATAATACATATGAAAGATTCATCAAAATTAGAGGTCCAAGAATCACAAGTAAGGCTCACACGACCATTGAATGTATGAAATATTTCTATCAAATAGCTTCTATACTTGTAATAGGCAGTTTGGTTATTATGCTTAAGGGTATTCCTATGGACACGTCTAAATGTGAGTTGTAAGGAAACTCTAGTAAAATATTCTAAATTAGGGCTCTTACCATGGATAAAGGGAAATTCAATAGTAATCATAAAGTTAGGAAATTCATTAATCATTCTATCTCTATTTTACATAAAAGGCATATCTCTTCCAAGCATGTTGCCCAAGAATTTGTAAAGTTGAGTTTTGCTTAAAGATTCTCCTCCGTATTCCTCTCCTTCAAGATCAATTTCGTGTACTCCAGTCAAATAATGGGATAACGTCTTGTCCCATATCTAGCCTTACATGCATAAGTTGTGGATGGCTTCTTCCTTATTTGTTTGCAAATTAGGCAATAGCATATGAACATCTTCCCTTAAGAAGAAGGGTTGGTGATTAGAACTTATTCGTATTAAGGCCACAACTTAAGAAGAAGGTTTCTTTCGTATCCATCACCATCACCATCGCCACCATCATTACCATTAAGAACTATGTATATATTAATATTCATACAATAAGCTAACTAACATTCATATAAAGTTATAATATTCAACTAAATTAACATTCATATAAAGTTATGAACTAAAACTAACATTCATATAAAGTTATGAACTAAACTAACATTTATATAAAGTTATTAACTAATATAAAATTCATATAAAGTTAAAAAGTAACATTTATATAAAGTTATTAACCAAAATAGCTAATTAAACTAACATTCATATAAAGTTATAAAATTTAACTAAAAGTAAAATTCATATAAAGTTATAAACTAAACATAATTTTATAAAACAAGAACATTAGAAGTTTAGGCCACTATAGGAGGTTACATCCCCAAAGTTGGTTTTTGAGGAATTTGAGCACTCTTATTAGGAATTCAAAAAATATGTTGCTCCAACTCTTGAGCAAAAGTAGCAGTGTTCGTTTCACGTGTTTGAAACGAATCATAAAATGAGTTTTTAGCATTACTAACTCTTCCTCTTGAAGTCATTTTTTAGAGAATTAAATTAAGTATAATAAATAAAATTGAAGTATATAACTAAACTAAGAAACTAATAAATACTAAGAGAGTAATGAGGAATAAGATTAGTATTAATTACTAAAGTAATTATATTTGAGAGTAATTAAGAGATTGAGATATTGAGATATTGAGAGTGAGTTAAATGACCAATGAAGATTGAATTTATGGGTATTTATAGGGGAAGCTCAAGTCTATTTAAAAGCTAGTTTTAGCTGGGCCAGTCCAAGTCGAAACAAACCGTTTCGGTGGACTGAACAAAACCAGTTCATTGGTTGAATTGATTTTTTTTTTACCTGAATTGAATAGTGTCCAGGTTTGGAAATCTGAATTCGTATTCAGCCCACCGACAAGGCTTATGGTGAGCCAAGCCAGTCGGGATGAGAATAGGGGTTGTTTAGGGCTGGATTGGGATGAACACGGCCCACTTGCCACCTCTTGTTAGAAGTTATGTTGTATAACTTTCTTTTATAATAGTATAACTTTACTTTTAATAAATTTAAATTTTCAAATAGTCTAATTTTAATTTCAACTAGTTCAACCTAGATTCAATATTATATCGGATATATTCTTAATAATTCCCAAATTTTGTTGGGATAGTGATTAATGAGCTTCTTTGTTTACTTATATGCATTGTAGAAAAATAACCTTTTACGACACTTTTACTGCGACACTCATCAATAAAAACGTTGATAAATTATATATTTAGTAAACTATGAGGCGCTCTTAAAAAGCGTTGCTCATATCAATCCATAATCCCTACTCCAAAATAATTTAGGAGCCAAAACTTACAAAACTCCACCACTCCTCTCAATTCCCGCAAACTACTCCCAAAACTCTCAATACTCTCACGCTCTCCAGTAGATCTCCCTCTCAATTCCCAAGTAAATTCCTCTCAAGTCTTGTTGCTCTCTTCGTCAATTCAATAGCTGATCTCCTATCATGAGTCTCGTTATTCTTTTCTTGATTCTCCAAAATATTTGATCTCCCTCTCAATTTATCAATCCATAACCATAGTTTTTTTTTTCTCAATCTTTGAATTTGTTGATTTGGTCGATTTCCCCCTAATTCCTAGCCCTCCATTCTCAACAATTTTCAAGGTAAAGTCGTCAAATTTAATTTTAATTCTTGACGCACAAATTTTCGTCTTTTTAATTTGTATTTTTGAAGCAAAAAAATCATAATTGCTCATCTCAAGTACAACGATTCTAAACATCTATTACTCACAAAATTTATGGGAGAATTCAATTTGTTAGGATTTCTATGTATTTGATTTTCAATTGCTTGATTTCGTTCCAAATTTTTTCTGGGGAATTGAGCAAAATCATTAACAAATTCGTTGTAGTTATTATAGGTTATTAATCAACAATGGTAGTTCAAACTTTGACTGATTAATCTTCTTGTGTGGTTTTGAACATGCTGTGATATATTAATCAACAATAGTGAATATTGTTGCTTGCTAGTGTGATTCTTTCTATCCGATTGTGGAATCTAAAAGCCAAAATTTTCTTCAGGATTGTATACCCATAAAAAAATATAGTTTACATTGTTATTTTTATAGTATATTTACTGTTTTCATATCAAAATATTTAAACTAATTCAAATCATTGCGAATTTGTACCGTGTTTATGCTTGAGTTCTTTGTTAATGCCTGAATTCTTTGTTATGATATTTGCATTTGTTTAAGAAAGTTCCTTAGATTATTACGTGGTTTCACTGATTTTGTATGCTTGATCTCAATATCGTAAGATGGTTTTCTTGCTTAAAACCCTTAAGCTTTTCCTTAAACTAATCAACAATATTGTCATTGTTGCGTGGCAGGGAAGGGACAATCTTTTCTTTTTCTCCCTACTTTTATACTATTTAATGAACTACATAAATCTGGTTGTGGTTGCACCAACAATGGCTGTTGTAGGTTTAGTGTTTTTCAGTTTTGGGTTTCCTCAAGCTGGTACTTGTGTTGAGATAGCATTCCCTAAATATTGTTGCATCTATTCAGAAGGGGTGTTGTTTTATTACATGAGCTTCATTTTCATTTGATAACTTTTTATTTGATCATATAAGCTATCAAAAGTCTAAAACCTTCTATAATTGTTCTAGATTTTGTCAGTTATTGGTTCTTTTCTGTTTTCCATCTTTGCGCCTGTTATAAATTGCTTTCTCATGGAAAGTTGTAATAGTTGACGACAACGCAGTTGATTTTCATCCTTGACTGTGAATTAGAAACTGCTGAATGTATTTTTTGATACATAATTGATGTTCAATAGAATAATAACATACCTTATCATATTATCATATATTAGGCATTTATAGTCAAGAAGAGTCAAGTGGATATGCTTTGTACTGATCATATTACAATTGACTGTATTTGTTTTTACAGATTATATCAATTTATAGAGAATTATATGCTTCTTTTTTTTACAGAAGTTGCATGGCAGGTTAGTGCGTTATTATGAAATGCTTAGTCTAGGAGTGAGCACTAGTCAATTGTATAATATAATTTGAAATCAGTTACCTTCTGGTGATCATCTGAAATTAACATTGGCAATTGCAAGATTTATATTTCTACTCTAGTTTCCCAAATCATCCAGCAGTCAGGTAATTGTTAATGGCATTGTCTTGTTTTCAATTATTTTGTTGCATGTGGAGCTTTATCATGTAATACTCTACATGTTGATCTCATCTTAAGAACCTTTATAGTTTTGATCTCTATGCGTTCCAAAAAATAACGATGATGAAACTTTGCAACAGCTCAACTAATGTAGCATTTTTTTTACCACTATACCATTATTAAGTGCTCATTTAGATAGAAATAATTGAAAACTTGATGCACATGGCTAGAATTTTGAGCAACCAGGGAACACCTATTTACAAGTTACAACAGCTAATCTTACTGATACGCAACTATAGCTTCTTCAAATCTGCTAATGTTACACCTATATGACACTAGAGATTAGAGAAATATAATTTGATTACATTCCTGCACCAATTTGGCATTCATGAGGGTTATGATTTTTTAAATATCCAATCATTTTCACCCTGATAGTTCACATGCTCTCCTTTGACTTTTTCCGAATCTGTTACCTTTTAACCAAGTTTCACCATTATGCTTGTGAACTATTAAAAGATATATGACAACCGTATTAGTTTTTTCTCAAATTAGACATAAAAACATGTAAAATCTATAGAAATAGAAGGTACAACTGCATTCACATTAGTTGACATTGTTTAAAATAGTATGGACTCTATCTCAATAAGTTTATCGTTATGTTTCTGAATTAGGTCTAAGTGAAGGAATTGGGTTTAATTAGAATTGGGTTTAAATGCTGATGCCTAGGCCCCCTCATCTGTGTAGTTTGACTATTATTTTGTAATTATCTTACATTTTGAGATATTGAGAACATGTATTTTTCTGATTTTTATAATGACTTCATAATTTGATTTTAAATAACACGTTCTTGGTGCCTTATATTTATCTCTTATGTGTTGCCCTTTGGATTCTGGTGTTTCGTGGACAATTTGTCATCTATTTTGCTACTTTCTATTGTATGCTCATTCATCCAATTAAAGTTCTTTATACCCATAGTTCAATCTATTAATTATCTCAGCTCATTAATAGGATAATGAGTTAAGCTTCCATCGATGAATTTATAAAATTAATATTCTGATAATACTAATATGGTACATAGTACAAAAATTATTACAGAAAAGATAATAGAAACTATATTTTGCTAAAGTACTGTTGTTTCCTCCTTCATGCTATCTTATAAACTAATCAGGCTACTTTCTTAAGTTCCATATTGTAGCTTGACCACTACAGCCACCCTTTTATCTCTCATAGGCCAATTTAGATTTTAGCTCTCTTGCCCAAAAAGGAACTCCTAGGCAATTCAGTAACCGAATATTCTTGGATTAAACAGCTACATTGATCATTTTCATAAAATCTCTGATCTCTAATGATTATCAACATTCTCACTAGTCTGACACTTAAGGCTTAATGATTAACAATAATATCATGAGCTTCAAAATTGATACATGGGCCTAAAGGGTTAAAGAGTTAGATAAAGTATGCTAACAGATTCCCACTATTAATCTGCTTGCTTAAGTTCCATTGAACCATGATAAACATTAAAACCTGTTCATAGGTTTGTGCTTTGTGTCTCCCTGGAAATGCATCATTTCACTTGTATTTTTTGTTCTCTCCCTATTTCCACCAAGTGTAGTTGTAAAATTGTAAATCTATGTTGTATGCTTCAATCTTGCTTATATACACTATCAATAAAGCTTTACGGCGTAATTGACAGGGACAAAATGGTGACAGATAAACTGCTAAAGAAAAATTGTTCTTGTAATGAGTTGTTGATGATTGATTCAAAACGTTTACAAGTCTGATATTTATAGTTTTGCCAGACATATTTGTTCCTAGTAAACTACTTAGAACATCTTATCTTTTTCTTGTAATCTATCCTTATCCTTTTGATGTAGATCTTATCTTTGATACTAACCCTAATTATATCTTATTCTAACTCTATCTTTTCTACACTCCCCCTCAAGTTGATTGTGGGGTCTTGCATATTCAGCTTGCTTAACATTTTTTCAAAAATAATACTACTCACTGCTTTGGTCAATATATCAGCCACTTGTTCACTTGACCGAACAAACGGAAGAGACACAATTCCTGTATCCAGCTTCTCTTTAATGAAATGTCTATCAACTTCTACGTGCTTTGTTCGGTCATGCTGAACTGGATTTTCCGAAATACTAATTGCAGCTTTGTTATCACAGTAAACTTCACAACTGTTCTCTGGAGGAAACCCAAGTTTCAAGAGTAATTTTCGCTGCCATAACACCTCTGTTATTCCTTTTGCAATACCCCGAAATTCTGCTTCTGCACTTGAGATTGCCACCACCTTTTGTTTTTTGCTTTTCCAAGTCACTAGATTTCCTCCAACCAAGGTGAAATAGCCAAATGTTGACTTTCTGCTATCCCTATCACCTGCCCAATCTGCATCTGTGTAAGCCTGTAATTTTAGGTGGTTATTTTTCCTAAACACCACCCCTCTTCTTGGTGTTTTCTTGAGGTACTGGAGAATCCTGAGGACTGCCTCCATGTGCTATACCTGAGGATGATGCATGAACCTACTTACTACTCCCACAGCGTATGCAATGTCAGGTCTAGTATGAGACAGATAGATCAGTTTGCCTACCAATTTTTGATATTGAACATGATCCGTAGACTCGGCATCTTCTTCTATCTTCAGCCCATGATTCATAATTATCGGAGTTTCTACCGGTTTACAGTTTAACATGCCAACTTCTGCTAATAGGTCCAGGATGTACTTTTTTGAGATATAAAGATCCCCTCAGCAGATCTGAGCACTTCAACCCCTAGGAAGTACTTGAGTCTTCCAAGATCCTTCATTTCAAATTCCTGAAATAGTTGTTTTTTCAGTTGACCAATTTCTTCCTTATCATCTCCGATAATGATCATATCGTCAACGTATATAATGAGGCATGTTATCAGTCATCCTCTCCTTTTTAGGAATAGAGTGTGATCAGATTTGCTTTGTGTGAAACCAAATTTCTTCATTACTACTGTAAACCTGCCGAACCATGCCCTGGGTGATTGTTTCAATCCATATAGAGCCTTTTCAAGCTTGCATCCTTCTCTAGGTAAAAAATCCTAAGAGAATCCTAGAGGAGCTTCCATGTATACTTCTTCCGTAATTGTTCCATACAAAAAAGCATTTTTTACATCGAACTGATGTAATGGCCAGTCTTTGTTTGCTGCCATTGAGAAGAGTACTCTGATAGTATCCGTTTTTGCAACTTGGGTAGGTTTCTGAGTAATCAACTCCATATATCTGTGTATATCCTTTTGCAACTAGTCTGCCCTTGTACCTTTCAACACTTCCATCGGATCTATATTTGATTGTATACACCCACCTGCATCCTACAACTTTCTTACCTTGAGGAATCTTACATTTCTTCCAGGTTTCATTTTTTACCAAGGCCTCAAACTCTTCTCTCATTGCCTGCGCCCACTTTTTATTTCCTTTTGCTTCTTCCACTGACACTGGTATTTTCTCTAAGTAAACTGCAGCATTAAAACCTACAACAGTTTTTGATAGCCCATCCTTCTCTGATGAACCCATTATAGGATATCTGATTTTTTTTTGCTCAAATGATGGGTCATACCGTTTGGGAGGTATGCCCCTGGTGCTCCTGAGAGGTAGCTGATAGTGATTTGCCGGAGCCTGTTCTTCTCCTTCCTGCATCACCTCACCAATTTCTGTTGGAACTATGTCAGAACAGTGAGTTTCAGGAGAATTTACCTCATTTACTTGATGCTCGTTCCTGGGAGTTGTTGGTAGTGGTATTGTTTCGGAAGTGGACTCTTTTTCATTTTGCTCGTCATCATCGTTTGAGATGTTTATGTTACCTCCATTTGTAGGGTTCTCACCATTTTCTGTGCAGACATGATTTTTCCCTTTTTCAGTACCCCAGCAGCCAACTTAAGTCATCACTGTTTTTGTTATTCTCCCCCTGACGATTAAGTTGGGTATAAAACATTGTGTGTTCCAAGAAGTCACAATCCATTGTGGTATAAATATGGTTTGTAGAGGGATCATAACACCTATACCCCTTTTGGTTTGTACCATACCCAACAAAAACACACTTAACGGCCTGGGGTTCTAATTTGTGACGATTTCGTTTTTGCATATGAACGTACACTACACATCCAAAGACACGAGGATGTAATGAATGAAAGGATGGTATAGGTAGATGTTGGCCAAGGACGGTCAAAGGCGTTTTATGGTTAAGTTTTTTTGATGGGAGCCGGTTAGTAAGGTAATTGGCTGTTGTAATTGCTTCCGGCCAAAAAATTGCAGGTACTTTAGATGCAAACATCATTGCTCGGGTCATGTCTAATAGGGTTCTATTTTTCCGTTCAGCGACTCCATTCTGTTGTGGAGTATCTGGACATGTAGTTTGGTGTATCAGCCCATTTGTAGTCATAAACAATTTCATATTATGGTTGATATACTCACCCCCATTATCCGATCTGAGAATTCTGATTTTTTTCTTGGAATTGGGTATGAATCATCTGATAGAAGGCTACAAACATATCATAGACTTCGGATTTGTGTTTCATAAAATATATCCAACTCATTCGGGTGCAATCGTCAATAAACAACACATAATACGAAAAACCATGATTACTGGAGTCCGGAGCCGGGCCCCATACATCAGAGTGGATAATGTGAAATGGTTTATGAAAATGACTAATACTGCTTGAATATGAATTTTTATGACTCTTTGCTAAATAACAGGCTTCACAATCAAGGGTTATTTTTTACCTAGCAAATGAAGGAAAAAAAACATTCTAAGTAAGTAACTGAAGGATACCCTAACCGTTGATGCCATAATCAAAATGTGTCGTTCTTGGATTCTTTGCTAACAAAAGCGCCACCATGGGATATCTGTCGGCATAATAGAGTCCATCCTTCTCAATGCCACACCCAAGGATCTCCCTTGTTCGAGCATCCTGTAAAAAACAACCATCAGCTCTCATTAGTACAGTGGTTTGTAACTCTTTTGTGAGCTGACTAATTGAAAGTAGTTTATATAAGAGTGAAGGAATGTAAAGACAGTTAGGTAAACAAAATTGGGTTCCGAATTTAATCGTTCTTGTCCCCAACACTTCCATACAATCACCATTAGTTGTTTGGACTAGGGCTTTTGTTGGTTTTTCAAGGGTTATAAAATCGCGTTTGTCATACGACATGGTGTCAGTCACCCCACAATCAAAAATCCACCGATGTTCTAGTTGGGTTTGGCCCATAACACTCAAAACAGTATTTTGGGCTATGTGAGTATGAGCATAGGGTGTTTGTTTTATTTGGTTTATTTGGTTTATTTTGGGTATTAGTAAAGGAGGATGGGTGTGGTCTTTTGTGAGGTATTGGGCTGGGATAGTCTTGTGGGCTTTGGTGGATGTAGGGTATTGAGGTGTAGGGATTAAATGGGGAGCGTAGGATTGAAGAGGGAGACAAGAGCCATTGATGCTAGGGTTTTTTGGGATATTTATGTGGGTCAAGGTGGGGGCGTGGGTTTGATGAGCTGGGATTGAAGGAGAGGCGTAGGATTTGAGAGAGAAAGGTGAGCCATTGGATGTGAGGTTATTAGGGTTATTTGAGGTAGGGTTTTTTGGGTCTTCATTCGTCTGATTTTGGAGTTCCTCTTTACTCCTTTTATCACCTTCTCCTCCACCATTTCCTCGGTTGCTTCTCTCTCTTTTGCCTTCACCATTTGCAAATTCGTTAGCTCCTCCTCCCTCAATGGCCACTGAGCTCATGCCCTTCTTTGCTTCGTCCTTCCTTGTTATGCTTGACTCTTCTTAGTATCCGGCCACCAATCAGGATAGCCGATGAGCTTAAAGCACCCTTCCTTGGTGTGCCGGTTTCCTCCACAATGTATGCATTTTAAGTGGGCTTTGTCATCCTCCCTCTAGCGTGATGTTTTGTTTGATCGGAGGTGAGTGCTTAGTCCACTTCCTACGCCACGCGCCACCCCTTCAGGTAAGTTAGGTAAGTGTTCACCTCTCATGACTCCTCTTCTTGTGATTTCCCTTCGTATGGTACTGTAAGCCACCTCTACTGTGGGTAGAGGCTCTTGGTTTACCAGATCTCTGCGATCCTTGTCAAAATCGTCCCCTAAACCAGCTAAAAATTGATATAGTCGGTTCTGTTGTATGAGATTGTTGTGGACAGTCATATCTTGTGAGCACTGCATTGGATATACTATTCTTCTGTTTATTTCTTTCCATAATGTTATGAGCTTTCCATAGTAAATCTCTATGTAATCATGTCCTTGTCTTATGCGATTTTCCCTGGTTGTTAGGTCAAATATTTGGAGGCCATCTCCTTCCCCTCTAAATACTGACCCGATGCCCTTCCATAGTTCCTTTTCAGATGGGAAATCGAGGAACTGATTTACCAGTTCTGGTCTGATATTTTCGATTATCCACACTTTAACAGTGGAATCTCTTTGGGCCCATCTTTCGTGTTCTGGACTATCCTTGGAGGGAGGGTTAGCTATGATATGACTGAGCCTACCTCTCCCTTCAATAGCTAATTCCATTAGCTTAGACCATTTTGTGAAACTCTGGGTATTTAGTTTTTCGGAAATATTAATTGAGTTTGTTGCCCCTTGATCACTGCTCCTGGTGTTTTGAAGTTTATAAAAAAACTCCATCAGTTGAGCAATGGTCAAGGTGGAAGCCTCAATTGGTATTTTTTGTGGTTCACTCATCCTCAGGTAAGACTTGGTACGTGATGATTCCTATTTTGCCGGAAAACCACCAAAAAAAATTTCCGGCTCTGATACCAAGATAAACTGCTAAAGAAAAACTGTTCTTATAATGAGTTGTTGATGATTGATTCAAAACGTTTACAAGTCTGATATTTATAGTTTTGCCAGACATATTTGTTCGAAGTAAACTACTTAGAACATCTTATCTTTTTCTTGTAATCTATCCTTATCCTTTTGATGTAGATCTTATCTTTGATACTAACCCTAATTATATCTTATTCTAACTCTATCTTTTCTACAGTGACCACCAAAGACTTGAAAAGAGGATTTCTTGTTGGACTCATTTGTATTTCCCTATTTCTTATTGTTTCACTCTATTTATCATGGAAAAAATGAACAGTGGCTACAGGGAAGCATCCTTAAAATGGAAGGTTGTGTATAATGTGGATAGCGTATATTTTATTTCTTTAGAGCTTCATGCCTTGGTGAAGATCCTTTTGATTTTAGAAGTAATGTGGTTCTAGTCTATTTGGGTTGAAGTACTGGACTTTTAGTTCTGATTTATACATCATCCGAGTCCTATAAAAAATTTGATGTGGTGTCACATAGATCTGGTTAGGGAAGGAAATTCTTTGACAACCTCTTTCACTTTATGTCTATGGGTTATAGTTTTGAAACTTTTAGTCTTGTATACATACCTTTACTTCGGTAAAATTAAAGATTGTGAAATTGATGTTGTTAATTGAAATTCATTGATCATTTATGGTTTTTAAGACAAATCTTGTTAATTTGAGGTCTTAGAGGGTCATGTGTATCATTGTTCTTAGTGTAGGCAAGCTGCAGTTTTTCTTTTGTACAAGTATTTGATTAATTTAGATAAACTAGATGACTAACACCATATTTATGAAATTTGAAATGCAAATTATGGTCTGCCTCATCACCAAAGCACTAATTTAATTTTCCTAGATTAATGCTTTGTGATTTTAGAGTAGATACGAAAACCAACATTCTTGTTTGATGAATCTTTAAGTACCCTTTTTCTTTTATTTTTTAGATTTTGTGTTTATTTTTTAATGCATTACGCAAATTACTATATGTACCTCCCTCAAATTAATTTTTCTTTTTTTATATGCAGATTATACTTTGAAGCATGTATTTACAAAAAAGTAAAAATGGAAGGCGGACTTGAAATGATATATGGAGATCAGATATGCTCTATTTTAATATAGAGTATATGTTAATTATGCTGCTATTTTATAAGTAAATATTTAATTTTCTAGAATTTTAAATTTGTAATTACTATGAATTATTAAGAATGCTTTGGGTAGTCTTTAAGACATCATTTTGTTATATGTATTTTGAGATCTTATTGTCATTGTTATTTGATATCATTAGTAAAACTTTTTTTTTATAATTCATTGTTCTTATTAATGACTTATGATTCTTGAGTTTTTATAAGTTATTGTGAAAAAAGTGTAAGTATTATATAAGAAAAACTGGCTACTTAAAGGACATATTTGTATGACATTCAAATATTCAATAAAACTTAAAAACTCTTATGGCGCTTTTAAATAAAGTTTGCAATGCTATTGAAGTGCCCCAATATGCACTCGAATGTCTTATTGTACTAGACTCTGGAGGCGCTTTGAAAGCAACGCTATAGTACATCAAAAGCGCCTCCATCAATCTTACGACACTTTTGATGTACTATAATGATGCTTTTTAAAAGCGTTGTAATAGGGGTTAGAGGCACAGAAAAAGCCAGCGCTTTTGCGAGCGTCGGTAAAGGGTGTAGAGGCGCTACAAAGTGTCGCAAAAGGCCAAAAATTAGCGTCGCAAAATTAGCGTCTGTGGGTACCAAATGACCAAATCAATTACACAGAAATAGACACGTAGATTAAACAAGTTCATATTGTACTAGGCTCCATCATCAGCACTAAGCCACATATTGAAGCTTCCTTTTTGATAGCCAGTGAAGAACAACACAAGTACTCCATTATAAGTCAAAATGGTTATGATTCCTATTTTGAGTTGTATTTGAAATATATTTTCAGAAAGAGTTGTTTGAATGATCTGTTGTTGAACCTGTGCTATGATTAGATAGCATACAAAGTAGTATCATGACATTAATTTGTAAAGAAAAGCATTTGCCTTGATTCAATCACTAAAATAATCAATCATGCGTTTCACTATGGAGTTTTGTGAATGTCTAGATTAGACCCATACACATTTTTTAAATTAGACCCATATCTACCTCAAATCCATTGGGTCCTAAAATTTTAGACCCTTAACTAAATCCATTAGATCTGATGGTCTCGGGTACAAAATGGATCCTTAACAAATTTTTATTTGTATATGCTTATTATTCACATGTGTTTATAATTGGATGTACTTTTGTATTTATGACCTTAGAATTGTTAATCGATTAATTGTAAGGAATGTAAATTGCATTATTATTATTTCAAATGAGTTAAATTAATCAATCTTTTCTTAAATACACAACTTTTATTGTTGAAATACTTGCAAAACAACCTTTTGTTTACTGAGTGGAAAGCAAGTAAGTACTAGAGTTAAAATCCAACAATGAATCAAAAGTCCTAAACCCAACAATCCTCTATTACAATATTTTTAAGTTCAAATGCATCGCTACTCGCTAATTTTAAAGTCGCAAGATGCTAGTAATCTAAAACTCATTTGAATATGTTTGCGGTAGCGTGGCGACGAGAACCTAGTAATCACAAAGCATGAATTATTACTACACTGGAAAAAGTATACATCAAAATTATATGAATATATTACCTAGCGAGTGGCGAAGAGAAAGAGTTTGAGGCTTGCGTTATATTGAGAGTGGAAACTGGAGGATAGAGAGGAGAAGACTAGATGAAAAAGACGATGGGGTAATGTGAATAAACTTTAATTTTAGTTATAAATGGAGATTAGGTCTTAGTTTTACTTTCTGAATGTGCGGGTCCATGGGTTGAATTTCAGTCGCACTTAGGTCTAAATTTTTTGGACCCAGTCACATCCATCTAATGACATTTAGACCCATATATGATCAGGATCCAATGGGTTTAAAAAATTAGACACAAATCCTAAAAAATGGGTTAGACCTAACCAGGTCTGTATTAGGTCCTGGACTCGTTGCCAACCTTAGGCTACATAGATGATTTTAAGCCTAGGAAAAAAATTATTGAATATATTCTTAGAAAATTGAAAGAGAATTTTATCCAAGGTTTTAATAACAAAGCTCGTGGTAAATGATATGACAACGTCTTGCAATGATACCATGGAGGTAAAGAAATTTAATTTTTATAATCCAAGGATTTATTATAGAAGAATTTAATGGCAATTATGTTTTTTATGATGATCTAGAAGAATTCAAAAAGTAATATAGTTTCTGTGCTACGCTCTAGAAAAATAAGAACCTAACCTTAAACTAAATAGAAAGTTAGCTATCAAAGATGCAAGTTTGTTCTTGTTTTTGCCAAAAAATGCTAACTACGTCACAATTTGAGGCTAGGAACGTGGAACAACTAGCTATGATTAACAAAGGTCAGATTGGTAAATGTTAAGTAAAGAAAAGTTAGAATGCAAACGACACGACAGATTGGTGACGCGGAAAACCTGAATTGGGAAAAATCGCGGGGGCTTATTTAGGCCGCCTTTCCACTATGTAAGGACTAAGCCTCAATGATTACAGATTACAAGTGATATTCAACATAAAAATAAATGTAAATATTGGTATAAATAAAATTCTTAAATGAGAAATAGCTCAATGCTTAGTGTCAAGTAGGACTTATGTGATGTCGCTGATCTTTACTATTATTGCCTTTTAATACTATGTTCTTTCATTATTTTACGGTTCAAACATCAGTCAAATGTGTAACCATTTCTTCCCTATTTTCACGCCATACTTATCCACTCGTTGCAAATTCTTAGTGCTTATCCCATATTTATTTTGACCATGATACAACTGCCAGATTATTAGGGAGTGAGATAACTGTTGAACTTCTTCAAACAAATGTCTAGATTCAATACATCTTCACAATATTATTTGAATACGTAGCTCATAACCGACACCCTTCAATGTCACTTGACTAAGTTCCTCAACACGTCGATCACTTGGCCACATGTCCTACAGTAAAAATTCTACTCCAATAATTTTCCCCTTTAAAAATGGGAATTTAGAAGAACAAACATCCGCAATTATAATTTTCAAACCAACCACTACACCCAAGACAACTGCCACATTCATTACAATCGTCAGTTTTGCTCCCGACCTATTTAAATCAAGTGACATTATGTAGCATGTCACTTCTGCCAATTTCTCTTAAACACACCTCTGTCTCCTCAAATTCCGCCTGTCAGCTACGCCAGGTAATTATCCTTTCTCATTTTTTTCATTTTCCTTTTCATCAATTGCTCATGGGTAGAAAAACCGTAGCTACTAGGGGTTCATTAAGGGTTATTGCAACAAAAAATAAGAAAAATGTACAAGCCAAAAGTGAGAATAGAATCCTCCAAAAGCAATGGCATCTGCGCATAGCACCATCCACACATACAAAGATATAGAATCTTTCAAATTGTTAGTGAGATTAACCGAGGTAGAAGTTTCCCAGCCAAACCTAGTCGGACAATCCTCCATATGTGATGGTTGAAAACCATCCAAACAGACCGTCGTCAACTCCAAAGCCTATTCCCCTCCGAAGTCCTACACTAAAAGCTGCCCCAGTCGCAAAGATACCACCTTCTTCTGTCAGTAGGGTAGCTCCCGACACATTCTTCCCGGAGAACTTCTTTGAGCAACAGTCCGCAAAGGAGGTTACACACCAGAAGATAGTACTCCCTCTGCGATTCATGGAAGATGGGTATACTACTGCATCCATGTTTCATGGTGTAGAGTTCTTACTGCTGCCCAGCTCCATCCTGCGCCAAGACAATGCCTTGGGCATGGATTTGGCCAAAATCTCTCCATTTCACGGCTTCCGGGTAAGCGTTATAAGAAGTTATCCGTTTATCGTGTTACTTCTGACTATCGTAACTAATAATTGTTATATGTATAGGCCTTTTAAGATACCCTACTCCTCCATGCTCATGTCTCCAAGATTGAGGAATTTGGGGCACTCTTAGAGAGGTACAAGGGGAAGAAGAAGAAGTTGATCGATGAATTGGAAGGTCACATTAGTGATCTTACCCATGAATCGAAGTGACTACTCTCTTCTAAAGAGCAGTTAGAGCGGGAGGTCAAAGATCTGAAGGAGGCGCTGTTGTTCGAGGAAGGGTCTAAGGAGAAGTACCGGGGCTTGTCGTCAGATCGCGCCATGGAACTTGTTGCTGCTAATGAGACCCTGAGCCAATCGTCTAATCATAATGCAGAATTAAGAGAGGAGATTGAATCTCTCAAGTTTCAACTGGTTGTGGAGACGTTGGATTTAAAGTGCAAGTTGATGAAGCGCTTTGTAGACGGCAAACTTTCGCTAGAGGAGGCATAGGCAACGCTAGTCCGGAGTCCGAGGGTGAACATTTCTTTGACTGCTAGCCTTGGAGTTATCATGTGATCATTGGATTTATTGGTCACCAAGGGGTTGCTTTGTGCACAGAGTGATTGGCTAGATGATCGACGGATTTGACATTTTTGATATCTTGTCCATCTCGAACTGGAGTTGCCAAACGACTCTAAAGTAAATTTTAGTCCTCCTTGTAACACCAATTATTTCGGGTGTCCAATTGAGGGTCGCACGATCCAAATATGATCTTTAAGGTGTATCTAGATGATCCGACAAGTATTGGGCTTGAACAATAATAAATGTGAAATTTAGTGTAATTAATGAAGAACCCTCATAATTGAGGCCCCTCTAGCATATGTAGACATACCCATATATATAGGCATAACTTTATTTATACTTTGTCTTTGTGTCGATAATGCTAATGTACTATCATAGTGTATTCTCCTCCTACTCGGACAAAAATATGTCCGGATATGGTCTAATCCTTAGATCCCCTAGGTTAGGACCCTATACAATATAATTATTAAACTAGAAGTAATATAGTGTTATGTCATAAGATTTCTATTTGAAGAGACAAGTTTTGCTTTGTTTGACAACGCCTCAAAGTTGTCATTGTATGATTAAACTGATGAGATGTGCTAGACTAGACTAATTAAGGGGAGTTGTATTCTTACATAAATCCAGGCCAGACCGTATCAACTTGACAATTACTTTATATTAAATCTTTGTTTTTATTCTTTTTGTTTTTTCATCTAAAGGCTAAAGCATACATTATAATGCTTACTGTAGTAATTTGGGAAGTTGCAGAAGCTATGGTGTATAACTATTCCATCAAGAATTTATTTCGGACAAAAAAATTAAACAAAATTAACTTAATATTTATATAATTCAAAAATTAAAATTATATAAAAATATAATTATAATACAATAGAATTCGAAAATTAAATTAAGTATTATTTATTTAATTTTATGCGTTAAATAAAATAAAATAATTATTATGAGTAAATACATAAAATGAATATAGTAATTAGTAAGTAATGGTTAAGTATGAACATAAAATTAGTAATATTAAGTTTATATAATTAGTATAATTTAGTTTTTTTTAATTAGTATAAAACACTAGTTACTAATTTAAATTGAGAAAATTTCACAACTTTCTTTCTAGAGCTCTTTTTGGCAAAATAAGCAAGCCAATTTGGGGCATCATAGGTCTCGAAAAAATATACACACTAAAAAACATTTTCTCGTTTGGAGCCTCATAGCTGAAGTTATGTCCCTGCGAAAATCGTTTGGTAGATTTCATAATCGACGAATCAATCAACTTAGTAGTTTTACGGGTGTGTCGAGCAGCAAAAATTAAGGGGTTTAAAAAACTTATTAATCGAACCCTGGGTTAGGAGTTACGCAACTTCCCGAAACCCTTGGAATATAATGCTTTTGATTTCCCTCGAAATCTAACCAAAGTGGCCATTTCAAGAGCACCCCTCATTTAGGTTCTCAAATAGATATCCAAATATCTAAAAAAAATTAGTTTCTAACATTTTTATTTATAAAAAAAAGTATTAAAAATTTAAAATTAAACTTTTTTAAAAATATATTAAATTTAGATATGGATATTTAGTATATATGATCAGTCGAATATCATATACTGTGATTTCCACTAATTCGAATTGGTTATCTAAATCGGGTTCAACCCTAACAATATCCATGCCAATTCCAACAAAATGTGAATCCCTATATATAACTAATCAAGATTGAACAATTTTCTAGGAAATTCACATAAGAGAAAATTTCCCAAAAGAAAACTTAACTTGAAAATTTAATTATATTTGAATCAATTAAGCACTGAGTGTGCATAAAAAATGCTTTTGTAGCTGCGTGCTTGAGTGGCTCGTCCGACGAAAACGGAACGAAGAGCAAATGATTAAAATTAACGCGTCAAAAGTCAAGTTATCATTGTATTATTAAATTGATCAGGTGTGTCAGACTAATTTATGGGAGTTGTATTTTGAGGTAAAACCCTATGGGATCGCTATAACAATTTCTAGTTAATTTCTACTCGTTTAATATTTGTTTTGACTTAAATTTTTATTTTTTTCATCTAAAGGCTAATGTAGCAATGTAAATATACACTCTATCTTCTTACTGTGGTAATTATTAAAGGTGCTAGGTTATGGTTTAACTATTATCATCAAGAAATTATATGGGATCGAAAGAGGTTATACAAAGTCAAGATAAATAATGTTGGTAGAATAAGATTATTTGATAATGTCATAAAATAAAAAATATGTAACTTCCAATGAAAGTACATATATAATCTAAATGCTATCAGCAGATGTTTTCCTTAGAGGAATGCCATCCAGAGATGTTGGTTTAAATGTTGCATAGAGTCATGAAGCATAGCTTTGGATAAATTACATTCGAGAAGGTTACATAAATTATATCATGATACTAAAATGTCATATATATATATATATATATATATATATATATATATATATATATATATATATATATATATATATATATATATATATATATATATATATATTGTTATACTAGATATAGACACTGTTATATCTGATATAAGTATTGTTCTATTAGATATAGAAATATAGAATATATAAAAATATATAAAAACTTTTTATGAGGTATGGACATTATGATATCAGGTATACAAATAAAATTACTATAGTGCTCCCTAATAAATATTTATATTAGGTATAAATTAGGAATTTCTAATTTCATTCAAGTTTGACAAGTAAATCGCTGTTAAATCTGTTTAATGTTCATAAGTCCTTAAAGCCAAAATTAAACCAAATATTAGATCTTATATTAGATAATAACTTCACACTATATAGTCATGAAGCATATCTTTAGATAAAATTACATTCAAGTTTGACATGTGGATCGGAACTAGATTGGTTAATTATTACCAAAAATAATTACTTCATAATTAATTGGGCCAAGACTTTATTTAGGAGGCTATCCGAGTATATATTTGAAATATGCTATAGTGCATATCTCAACTTGTAAGGTAAATAATTAATTTTTTTAATTTTTTTGAAGTTATACTTTTGAAAATTGAAATTGTTTTATTATAAATAAAGTTATATTTATAAAATATGAAATTATACTATTAGAAAATTTACTATTTGCAAATGAAGTTGCATTGTAATTATATTATGGAATATGAAGTTGCATTTAGAAAATAAAGTTATACATATAGTTTCACCATTTTCACGAGACTACGTTATTTTACTTTTATTTTCTTTTTTGAATTTGTACTTTTGAGAATTGAAATTATACTATTTAAAAATATTGTATATATAAAATATGAAATTGCGCTATTAAAAAATTAAAAATTATATTATTTGCAAATAAAGTTGCACTATTACGAAATGAAGTTGTGCACAGTTTCATATTTTTTATTGTTTTATATATTTTTTTAAGTTGTACTACTTAGATATGAAGTTGAAACGTTGAAAATAAAGATGTATTAAAAGACATGAAAATTACAATATTACAAATTGTGAGATATGTTTCAGATATATTTGGAATATTTCCTTTGTTCAGTTAACTTAAAACAATATCTTTTGGTAGCAAAGCAATATAATAAATAATTTACTTCTAAAAATCAAGAAATATAAACAATTGGCCTGGATCCACGCCACTCCCCGGTCTTCCTCTTAAAGAAGAAATGCTAATAGTCTTACTCAAGGTGATGACAGTTATTGTAGTTGTTGCGATTATAACACTTGGATAATTAAACGCCGATACTAAAAAAATTAGGGGAACAATGTTAAAGAGAATGATAAGCCCGATACTTATAAGTCCTTAAAGCCAAAATTAGACCAAATATTAAATCTTCAATTAGACCTAATAGTAAATCTTAAATTAGACCAATATTTATCCTAAGGAGTAGGGTAAATCCAATAGATTATATTATAATTCAAAATATTATTGCGTTTCTTTTTTTAAGTTGTTTTCAAGATTCGAACTTATTTTATACATAAAATATTAAATATTAAGAAAATCAAAAAATAATTTTATATAGTGAATATTTTAATTTTAAACTGATAAAGAAAAAATTTGGTGATATTGGAAATTTATGATAATTTTTATTATAATTAATATTCACAAAAGTACACAAAACACAATAGAGTAGTACTTTATTTTTTTTACTTGCAATACTTTGATATTTACTCTAGGTTGAAAAAGAGACCTATATAAAAATACAACTATAAAAGAAAGGAGAAGTACGCGTAGAAAGAAATCCACAAGAAAAACTCTTGAGCAAAACAGTCTATAATTAATTAATATGCTTAACATTAATGTTTATATTTCCAGTAATCTTGATCTTAATTACTTTACAAACATCATATCTTAGAATATTTAGCCACTTTTGTAACCTAGAAAGTCATAAAAATATATTCATTTACATAGTAGAACGACGACCTAACAAGACTTATGTTTGTTCAGTCTTTTGGATATTCCGGAGCGCAACACCAATTTTTCATATCTTTAATTTTTGCATCTTTTTCTTGCTATCATCTTGCTCATAGTTGCCTACACGTAGTATTACTAGTTGTCTTAATTTCCCATTCTTAAATTGTCATTAGGTAACAATTTTTTGGCAGAAACAATTTAAATTTTCTGAATCGCTAAATTATCTTACTTCTAGTTTTATAATTATCCCGTGCGTAGGTATTATCCACTTTAAGATTTTCATATTTTGTTTAATTTAATGCATACAACATATATCGTAACTACACATCT
This sequence comes from Dysphania ambrosioides, assembly GCA_026401315.1. NCBI lineage: Eukaryota > Viridiplantae > Streptophyta > Magnoliopsida > Caryophyllales > Amaranthaceae > Dysphania > Dysphania ambrosioides. Next base: position 19,815,466 of record CM048666.1, read on the forward strand.
AACCTTCCATATAACCAAAGTAAAAAAAAATTATCGAATCCTATTTTATTTACTTGATTAACAAAATCAAATTACTATAACGATTAATCCCACTTGACAGTCAGCAATGAATTATTATCTCACAAAAATAAAATTAATAAGTACTACTCAATAGGACAAGTACAAGCATGCTTGATTTCACCGCGTACTAAGCCGTTTGATCCGTTAGCTATAACATTATTAATACTCATTGAATCAACTATAATACTAAATAATTAAATAATCGAAAAATTGCTCTATAAATAGTCGAGCAATTTTGAGGAACTAGGCAATACTTTTATGATACACTGAGATAAAACAGAGAGATCGTAATTAGGATTTGCAGAAAATGGTGGTTGCAATTAAGTCCGTCTTCAACAACCAATTCTGGCGTTTTCGTCATGAAGGAGATTCATATTATGGTCATATCCTACTTTCTGGGGAGAAGGTGGTGGATCCATACGCTCGATTTGAAGTGGTGAACTCCACCAAGCATGAGGGTTTATTCCATATCAAATGTCTTTACAACAACAAATTTTTTGTCAGGTAATGTTATTTCGATCTGTAGCCCCTTTATAATTCAAAGTTAAAATAATTATTTTTAATGTTTATGTTAACTAATTTAAGAACTAAGATTAGGGTGAAACTATTTTCTAAAATAAGCTTAAAAAAATTATTCTCAAAGTTTTTTCTTTTTTTGGCAACAAACACAAAAAATAATACCAAACCACCCTCCATTTCTAGCCTTGATGGCTAGATTGTGGGCATGTATAACAAGGGATCTAGAGACTTTCAAACAAGGAAAAACTGAAATTCAGAAGCTTCCCTTATTATAGCTTCCACAAGGGTTTGTAGTTGTTTGTAGTTCCTTATCGGCCTTGAGCGGGTACATAATGGCAGACACGACATTGAAGCAGTTAGTACGGATGACACAATTGTTTTCTCTCGTTCAGGCTACTTGAATACCCGTCCTGATCGATTCTCAAAGTTATGTATAGGAGTCTCCAATTCAAAGATGAAAATATATTGCAAAACAATTGGAGTACGTATCGGTAGCTTATGGTTTTCGCCCTTCCGGATACTATATACAAAGTATTAGAAAAACATGAAAGTACACTCCTTTCATCAAGGAGGTTATATCAATCATTTATATCTTTACATAAATTGTTACTGGCGTACATAGTTATGTTTGCATTTATACTAAATAATTTTAAATATATATTACCCAATTAATTACTAGCTACTTCATTTGATTCTGACATGATAATGATGCTTTGATGATTGGGTATTGACAGGACGACTCCTGTTAATTACTGGATTTGTGCATTGGCTAATAAAGAAGATGAAAATCTAAGCAGCTGGACTTGTACACTTTTCAAGAGAGTGGACATCATAGGTGAAAGTACAAGCAACAAATTTCGACTTATGCATGTTCAACTTGGTCTTTATGCATATCCGTATTTGTCCTGTCTGTTTGCGGGGAACACAGAATTCCATAAAGACCCATGCGATATTTTCACCTTTGAAAACTTAGATATAGGGTTTACTGTTAACAAAGCTGTAGCATTTAAAGGTGAAAATGGACAATATTTAGGTGTATTGGAGAAAAATGGGGTTCCATATCTACAATTTTCGTACGACAATCCTAATGCCCCTGAGGTGGAACATGAGATATACACAACTCCCGAAGGTATAATTTACATCAAATCCAACTATTTAGAGAAATTTTGGAGGCTTGGTGATGATGATTGGATAGTAGCAGACGCGGCTGATCCCCGTGGTGGTAATGATATTAAAGCGATGTTTAGGCCTAATTTACTCAACATGAATGTCATTGCCCTCCTACGTATGGATAGGGGATGGTCGTACTGCAAGAGATTTACAAGCAATGGCTTCGAAAGTTGTTTGAATGCTGCTACTGCAACTGCTGATGAATTCTCAGTGCTAGAGGTTATTGACTTGGAAGTTGAGGAACCGTAGATGAGCAGCAACTGGCCGAGTAAAATTGGTTTCATGATGTATATCATGGCCTCTTAGTCATGACACAATGCTTGATATATACTATGTTAATTTTCATTTTGTTTTAATTTATTAGCACCACATGGTTTTACCTTGTTCTTTAAATGAGGGTTTTACATGTTGGAAGCTGTTAGTGGCATTTTGTATTAGTTTCTGAAATTCAACTAATGTATGGTTCTTATGTGAGACCTTGTGTCGAGCATGTCAACGTTCAGAACCATTTATGTCTCTTCCTTATATATATTGTGTTGCTTAGAATGTAATTCTAAGGTTATTCAAAGTTATGTTTTCCAACCCTTTTAAGCCTTTAGCTATGGAATGGTTGTGGTAGTTTGAATTGTAGGGGAAATGATAAGGAAAAAGAGGATCAGACATTTTGTCATTGTAAACTTATCTTTCTTTTAGGAGAATTATAATGTGGGAATTGTTAAATTTCAACCTATTGTTTTTAATTTCTTCTCCTATATGTCTTACTCACTTTCCCATTCTCTCCTAAGCATAATGCATAATGCATAATGCATAAGCTTCTCATCACCGCTGTACACCGTCGCCACCCGCCACCAGTGTTCACTACCGCCACCCAAGAATACAATATATGCAGGCTAGTTCCTAACATTTTAGAAGCATAAGGCGAAATAAGAATTTTGGGCCCTAAAATATAATAGTATATTATAAATAAAAAAATTAAATATTGGTTTCACAAAATAAATAAACTTTTAAATATTTTAATTAGAAATAATACTATAATCACATAAATCATTGATAGTGTTAAAAAATCATTAAAAAGAATTTTAATTTAAACAATATTATGAGAAATCCACTCCATAAAAGTTTTTATTTATATATTATTATTATGATCATTTTTCTTCATAATATTATGAATTGTTCTCTTCACAAATTAATAAATATCGTCAAAATGCAAAATATTAGTCCACATTCTAAATAAAATGAATTAATAAGATGTCATTGCATTAATAAAATGAGGAATAATAATAGTTATGCATAACTAATATGCAAAATAATTGGTTGAATTTCTTACATTTCTCATTGGTCATAAGTAGATATTTAAGTTAAAGACTAATAATTGGATAAATATAATAACAATAATATTTTTTATATTATATATATTTATTAGTTTTAATAGGTCGTTGCTTATTTTTGTTATTCATGTGAAATATATATGGCATGAGATTAAGAAAAAAGGAATTGAAGGAACAATCATGAAATATGGGTTTGGATAAAATTGATAATAATCATAGAGGTAAAGGGAATCAAATTCATGTCGCTACTTTAATTAATATGATAAAATTTGCACACATTATATTTATATCATTTTATTTTTATTTTAGCATTAAAAAATTGGGCCTTTTTCTACCGGCGGCCTTGGAGGGGTGCCCTGCTAGCCCCACCCCATGGACGGGGCTGAATATATGTCATCGCACTATAAGGTGAAGCAAAAATATAATATCATCTCATCATATGCTGAGTCAAAAATTATTTTTGCCTAGCCATAAATTTCAGATAAATATTATTTCCTTTGGTTTACGAAAATGGCAAACCTTAAAAACAAATTCATTTGAAAATTATACCCCCCCCCCCCCCCCCCCCCCCCCCCCCCAAGTCAAACCTAGTAATGTCCTTAGTGCAAGCACAAGACATTTGAGGTAAGCTAGAAGAGAAGGGATGCAAAGACTAATACTGATCAGGAGGAGGGGGAGAATCATACCTAAGGGAGGACCTAGGTCCACCCCAAAAGTACCTACACATCTGCTCATCCATCATATGGAAGCTTATCTGCATAGCACGGTAATCGGTCCTGATGCCATCATAAGCCAATCAGGATGCAATATCCATGTATGTGATCCCTTTAGAGGTGGGAGCTACTCTTGGGGTAGAAAAGCAAAGGGGACTAGGATGTTTAGGGTAGGTTAACCCACTTACCACTTGTACCCTTGTTTTAACCTGTATGAGATTGAATCCACCACAAGGGTTATATATTGAGTAAGGCAATGCACATAAGACCCGACATCTCATAAGGTATATAACTAGAAAGATCTATTTCATGAAAAGGAACAAGTATGGTTTGAGGACCCCTTTTAGCTATCTCTATAGAACCCTCGGCTAACTTAGCTAGGTACTTCATGAACCAGGCAGCTAGACACAAAATTCTAGACTCAAAAGACCTTTGGGCCCTAGGAATTAGCCTTGACTCATAGTCAAGCATGTTCCATAGAAAATAAATCTCCCGGGCCGAGTAATCACCACCCCTAGCAACTCTAGAGAAGAGGATCCAAGCTAAGAACCTATCGGCTACTCTCAACATCAATTGCATAATCCAAGTGACCTTAGACCTACTAGGGTCGTTGTTAGTGAACCTAATAATGTCTCTCTAGAAGAAACTATCCTTATAGTCCTTTAACCTAAGGTAACGAGGGGTCAATAATCCATTAAAGGGAAAGTCTAAAACCTCATGGATATCCTTAATGGTAAACCGAATCCTAGTGCCGAAATAGTTAAAGAAGATTAGCCTAAAACCTCATGGATATCCTTAATGGTAAACCGCATCCTAGTGCCGAAATAGTTAAAGAAGATCTTAGTCGATGTATTTTTAGCAGCACTATAGTGTATACTGAAATTGGAGAGGTTTTTTAAAGTTAGATTCCTATAAGTGGGTGCATGAAAATCAAATAGAGACTCCCACCCGAACCTAGAAAACAAATCATAAATTTCCCCATCCACCTTCAAGGTCCTCACAGCCGAAAGGTCATAGAAATGGGTAGGGATTTTCCAAAAGGAAATTCCTCATATAATCTTTATTCTGGCAAAAGTGAGTCCCTAAGGTTTCTACAACTGACGGTTGTACTGCAAGGGGATGAGAAGGGTTCTTATGTCCACTAGAGGGTGAGCTCTTAGAGTTTTTCCAACATGGAGGCATTTTCTATGAAAGGTTTAAGGGAACAAAATTATATGGGGTAAAGGTCATGGGCTTGAAGTCTAACAGCCTAAGGGTATGCTCACACCACAATGAAGCACCTACTAATACTACAACCAAATTTAATTATAAAAACAAAAAACAAGTGCAACAATGTAACCAATATTACTCAATTTCAAGCAAAAATATGATAAAAAGTAAACAAAGCAAGAAAATGTGAAAATAAAGGAAAGAGAGAGGGTTAGAGTGTACCAAGTGTATGTAGGAAGAATTTAAACCAAGAACTTTTGTAGACACCCTAAATAATGTGCACACATACCTCAAATCTAACCAATTTGAAAGAAAAAGCACCAAATAAAAAACCCTCAAATTGATTGCAAAAGTTAGGGTTGATGGGTTTGTGAAGGACTAAAGGATGAATTCGTGTGATTTTTTGGTCTTAGATTGAAAAGGAATATGAGATTTGATGAATTATGGGTGTTTGATGGAGGAGGATTGAAGGTTGAGTGAAAATTTTGTGGGGATGAGGAGAAGGGAGTGCGTGGAGCATGAGAGAAAAGGGCAAAGTTTTAAGAAACTCAGGGTCTCTCCGAGTTTAGAACAATCTAGGTGAAGGGACTCAATCGAGTGTCCTGCACACTCAATTGAGTCTACTGCCGAAGTCCTGCTTTCTGCTATTCTAGAAATTGGCCAAATCTAAGTTTGTGGAAGGGACTCAATCGAGTTCTTATGAAAACTCAACCGAGTGCTTTAACTTTTAATTATACGGGTCAACACTCATATGCTGAGAGGAGTGAAGCTTGGCGCCAAAAGGGCTTCCTTCCTTCTATTGCTTCATCGTCATCCAGTTGCTCATCCATTGTTTGGAGCTTACCAGACAAAGGATATGGCTTATTGTGAGATTAGTCCCTAACGGCAAAGGATGTCTCGTGGTGCCTGACGAGCGGACCAAGGTTGTCTAGGTCTCCATTGTAAGCTACTTGAACTTCATTTAGTACCATATTTTATTAATTTTTTAGTTATCATTGACGAATTGATGTTTCCTTTAATTTTGTTAAATACGCAAGAGGAATGGAGACAAAGAAAGGAGTCTCGAGAGTTCGTATCTCAGTCATGGGATGAATTCTTGTCCCGTACTCTAAAAAAGAAAGACCACCCAGGTCAGGTGGTCGGTTGTGGGATCGACGTAGGCCGTAAATCTATCTTTGGTTTTAAGAAGAGGAGATCGATCTTCTAGAGGGTAGATGTAACACCCCCAAATTACTAACATAATAATAATAATAATTTTAGTAATTTAGGGGTATTACCGCCATGTGTCACCATGCTTCGGTTGTGCTAACTAATTAGCATATTGCAGTGAAAGCAAAACTTGATTTATTTATTAAAAAGAATTTTGATTGTCCAAAGGTATAAAAGTTAAATAACAAAAATTATGAAAACTCCTAACTAATAAGTGTCCCTTGATGTAATGCTCCCATACACATTTAATTCTGCAAACCTACTCACCATAAATGATAAGTACGACGAACAAAAAACAAATAGGAAAATACGTGTCAGTGTAAAAACACTATGTACGTATACATGCTAAAAGAAATACTTTGGCTTTTAAATTCCTTCATTTCAAACTTTCCTTCTTATATATTAATAAACTTTAAACCTTCCTTTATAATAATCCAATACAAATGGAATTATTAAAATACTTTAAAAAAATAATTTTCTCTTCTTATATCCCCTCCTTGATCCTAAGTGTGCACACCCTCCAAGTTAGTTATCCCATCACGGATCTATCCTTGGAGTTTTCTTTTATTTGTCAACAAGTGGACTTTGAAGCATGAATCCTTATTGATTATGAAATCAAACGGTAATGTATAATAATAATAACTCTCCTTTTATAACTCCTTTAAATAAAAGTACCTTATTTTAATTATTAAAGCTCATTGAAAATTATTAAATCTCAAATTCAATTCGGCCCTTTTGAAACATGATACATATTAAATAAAATAAGATAAATATATATCATCATTTGTTTTTTTTAAATCAGAATTTTAAATAAATAAAAATATATACCCATATATAAAAAATGGCGCATGGCTAAAATTTAAATTATAATTTATTTAGAAAAATAAATAATGAAAATATCTTAATACAATATAATTCAAAAAATATTTAATTGGACATAAAAAGATTTAACACATATACGTACCTTGAATTCTAGTACTTTTTAGCAACTTTCTACTAAATTTCAAGATGATATTTCTATCAATTAATATGAACTAATCAAAATAATTCAACATATTAATATGCATAAAATATTGAAACTTTAATTAAATTTAGAAATATTTTTAAAAACTAAATAATTTGTAAAACAATTTAAATAGTTAGAGAAATGAGGAGGCTAACGATAGTTGGTGATTGTTGGTGGCACCAGAAAGCCGAATGGATGAAGAGAGTAACTTGAAAGAGAGGGAGAAAGTTTGAGAGAAGTAGAAAAGGTTTAATGATTTTTGTGTGAAGAATTATGTGAGGTTTGAGGGTCTATTTATAGCAGAAATTAGGATAAATTTTTTATTTTAAAAAAAACTAAAAGATAAGTATAAATTTAAAAATAATAACTATCCTCTAAATTTTCAAAAAATCTTTGTTTTTAAAATAATTTAATTATTAAATAGTTTAACCAATTAATATTATTTAATTAAAAACAAACCAATTAGAATTAGTTAAAAAAAGATAAAATTTTCTAATAATAATAATTTTTTTTTTTTTTGAAATATCAATCATAGAAAAAGGATATAATAAGGTTATAACTTATTTTCGTTTTTTTTTGAAAATCTATTATTTTAAATTAAAAACTATCATTTCAACTAAAAATATCCTTTAAGTTAGGATAAAATAAATAAAATAATAATTTTAAATTTTTAAAAAATATTAATCATGGCAGATAGCCATGATTAGATATGGTAAAATTTACTTTTAATTTTTTTTGATAAATATATTCGTTTCTAAACATAATCGGTTATAAATTGAAAATAATCTTTATAAATATATTAAATTGATTTTTTTTGCTAAGTGTAATATCTTAAAAGCTTCTAAAATATTCTATAATAAAAGTGTATATTTGGAATATTTTTCAGGATATTTTGGAGGGGTTTTTTGGAATTTTAATGGAATAATTTAGGAATTAAATATTTATTTATGAAATTAAATAATTTTCTTAATAAAGTTATAAAATAAATATGTAATTGGTGGTATATAATTATAATTGGGCCAAAATACTTTTTAAATTATTTAATTTTACTAAAATGGTCTTAAAATAATTTTATTTAAAATGCTAATATATAATGTACATTTAATTTTAAATATAAATTAGCATATAAAAGTTTTTAATAGAATGTCTAAAATAAGGGGTATTATAGTCTACCCCCCTTAAAAGAATTTTTTTCCTCAAAACTTGAAAACATTTAATAAATTTTTTGAATGCAATGCTTATGATATACGCAAGTAATTCATGTAACTTATATAATTGTTTCTTGTATGTCCTGAAAATGGCAAAGCGCGAAACTCTATCGCATTCTACCCCCTTAAAAGAAAGTCACGTCCCTATGACTCAACTACTTACCTTAGAAAATAAGTCCGGATATTTCTTCCTCATTTAATCTTTTGCCTCTCAAGTTGCCTCTTCGGTCTCAGGATTTGACCATACACTTTTACTATTTTTACATCTTTGTTTTTTGTGCTTCTTACCTTCTATTCAAGATTTGAACTGGTCTTTCTTCACAAATCAAATTTTGGTCCATTTCAATTGATTTAGGGAGTAACACATGATTCGCATCCGGTACATATTTTCTTAATTGAGATATGTGAAATACTTTGTGCACTCTCTATAGTTTAATAGGCAGGTCCAAATCATAAACTTTCTTCCATAAAGTACTACAGTTTCACTTATATCATTATAATACACCAAACTTCTACACTTTCTTCCATAAAGTGCCTCAAAAGGTGTCATTCCAATGCTGACATGATTACTATTATTGTAGGGAAAAATTCACGACCCTTGATATCACACATGCTCTTAATATATCTTCCAAGTTTATGATACTTTACCACAAATTTCATATAAGTTTTTCTAATTGGTTCATCATCTAGGTGCTCTTCATGGGTATGAAAACGACAGTCTTTGTGAGTCTATCCACATCCACCCTAATAGTATCATTACCAGCCTTTATTCTTGGCACAATTTCTACAAAATTAACCAATGTTGAATCATATTTCCAACTAGGAACTTTCAATGGTTGAACTTACCTTGCAAACGCTTATGCTCAATTTTTACCTTATGGCAAGTAAGACATCTAGCCATAAATTTGACTACTTACTTTTTCATATTTGGCCACCAAAATGTTTTCTTCATGTTCTTGTACAACTTTTTTTCCTCTAGGATGTATAAAGTAAGGTGAACTATGAGCTTCTTCCCTCAATCTATTCTTTAAATCTCCTCTATTGTATGAAACAAAAAATCTTCCTAATCAGCGATCATAAAGTCTAGGGTATTTCCTTCCCGAATTTTCTCTTTGATGTTTTCCAATTTTTCATCTAATTTCCTTTTCTGGAATTTTATATAAAATTGATCAGGCATAATCATTTCATTTCCTCTTTGGTGTTGGCCATTCACTTACTTTTTGAATCTTTGCTAGATCCATGGATATGCCTTCCTTAGATATCACATGTCCCCAAAAAGGCTACTTTCTCTAACTAGAACTCACACTTAGAAATCTTAGCATACAACTAATTTTCCCTCAAGGTTATCAAAACCAACCTTAAATGTTTTTTGTGATCATCCTTATCTCTCAAGTATACCAAAATATCATCAATAAAGACAACCACAGACCTATCAAAAGTAGGGCCTAAAAATTTGGTGCATCAAATCCATTAACACTATTGGTGCATTAGTCAACTCAAATGGCATTACTGTAAATTCATAGTATCCATAACGGGTTCTAAACACACTCTTTGGGATGTATTGTGGAGTAATCCTCAACTGGTTATATCCAGACCTCAAATCACTTTAGAAAATACCCCTGCTCCTTTCAATTAATCAAATAGGTCATCTATCCTCAAAAGTTGGTATTTATTATTCACGGTCACATTATTCAATTCTCTATAATCAATGCATAACCTTAGACTTCCATCTTTCTTCTTGACAAACAACACTAGGTCTCCCCAAGGTGACGAACTAGACCTAATATAGCCTTTATCTAACAGATCATCTAATCGAGTCTTCAACTCCTTCAATTTACCTGGTACCATCCTAGAGGGGCTTTAGAGATTGGCCCGGTTCTAGGCACTAGATTTATGTTAAACTCGACATCTCTAATTGGAGGCATTTTTGAAATACCTTCTAGAAAAATGTCTAGAAATTCATAAACAATTGAAACCTCTTGTTTATTTCCATCTTCTAATTCCCAAATTTCTTGAACATTACATAGATATAAATGATATCCCTCTTTCACATATTTCTTTATTTATAAGGCTGAGATAATCTTCACTTCGGATTTCTTCCTTTCTCTTTGATAAGTTACCCTGATCTTATTAGGTTCAACCAAGGATACCTTATGAGCTTCACAATCAATCTGAGCTTTAAATTTTCTATCCAATCCATACCCAAGATTACATATAATTCACCCATTTTAAATTCTATTAAGTTTGATGAGAATTCAACTCCTAAAATTGCTATAGGTATTTTAGAATACAACTTAGTACAACTCATAACTTTCCCAGACGGTAAAGTCACGTCTAAGGAAATGGATTATGACTCTGCTAACTTTAGACTTCCAACTAAATTCTTAGAAATGAAGGAATGAGATGCTCCTGAATAAAAAAGAACTTTTACAGGCAAATTGCAGATAGAGAAAGTATCAGCTACTACTTCAGAAGTAGATTCAGCCTCACGGCTATTCATAACAAATACTCGGCCTTTAGGATGATTGTAATTTTCACTTAACGTGGGTTTAGGATTCCCATTTGGTTGGATTAAACTAGGTTGCCATTTTGAGAAGGTTTCCCATTTTGGGTAGGTCCACTAGGACCACTAGATGTCTTTTTATAACATTCATACTCTCGATGTCCTAATTTTTGACAAAAACAATAAGTTATAAGGTTTCCTTCATAATTCCTCCCGGGTGATTCTTGTTACACCTCTTGCATTGGAAAATTCTCTTAGGCTTCTGACCATCCCCTTGGTTTTCTCTTCCCTTCCCAAGGTTTCCCTTAAAGTATCTTTTCCCCTAAAAATTCCCATTAGTTATAGCCCTTTTGTCACCTCCATAGAAGTTTCTATTTCCCTTTCTCTTTTCCCCTAAGACTTGGTTATCAAATTCTCTTTCCCTAATCCTATACAAGTGAGAGGCTCTTCCATACACCTCCTCTAAGGTTTAAAAAGTGGCCCCTCCTAACTTCCCTTACAAGGTTAAGGTTAGTCCTTGTTCAAATATCTGTGCTTTCATGGCTTCGGTCAGGACTATATCTGGAGAAAATCTCATAAGTTCAATAAACTTAGCATAGTATTCATCAATGGTCATGCCTCCCATTCAAAGGTTTGTAAATTCCATGCGTTTTTGTTTCTTAAGGTAAGGTGGATAGAACTTATTTTTATAGGCTTCTTTAAAGGTTGACCACCCAAAATCAAGAGTTATTTCAATGTTTTCCTTAGATTGAGACAAGCACAAGTCATCTTCTTCCTTAAGGTAAAAGACTGAACTATTTACTTTCATATTTTTAGGACAATTTACAATATCAAACAACTTATCAAACTCCCTAATCTAGTTTTCTAGTATATCTAGATCTTCTTTTCCATTATAGCTCGAAGGTTAGCTTCTTGAAATTCTTTTGAAAATTTCTCTAAAGTTGTCTTTTCTGGCTGCTTATTCAAATTCTTTAAGCATTTGACTTGACATATTGCCTGAACGATCAGATAATCATGTTGAATTCATATTTAAACACTTGAAACATATAAATCCTAAAACAAACATTCACTTAATTCAAATAATCTTTTCCCATGTAATGAACTTCTCGACTAAAATACTTGGTTTTAACTGACTATAGATATGCATTTAAGCACATAATTCACACTTACTTGATTTAATTTACATGAAAATACCTCCTCCTATCCTTGAGAAAGTATATAACCTTAACTTGCAAAATTAATCCAGATTGGTCATTTAGTTCGACCTTCCTTGATTGTACTTAAGTATGCTTTAAATTTTTATTTTGCAACTATTTTATTTTCGAAAATTTTAATAGTGTACTTGACTTCTATGAGGGTAAATCTAGCCAATGGTTTCCCAAGTAAGTTACATATGATGTTGAAGAGAGTGTTTCCTAGCCAGAAACCATTACTTAATGGAACACTCCCCCAGGTCGGTCGAACCTTCTTTAGACAGAGAGTGTTACACTTGATCACCAACTTTTCCATTTTTCCAAAACCAAAATAATTTTTATGAAAATACTTTATTTTATGAATGAGAATGCGATACTCTATCCTACATGCCCATTGCTATGTCTATCCACAGTTTATTATTTCCAATTTAAATCTTTTATAACCTAAAAAACTGATACCACTTTGAAACACCCATACATTACTAACATAATAATAATAATTTTACTTAGGGGTATTATCATCACATGTCACCATACTTCGGCTGTGCTAACTAATTAGCATATTGCAGCGGAAGTAAAACTTGATTTATTTATTAAAAAGAATTTTGATTGTCTAAAGGTATAAAAGTTGAATAAGAAAAATTATGAAAACTCCTAAATAATATATGTCCCTTGATGTAATGCTCCCATAAACATTTATTCCTGCAAACCTACTCACCATAAATGATAAGTAGGGCGAACCAAAAACACATAGGAAAATACGTGTTAGTGTAAAAACACTGTGTACATTTACATGCTTAAAGAAATACTTTGACTTTTAAATTCCTTTATTTCAAACTTGCCTTCTTATATATTAACAAACTTTTAACCTTCCTTTATAATAATCAAATACACATGGAATTATTAAAATACTTAATAAAAAATAAATTTCCTCTTCTTGTATTCCCTCCTTGATCCTAAGTGTGCACACTCCCCAAGTTAGATATCCCATCACGGATCTATGCTTGGAGTTTCCTTTTATTTTCCTACAAGTGGACTTTGAAGCATAAACCCTTCTTGATTATGAAATCAAGCGGTAATGTTGAATAATAATAAGCATAAACCCTTCTTGATTATGAAATCAAGCGGTAATGTATAATAATAATGAATCTCCTTTTATAACTCCTTTAAATAAAAATACCTTATTTTAAATATTAAAACTCATTGAAAATTATTAAATCTCAAATGCCATTCGGCCCTTTTGAAACATGATACATATTAAATAAAATAAGATAAATATATATCATCACTTGTTATTTTTTAAATCTGAATTTCAAATAAATAACCATATATATACAAATATAAAAAATGAAGCATGGCTAAAATTTAAATTATAATTTATTTAGAAAAATACATAATGAAAATATCTTAATAAAATATAATTCAACAAAACATTTAATTGCACATAAAAAGATTTAACACATATACATACCTTTAATTCTAATACTTTCTAGCAACTTCCTACTAAATTTCAAAATGATATTCCTATCAATTAATATGAACTAATCAACATAATTCAACATAATAATATACATAAAATATAGAAACTTTAATTAAATTTAGAAATATTTTTAAGAACTAAATAATTTGTAAAACAATTAAAATAGTTCGAGAAAAGAGGAGGCTCATGATGGCTAGTGATTGTTGGTGGCACTAGAAAGCCAAATGGATGAAGAGAGTGACTTGAAAGAGAGGGAGAAAGTTTAAGAGAAGTAGAAAGGGCATAAGAATGTCATTTACTATGCTGAGGTTCGGATAAACAATATTAAAGTTTTGACATGGAAACAAGCACTACTAGTTCCTTGGCCAAATATGAGGAATATGTCATGCTTTTTTGGCCACCTTCAAGTTGGATCAATCAGGGTGCTACAGTGCTGCTCTTATTTTTAGTTGATTTCGAGTAAGTCATATTGCATCAGCTCTTCTTTTTAATTGTGTTGGTTCTTATGCCTTCCCAGTTGATGCTTATAATATATCTGTATGTGGAGAAATAGGGTGTACAACATAGTATAATAGTCTAGTAGTAGTGTGTAGTTTCTCCTCTTTTGTTGACTTGGTGCTGTAATGTAAAACATTACTCGTTAGTTTAGTTTTGTGGTAGATAAATGTAGATAATGTGTACGTTTTTGATTGGTTGATAGCCTTGTTATCTTTGTAATATCCCTTTCATGTTGTTAAGAGGACAGCCGAAATACAAAAATTCAGATAGATTTTTTTGCTCAAAATCAAACACCAATTTTCAGAAAATTTTGCAAGAACAGAACTTTTTGCAAATTTCCTTAACCCCTTCTCCTGTTTTATATATTCCTTTCCAGTGTCTACCTTCGATATGGAAACCTACATCCAACTATAAATATTTCTCCATCTATTCCAATTATTCCTGTCTCGTGTTTGCATTCTGTATGCAAAACTATAACTTGTGGAGACTTAGTCTACAAAGGGAACTTCATCATATCTCCCTTTTCTATCATGTAGAAATGTCATAAATATATGTTAGTAACAGTCTAGAGAGAGATTTTGTCATGTTCACTTACTTTGTTGATATAGGACAAATATTAAAATAAATCTCACTAACTTTTTTGCAACGTGCAAGATGCTTTTTTTATTAGTCTCTATTTAGCTATAGCATATGTTGTATGAAGAATTTCATGCTTACAAAGCTACAGTTAGCTGCATCTGATTAGATTAATTCTTTTTTGTGGAGATGGGATGACTATAAAAGATCTATAAGAGAGGTATTCGTCATAAAACCACCATAATGCGGTTGAGTGTTAACTTTAGGTTCATCACCCTCCTTTTATGTTTGCTTACCATTTCATAATTTGCCAGATTTTTTTTGCATAGCTAGTTACTCTATGTAATTTATCTATGTAAGCCTCTCCTCTTTTTTTCTTTATTCTGATGATAGATGCTTTGAGATTATGTGGACCTCTAATTTACGTGTGATCATGATGGTGATGAGGCTTGGATTTAGCCATTTAGGTTGGGTTAATTACGGGCTTGCTCTATCTCTTGTGGTAATTTAATTACTCTATTAGTGGTTCGAAGTTAGAACTAAGACTACCAATATTCTAAGAGTGCCTGCAACACTTGAAATTTCGTTTGAGAAGGTTCTGCACAAGTTATACATGTATTTGCGAAATTTGACTCTTGGATAAATGTTAATTCTGATGTTCTAAAGCATCAACTTATGTATATATGAATCTCCCTTGTTTTCCAGGTATGAAAATGCCAATGTCTGGAAGACCTTCATAGAGTTTTTTGATTATTTTCCTCTGACTGCATTGGTTACCCCATTTTTTCTATAATTTTGCACTATGCTCATCTTTTGGCATTGAGACATCTTTATTTGTTTCATTCTTAATGTAAATTTTGTTTTATGTTGTAGGTGGAATCTGAAATATTCTGCCTGCATGCTGGATTGTCACCATCCATTGAAACTCTAGATAATATAAGGGACCACCCTGGCATGGTTGTGGTTCAGCGAGATCCAACGCTTGAACCTATGATTTTGCCTTTTAGAAGGCCATTGGTAGATACACTGTTTTCTTCTTATAGGATTATAGGTCATCTAGTTTAAGCCTTGTTTCACCTCCATTAAAAAATTATAGTGATGAGGGATGCCATTTTCATTTTCTATTAAAAACAATTTTAGATAAGGCCATAAGGGACAGTAAGTTAAGATACATTTATATACCGCTAATGGCCAAATGCATAAAAAAGAACCAATCTATAAATTATTGGTTACTATATGGTTTTTTTTGTGTTTCTATGTTCCTTGCTAAGAGACTTTGAGCTATAAGTTTGATATTTTTGTATACTCACCTAAATGTTGCTCTTATGTTGCTTTAGGTTCTAGAGTATAATGTCAAAAAAGGTTCCAGAGTATGCATTTACGTTTAAGCAAGGAAAATATAAAAGGCGAGAGATGTCTCTTGGGACTTTGTTTGGTGCATTTACTCTTGATACACTGGTGTTAATTTTTGCTATACAAG
The DNA here is from genome assembly GCA_026401315.1 of Dysphania ambrosioides. NCBI lineage: Eukaryota > Viridiplantae > Streptophyta > Magnoliopsida > Caryophyllales > Amaranthaceae > Dysphania > Dysphania ambrosioides. Next base: position 19,831,618 of record CM048666.1, read on the forward strand.
CACTTCAAAAACACTCTTGCTGTATGTGCAGACCATTTGCAAGACTCTGGTAGGACTAAACGACACTATGCCAACTATAGTCACCTAACCCAATTGCAACTACTAGGTTTCTCTCTCTCCCACTATCCTTGCTAGTGGCATATAGTATTATTTTGGTGTTCTTCTAACAAATAGAATTTATAGGCAACCACTTATTTGAAATGACCTCCGTAGAAGGAAAGCTTTAATGGAAGTTCAAGCATTGAGTTCTCTAGGTCTGTTAACTTAGACCTTCTCATTGATTCTAGCTATTCCTTTATTGTAGACTTCGAGTTACTATGGTAGCTTTTTACTCTGCATGTTAGGGACTATGGTTGTAACGGTTTAGTCTTTATATTTATTAGTTAAGAGGCAACATTTTCTTAAATTTAATTCAAGTTATTTATTTTTCTTTGTTTTTATATGCAGATTATACTTTGGAAGCATGTACGCAAAAATGAAAATGGAAGGTGGAATTTGAAATGACCTTTATGGAGATATACTATAGTTTTAATATGGAATATATGTTAATTACTCTCCATTTTATAATTAAACATTTAGTTTTCTAGACTTTTAAAATAATTAGTATTTTGAATTGTTAAGAATGCTTTTGAAAGTATGTAAGACATTATTTTGGTATTTGTATTTTAAGATATTATCATTGTTGTTTGATTGTCATTAATGAAACTTTCCTTTTAAAAATCATTATTCTTGTTAATAACTTATGGTTCTTGATCTTTTATAAGTTATTGTAAAAAAATTATAGGTATAATATAAGAAAAATGGCTACTATCGGGACATATTTGTATGGTATTCAATAAAGCTTAAAAACTCTCGCTACACTTTTAATTAAAAATTACGATGCTATTAAAGTGCCCCAAGGCACTCGAATTGTCTTATTGTACTAGATTATGGTGGCGCTTTGAAAGCTTTGGTATAGTATACTGAAAGCGCCTTCATTAACCTTACAACGCTTTTAATATATACCGACGCTTTCAAAAAACATCGTAATAGGGGTTAGAGGCATAGGAAAAGCCAACACTTTTAAGAGCGTCGGTAAAGGGTGTAGCGACACTTTTATGCGCCGCAATAGGCTAATAATTAGCGTCGTAAAAGGCTATTTCCTTATTAGTGTTCGTGTCTACATCTACTTTACTATTAAATAAGTCTAAGGTTATATTCTTAAGTTTTAAGTTCCATGTAAAATTTTTCTTAACTTTCTCTTTAGTGTTCCCAAAATAATCAATAGTCCCTTATTAGGTCATATTAGCAAAACAATCACAAGTGTAAGGAGTTGTTTAAACCGATAAACCATACCTAGGGGGGAATAACTTGAACGTGCTTTATCAACTTAACTTAACCATGCTTTAAATTATATGTATAATTATACTCACACTATACTCGATATGCATGGACTACGGGAAACATATGTGATAATTTATGGATAAACTTGGATTTTTACCATGTAATGATTTTTTATGGTGTCCCAGCGTTGATTTAATAATTTTATCGAATAAGGATTTTGTGGATTTAGGGCTAATTTTGGGATTTTACCAAAGAAAGGTTTTAAGGGTAATTTCGGACATTTATCAATGAAGAAATTTAGGATAAATTCTTAATTTTAGCAACTGAGGAATTCAAGGGTAAATTTGGGGTTATACTAATGGAAAATTCAAGGGTAGTTTTGAGATGTTACAATTGAAGAATTATAGGGTAAAATAAAGACTTCACTAAATTAGAATTTTTTTTTGAATTTTCAAAATGTTTGTTGGCAAACTAAGATTTTTACCAATTTAAGAAATTTTTCAGTTTGTCTGATATGGATGTTTTGAGAGGTAAGATAAGGGTTTTACTAAATTTGGAATTTTTATGGTGGTAAGGTTTAATTTTTACTGATTTCTTGAATTTTAAGAGGTAAAGTTTTTTTTTTGCGTGTTTTGGAAATTTGTGGAGTTTGGCTCTTAGATGGCATAGTGAGGCACAACACGGGTGTAGAGGCTTTTTTGCAAATTTAAAGGGTCGTTGAACCCAACTAGGTTTTTGGATGGGTGTTTTCACAACCCAACCTTTATTTTTGGTGAAGATCAAGAAAGGAAGGGGCTCCCCCCACTAGTGCCGTACTTAATTTGCATATCATTAAGGATCAGCTACAGTCACCAAACACTTAAGGGCGGTTTGGACACCAATTGGATTTAAATCCCAAAATGATTCACATCAGTAGTTTTCGAACCTTACCATGAGAAGGTTTGGGAATGAGAAATCTATTTCAACCCAAGAATGATGTGCTAAACAATTCAATTAAGATGGAGAAAAAATCAGATTTAGTACCTAGGCAAAGCATGCAAAATACAAGAATAAAGCACATGCTAATTTAGTTGGTTAGCAAGTTAGGGATCATGTATTCAAGTGTAAATTAGGTGATCACTTTTGTTTAATGTTCACAAGTTTAAGGGTCCCTATGGCCAATTTGTCCAAGAATTATCTTTTTAGGCGTGATTACACTTCAACAAGTTTTGATTAGGTGCATAAATAAAGGTGCTCATATAATTATTACATTATAAGTTTAACATAATGAAAGTACTATAACAATGGAAAATGGATGAGGGACAAGATTAATATAATGAAAAATATGGATTATGCATGGTGAGTTGAAGATTTTCTTGATCAAATAAAGATTTGAGTCTAAAGAGATTCTTCCTTATGATAAACTTCAACTTAGAATAGAGTCTAGTTCATGCAGACTTATATGTTTTAGTTTTAGAACATAATTGACATAAGGATGCAAATATAAAATTGAAATGTGTTTTATGCTGCTTTAACATGAAATGAGACTTTACGATATCACCTAAATGTACATTCAAGTGTGATGTACACCAAGAACTTACTCATAAAAATGGGACAAATATTAATCAAGTCTAGAGAGATTAGAGATGTACAAATCTCTTCATCATAGACTTAAGAAAATGAAGTAAAAAGAGACATGATGTATATAAGTAAATTCTAAGAAATTAATTTTAAGGGAAGGGTTTGATTGATTTGTTAATAGGAGACCAATCTATGAAGATGATTCTTTGATTGAAGTACTCAAAATTAGGGCTTTAAGGCTAAAGATTAGAAGGTGAATGGACTAGAAGTAGACAAATATAAAAGAAAAAGATTAGATTAAAGAGGGATCCTTGGTGTTTACCATTAAGGATAGTTCCTTTGCTTGAACCTTGGATGAGTATATGTTGAAGGAGTAATTGTTGCTTGATGTATAAAGGCAAATGTAAGCCTTGAATCCTTGGATTGTGTTTAAGTTTAGTGTATGAGTATTTGAGAGGCTATTTTGGTAGAGTAACAGTGCTTTAAGATTGTGAAAATTTTGGACCCTTTGCTCTAAATATCTTAGGGTATTTTTTAGGAAAAAAGAGTCGGTTTCCTGAGCGTTGGACGCCTTCTTCAAGCATTGACGTTAACTTAGGGCGTTAGACGCACATGCTGGGCGTTAAACGCTCCAGAATGAAATATTTTTCTTCGATGAAGAGAGGATTAAAATGAGATAGGAACTCTTTTGGGGGAGCACTTAAGGCTGAGCAACATATGCCAGATGCTGATGTGCTCGTTTTAGAGCACATTTATTAACTCATTTTAGTGTCAAGTCTCGTAGTTTTGTAATGGTTTTATGTATATTATGCTTGATTTTACCTTGATCTTGTTTTCGAGTTGTCTTAAGTTTATTTCAGGCAATTTTGATGATTTCAAGGTGAAAGGCGATACATTCGAGCCTTTGACACACATATCTTAGCTTGGGCAAGTGTTTGAAGTCATTCATGAAGATTTCACGGAGTTCAGAAAAGAGGGAAGTGAAAAGAGGAAAGAATGCTCTCAGATTCGACCGAATCTGCGAGACATTCGACCGAATGGATGCAGATTCGACCGAATCTGAGACTCATTCGGTCGAATGAAAGGCAGTCTTCAGAGTTCTCGAGCCTTGCTACTGGAAAGGCCGAATGGAACTCATTCGAGCGAATGAGCTTCCATTCGGCCGAATCACCCTGTACATTCGGGCGAATGCTTAACAGAGATCGATTCCTCGAAGCCTCTGGAATGGGCGAATGGAAGACAATTCGGGCGAATGGGATCACATTCGGCCGAATGATACCTATATTCGGGCGAATGACAGTGTTTTCCTCCGGATCAACTACTTCTTTTTAGGGCCGGCTCCTATGCACTTTAGGGTTTTTCGTAGGTTTTTCTTATTTTGTTATAAATACCCCCTTCCTCTGATGAGGAGAGGGGAGCTAGGTTAAATACTTTTATGCACTTTTAGATTTCTTAGCCTCCAAATTCTTTTAGTTTTAGCTTTCGACTTTCAGTTTTTCTTCAATGCTTTGTAGTTCGGATTCTTTTCGTGGATATCAATTTGAAGCTTTTGTAAGTTTAATTCCTTCCTTCAATCTTAATCCATTTCTTTATTTCATTGCATGTTTAGTTCTAAGTTTATCGTTTATTAATTCTGATTTTGTTTTCATTCTCGCGATTTCACCCCACGTTCGTTTCTGCTGCATCTTTTAATATCTTTATGTCTTTACGCATGAATATGAGTGAGTAATTCTTTTAGGGGTTTTGATTGGTGAAACCTTAGGAAAGCTATGATCTTTATTGCTTAAGATTGTAGAAACGATGTTAATAAATAGTTTCGGATTCCGATGCGAATCTTGTCCTGCCACTCCTTTGGAGACATAGGGCGATTATAGGTCGTTCGTGTGATCTATAGGGTCACCAACTTCCTCTCGTATTCTCGGATATCCATGCTAGTTATTAACAGATTTTCTGTAATCTATCATGTTCGGTTTTAAAGCTTCATTCCTAGGGTGAATCCAATCTTGTCCCCGTTTTTCTCTACTTGCTATACTTCGTGATTTGTCGTCATCTATTTTCCACCTATTAGTTTTAACTGAATTTCCAACCCCAAATAGTCCGGTTGTGTTAAAAGTCAAAGTCTTGATATACCTTGTCTTCGTGGTTCGACCCCGTACTCCGCTATACTCGTATAGTTTGTAGGTTGGAATAAATATTGTTTGCATAACCTGTCTTTTAGTTAACGACCTAGAAAACCGGTTATCAATGTGTTACTAGACAACGCCCTTCAAAGTATACCTCACAATCTGTCCAAAACCCTACCATATCCATAATGGCCGAAGAACATCAATTGTTTGGCCAATTCGGAACTCCTGGCTCACAAGAGTTCCAAGGGGGTGTAGTACTTCCTGTTGCTACTACACCTTACCAAATTCATCCTCAGTTCACAAGAATGGTTAAGGAAACATCATTCAGTGGCTTAAGAAATGAATGTCCTCTTCAACACCTAGAGGCATTCTCAGATATTTGTGGACTTATCCCTCCTTGTCCTAATAGCCCTGATTATGTGCGAATGCACCTTTTCCATCTGAGTCTAGTGGGAGATGCCAAGGATTGGTATAAATGCTTAGAACCCAATTCAATTGTTAATTGGGCTCAACTAAAAACCGCATTTCTAGAAAGGTTCTATCCTACGGTTCGAACGCAGGATTGGCGTAAGAAAATTGCGTCATTCACCCAAGAGGATGATGAGAACCTTAGTGCTACATGGAGTAGGTTTAAAAGAATGATTAGAGCATGTCCCCACCATGAGTACGGGGAGAACCATCTCAACACATTCTTTTACGATGGTCTTAACGACTCCACCAAAGCACTTCTAGACTCAGCTGTAGGTGGCCAGCTTTCCAAAATTCCGTGCACCCAGGTAAAGGCCAAAATAGAGGAAGTTGCTAAGAACAGTGCCTGGGGAGGAACTAGGAGTCAGGGATTACCTAGAGGGATGCTAGACACAACTAACTTGGACAACATTAGCGCCAAAATAGAAGCCGTTATTGATAAAAAGTTGTCCAAACTAAGCCTAGCCGGAAGTTCGAACAACCCCCCAATCCGTGAAAAGCACTTTGCATGTGCCATATGTGGGGGTACCAACCATGATACATCTTATTGTGGTGGTTCGCACTCCGAACACGTAGCTGCAGTTAACTATGGAGGGTATAACCCAGAACCACAACTTATGAACTATGACGGTTATGGGTATAACCCTGATCATGTGGCAGCCCTTAACTATAGTGGACAGGGGCAAGGAGTAGGGTATGGGCAGCAACCTTTCTCGAACAACCAGCAGTACAAACCTCCCTTTAACCAAAATCAGGGAAACTTCCACTCGGGATACAACAGAAATGGTCAAAGTGGGTTTAACAACCAAGTTTTCCAAGGGAACCAACCTAATGGGAATATGCCTAAGCCTAACGTGTATAGACCCCCAGGGTTCAACCAAGGGCCTAGAAATGGTTCAAACCCACCCTTCTCGCCTAGTCAACCTAATCATGTGGCTCCTCAACCACAACAAGGCCATAACTTAGGCAATGACCAATTAGCCTCCCAGGTAACAACTCTTGCTCAGCACAACCAGAGTCTAACTCAGATTAATCAGACTCTAATCCAACAAATGCAACAACTTCAAGCTCAGCAAAAGTTGTTTGAAACTCAACTTGCTCAGATAGCCAACCCACCTCCACCATTACTATTCCCATCTCACCCTCAACAAAACCCATCCGCCCAACCTCCACCACAAAGCACTCCTGACTCTAACCCTAAACATCACACATGCAAGGCGATCTTCTTAAGATCAGGAACTTCATATGCAGATCCTGCTTTAGTTCCAAAAGATGATTCAGGAGAAGGATCCTCAAAGAATAGTTATTTTCAAATAGAAAATGAACACAAAGAGGATCTTGAAAGAAAGGAAGAGAAGGAGGTTGGTGAAGCGACAGAGGCACCAATTATCGAGGTAAATGGGTATAAGGTAAAGAGGAAGGATGAGGATGAGAGATGGAGGGAGATACAGGAAAGAAGGAAACTTGAGCGCCAACATGCTCCGCCTCTACCTTTTCCTTACAAAAAGGTAGAGAAGCAGCTTCAAGAAAAGTTTCTTAAATTCCTAGAGCATATGCGGCAACTTGAAATGAAAATACCATTCTTAGAGGCCATGGAGCAAATGCCGCAATATGCTACGTATCTGAAAACCCTCTTAAAGAACAAGAGAAAGCTTGAGGGCGAAGTAATTAGTTTGCCTGAGCAAGTAAGTGCCATCATTCAGGGGACGTGGGCAAAGAAAGAAAAAGCTAGAGGACCCTTTGTGCTCCCAGTCACCCTTGGAAAACTTAATTCTAAGGGAGCACTCGCTGACCTTGGGGCCTCCATTAGCCTAATGCCGATGTCCATCGCCAAACAACTAACTTTCGACCTCAAGCCATCAAAGAAAACCATCCAACTTGCCGACCGTAGTATAAAGGTACCATGTGGGGAATTTGAGGACCTCCCGATCCAAGTCGGGAACATTGTGGTTCCATGTGACTTCGTGGTACTTGATATGGTTGAGGATCCCTTTACCCCCCTCATCTTAGGGAGGGATGCGTTGAAGACATTGGGTGCCCTGATCGACTGTGAATCAGAGACTATAACTGTGAGGGTAGCCCATGAGAAGGTAGTGTTTGCCTTTTCCAAGTCTTCCAGGGAACCCATGGTCGAGCAAATCTGTTCCTTTGATATTCTTGATGGCATAGTTGAGGGGTGTGACGGTTTTACTGCGCTAGAGTCTGCTGAGGTGACAGAGGAGGAAGTCACAATGAAGGGTGTCATTTTCGAAGTCGAGAAAGAATTCGTTGTGATACAGGAGATTTGTCAGAATTTAGACAATCCTAACGAGCCAGTCCCAAAAAGGAAAAGGGCTAAGAAAAAGAAAAAGTCCAAAAAAAGAACGAGGGCTCCACCCTGGCTTGGGGGAACCCCGCATTATAGCCCTCCTCCGGATTACCCTGGTTCGACCTTACTTATTTCTGCCACCGATGCTCAGTGGAGGGTCTTGACTCCCCACGCCGGAGGTGATGGAGATGCTAGGAGTGAGTCCACTCCTATAGCCAGTATAACTCCTTTTGATTCTTTTTTTTTTCTAAGCGAGTTACGTCGAGCTAAACGACGTTAAACAAAGCACTTACGGGAGGTAACCCGGTTTATTTAGATTTTCAAACAACTTAATCATAGTATATTGATTAATTTGGAGAGGGCACAAGTGATTTGATCTAAACAGAGCGAAATCGCTGCCCATTCGGCCGAATGATAATTCCTTTCAGCCGAATGAAATTGAAGATGGAGATAAAACCAATTTTGGCCAAGTTCCTGATAACGCCGAATGAAGCTTCATATTCGGCTGAATGAATCTCATTCGACCGAATGAAGTGAACCATTCGATCGAATAGATCTAATGGGAGTATTTACGTGGCTGCTGATAACACCGAATGAAGCCAACATTCGGTCGAATGTAGTTACATTCGACCGAATTACAAAACCTATTCGGTCGAATGGAAGCGAAGATTTCTTCGTAACACCACTCCATTCGACCGAACAGGGTATCCATTCGGGCGAATAGGACACCATTCGACCAAATGGAAGACCCCATTCGACCGAATGGAGGTCAGTTCTATAAATATCAGCTCATTCCACGTAAAAACGCACCGAAACTTCTCTACCTCTTTCACTCGGCCGAATTCGTCCCCCACCTTCTTGCTCTTTCTCAAATCCTTCTACTCCCCTCCAAATCACCTTCAACTACCATGGGTCCAAGGAGAACTTTAAGGAACCCCTTCAAAAGGTCCAAGAAGCATGGAGAGGGTTCCTCTTCGGGTGCGGCTAAGGAAGCACAACAAACCGGTTCTCAACAACCGGAGGGTCACCAAAGGCTTCCTGGCCAGGAACTATGGTTCGATGAGGACCACCCTACGGTTATTTTCGTATCTTTGGAGCAATATGAGCGTTTCCAAAGACTTAAGGTACGAAAAATCAACTCTACTCGTTATTTAGACCTATCAATTTTGCAACGAATGGGTATATACGAGCAATTTGTTACATTATTAACTGCATGTGGGTTAGAAAACTGGATAAACATGTGGCACCCTACTCATAAGCTCTTAACTTATGAGTTTCTTAGTTCCCTAACCCCGTGCCAAAGGGATGGTAGGTTGCATTTATCTTTTAGGCTAAGGAATGCAACCTATTTTCTTGATTATGCTGCATTTTGTGCCGTATTTGGTTTCAATAACGAGCCTATTACGGATAAACAACCGGACAACTCTCGGGTCTCCAAGCTATGGCCTAAAATAGCTGGCCGGCTTGTTTATCCGAATAGGAACATATATGCCTCTGATGTGCAACACCCAGTTTTGCGCATGTTCTTTAAATTTGCTAGGGAGACTCTGTTCCCTTCCCCTAGCCCTCACCTAGTACGAACGCACGAGGTGCACATCTTGCACCGCTATCTTGCACCACACGACGACACTGCACTAAGCCTGCCAATGACGCTGTGGAAGTTTCTAAACAACACAGCCACCCTAAACGCTACTACTGACTTATGTTTAGGGGGACACGTATTCCGCATTGCTGAATTCCTGAACGTCATGAATCCTGTGGAATTCAGCGAAAGATATGCCAGTTCCACTACCCTTCACGAGCAATGTCTCGTACGGGCTGGTTTCATTTTTGCGGACCCCATGCGATGGCGGTACTTGAAAGACCGCACCATCCCCCTCCCCTGCCGTCATTTACCTCCCCTAGTCCAGTTTGGGGCCTCGTATCTCTTAGAAGGCGATGTGCCGAGATACGCTGTCGAGCCCCCACTTGTACCACCTCCTCGCCCTCACACCCTCTCTATGCGAGACCGACCTAGAGCCTCTACCTCGGTCTTACCGGACCATGACGATTCGGACGATGAGTCTGAATCTGACATTATGTCCTCCCTAGGACGCATAGAGAGAAGGCTTGATCAGGTCCTCACCACCCAAGCCCACCACACCGCCCGGCTCGAACACCTCGAACAAAACTTCGAGCGGGCGAACTACCCATGGTATGATATGGCCTACCGCTCCCACATGGTCGGCGAAAGCATGGCCACCCCTTCCTGGTACCCTCGCCATGACAACTATAACGAGATATCACTAAGTCATGGGTTTGACCGGTAGAGGGTGGGTAGGCGTAGGTTTAATAACTTCACTCCGCCGGCTCCTAGAAGAGCCTCGGACGACTATGGGATGGACTACACGGGTGGGGAAGAGGAGGTTAATGAGGAGGATAACCAGGGGGATGATGAGGAATTTATGGGGGATGAGTAGTGGTGGACCTAACGGCCTCCCTTAGCGCCGAGGACGGCTTCATCCTAGCTTGGGGGAGGATATCCATAGTCCACTACTCATTCTTTCGCGTGTCCTTTGGTCTTGGTTGTCACTTTAGTGTTGTGTAGCGTGTCGTTGCTTCGTGTTTTATTTCTAGGTGTTATTTTGTGCTTTGCGCTTTGCTTTTTTTTTGTTGTTTTCAGGGATATATACAAGAAGTTCCATATGCCGCTGCACCCAATACTGGTACGATCTCCTATGCGAAAATCCAAATTTATGTATTTTAGTTATTTTTTTTTATATTTGTTTTTTTACCCTTCTTTGCATCACATGCCCCCTTTCCCATCATATACCCCAAACAAGCATGCAAGCCTCTGTTGTGCACTGACTTTATGCAAACTCGTATTCCCGTAGCCCTGTGCCTGTTTTGGGTATGAGTTTATCAACTGTTTTTCACTTAGCTTGGGGGGATCTGAGCTTGCTTGGTATGTGGTTTGGATGACTACCTATTGAGGCGCATTTCGACTAACCTAGTAAGGATTGAGCCTTTAGGACTCTATTATGAGTCCTATATTGATGAGTGTTAGTCACGGAATCTTAAGAATTGTGTCTGTTCTCCTCCAGCATGGTCTACTTTTCTAAAGGTTAGGGATGATAACACGTTTGTAGTTAAAAGCTACATAGCCAAAGTGCCTACCATGAAAATCAATTTACTCTAGGTTGAGCCAAATTTGTGCCTTTACCTTCTTTTGTAGCCACACTATCTAACTCCACATGAACCAAATACTCCCTCTTTTTACCTAGAGGATAGTCATGTGATCATAGTGAAGTTGATGTTTGTAGCATTGTAATATAGGATTTCGGTTTGGGGAAATGATCATTAGATGATTTGATTACATACACTAGTCTTAGTGCATTTCAAAGAAGTATGCACATAGAAAGTTCTGAAAAAGCTTGAAAAGCACAAAAGAAAAAAAAAAGAAAAAAAAAAAGAAAAAAAAAACAAAAAGAAAAAAAAAAGAAAATAAACAAAAGAAATTAGAGAAAAAGTTGAGAATAAAGTTGACATAGTGTATTAGTCTACTATTGGGAATTTTGGGATTGACATGGTTGTCGGAAGACGTAATCTTCCTCGGTTTTACTTCCTTGGATCACTTACTATCCTCTATTTCAACTCCACATTCCCAAATTCTACCATACCTCGATCCAAACCTACATTACAACCCTTTTCCAAACCTGTTCGACTTAACCTGATTAGTAAGATCAGTGCTGGAGAGCAGATAAGACACGATTTACGGGATTTCTCCCTGCTTAGGTGTTTAATTCCCGACTCATCTTTAGTCGGATGACTTCGAGTGAAACACATACCCATAAACACATGAGCGTAATGGAAATTTCCCACACCTCGTGGGAAATAACCTTGGGAGCGTAGACTTGCGACCTCATTAGGTAGTGGGCGAAATGAATTATGATGTGGCTCGCTCAGCAATCCCGAGTAAGTGTAAAAAGTTGATTATGCTTTTTAAATCCCATTGTACTTGCACACCCATGGTTAGGGAAGAGTTTCGCACGTGCACGGCTTGCATTGACTTGAGCTTCACTTCTCATGTTTTTCATTAGTCTCTTCATTCATTTCTTCATTCATATTGCCTTTAGCTGTCATTTCACCTTTCTAATTCGTTTGCTAGGGACTAGCAACGGTCTAGCTTGGGGGAAGTTGATGTGCTCGTTTTAGAGCACATTTATTAACTCATTTTAGTGTCAAGTCTCGTAGTTTTGTAATGGTTTTATGTATATTATGCTTGATTTTACCTTGATCTTGTTTTCGAGTTGTCTTAAGTTTATTTCAGGCAATTTTGATGATTTCAAGGTGAAAGGCGATACATTCGAGCCTTTGACACACATATCTTAGCTTGGGCAAGTGTTTGAAGTCATTCATGAAGATTTCACGGAGTTCAGAAAAGAGGGAAGTGAAAAGAGGAAAGAATGCTCTCAGATTCGACCGAATCTGCGAGACATTCGACCGAATGGATGCAGATTCGACCGAATCTGAGACTCATTCGGTCGAATGAAAGGCAGTCTTCAGAGTTCTCGAGCCTTGCTACTGGAAAGGCCGAATGGAACTCATTCGAGCGAATGAGCTTCCATTCGGCCGAATCACCCTGTACATTCGGGCGAATGCTTAACAGAGATCGATTCCTCGAAGCCTCTGGAATGGGCGAATGGAAGACAATTCGGGCGAATGGGATCACATTCGGCCGAATGATACCTATATTCGGGCGAATGACAGTGTTTTCCTCCGGATCAACTACTTCTTTTTAGGGCCGGCTCCTATGCACTTTAGGGTTTTTCGTAGGTTTTTCTTATTTTGTTATAAATACCCCCTTCCTCTGATGAGGAGAGGGGAGCTAGGTTAAATACTTTTATGCACTTTTAGATTTCTTAGCCTCCAAATTCTTTTAGTTTTAGCTTTCGACTTTCAGTTTTTCTTCAACGCTTTGTAGTTCGGATTCTTTTCGTGGATATCAATTTGAAGCTTTTGTAAGTTTAATTCCTTCCTTCAATCTTAATCCATTTCTTTATTTCATTGCATGTTTAGTTCTAAGTTTATCGTTTATTAATTCTGATTTTGTTTTCATTCTCGCGATTTCACCCCACGTTCGTTTCTGCTGCATCTTTTAATATCTTTATGTCTTTACGCATGAATATGAGTGAGTAATTCTTTTAGGGGTTTTGATTGGTGAAACCTTAGGAAAGCTATGATCTTTATTGCTTAAGATTGTAGAAACGATGTTAATAAATAGTTTCGGATTCCGATGCGAATCTTGTCCTGCCACTCCTTTGGAGACATAGGGCGATTATAGGTCGTTCGTGTGATCTATAGGGTCACCAACTTCCTCTCGTATTCTCGGATATCCATGCTAGTTATTAACAGATTTTCTGTAATCTATCATGTTCGGTTTTAAAGCTTCATTCCTAGGGTGAATCCAATCTTGTCCCCGTTTTTCTCTACTTGCTATACTTCGTGATTTGTCGTCATCTATTTTCCACCTATTAGTTTTAACTGAATTTCCAACCCCAAATAGTCCGGTTGTGTTAAAAGTCAAAGTCTTGATATACCTTGTCTTCGTGGTTCGACCCCGTACTCCGCTATACTCGTATAGTTTGTAGGTTGGAATAAATATTGTTTGCATAACCTGTCTTTTAGTTAACGACCTAGAAAACCGGTTATCAGATGCTATAAATGAAAAGGAAACAAATTCCATTTTAGTTTAGGAGGGAATTCGACACCAAGGGCTTGCGTCCAACACTGATCTAGAGTTGAATGAACAAACTTGGCATTGGATGCCTAAAGAGGAACCAAATTTAGTTCTTGTGCTTGACGCCAATGTCGAGCGTTAGGCTTTAATGCTCCGAGCAACTTGCTTTTTACACGGAATAGGGGTTTTATTTTGGGTATAATGATTGATTTTTTGGTGATTTAGGTTATGTGTTTTGTCCAAGGTAAGTGTTTTGGGCTCGGGTTGTATTTAGGGCCTTTTCGGGTTTAGTTTTAAGGTGATTTCAGGTTTTCACATATTAAACCTTAACTCAAGCTAAGTCCACCCACAATGGTTTATTCGCCATCAGCTCGCTATGAAGGGAGACAAGATTTTGTGTTTACAATGGGCATTATAATGTCATACCCAAATATGATGTAAACATTAGGATAACATCACGCAACTTGATTTGATTTGGACATGAGAGGGGGGAAATGACTCCCTAATTAGTAATAATAGGTCAAGAATACATTAGACTCAACAGGGTTTTGAGGGTTTAACTTTTTCCTAGGTTTTGCTAAGCTAGATTACCAATGTTAGTAAAATAACATGGAGGATGCGCTAACAAGTTCACATAGTCACCCTAGCATAGTAGCATAAATTCAAGACTCAAGGGGTCCACCTTAACCAAGGGTCAAAGTTTAATTAATGATACTAAAGTTGGATTTTAGAATAGTTAAAGGGTCAATGAATAAGAGGAAGATCTATCCACCTGGAGCCACTTCTTGAAAGAGGCAAGGATGAGAGTACAACTATGATAAAATGCTGGGAGCATGCATCAAATTTCATATTTTAGAAAGCTTTAGTAAAGCCAAATTTACGTCATGAGTCTTATTAATTTTTAGGATAAACTTCCACTCTTAAGGTGTCTTGAACACATTCTTACGAGATGATGCCTAGGGTGCAATTCTCCACATGCAGAAAATTACATGCATGATGCAAAATGTCTAACATAAGTCTTAATAAAATTTACAAATATGTAAAATCAAATATTTTCAATTGCTCTTTTGCTTGATGACAAAATGATTAAGAAACCAATTCTCCAGTGAAGACACTAAATTTGTAGGGGGGTTTTAATAGTAAAACTAGTGTTAAGATGGGTAATTCGGTGAGTAAATTACTACTAACATGCCTATTTTTTTCTAACATAACCCTCCTTTCTTGGCAAATAGAAAAGGATGGGACTTTTTCCCACTTGTCCCTATAATTTGCACAATCACTAAGGAATTACGGCTTAGCTATCCTTGTAATAATTTGGGTTTAAAAGGGTCTTTGAGGAATCATTAGCAAACTATTGAAGGTAGTTTAGATGCCTGCTTGGATTTGAAGCTAAAGTTTTGACTCATGTAAATGGTCTCATTATATCAAAGAAGGTACATGAATGAGTAATCTACGTCAATTTAAAAATGATGTACTTGAAATTTAAGTTGAGATGGAATAACTTAAGATTATCGGTTCCTAAGGCACATGCAAAACCAAAAGATGCTCAATCTAGATTTTGTGGGTTCACGATTTAAGAATCATGTAAATAGTCTAGATTAAGTGGACACTTCTTTAAGAGTCCTCAATTTAAGGGGTCTTTAACTGGTTGTCCAAAGTTTATCTTTTTTTGGCCTGATTGCACTTTAATAGGTCTTGAATGAGGAGCAAAAATATAATGGTAGTCAAGCATTTACAACAATGTAAGAATCTTACGTAAATAAAGGTGCGAAAAGTAAATAAAATATTTAAAATGCATTATTGAAATATGAAATGTGTGATTCATGCATAAAGAGGTTAAAGTTTTACAAATCAAATGAAAAGGTTAACCTAAGGAGATCACTTTCCATAACATACTTTAATTTGAAATGTCTAGTTTGGAAGACTTTTTTGGATTTTCCCCTAAACATCATTGATATAGAAGATTGATAATAAACATCAAATTATGCTTTATGATGCTAGGAATGTGCATTGGGATACATCTTAAATAATCATTCAAGCCAATGTAATAATCCATTAAGGTTTTAATCATTAAAATATTAATGACCATCTAAACAAGTCTAGTAGCGATAAAGATATTCATTCCTTTACATTATAGAGTAAATAAAGAAAAGAGAAAAATAAGAAAAGGGTGATGGTTCATAAGGTAAGATTCATTAATTTAATAAAAATAAAATACAAGGGAAGGGAATGGGTTTCCCTTGAAGTTATAAAGAGGAGACCGTTTTATCGAAATGTTTCCTTGATTATTGATGCTCAAAATAAGATTCTCGAGGTTTGAATCTAGTGAAAGAAGAAGGTTGCTCCTTAACAATTATGCCATTAATTGAATGTAAATAATATAAATTGTTAAACTTTGGGAGTTTATCATAAGATTACATTAAATCCTTAAGAGTGATATATCTTTAGTTGATCAAGGCTCAAAATAAAGCATAAGCATAAGTGAAAGAGCTAATACAAAGAGAGGTTTTCATCCCTATGCAATCATTGGTAAAAGGTCTCAACTATAACCCTTTGAGTGAATATTATCACTAAGGATTAAAGCAAGAATAGAAAGGTAGTAGAAGTAGAATAAGTAATAAAAGAATTGAATTTAGAAGGATTCCCCCTCAATATGCTCACCATTAAGGATTTTCCTTGTTTAGTGATTAAGTGTTGATTGGAGTATTCTTTATAGCTTAGGAAAGGATAAAGTTTTCCATAGATTTTCCTTATACAAGAGTATGATACTTTGAGAGGATTTAAGAAGTCATTTAAGCAAAATAACAATAATTTAGGATTGGAAAATTTTGGTCCTTTTCTCATAAAAATTGAAAGGTTACTTACAAGCAAAATAATATGGGTTTTTGAGCATTAGATGCTAACTTAAGGCGTTAAGCATAGGGCATGGGTGTCAAACACCTTATATCAGCGTTGAACTCTACTAAGATCATCTTTTGCATAGGTGAAAAATTGGTGTAATACTCTAAGAGCACTTTTAAGGGAGCACTCAAGTTAAGGAGTTGGACATAAGAATGAGCGTCTAGTGTATGAGCTTAGAATTGGATACTAGAGTGCTTGGGTGTTAGCCGCTAGGGTTTGGGCGTTCGACGTCCTACTCTGGAAAAATTAATGCTAACTTTCTACTTTATTGTTTTGAGCATGTTTTATCAAAGTTAGTTTATATTTTTCCTAATGATGAGTGACATTTATTCACTCATTTTGCCTTCCTAGCGGAGATTTCATACTTTTTTGGCCCGAGTTTATCCCTTTTTTTACCATTTGGCATCATTTTATGCATGATTGGGACTGAAAAGCATTTGTCATATTCCTATCCAGTTTCCCTTTATTTCTTATGCCTTTTCTACTTTTATGAGTGCTTTTGTTGGCTTAATATAGGTATTTGGTTGGCATGAGCACGAGAAATGAGGAATGGAAATGTGAAGTAGATAAGCTGAGAAGAGAAGCTAAGAGATTTCTTGAGAAAATAGACAAGAGGCCTCTTAAGGCATGTAGAATAGAGCGGGCGCTCAGAAGGATTTCTAGTGGTTGCTTAGTTTAATGAAGATTATGGACATAAACTTTTGAAAGGGAACTAAGAGGGCGCTCAAAAGGAAAATTTTCCTTTTAAGCGGGTGCTTAGATTATAACTGAGCGGCCTCCCGGTTCTTTATGTGGTTTGAAATCCTTCTAAGCGGGGGCTTATAATTTCAACTGAGCGCCCGCTCAGTTTAATCAATAGCCTTAATACCTTCTATGAGCGGGATTATAAGTTATAAGCACCCGCTCAAGCCGATTCTGAGCAATTTTGTGCTGAACTCAAACTCTTCTATAGGGGCTATACAAGGGGCAGCAAGAGGCGATGCATCAATCATTCATTAGCACATATTATTCTTAGTTTAGCCTAGCTTAAGAGAGTAGATAGCATAGTTTAGGGTTTTACGTTTTCATCACGAAATTTCTTAGATTACTTATAGAATTATTCTCTGTTTTTGGTGTTATCAACGTATATGCATCAAAGCTTGTTGGGCATCAGTTTCATCTATATAATTAAGTATTTTCTTTCCTTTCTCTCACTTTATATTTCGTAGTTTTCCTCTACTTTCTATTTTGTTGAGTTTATGCTTGTTGATTTTAGGATTTTCGCATAGAGTAGCTAATCTTTGTTTGTGAATTGGTAGTATGTCTAACTTTATTTATATTATGATGGTTGTTAATTCTAATTATGGGTAGTTCGATTAGTTAGGGTATAGGGTGAAAACCTGACCCCAAGCATGGATGATGTTTAAAGATTAGAGTTGGTTTCTTGATGAATAATGTGTGATTTGATGTCGGGTTTTGGTTGGAGTCTAGATTGGCAATATGGATTTCTTCCATTTACGTTCCTAGGTCAAAGACATTGAGAAAATGTTGATTTAGATAGTGACCTAATATTAAAGGTTGTTGACTTTCGAGCTATTGGTTGTTTTTTTGAATCTCTTGTGTTGCTTAGATGCTTTAGAATACGATCAGGCAAGAAATCCCAATTATAATGCTCCTTCCTTGAAGATGACCAAGAGGTTGGTTCCTAGTTAAAATCCCTTCCTTGCAGCATGTTTAGATTCAATTTATTGGTTGGTAGTGAGTTAGTGAGCTTCATATTATATATCTCATTTCGAGTCCAATTCTTAGTTTTAAGCTCATTCGAGTTAGGAATCGGTGTTAAATCGCGAATCCTTCATGCTTTTACCTTTATAGAACAAATCTTTTAGAATATCACTTTAGCTATTAGTTATATTTAAACTATTCCTTTCCTTAGTTTGAGCTAGCTTGTAGTTGAACTGCTAGAGTTCGGTATTGATGTGCTCATTTTAGAGCATGTTTACTACCCCATTTTAGTGTTAAGTCTCACGCTTTTAGATTGATTATATACATATTATACTTGATTTCACCTTGATCTTGTCTTCGAGTTGTTTTAAGGTCATTTCAGGTGTTTTTGATGATTTCGAGGTGAAATGCGATGTATTCGAGTCTTTGACAATATTAGACATGCGTATCATAGCTTAGGAAAATATTTCAAGTCACTCTTGAAGATCCCATGGAGTTCAGAAAACATCAGTCACTTAAAGAAGCTGGAAAGAGGAATGCACAGATTCAGATTCGACCGAATCTGACAGTGATTCGGTCGAATGGCACTTCTATAGATAGCCTGTGTTCCATGGTCACTAGGAAGGCCAAATGACACTCATTCGAGTGAATCATCATCCATTCAGCCGAATGGATGTCTCCATTCGGGCAAATGGTGCACAAAGAGGAATTCAATAGAGTTGCTGGAATGGGCGAATGGTGGAGAATTCGGGCGAATGATGTTACATTCTGCTGAATAAGTCATGCCTTTGGCCAAATAGAGGTGTTTTCTCCTGAAATTTTACCTCTTTTATAGGCCTGCCCAAAGGCATTTTAGGGTTTTCGGACTTCTTTTAATCTTTGTTATAAATACCCCTCTTTCTAAAGAGAGGGAGAACCCTAGTTTTGATTAGTTTTATTAGCTTTAGCATTGTTTAGCCTAAAAAATTCTCTTAGTTCTAGTTTTCCATTTTCGGTTTTCTCAGCATATGTACTCCGAGTTTTCGATTTTATTGTTTGGATTCTGATCGTGGATATTGCATTGAAGCTTTATTGTGAGTATTAATCTATTCTTTACTTTTGAATTCATTTGTTTTAATTCAGTCAATGTTTAGCCTAGTGTTTATCGTTCATCTAGAATAGTTTCTGATTTGCTTTTGTTCTCGCTAATTTCTTTTCATGATTTTTACGTTTGTTTTATTGAATATCATCATGTCGTATATCTTGAATATGTGTGAGTAGTTCTCTTGTGGGTTTGATTAGTGAAACCCTAAGAAAAGCTATGTTCTTCATTGTCTAAGGTTATAGGAATGATGACAATAAGTAGCTCTCGAAACCCAATGCAAATCTTGTCCTGCAACTCCTTTGGAGACATAGGGCGATTATAGGTCGTTCGATGTGATTTGTGGAATCACCAACTTCCTCTTGCATACTTGGGTGTCCATGCTAGTTATTGTTTGATTTTCTCTAACTTATCATGTAATCTTTTGAAAGCATCATTCCTAAGATTAATATAATCTCGTCCCCATTTTTCTCTATTTAATTTTCCTCTTAATTCATCGTGATCTATATTTTTGTTATTAGTTTTAGTTGTTTTTAAACCTAAAAAGTTCAGTTGTGTTAAGAATTGAGTGTCTTGATATCCTTTGTCCTCGTGGTTCGACCCCCTACCCTACTATACTCATATAGTTTATAGGTTGTTATAAATATTGTTTGGTTCAAGGCTTAGCATAAACGACTGTTAAAACCTTGCTTATCAAAATGGCGCCGTTGCCGGGGACAAGTCGTTATATTTAGACTCTTGTTGTTCTTGATATAGCTTTATTCTATTTCATTTCTGATACTATTTGTTTCTTTTGTTAGTAGTTACATTTGAGTTTGTTGTTTGCATGCCCCATAGCACGCACATGTCAAATGAACCAATAGCACCATATAATCCCGAGGTCCAACGTATAAGGAAACAACCTCCAACAAAACAAACCTCACTTTCTGTTCAAAACCCACCCATATCCACAATGGCCAACGACATTAGTTATTCGGTCAATTCGGGACTCTTGGCTCACAAGAGTTCCAAGGAGGTGTAGTACTTCCAGTTGATACTACACCATACTAAATACACCCCCAGTTCACAAGAATGGTTAAGGAAACACCTTTTAGTGGATTAAGAAATGAATGTCCTCTTCAACATTTCGAGGCATTCTCTGATATTTATGGACTTATCCCTCCTTGCCCCAATAGCCCAGACTATGTGCGGATGCAGCCACTAGTGGAAAAAACACTATATGCTCCGGTTATTTGGAGGCTTTATGCTCCGGTTTAGACCCAAAGTAGATCAAACCGGAGCATATTCAAAAAGACTTTATGCTCTAGTTTGAACCGGAGCATATTATAGACTTTATGCTTTGGTCCACTGAAAATCGGAGCATATAATGGGTGTTTTATGCTCCGATTTTCAGTGGACCAGAGCATAAAGTCTGATTTTTTTTGAAAAATTATAGACTTTATGCTCCGGTCCACTGAAAACCGGAGCATATAATGGGTATTTTATGCTCCGGTTTTCAGTGGACCGGAGCATAAAGTCTATAATTTTTCAAAAAAAATCAGACTTTATGCTCCGGTCCAATGAAAACCGGAGCATAAAGTCTGAATTTTTTTTTTAATTTCACAAAATGCTTGTATTGGCTACTAGAACAGTGCAACCTGAAATGCTAATTATAATATGCTTCGGTTTCATTACATAAGCAAATATTATAACAATGCAAGCTCAAAGGCTTTCAATACATATAACAATTACGAATATACAGAGATGACTACAATGTATATATTACAAATATAAATAGGCATTGATTGTATACAAAAATCTAACTACGTACTAATTGCAATTATTGGAAAGGAATAGTGCAAACTTGTCTCGTATTTCTTTGATTTCGTTAATGGTGAAAGGCTCTCCTCTTGATGTGTTGAAAGCCTAAATATAGCCACCATAATAAAATAAAATTAGATAATCGTTCAATCTCTAAGACTTGTTCTTAGTATGTGAATTGAAGGACCTAAGCAAAATAATGATAAGAAGAAGAACAGTAGCATGCTAGTACAAACCTCAGTCAAACATCAAACTAATTAACATCTTAGATGATTGTATAACTAAGGTCAATATGCCACTGTGTAAATGTATCTAAATACCTAAAAGAAATCCATAAAATAATTGAATTTGACGCATAAGTTTTCCAAAAAATTCGGCAGAGTTTCCTCTGTAAAATGAACATTTTCCCAAGTTTTAATCATTTTGACAAAACCTGTCCAACACAATTCAACAATCCCACAATTCAACATGGTACAACAATACAATGCCATACCACATCAATCTTTCGATTGATGCCGGCCATATAATCCCATCCTCCATGCATAGTCAATCATAAACATCTAGTACATTATATATGCTAACAAAGTGTATTGGTGACACTATTTTGAGAACCAAAACAAATACATCTTTACTAACAAAGCGTTTGGGTCTTTAAGTAATTAGAGAATCGTCAAATCGACTAGAGATATCAATAATGATAATAAAAAATACATTTTAAGGGAAGTATCAATAATGATGAAACTAGAGATTCGTCAAGTAGACTAATTCGAACAAGTGACACAGCTGAAGTAGGAGATAATATCCTAGAAAAGCCACCTCAAATCGACTAATTAATCAAGCAAAAAGCAACCAAATCTATGGATGGATAATGTTGAGAATCAAGTTAAGATCAAGATCAAAGGCATCAAATGAGCTTAAAAAGACTAGAAGATACCTAAGCAAAATAATAAAAAGAAGAACACTAGCATGCTAGTATAAACCTCAGTCAAACATCAAACTAATTAACATCTTAGATGATTGTATAACCATGGTCAATACGCCACTGTGTAAATGTCTCTAAATACCTAAATGAAATCTATAAAAAAATTAAAGTTGACACATAAGTTTTCCGAAAAATTCGACAGAGTTTCCTCTGTAAAATGAACATTTTCCCAATTTTTAATCATTTTGACAAAACCTGTTCAACACAATTCAACAATCCCACAATTCAACATCGTACAACAATACAACGCCATACCACATCAATATTTCGATTGATGCCAGCCATATAATCCCATCCTCCATGCATGGTCGATCATAAACATCTACTTATATTTCATAGGAAAACTTGCCTAATATGTATATATAAACAAATGTAAGTAAAGAAATTAGATATACCTTTTCTACATCATCGACTCCCATGGTAGAAGTGACTAAGTCATACATGAATCTCATCACATAATATCCACAATCTACCCCATTTTGTTGTTGTGCGCACTAAATGGGAATGAAATAAATATTCATGTAAAATCATAGTAAATCAAAGGTTAGGCTACCACAAAACATTGATATTATGTAAAACATATACCTTCACTGATTTCCATTTAGGAAATTTAGCTCTTGAATGTAATCCAAAACTTCCACGCAATTTCTTCATTGTACTGCACTCGACAAGTTAAATACAGGCCATATCAATGTGATATTAAAGTTAATAATCAAAATAAGATGCATTTGGTCAACTTAAAGATATATACCTAGTCAGCATGGATTTGATAAGTAAATGTCGTGGTGGTTGTAGACACACATAATCGAATTGATATACTGTGTGAGTCAAAGGACATATGACTAGGAGCAACCAATGTTTACTACAATAGGATTTTGAAGTCAATAACGAGAAACATGATAACTTAGATAATGATGGTAAAAGACATATAAAGCATGTTGGGATTAAAACATACTCTTCAATATACGGAGCCAAAATAAATTTGTCCCCATCTTTAATTGATTTTATCAAACTTTATTCAATGTATTCCTTCACCTCGGGTTGGCTTGTCATGCATTGTGTGTCACAAATCTGTTGTGGACATAACCACCCAACTTTCAAAGCAGACTCGCATTCACTCAAATCCTCGTGAAGTGCACTGAACTCATAACAAATAAGATATGTTAGACTTATCCTTAAACCCAACTATGAAGTGCACAAAATTAAATATATTAGAGTATGTATATTTCACCTCATGAAAACTTATATTATGGATACATTCAACATTTCTCCTGATAGAAATTCACGAACATCCACTTTGTATACCCATGTTATTGTGTCCTCCATGTAGTGGAACTGTTCTTTTGCCAAATCAACTTGAATTGGCTTGTCATCAGGCACATTGCTAACACATGTATGCAACCACAAACAATCTTTGCTTAGAGATTCAAGCACTTGAATACTCACAAGTGGATCTCCATTTGTTTTATCATCGGAGTTGACCCCTTTGATGATACCACTCTCTTATTCTTACTTTTTTCCTCCTCTTCCTTGTCTTTTACTTGCAACCCCTCTTTGGTTGCCTCGTCTTTTTTCTTTTTTGAAGCATTATTTATTTTTTTGCAAAACCTAAATAGAAATTTAAACTCATTTATTAATTGCAAAAAACAGTTCCGACATTAATAAAATGAAAAAGAAATCTCATAAACTTTACCTCCTCTGAAAACAGAACCCAAGCACATGGCCATGTCACGAAACTACCTGTCACCTTTTCTTTACCCTTTCCCTTGTTCTTGTCACCTCCTTCCTTGGTTCTATACCTTTTCTTTACCTCCTTAACCTGTGGCCATAACTCTGGGCGAAGCCCCTCGCATTCTAAGTAATCTCGCATGGCCTTCACATCCTTCGTCTTACCTGGAATGTTCATGAGCGTCCCGAGTATTGCATCGCATACATTTTTCTCTATATGCATAACGTCGAGGCAATGTCTAACCTGTAGATCTCTCCAATATGGAAGCTTACAAAATATTGACTTTTTTTTCCATAGCCCTTCACCCCCTTGTCCTGGTTTACCAAAAATCGTTTCAACCCCCTTAACTTGTTCGTAAACCTCATACCCGGTTAACGGTCGACGAGTTATACGCTCTTCGACCTCTCCATTGAACGCCTTCTTTTTCCTCCGGTAGGGGTGATCACGAGGGAGGAACTTTCGATGGGGCATGAAGACATGTTTGCACTTAGGAATCCACGTAGCTTCCATGTCATTGATATAGATTGGGCATGCTTTCTTCCCTTTATTCTTATACCCGGATAAGTTACCATATGCCAGGAAATCATTGACGGTACATAAAAGCATTGCACGCAATGTGAACACTTCATTAGCATGTGCATCATACACAGAAACCCCTTCATCCCACATCTTTCTCAAATCCTCAACGAGGGGTGCAAGATATACATCAATATCATTTCCAGGTTGTTTAGGACCTGAGATTAAAAGAGAAAGTATAATGTACTTACGTTTCATACACAACCAAGGGGGCAAATTATAGATAACTAAGAGTACCGGCCATGTACTGTGTTGAGAACTAAGAGTCCCAAATGGGTTCATTCCATCAGTACACAGTCCGAGCCTCAAATTATGGTCTTCAACCCTAAATGTCTTATGCTACCTATTAATAGTCTTCCACTCGGGAGAATCAGCTGGATGTGTGAGGAGACGACCGTTCTTCACCCTATCTGCATGCCACCTCAAATTTTAAGCATCTTTCTTTAGAGAAAACAAGCGCTTGAATCTTGGAATTATTGGAAGATACCATAACACCTTAGCGGGGGGACCTTTAGAACCCCGAGCCCCTTTACGCTTATAACGTGACAACCCACAACGCGGACATTCTTCTAAGTTCTCATGTTCCTTCCAATACAACACACAATCATTCGTGAAGAATGAATAGGGAGATGGAATATGATTAATTATACTATAGAGGGGGGGTGAATAGAGTATAACCGATTTTTGCGTTCAGGGTCTCAAGGTCTTGAACTGACTTTCAAAGGCGGAATATAAGCGTTAAGGCTTATCTTTGAAACTGGACGTCAAAGCCTTGAAATTGGTTTCAAAAGCTTTTGCTCAGGCTTTGACTGTTCGCTGCTTTGATTGATGAGCGAAGCAAACATAAAACATAAGCAATGAAGACAGAAATAAGATGAGACAAAACACGGAGATTTAATACGAAGTTCGGCAACTAATTTGCCTACGTCTTCGCTTAGGGTTGTCCAACCCTTAGGATTTAACTCGCTCTTTTATTACTTCCCTTAGAGAGCTAAAGCACCCTAGAAGATCTTAATCCCCATCTTCTACTCCATAGCACCCCAGCTACACTTTAGCATCTCAGATCCTAGTAATAAAAAGCTCTCTCTTTTTCTATACGTTTGAGTATTATGGGTATACTCTTAGTATAACACTCTCTCAAAATATTCTTTCAAACACTTAAGAGATTATACTTTGATTTTCTCTCAATCTAAATATAAGATAAAGTTTATGGAACTAGAGAGAAAATAATGAAGCTTTGTTGATGTGCTTGTGACTAAAATTCACGATTAAAGCTTCTGCTCTTTACTTTTTGTTTCGTTGTGTCTCACGTTGTCTCTGTGTCTTTCTTCAGCTTCAAAGCTTTGAATATATAATGAACTTGATTTCAGGCCGTTGAAAGGAGGCTCAAAATAGGCTGCTGAAAATCTGATTTGCCTTCAATACTTCCAGCAAGATTTCCTCCAATATGGCTGTAGAGAATCATTCATTTTGGATGTTGAAGATTGATATCATTGAATATTTTACAGCAAGAATATTTCCACTTTATTTGCTGCACCTTGAAGCTTCAAAACCGATTTCTTTTTCCATAACCACAATGCTTGAATTTTGGTAATTACCAAAGTTAACTTGAATAATCTTCAACATATATGAGTATCACTTATTTGCTGAAAATAAGAGATATCTTTGACAGTAAAATCATGTATAAATAAGTTAGGTTAGAGCATAAAATAAGTGAAACAGGGTAAGGATAAAACACAAGATTTAGGCAATTAGAAGATTCTTATCCTTTGACAAAGTGTTTGAACTTTGCTGACTGTTTTGAGACGTGGCTCAAGCTTTTGAAGACGTGGCTCAAGAGTTATTCTCGTCCTTTGATAGAATGCATAAAGCTTTGCATTATAGCTTCCATTACTTCCAACACATTGTAAACTCTATGCATTTTGGTTTCCATCATGTTTTCAACTCTATTTGAATTTTCATTTTGACTTCCATCACTAAACATAAAAACATTAGTAATCAAGGTGGAGTCTTCAATCTCCCCCTTGATGGAAGACAAAACATTATATGCAAACGTCAAAGAATAAAATGCATGACAAAAAATATTCTCCCCTTTAAATAAATAATACATAAATAATCTCCCCCTTTTTGTCTTCCCACAAGGTGGAAAAATATAAATGTTGGATCACAAGAAGACTTGTTCAAAATAACAACAAGATATGAAATAGTAAAACCTTTAAAGACATGAAAACAAAAAGGTGTTGCTTAAAAAAAGGTCAAACAGTCAAGGCTTTGAAAGCTAAAAATAAAAGACGCGGAAAACTTTGAAAACAACTTCAAGGCCATGAGAATTTTTAAAACGAATGGAATGAGATTTTAAAAACATTGAAAGCAAAAGCAACAGATCCATCCGCAATTTATGTATCCAAAATATTTCAAAAATCATTTAATAAATATTTGATAATTATCTATAGAATAAGTACCAAATATTTTGATCCAATATTAATATTAAAAAGTGATAGTACGTTAAGGCAATGATAAGAGTGTCAAGACTTTGACATACACATGCAAAAAAAAAACATATACAACTTACTGAAATAGCTCCCCCTAAGAGGATGCTTCCCCATTTAACATTCCAAGCTCAAGACGAATAAAGTTAAATCGTTCTTCGCTCAAAGGCTTGGTGAAGATGTCAGCGAGTTGCAAATCAGTAGAAATAAAAGATATAGATACGTATGAAGTGATGTCTAACATCAATATGTTTAGTACAAGAGTGCTGAACTGGATTCTTCGTTATGGATATAACACTCGTGTTGTCACACTTAATAGGTATGCCTTTGAAGTCTAACCCAAGGTCTCTTAATTGTTGAGATATCCACAAAATTTGTGAACAACAAGCACCGGCTGCAATGTATTCGGCTTCGGCAGTAGAGAGTGCCACCGAATTTTGTTTCTTTGAATGCCAACTAATGAGAGATGATCCCAAGAATTGACAGCAACCTGAAGTACTTTTTCTATCCACTTTATAACCTGCAAAATCAGCATCTGAATATCCAACAAGTTCAAAGTTACTATTACAAGGGTACCAAAGACCGAAATCCTTTGTCCCATTGAGATAGCGTAAAATCCTCTTAACTGCACTCAAATGAGATTCTTTGGGGTTAGCTTGAAAACGAGCACACATACACACACTAAACATAATATCTGGACTACTTGCCGTGAGATAGAGAAGAGATCCAATCATACCTCGATATTCCTTTTGATTTACCGACTTACCATTTTCATCTTGATCTAAAACTAATGACGAACTCATAGGAGTCTTAGCCTCTTTAGATTGAGTCATATTGTACTTCCACTAGTGGAAAAAACCACATATGCTCCGGTTTTTTGAAGGCTTTATGCTCCGGTTTTGGTCCGAAGTAGATTTAACCGGAGCATATTGCAAATATCTTTATGCTCCGGTTTGAACCGGAGCATAATGGAAACTTTATGCTCCGGTTCTTGGAAAACCGGAGCATATAGTCTCCTTTTTTAAAAAAAAAATTAGACTTTATGCTTCGGTTCTTGGAAAACCGGAGCATATAATAGCATTTTATGCTCCGGTTTTCCAAAAACCCAAGCATAAAGTCTAATTTTTTTTTTTTTTTTTTTTTTTGCAAATGCTAATTATTGTTATTGGAAATATTATTCAATGCGAATATTAGAACAAAGCAAGCTAAAAGGATTTCAATACTCTATATAAAACTAAGATTCAAATATAATTGTACATGATTAGAGTTATAAACTAAATTATACATAGCAACTAAATATGTATATATATAGATATAAATATAGAAATTTGCTACAATGTGCGAGCGCTGAACTGTCAACTGGGTCATTTGCTTTCATCGACAATGCATCTTGAGCCTTTTATAGTTTGTAACTATAAAACTGAATGGACTTTGTCCTCAAGGAGTCAGGGGCCTAAGATTGGTTCGATATCAGAAATGAGGATGGAAAACACTGCAGGGTGAAAAGTTACATGTATTGTTGTGTCTTAGAGGTAAAATAGAGTAGATGGTATCCTTGAACTTGCTAATTGACACCAAACTATTGATTTTATAACAACCTAGCATAAGTTCTGAACTTCTGACAGTCAAATCTTGTAGTCTGCTTCTAAGTAGCCAAAAAGCTGCTTCTGGTACTTGCATACTCAATGATATCTGACTTCAACTATTAACTTACACTGTCTCCTCTTAACATCATAAAAAGCAAAAACCTTGTCCCCTCCCCCCAACTGTCAAACAAGTAATTTGAGTTGACATGCATATTTATAAATCATCATCTTGATTGCTCATCACGAAAACAAAGGATCATAAATTATAACTATTTCTAATCCTCAACGCATACACTTGACACAGCACTTTTCCCTGATTTTCATCAAGAATTTATTGAACAGAAATTCAAAGGGAACATAAACAACCACCACCACCATGCCCTTCAAGCTGGCACAATCCTAGATGGCTCAAGGACACAGGAGGTGTAACACAGGTTAACCAATAGAAACACATGCTTGAACAAACATTTCTGATTATACCAAGTAAAACTAAGCTTAAGAGCCTGGACTGCTTCTGCTTGCATAGAACAAGGAATGGAAGGAGCACATAGTTTCCATTAACAGTACAGGAAAGCACATACTAGGAAAGGAGTCATAAACAAGAGAGTAACAAGGAATCTCCTCAAGAAAATCAAGGAGCTCAATGCTTTCAAAAGGAATTTACATAATACTAGATATATGATCCATGAGTTATGAAGGTCTGAAGGAACCACAAGAAAGGTCGAAGTTAAAATTATTAGTATACTCATTTATATATTGTCTGTTGCACATCAGAAAATAGGAATTTACATAATAAGCAAGCATTTATTTGCACATGAGTCACAGCAGTGATAAGGGACTTCATATGATTTGTCTTTTAAATCCTAAGATTGGCGTTTTACATGCAACAATTAGCTCCATATCTTAAGTCCCAAGGTATGAAAGAAACAATTAATCAATCAGCCCAAAAGGTTTATGGGAACTTCAATATGCACATCTGCACTCTACAATCTGAAAATTAAAAATAAACAACCAGATTAATCCTAAGACTCAACAATCTCGAAAATAAAAAGAGCAATAATGTAATTCTATGAAAATAAAGGGCAACTGCTGTTCGGCAATGTACGGCACACAGTTAATTGCAAATTACTTAGAAAGACAATAAATGAATGAATATGGGCAGTGATCAATGAGCAGTGATCCAAACATGGTCATATGGGCCAAGAAACTAACACAGACAAGTTGCATCTAGTAACTTGCCACATGTTGCATCAAATTAATACACATATTTTGAAAACAAAGATTTATTTAACATTTTCAAATCCCAGAAATTAATCACAATTGTATTTGAAAAGATCATCAAAATACCCAAATAGAGATAATGATTCAGCACCTACTAGGACAAATGCATTGGAAGCAACTGTTAGATTTATTCCCACTCTGCCAGCCTTTAACAACATAAGCAAAACCTATTTACCATATGCAAGTTTAATGAGGAGCAGCATATAGAAGGCCAACCATGACAGGCATATATATATGAAATTTGCGCCACACATAACATAACAGCAATATGAAGAACCAGAAGTTGCCAAAAACAAGAAACATGAAGCTGTTAGATTTTCTTAATGGATTCCAGAGAAAAACAAGAAGCTGTCAAAATTCGAAAAAAAAGGAGGAAGATTTTTGGTAAATGGCAGAAGAAAGCTTGAATATACCTACAGACTGGACATAAACCTGAATATCATTTCGCCAACTAGCCTAAAGGCATTCTCGGCATAAGCGATGAGCACAGGGAGTCAAAACTGCATCTTCAAAAGCTTCAAGACATATTGGACACTCTCCTTGCTCACCATTTTTCATCTCTTGTACAACCTCTTTAATATATTCTCTTGATGGCACAACTTTCTCCTCGCAAGCAGTACCACAACTACCTCTCAGAAAAAGTTTTGCAAGCTTATCGAGGTCAGCATAATCTTGTGTATCACCTCGACTACATGCACCAGAGATAGTTTCAGAAATAATATCCATAACAATGGAAGTATAGGTCTATGGGAAACAGGATATTCCCCTTCATATTAGAAAGACAACAAAGCAACATTTTCTTTGTCTGGGAGACGGAAGGTGCATGCACTGCTGGGTTTCATGGGAGAAGGAAGTGCGTTGTGTTCGTTGCTGCTGGGTTTCGTTACATTGAAGGAAGAAGCTGCAAAATTAATTAGGGCTGTGCGTATGGCAGTTGCATTTCTAGTGGCAGCTATATGCTCCGGTTCCTATTGAACCGAAGCCTAAAACATTTATACGCTCCGGTCCTTCACTAACCGGAGCATAAACCCTAAATTTACCCAAAAATAAAATAAGCCATAAGCATATACTCCGGTTGTATATAGAACAGGAGCATATATTTAGTATTTAGCGTTTTTTCCACAAGTGTTCTTAAGGAGATCTCTTGCATATTTGCTTTGATTTATAAATATACCTCCTTTCTCTTGTTTAACTTGCAATCCAAGGAAGAAGTTCAACTCACCCATTAAACTCATCTCAAATTCCCTACACATAATCTCAGAAAATTCTTTGCAAAAGGAATCGTTAGTAGCACCGAAAAGAATATCATCAACATAAACTTGAATTATTAATAAATCTTTACCTTTGGTTTTCACAAAAAGAGTTTTGTCAATCAACCCTCTTTTGAAATTATTTTCTAAAAGATATTTTGAAAGACGCTCATACCAAGCCCTTAGAGCTTGTTTCAAACCATAGAGCGCTTTGTCAAGTTTAAAAACATGATTCGGAAATTTCTCATTTTCGAAACCAGGAGGTTGAGCAACATATACTTCTTCTTATAAATAACCATTCAAGAATACACATTTAACATCCATTTGAAATAACTTAATTTGCATAAAGGAAGCAAAGGCAAGGAGCATTCGAATAGCCTCCATTCTAGCCACGGGAGCGAATGTTTCTTCATAATCTATCCCTTCTTCTTGATTATAACCTTGGGCTACTAATCTTGCTTTGTTCCTCACTATCTTTCCATTCTCATCAAGCTTATTTCTGAACACCCACCTAGTTCTAATAAATGAATGATCCTTAAGTCTTGGTGTGAGTGTCCACACTTTATTTCTTTCAAATTCATTTAGCTCACTTTGCATAGCTAAAATCCAATCGGGCTCTTGAAGTGCTTCATTGATATTCTTCGGTTCTACAAGAGAAACAAAAGCGTGAAATGCACACAAATTTTTAACATTAGAGCGTGTTTGTATACCAGCTTTTGGATCCGAAATTATATTGTTTGTTGGATGAGATGAGGAGTATTTGAACTTTTGTGGCAGCATCAAAGGAGCTGATGTAGTTTCCTGAAGTATCCTTTCAAGGCCTTGAGATGGGTCTAAAGGCCCTGGAGTGGCTTCTGATATAACATTGTTCGTCTGTTCAACACTTTGAGATGGAGTTTCAAGATCTTGAGGCTGCTGGTTAAGGCTTTGATCTATTTCATCTGGTCTAAAATTGGCTCTTGCATATTCTGGGCAGATTTCTCCATTTCATTATTTGACAAACTTTCTTCTCCTTCTGTCCCAAATGAATATCCTTCATGCTTATTTAAGTTTAGACTTGTAAAACCATCACTCAAGATACCGTTCTTGGTTTCATCAAAGATCACATGTATACTTTCTTCAACAACTTTAGTATGCTTATTGAAAACTCTATAAGCTTTAGAATTTAAGGAGTAACCTAACAGAATTGCTTCATCACTACATGCATCAAGTTTACCAAGGTTATCTTTGCCATTATTATGAACAAAGTACATACATCCAAAAGGTTTGAAATAGGAAATATTAGGCTTTTTACCTTTAAACAATTCGTAAGGAGTTTTCTTTAAAAAAGGGTGAATCAAACAATGGTTTAAAATATAGTTTGCTATATTAATAGCTTATGCCCAAAAGTATTTTGGCAAATCATTTTCCAAAAGTATTGTCCTAGACATATCCTCAAGAGTGCGGTTCTTTCGTTCCACAACTCCATTTTGTTAAGGTGTCCTAGGAGCTTAAAAATTGTGAGAAATACCATATTTAGCACAAAAGTTATCAAACTTTAGTTGATCAAACTCTCTACCATGATCGCTTCTCACAGCAACTATGGGTAGGTTTTTTAATGTTTGTAATTCTTTGCAAATTTTTGAAAACTCTAGTAAAGCCTCTGATTTTTCACGCAAAAATGAAATCCAAGTAAAACGGGAAAAATCATCAACAACAACAAGGATGTATTGTTTACCTTTAGGTGATTTAACACGCATAGGACCACATAAATCTATGTGTAGAAGTTCTATTGGGCGAGAGGTACTTACAACCTTTTTGACTTTGAAGGATCCTTTTGTTTGTTTACCTCTTTTTCTTTGAAATCTAACTTTGGTAGTCCACGTATTAAGTCCTTTGAGAAAAGCTTCTTCATGGTATGCATATTAATATGACCTAACCTTCTGTGCCAAAGCCTTGAGTCGCTGGTCAAGGCCTTAAGACATTTTAAGCTAGTACTTGCAACTTTGTTAGTATGAAAAGCATAAACATTATTGCAACGAGGAGCAGTTAAAATAATTTTACCGTCCACCTTTCTTTGTACCTCGCATTTTTCTTCATCAAAGATGACTTTATTACCTTTATCGCATAATTGAGAGATGTTAAGCAAGTTGTATTTCAGACCTTCAACTAGGTACACATCATCAATGGTGTTTAATGCATTATCTCCAACTTTTCCAATACCAATTATTCTACACTTTCCTTTATCACCAAGTGTAATTGTTCCAGCAGATTGCTCTTTGATCATTGAAAATAAAGAGGACTTCCCACTCATGTGCCGTGAGCATCCACTATCTATAATCCACTTATAATCTTTGCTCTTGGTGATTTCCTACAAAAGAACAAAACATCAAACCTTTCGACTAGACCAAATTGCAAATTTAGATTCATAATCGCGATGGACCATGTTAGGTGGTCTAGTCCCTTTAGGAACCCATACTTGCTTGATCTGGTCTCGAAGAAAAATAGGAAATGAATTTTTAAGAGTTTGAGGGTCATTCCTACGAAATGGACAAGTTAGCTTAGTATGACCCTTTTTACAACAGTAAAAACATGTAGGTGTTCGCCAATTATCCTTTGCTTTTACAAACGTGGTCATGGTTTTATTTGGAAAATTTTTGTTGTAACCAAGACCGCTTTTATTCAAGGATGATTGGTGCTCACCTAGCATTTTTTCAAGAGTAGATTCAGAGTGAGAAAATCTAACCAAGGAATTATGTTGCTCTCTACACTTCCTAGCCAGTAGCTTCTTTTCCTTCTCTAAGTTATCATTACAATAACTCAAAGAGGTGAGCTTTCATTTTAAAACAGTGTTTTCAGTGTTCAAGGCCTTGACCCGGGTGTCAAAGGATGACTCCGAGGCTTGAACCCTGAGTTTAAAAGCTGACTGAGAGGCTTTGAGATTAATTAGTTCCTTAGCGAGATTTTCAGAAATACTTACCTGTTGGTTTAGCTTCTCCTTGAGAATCTTGGATTCAGGAATCAAACTCTCTTCATTTATAATCATATTTTGCAAGTATTTGGACAGAACATCAATTGGACTTGAGATTAAATTTTTCACCATTACCCCAAGATGTTCTTTCTTTGCATCATCGTGATTAGCCATAAGACATAGGTTTGCTTGTTCATCTTCTGAGTCACTAGATGAATCTAAATCACTCCATAAAGCAACCATAGCTTTCTTCTTATAATCCTTTTTGTGGAAAGGCTTATTCTTTCGTTGAGGGCAATCTTTCACTAAGTGATATGTTTCACCACACTCATAGCATGTTAGTGTATTAACTTTATTCATTGAGTTGGATGACTTACCTTTATATTTATTTGAATGATAGTCTCTGCCTCTTGAGAAATTCTTCTTCATTTTCAGAATATTGGCAAGACTTCTAGCAATGAGAGCAAATGGATCTTCATCATCACTATCATCACTATCATCACTATCATCACTATCTTCATTGTCCGTTGTAGCTTCTTCTCTCTTTGCTTTGAGTGCTAATTTTTTGGTTAAAGATGCTGGTTCACCATCTTCTTCATTAAGAGACATCTCATGTGTCATCAATTTTCCAAGAAGATCATCCAAAGGCAAGGTTCTCAAATTTTGAGCTTCTTCTATCGCGGTTACCTTCGGACCCCACTTTGATTTTGGAAGACACCGTAGAATCTTTCTCACCTTTTCTTCATTTGTGAATACCTTACCAAGAGAATCCAGATTGTTCACTATTTGGGTAAATCTTGTGAACATCTCTTTCACGGTTTCATTAGGCGTCATTTTGAACAACTCATATTATCGAAGGAAGATGCTTATCTTGCTTTCTTTGACTTGACTCGTTCCTTCATATGTGACCACCAATTTATCCCATATCTCTTTAACACTTTTGCATGCAGAAACTCTATTGAATTCATTTGCATCTAAACCACAGTAGAGAAGGTTCATGGCTTGATAGTTTTTAGCAACACTTTCCAAATCCGATTGAGTAAAATCATCATCTTCTTTAGGAACCATTGTTCCGCTTTCATTAGTCTTCATTGGCACCCTAGGACCTTTCTTGATAATATCCCTGAGTTCCAAATCTTGATCAATCACAAACATTTGCATCAATGAACGCCAATGGGCAAAATTATTACCACAAAATAGAGGAGGGCGATTGGTAGACCTTCCTTGAGCAAAACCACCATCACCTATTAAATTCATTTTTCCTCACATATGATTAAATCTTTTCCTTGTGAGTCTAGCTCTAAAACCAATTGAAGAATCAATATGGAGATGGAATATGATTAATTATACTCTAGAGGGGGGGTGAATAGAGTATAACCAATTTTCGCGTTCAGGGTCTCAAGGTCTTGAACTGACTTTCAAAGGCGGAATATAAGCGTTAAGGCTTATCTTTGAAACTGGACGTCAAAGCCATGAAATTGGTTTCAAAGGCTTTTGCTTAGGCTTTGACTGTTCGCTGCTTTGATTGATGAGCAAAGCAAACATAAAATGTAAGCAATGAAGAAAGAAATAAGATGAGACAAAAACACGGAGATTTGATACGAAGTTCGGCAACTAATTTGCCTATGTCTCCGCTTAGGGTTGTCCAACCCTTAGGATTTAACTCGCTCTTTTATTACTTCCCTTAGAGACCTAAAGCACCCTAGAAGATCTTAATCCCCATCTTCTACTCCATAGCACCCCAGCTACACTTTAGCATCTCAGATCCTAGTAATAAAAAGCTCTCTCTTTTTCTATACGTTTGAGTATTATGGGTATACTCTTAGTATAACACTCTCTCAAAATATTCTTTCAAACACTCAAGAGATTATACTTTGATTTTCTCTCAATCTAAATATAAGATAAAGTTTATGGAACTAGAGAGAAAATAATGAAGCTTTGTTGATGTGCTTGTGACTGAAATTCACGATTAAAGCTTCTGCTCTTTACTTTTTGTTTTGTTATGTCTCACGTTGTCTTTGTGTCTTTCTTTAGCTTCAAAGCTTTGAATATATACTGAACTTGATTTCAGGCCGTTGAAAGGAGGCTCAAAATAGGCTGCTGAAAAATCTGATTTTCCTTCAATACTTCCAGCAAGATTTCCTCCAATAAGGCTGTAGAGAATCATTCATTTTGGATGTTGAAGATTGATATCATTGAATATTTTACGGCAAGAATATTTCCACTTTATTTGCTGCACCTTGAAGCTTCAAAACAGATTTCTTTTTCCATAACCACAATGCTTGAATTTTGGTAATTACCAAAGTTAACTTGAATAATCTTCAATATATATGAGCATCACTTATTTGCTGAAAATAAGAGATATCTTTGACAGTAAAATCATGTATAAATAAGTTAGGTTAGAGCATAAAATAAGTGAAACATGGAAAGGATAAAACACAAGATTTAGGCAATTAGAAGATTCTTATCCTTTGACAAAGTATTTGAACTTTGCTGACTGTTTTGAGACGTGGCTCAAGATTTTGAAGACGTGACTCAAGCTTTTGAAGACGTGGCTCAAGACTTATTCTCGTCCTTTGACAGAATGCATAAAGCTTTGCATTATAGCTTCCATTACTTCCTACACATTGTAAACTCTATGCATTTTGGTTTCTATCATGTTTTCAACTCTATTTGACTTTGCATTTTGACTTCCATCATTAAACATAAAAACATTAGTAATCAAGGTGGAGTCTTCAATTCGAACAAGCATGTATCTTCTGGTACTCTAAGCCGAAAGGGCACATGAGCTTTTTGGCATAATATGTAGATTTTGGAAGTTCATTTCCATCAGGAAACATCTCACCTAACACTTCTAATAAACTTGTGAAACTAGTATCACTCCAGTTGAACCTTGACTTAACATTGAAAAGTGTCAACACGGCTGTCAATTTGGTGAATTTTGTACATCCAGGGTAGAGAGGCTTCTCAAAAGCTTCTTTCAACAACTCAAAAACATGAGGACATTTTCCTAACTCATCCTCGACCCTGTCCATTATCTCATCAACACGATCTATGTCCTCATTGACATCATCCTCGTCATTCTCATACTCATTATTCTCCATCGCCTGAGCAATATCTTCTTCTTCATGAACATTATGAGGAATAGTGTTTCCTTCAAAAACTCCCTCCTCACCATGCCACACCCAAACATGATATTGAGGCCTAAATCCACGCTGAAGTATATGCTCCCTGAGGATGTGAATGCCCTCGACCTTTGATACATTACCACACTTGACACATGGGCAATATAATCCAATTTCCCTTGCCCTAGCCTGATGTTTGACAGCATTACTACAAAATTCCAAGACCCCATCCATTAATTCTGATGATTCAATGCTACCATACATCCATGAACGATCTTTTTCCATGCTTTGTCTAATCAAGACTTACAAGTAATCAGTAAGTCTTGAATGAGTTCCTTGAAAATAAAGAGAATTTAGAAATGAATATCGAAATGATTATCGTAATTTGCTAAATTGACAGTGACAATGAGTGCACCTATACCAAATTAGACTTAGTACAAAAAGATCCCCTTCTGCAAAATATACTAGTAGGAGCATTTGCATTATTTGTGAGAGTTTACCTTTTTTCTTTGGAAAACATCTGCAAAAACATCGGCACAATTATAGTGTTCTCTCTAATATTATAGTAAATAGGTAAATAAATGTGGATATATGTATTGTCCCTTAGTTTTGTTGAAGTATTTTTATCTGATTTTTTTATAGTACACTTCGTAGTATTTGTTAGTTGTAACTATTGATATCCATTAATTTTATTATGACATAGTGTTTCAAAGAATATTGTCATCCCTTTCTTTTATTGAAACTTTAAAGAAGATAAAAGACCAATGAGCCTACACTACACAACCCACTCCTTGATCTATTCATCTCCATATACATGCAAAGTAAGAACAAAAACACTATAAAGGTAGCTTCAACATCTACACCCAACTACAAAAATGCTTCGACGTATATACCCTCTTTTGTTACTTTAAAATCTAGTCATCAAACCTTAACTCCTATCTCTTAGAACAATTCAGTACGAGACTAACCCAAGTCAAGCTACCTTTATTAATTCACGCATGCAATCTGTCTAATTACTGCAAGTCCTTACATGTAATTTATCAAAAATATGAATCCTACCTTACATAATAAAACTGCATAATATGAATACAATTTAGTACGAGGCTTTGTTTGGTCTCTATCGGTCTTATTATTTATGGAAGGCACATCAAATCCTTCCCTAGGTCCATTTAATGAATAGGGTAGGGTATTGAACTATCTACCCATCAACACTAAAAATAATAAAAAAATACAACTCCATCAACATGTTGGTTTATGGTTTTCCTGAATCAACTTCACATAACCCTTTTTTTTACCATTTTCACACTAATTACAAATGTGACCACTTTGATCACATGTTGGACACTATATGATGCTTAACTTAATTATATGATCCAAGATCAAAGACATAGATCACTTGTCCTTATTCAACTGCTCTTGTGAAAGAAAACTATACTGTGGTGAAACAATTCATTGGAACAACTTTAGCAACGCATCATAGTGCTAGACTGCTAGGGGACTGACTCATGTGATTCTTATTACAGGCAAGGTAAAAAGACTCACCTTTCACCTCGTAAGGCTAGAACCGATTTGCATAAGAGAAACAAAAGCCGGTGTGCTAAGGTACAAGGCTATGAATCAAATACAACAACTGTGACAAAGAGCTACTGAATTTGTCGACTTCCCTTTTTTTGGCATGTACATAAATCTTTTGTTTATAGGAGTTTGACGATTAATAATTGAAAAGATCTTTCCATGTTTACTACACAACACACTTTTAAGTTTCAACTCATTCTTCTAATAGTGTACTATCTAAATGTGATGACCCAAACTCAGATTGTTAACACCATAGATACTGCATTTTCCTTATTTTGTTGGTTATTAGTCAAAATTTTACCAATTCCAGAGTGACATGCAGTACAAGCATTTACATCATTACATGTTTACAACAGCTAAAGTTCCATCAACATTCAACTCAACTTAGTCATGACTCATGACTAACAGGCAATTCTGACCTACAAGAACAAGCATCCACCCAATGGGATATAGATTTCTACACCAACCACCTTACCCAAAGTGTAATAAATCAAAACTACCGCTTTTAAAAAAAATATACAACATCAATCACAAGTTTGGATTCTGCCGTAGTAATATGGGTAATTCCACATTACCCACGAAATCTCCCATTTGTAAAAGCAACCGTAATTTCCCAATAGGAATGCCTCACAATCAAAAGCCTCAATAATAAAAAAATACAAATATAAAAATAATCGAATGCAACCCTAATTTTTCGCAATAACACACGAATGCAACCCCTATTTCAAGCAATAACCAGAATTTTCAGCAACAACGCATACAAAATTTCAAGGGAAAACACGCATACAAAATATTTAGCAAATTAAATACGGGAATTGAATAATCGAACTAACCTTTCAGATGTCTATTCCAATTCACGAAGAGATTCCTAGCAATTCTCGAGTTCTTTCGCAGAGATTATTGGTGAATGCGGTTAATCCAATCCTAGCAATCCTCGAGTTCTTTCGTGTGGGGAGAAGTTGAGATGGTGGATGAGAGTAGTGGGTAGTGCGCACTGTTGTGTGAATGCGGTTGATGGTCATGGGTAGTGGCTGCTGTATGCGTGCGGTTGAGAGTACGTCATGGGTAGTGGTGGCTGCTGCGTGAATATGCGAAAGGTTTGAGAATTAAGAGCATGTATTTGAGCGTGAGAATAAGAGTAGTATTTGTGACCTAAGCTAAAACATGCAGGAGATAATAGTTTTATGCTGTGGTTTAAAGGCCCGGAGTAGATTAGGATTTTATGCTTCGGTTTTTTTCAACCGGAGTATATAATAGTTTTATGCTTCGGTTACAGAAAGCCCGGAGCATAAAGTGTGTTTTATGTAAATTTCGTAAAATTTATGCTTCGTTTGTAAAAGAACCGGAGCATATACAATGTAGTAGATGTCATTTTTTCCACTAGTGCTATTTCACTTGAGTCTAGCTGGGGATGCCAAAGATTGGTATAAATGCTTAGAAACCAACTCAATTGTTAATTGGGCTCAACTGAAAACAAATTTTCTAGAGAGGTTCTATCCTACAGTTCGAACACAAGATTGGCGTAAGAAAATTACGTCCTTCACTTAAGAGGATGATGAGAACATTAGTGCTACTTGGAGTCAATTTAAGAGAATGATTAGAGCATGCCCCCACCATGAGTATGGGGAGAACCATCTTAACACATTTTTCTATGATGTTCTCAATGACTTTACCAAGGCACTTCTAGACTCAGCCATAGGTGGCCAATTCTCTAAAATTCCATGCACCCAGGTAAAAGCCAAAATTGAGGAAGTTGCTAAGAATAGTGCCTGGGGAGGAACAAGGAGTCAGGGTTTACCAAGAGGGATGATTGACACAACCAACTTGGACACCATTAGTGCTAAAATTGAAGTAGTTATCGATAAGAAGCTATCCAAATTAAGCCTAGCCAGTAGTTCAAACACCCCCCCAATGCGTGAAAAGCACTTCGCATGTGCCATATATGGGGGTACCAACCATGACACTTCCTCTTGTGGTGGTTTGCACTCCGAGCATGTTGCCACAGTTGATTATGGAGGTTATAACCCAGAGACATAAGTGATGAATTATGACGGTTATGGGTATAATCCTGATCATATTGCAGCCCTTACTTATGGTGGACAAGGACAAGGAATAGGGTATGGGGAACAACCTTTACCCAATAAACCATACAAACCTCCTTTCAATTTGAATCAAAACCAAGGAAACTTCCATCCGGGATATAATAGAAATGCTTAGAGTGGATTCAACAACCAAGGTTTTCAAGGGAACCAATCGAGCGGAAATGCACCAAGGCCAAATTTATATAGACCACCAGGGTTTAATCAAGGGCCTAGAAATGGTTCAAATCTGCCTTTCCCGCCTAGTCAACCTCATCATGGGGCATCTTAACCAAAACAAAGTCACACTTCAAACAATGACCATTTAGCCTCACAAGTAACATCTCTTGCTCAGCAAAACCAAAGTCTCACTCAGATAAATCAGACTCTCATCCAACAGATGTAACTACTCCAAGCTCAGCAAAAGTTGTTTGAAACTCAACTCACCCAAATAGCTAGTCCTCCTACACCACTGTTATTCCCATCTCACCCTCAACCTAACCCTTCCACACAACCTCCACCTCAGCACCTAAACCCAAACCAACACACTGCGAAAGTTATCCACCTGAGATCAGGGACTCAGTATGATGGCCCTTCATATCCGATTGATACACCTTTGGTATGGGTGGGAGATGAGATGAGAGTGGATGTAAATGAAAAAGAAGAGGAATAAGGTAAGAGGTTGATAGTTGAAAGTGAAAGTGAAAGAAGTGGGGATGATAAGGAAGAAAAGATAAGAAGTGAGAAATTGGTAGAGAGTGAGGAAGAAAGGAAGAAGAGGATTGAGGAGAAAAAGAGGTTAGATCGCTTATATGCACCCCCACTTCCTTTTCCCTATAGGAGAGTCGAGAAGAAGCTTGATGAGAAGTTCAAGAAGTTTCTAGAACACTTATAAAAGATGGAGATGAAGATTCCATTCCTTTATGCAATGGCACAGATGCCTAAGTATTCTAAGTTCTTGAAGGACTTATTGTCCAACAAGAAAAAGCTTGAGGAAGAAGTAATTATTCTCCCCCATCAAATTAGCTCCATTTTACAAGGGAAAATTTCTATAAAAGAGCGAGATCTCAGTCCATATAACCTCCCAGTTAAGTTAGGAAATCTTGATCCCAAAGGGGCACTTGCCGATTTAGGTGCTTCGCTTAGTCTTATGCCTCTGTCTATCGCCAAGATGCTACCCTTTAGCCTCAAACCTTCAAGGAAAACAATCCAGTTATAGGAGCATAAAAGTGTCATGTGGAGAGCTTGATGATATACCTATCTAAGTGGGAGAACTAGTGTTCCCTTGTGATTTTGTAGTGATGGAAATAGAAGGGGACCCTTATACTCCACTCATCATGGGAAGAGCAGTTCTAAAAACACTCCAGGTAGTTATTGATTGCCATGATGACACCATAATGGTAGAAGTAGCCTAAGTGAAGGTAGTCTTCAAAATTTCCCCTCTCTTAAAGAAACCTATGGTTAAGCAAGTCTACCGCTTCGAAATGGATGATAAGGGAGTTGAGGATTGTCAAAGGGAAATAGTAGTCAAGTATTCAATGAATGATAAGGATACCTATACAGAAGATGAGCAGTTAGAGAGCCAATTAGATAGGGTCCAGGAATATAAGAGCAAAAAAGTAGAATCTGAACAACTGTGTGAGGCTGAGGAAGGTACTCTCTATAAGGGGGAGAGTCCTAAACCTTCTCCCTAAGTAATTTTGAAACCTCTACCTACTAGCCTTAAATATTCCTATCTTGATGACGTTGAGGGGAGTTCATTCATAGTAAATTCTAAGCTCGATGACACATCGTTGGAAAAATTACTTGTTTTTTAAGGAAATATTGAGGTGTCATCTGGTACTCCCTTGGTGATTTAAAAGGGATTAGTCCAACACTTGTTATGCACCGAATTCATCATGATGATGAGCATTTCTCCTTAATTGAGCCACAAAGAAGGTTGAACCCCAACATGAAAGAGATAGTTAAGGATGAGATCCTCAAACTGCTAAAAGCCGGCATCATCTACTCAATTTCATATAGTAGGTGTGTTAGCCCTGTT
This sequence comes from Dysphania ambrosioides, assembly GCA_026401315.1. Taxonomy (NCBI): domain Eukaryota; kingdom Viridiplantae; phylum Streptophyta; class Magnoliopsida; order Caryophyllales; family Amaranthaceae; genus Dysphania; species Dysphania ambrosioides. The sequence continues at coordinate 19,874,270 of CM048666.1, forward strand.
CATGTTGTTCCGAAAAAGGGAGGAATGATCATTGTCGAGAATGACAAAGGTGAGATGATCCCAACTAGAGCCACCATAGGATGGCGAGTTTGCATTAATTATCGCAAACTCAACAAGGCTATAAGAAAGGATTACTTCCCTTTACCATTCATCGACGAGATGCTTGAGAGATTGGCAAGGCACAAGTACTATTGTTTTCTAGATGGTTAATCGGGTTTCTTTCAAATTCCAATCCACCTCGAGGATCCAAAAAAAACGTTTACTTGTCCTTTTGGGACTTTTGCCTATAGGAGAATGCCCTTCAGTTCATGCAATGCTCCATCCACTTTCCAGAGGTGCATGTCTGCTATATTTGCCGATTTGCTGGAGGACTTCATGGAAGTGTTCATGGATGATTTTTCTGTTAGAGGTTCGTCTTTAGAGACTTGCTTGACACATCTTGAAAAGGTTTTGTTACGGTGTCAAGAGACGAATCTTGTGATGAATTGGGATAAGTGTCACTTTTTAGTCCAGGAAGGTATTGTCCTAGGCCATAAAGTGTCCTTCAAAGGCATCGAGGTAGACCCTGCTAAGATAGATGTGATAAAGAACCTTCCTGTACCTACCTCGGTTACAGGAGTACGGTCCTTTCTTGGACATGCAGGGTTCTATAGGCGTCTCATTTTAGGATATTCGACCTTAGCTAAACCCTTAAATGAATTGCTTCAAAAATATTTCAAATTTAACTTTGATGAGAGATGCCTCAATGCCTTTAACTGTTTAAAGCAAGCTCTGATCTCTGCACCCATTTTGCAAGCTCCTGATTGGAGTTTGCCATTTAAATTAATGTGCGATGCCAATGATATCTCTATAGGTGCAGTTCTTGGACAAAAAAAGGAAGGAAAGCACCATGTCATGCTATATCAGTAAAACACTGGATCCAGCACAACGCAAATACTCTACTATGGAAAACAAAATGCTAGCTGTAGTTTATGTTTTTGAGAGATTGCGCCAGTATCTGATATGTTCAAAGGTTGTAGTTTTCACGGATCACTCGGCCCTGAAATTTTTAATGACAAAAAGAGATGCAAAACCAAGGTTAATCCATTTAGTGCTCCTATTATAGGAGTTTAATTTTGAATTAAAGGATAGGAAGGGAAGTGAAAATGTGGTAGCTGACCATTTTTCTACGTTACCTAAGCGTAATAATGACTCCTTACCTATCCAAGATGAAATAGTTGAAGAAACCTTGATAGCAGTGTTAGTCATTGGGAAAGCACCTTGGTTCGCAGATATTGCAAATTATTTAGCTTGTGGGGAACTTTCAGAGTTTAAATCAAGGGCAATGAAAAAGGCTTTCTTTGGGAAAGTCGGAAATTTCTTTTGGGATGACCCCTATTTGTTTCATGTTTGTGCCGATGGCATAATCCGCCGTTGTATCACTAAAGAGGAAGTCCCCAAGGTTCTAACTCACTATCACTCATATGCGTATGGTGGCCACCATGGTATAATAAACGCTACTGCTAAGGTTACCACCGTGGGTTTCTATTGGCCAACCTTGCACAAAGATATTGAAACATTCGTGAAGAACTATAAGAGATGCCAAAAAGTTGGTAGTATCTCAATGAGAAATGAGATGCCTCAAAATTACATCCTTGAGTGTAAAGTTTTTTATTATTGGGGTATTGACTTCATGGGCCCCTTTGTGTCATCTTATAGGAACCAATATATTTTGGTAGGGATCGATTATGTGTCTAAGTGGGTGGAGGGTATCGCCTCGCCTACAAATGATCACAAAGTAGTTATGAATCTTTTTAAAAGCATAATCTTCCCTCGATTTGGTGTTCACAAAATAGTCATAAGTGATGGGGGTTTCCACTTTGTGAAAAACGAACTGAATAAACTATTGAAGAAATATGGAGTCGTATACAAGGTCGGTTCACCCTACCATCCTAAAACTCAAGGACAGGTGGAAGTAGCTAATAGGGAGATTAAGAGAATATTAGAAAAGGTGGTTAACCCAAACAGGAAAGATTGGTCTCTCAAGTTAGACGACACTCTTTGGGCACACCGTACATGTTACAAAACCCCAATTGGTACCACCCCATTCCGGCTATTGTATGGGAAATCTTGTCATTTACCGGTGAAATTGGAATGTAGGTCTTGGTGGGCGATCCAAACCCTTAATTTGGACCCTACTTTATTCTACGAGAAGCGAGCTGCCCAATTAAGGGAATTGGAAGAACTAAGGGTCGACGCATTCCATAACATGCATATCTATAAGGAACGAACTAAGCAATGGCATGACCGATGGATCCTTCACTGAGAATTCCTTGTAGGAGATAAAGTGCTACTCTTCAATTTAAGAGCAAAGTTATTCCCCGAGAAATTGAAATCGAGGTGGTCTGGCCCCTTCGAGATCTTGCAAGTATTTCCTTATGGAATTGTAGAGTTGAAAGATCATCATGGAGGTAGTTTCATTATGAATGGACATCGGTTAAAATTCTTCCATGAAAGTAGCCTTTGCAAAGTCAACACCGTCGAGTGAATAAGGTTAGATGATATCGAAGTTGAATGATTGGTGTAATCATTAGCATATAACCAGTCTCTGAACTTGGAATCATCATTCTTTTGAGTTTTGTTAAGTTTTGAGCATTTAGTTTCACCTCGAGCTAACACTGTTTTGTGTTGTTTTTTATTTATTACCCTAGCTACGTTGAGCTAAATGACGGTAAACAAAGCACTTATGGGAGGTAACCCAGTTTTATTTGGATTTTCTTGCTAAGTAGTCATTGTACCATTTTTGTTTTGGGAGAGTACATATCCATTTGGCCTTAAAATTATTGAATAAGCAATCCATTTGGCCGAATTAGAGTTTCATTCGGCCGAATGGACTTGGATTATGAACTCAAGCTAAAGATTAGAGAAGTTTCTGAGAATGTCAAATGAGTAAACAATTCGGGCGAAGGAGATTCATTTGGCCAAATGGATGTCCCATTCGGGCGAATAGATGCACAAAGAGAACTAGATAAGTGCTCCTGACAACACCGAATGTACACCCTATTCGGGCAAATGGAGGTCCTTTTGGCCGAATACATAGGTAATTCGGCCGAATACATAGGCAATTCGGCCAAATACATAGGTAATTCGGGCAAATGGTAGCGAAGAATTCTAAGAAATTCTTTGAAATTCGACCGAACAGGGCCTACCATTTGGGCGAATAAAGCTCCATTCGGCTGAATGGAGATCGATTCGGGCGAATGGAGTGCCAATTCTATAAATACCCCTTCATTTCCACGGTGTTCTTTCATAAATCTTCCTAAACCCTAAAGCACGCCCAAGCTTCTCTTCTCACTTACTCACTCACTCTTAATACAAATCCTCCTTCTCCTACAAAAACTTCAATTCATCACAATGGGACCCCGAAAGAGCTTAAGAAATCCTTTCAAAAGATCCAAGAAGCATGGTGAAGGATCCTCTTCGGGTGCGATATGGGAAGAATAATAAACTGGTTCTCAACCACAACCGGAACACCAACAACCTCTTCCCGGTCAAGAATTGTGGTTCGACGAAGAGTATAGAACAGTGGTGTTCATATCATTGGAGTAATTTGAACGCTTTCAACGATTAAAGGTATGAAAAATCAAATCTACCAGTTATTTAGATCTTTCAATACTTCAACGTATGGGTATAGATGATCAATTTGTTGAATTGTTAACGACATGTGGCCTTGAGAACTGGATTAACATGTGGCCCCCAACTCATAAGCTCTTAACTTATGAGTTTCTCAGTTCTTTAACCCTATGTTAGCGTGAAAATAGGTCACATTTGTCTTTTTGGTTAAGGAATACAACCTATTTCCTTGACTATGCTGTATTTTGTGATGTTTTTGGTTTCACAAACAAACCTATTCCGGATAAACAGCCGGATAACTCTTGAGTTTTGGAATTATGACCTAAGATTGTCAGCCAGCTTGTTTATCCGAATATGAATATATATGCCTCTGATGTACAACATCCTATTCTTCGTATGTTTTTCAAATTTGCTAGGGAGACATTATTCCCTTCCCTTAGCCCTCACCTAGTTAGAACCCTTGAAGTGTACATACTGCACCGATACATTGTACCGCACAATGACACAACAATAAGCATTCCAATGACACTTTGGAAGTTTTTTAACACCACAGCCACCTTAGATGTCAAAACTGACCTATGTGTTGTGGGGCATGTATACCGCATCATTGAGTTCCTTAATGTTATTAATCCTATGAATTTAGTGATAGATTTTCCACTACCACCACCCTACACGAGTAGTGTCTCGTTTGGGCAAGTTTTATCTTCACTGACCCTATGCGATGGGGGTACCTTAAAGATCGCGCTATTCCCCTTCCTTGTCCAAACTTGCCTCCCCTCTTGCAGTTTGGGGACTCGTACCTATTAGATGGCGATTTGCCGAGATACATTGTCGAGCCCCCACTTAGACCCCCTCCTCGTCCTCACACCCTATCCATGCATGATCGACCTAGGGCTTCCACTTCAGTTTTACCGAACCATGATGATTCATATGATGAATCTGATATTATGTCCTCCCTAGGTCACATAGAGGCCTGGCTTGACCAGGTCCTTACCACCCAGGCCCATCACACCGCCTGGCTCGATCACCTTGAGCAAAACTTCAAGTGGGCCAATTACCCGTGGTATGACATCGCCTACTGCTCCCACATGGTCGGCAAAAGCATGGTCACCCCTTCCTGGTACCCCCTCCATGACAACTATAACGAAATATCCTTAAGTTATGGGTTTGACCGGTTGTGGGTGGGTAAGCGTAGGTTCAACAACTTCACACCACTGGCTCTTATAAGAGCTTCTAATGACTATGGGATGGACTATACGAGTGAGGAGGAAGAGGATAATGAGGATGATGACCAAGGGGATGAGGGTTTCATTGGGGATGAGTAGTTCTAGACCTAACAGCCTCCCTTAACGCCGAGGACGGCTTTAGCCTAGCTTGGGGGGGGGGGGGGGATATCCATTGTTCACTACTCATCATTTTATTGTGTGTCTTTTGGTCTTTTGCCCTATCTAGCTGGTGGTTTTATTGCTGTGTTATTGTGCGTTGTTTTTTGTTTTGTTTCTTGGTGTTGTTTTGTTCTGTGTTTTTCTTTTTGGTGTTGTTTTCAGGTCCTTGCAATATGTTCCATGTGCTTATTGACCTACATTATGGTATGATTGCTCCCACTTGAAAATCCAAAGTTATTTATGTATATTATATTTGTGTTTGTTTTCCTTTTTTCCATCATATGCTTCCCTTTTTCCATCATATGCTCCAACCCCTTTTTTCCATCACATGCTCCAAACCCTTTTTTCCATCATATGCTAAAAATCCTTTTTTTCATCATATGCTCAAAACAAACATGCAAGCTTCTGTCGTGCACTTTATAGTGATTATATGCAAACTCGTATTCCCCTAGCCTTGTGCCTGTTTTGGGTCTGAGTTTATTGACTATTTTTCACTTAACTTGGTGGACCTGAGCTTGCTTGGTATGTGGTTTGGATGACTACCTATTAAGGCGCATTTCAACTAGCCTAGTTAGGATTAAGCCTTGTAGGACTCCATTGTGAGCCCTATGTTATTGAGTATTAGTCAGGGAATCTTAAGAATTGTGTTTGTTCTCCTCCAACATAGTCTTCTTTTCTAAAGGTTAAGGATGATAACATGTTTGTAGTTAAAGCTACAAAGCCAAATTGCCTACCATGAATATTAATTTACTTTAGGTTAAGCCAAGTTTGTGCCTTTACCTTTTTCTTTATAGCCACACTATTTAACTCCACATGAGCCAAATGTCCCCTCTCTTTACCTAGAGGATAGTCATGTGATCATAGTGAAGTTGGTGTTTATTGCATTATGGTGTACGATTTCGGTTTAAAAATTATTACTAAATGATATGACTCTATACATTACTCTTAATGTATTTCAAAATTATTTCCATGAAAAGTTCAAAAAAAAAAGGAAAAGGCATGAAAAGCACAAAAAGAAAAGAAAAAGAAAAAAAAAAGAGAAAAAAAAAAGAGAAAAAGAAAAAAAGAAAATAAAAGAAGAAAAAGAAAATAAAAGAAGAGAGAAATTTGAGAATAAGGTTGACATAATATATTAGAGTTCATTATTGTGGATTTTAGGAGTGGCATGGTTGTCAAAAGTCATAGTTGTCCTTGGTTTTATTACCTAGGATCACTTACTATCCTCTATTTTAACTCCACATCTCTAAATTTTACCCTACCTTGATCATAGCCTACATTGCAACCCTTTCCAAACCTATTCCACTTGACCTGATTAGTAAGATCTGTGCTGGAGAGTAGATAAGACACAATCCCCGAGATTTCTCCCTGTTTAGGTGTTTAATTCCCGACTCATCTTTAGTCGAATGATTTTGAGCGAAACACATACCCTATAAACACATGAGCGTATTAGAAATTTCCCACATCTTTTGGGAAATAACCTCAGGAGCGTAGACTTATGACCTCATTAGGTAGTGGGCAGAATGAACTATGATGTAGCTTGCTTGGTGATCCCGAGTATGTGGAAAACATTGTTATGCTCTTCTAACCCCAGTGTACTTGCACACCCATGGCTAAGGAAGAGTTTTGCACATGTACAGCTTGCATTGTCTTGCTTTTCACTCTCCTTGTTTTTCATTCGCTTCTATAACTATTTTGCCCTAAGCTTTCATGTCACCTTCCTAGTTCATTTGCTAGGGACTAGCAAAGGTTTGGCTTGGGGGAAGTTGATGTGCTCATTTTAGAGCACGTTTACTACCCCGTTTTAGTGTTAAGTCTCGCGCTTCTAGATTGATTATATACATATTATACTTGATTTCACCTTAATCTTGTCTTTGAGTTGTTTAAAGGTCATTTTAGGTGTTTTTGATGATTTTGAGGTGAAATACGATGTATTCAAGTCTTTGACAATCTAAAACACGTGTATCGTAGCTTGGGCAAACATTTCAAGTCACTCTTGAAGATCCCACGGAGTTCAGAGAACATCAGTTACTTGAAGAAGCTGAAAAGAGGAATGTAGAGTTTAGATTCGACCGAATCTGCCAGTGATTCGGTCGAATGGCACTTCAGTAGATAGCCTATGTTCCATGGTCACTGGGAAGGCCGAATGACACTCATTCGGGCGAATCATCATCCATTCGGGCGAATCGTGCACAGAGAGGAATTTAACAGAGCTGTTGGAATGGGTGAATGGTGGAGAATTCGGGCGAATGATGCTACATTCGGTCGAATGGGTCATGCCTTCGGTCAAATAGAGGTGTTTTCTCCAGAAATTTTACCTCTTTTATAGGCTGGCCCAAATGTATTTTAGGGTTTTCGGACTTCTTTTAATCTTTGTTATAAATACCCCTCTTTCTGAAGAGAGGGAGAACCCTAGTTTTGATTAGTTTTATTAGCTTTAGCTTTGTTTAGCCTCAAAAATTCTCTTAGTTCTAGTTTTTCATTTTTGGTTTTCTCAGCATATGTACTCTGAGTTTTCGATTTTATTGTTTGGATTCTGATCGTGGATATTGCATTGAAGCTTTATTGTGAGTATCAATCTATTCTTTTCTTTTGAATTCATTTGTTTTATTTCAGTCAATGTTTAGCCTAGTGTTTATCGTTCATCTAGAATAGTTTCTGATTTGCTTTTGTTTTCATTAATTTCTTTTCATGATTTTTGCGTTTATTTTATTGAATATCATCATGTCGTATATCTTGAATATGTGTGAGTAGTTCTCTTGGGGGTTTGATTAGTGAAGCCCTAGGAAAAGCTGTGTTCTTCATTGTCTAAGGTTATAGGAACGATGACAATAGGTAGCTCTCGAAACCCAATATGAATCTTGTCCTACAACTCCTTTGGAAACATAGGGCGATTATAGGTCGTTCAATGTGATTTATGGAATCACCAACTTCCTCTCGCATACTTGGGTGTCCATGCTAGTTATTGTTTGACTTTCTCTAACCTATCATGTTATCTTTTGAAAGCATCATTCCTAAGGTGAATCTAATCTCATCCCCATCTTTCTCTATTTGATTTTCCTCTTAATTCATCATGATCTATATTTTCGTTATTAGTTTTAGTTGTTTTTAAACCCAAAAAGTTCAGTTGTGTTAAGAATTGAATGTCTTGATATCCTTTGTCCTCGTGGTTTGACCCCCTACCCCACTATACTCGTATAGTTTGTAGGTTGTTATAAATATTGTTTGGTTCAAGGCTTAGCATAAACGATTGTTAAAACCTTGCTTATCAGGTATCTATTAAAAGCCTTTCCTTGTGGATTCGACCCTTACTTAACCATTACTTTTAATAGGTTAAGTCAAGGTTTTGTTGATAGTAGGTGTCATGACGACCGATATCTAACCCTATCAAATGGCGTCGTTGCCGGGGAACGGTGTTTAGTATCGTGTCTTTAATAGTTTTTATGAGTCTAGTTCGCTTTTATTTTGTTTCGTATGTAAATTTTATTTATCTTTGTTTACGTCTTCCTTCTGCATAATATTTAGTATCATAATGGGGAATATTCATATGACTACCATGGAGGGTATGCTTATTCTAATGGATATTATCATGCTAATGATTTCAATGTGTCTTCATATCAAGATTATTCTAACGTTTTATGTATGAATTCCTATGATATTTAACATGTTCCCTATGGTGAGTTTTCATGATTATAAATGTTACCTTTCTCCTCAATTTGATTCACAAAATCCTTTTACACTTAAATAATGTACTTCCAGATTGGAGTTTCTTATGGAAAAAATTTATTAATGAAACAAAGCAGGGAACCCAAATGATTGACGAAAGTCGACAATAGATGCAAGATGATTTCAAAAGGATGAATGCTCATCTTGATTCTATTCTATGTGTTCTTGATGCTTATGAGACCCGCACAAATGCTAATATTGCTTTTGGAAACGTAGATGATGATGATGGTTTGGGGTTTGTTGAGAATCAAACCCGATTTAAGGAAGATGATGAATGTGTTGATAATTTAGATGAAGTAAAGGAAGAAGGTTATAAGGATAAAGATGAGGAGCCCTTGGTTAAGTAATGTATAGTAGAGAGTGAATTGAGTAGTGAGGATTTGACTTCTAAAGCCTTAATTTTTGAGTCGCACGCTCCCTTTCAATGAGACTTGACATTATTTCTTCTTCTCTATCTTTGCATCTCCTAACCTACATTCATTCATTTCTAGTACTCCATGAATCTTTTTAAAACAAGGAAACCCATTTGGAAATATTTGATGTAAATTTTGAGGTTCCTTTTTCCAATGGATCGTATAGAGTCGTAAATAATCTTTTCACTAGTAGAAAAATAACCTATTACGATGCTTTATAGAGGCACTCTCTAATAAAAGTATTGATAAATGATATATTTAGTAAACTTTGAGACGCTTTCAAAAAGTGTTGCTCAGTTGCTTAGGAATAGACAATAACTAGAAAAAAAAAGTTTGACACTCCCAAATAATTTTGTTGCCAAAACTTCCAAAAATCCCAAACTCCTCTCAATACCCAAGTAAATTGTTAAGTCTTGTTACTCTCTTTAATGGTTGATCTCCCTCTCAATTTACCAGGTAAACTCCTCAAGTCTCCTAATCATGTTCGTCAATTCAGTAGCTAATCTCCTTTGGTAAGTCTTGTTACTCTCTTCGTCAATAGTTTATCTCCTTTTCCATTTCTCAATCCATAATTATAGTTGGTTTTTTCTCAATCTTTGAATTTATCCATTTGGTCAGTTTCTCCCAAATCATAGTCCTCCGTTTTCAGTAATTTTCAAGGTAAAACTTTCTCAAATTTAATCTCAGTTCTTGATGCACAAATTTTCGTATCTTTAATTAGTATTTTTTGAACAAAAAAACTCATAATTTCTCATCTCAAGTATAACAATTCTAAACATCTACAAGTCACAGATTTATTGAAGGATTCGATTTGTTAGGATTTTTATGTATTTGATTTTCAATAGCTTGATTTTGTTCCAATTTCTATTTGATTAATTGAGCAAATTCATTCACAAATTTTTAGTGGTTATTCCAAAAACTTATATTGGGAATGCGAAAATTGAAAGAAAAAAACCTAAGTTTTTGGAGATGGATCTTGTTTTAGAAACAAACTATGAAAAGTGTTTATTATAATTAATTTGAAATGAAAAATTTATGTAGTGTTTATAATAAATAATTAAGTTACAAGGGTTATAGTTCGTGGTTGGGTAGAGTTTCCACTAGTTGAAAAGACCCAACAAAACACAAATTCAATTCCTACCTAAGATGTTTGTTTAATTTCATGAATGGCAAAAAAGTTATGTTCTTTGTGGGGGATGATTTGAATTTCTCATTACCCATGAAAGATTATAATAATGAAATAAGAATGTCATTTACTCTGTTGAGGTTTGGATAGATAATATTAAAGTTTTCAACATGGAAACAAGCACTACTTGAATTGTCTTATCATACTAGATTATGGAGGCTCTTTGAAAGCGTTGGTATATTATATTGAGAGCGCCTTCATTAACCTTACGACGCTTTTGATATACTATACCGACACTTTCAAAAAGCATTGTAATAGGGGTTAGATGCATAGGAAAAGCCAATACTTTTAAGAGTGTCGGTAAAGGGTGTAGCAAAGCTTTTATGCCCCACAATGGCTAATAATTAGCGTCTTAAAAGGCTATTTCCTTACTAGTGTTTCCTTTTCTTTTGAGTCTTGCTTTTCTTTTGATTTTTTATTTTGTGTGTGTAGAAGATTCCTTTCCTTTTTGCACATTCTTTATCGATTAATGTCTTATTTGATCTTTTGTGAGATGCGCGTAGATGCATTTGACAAGCTACTAAGGGTTTGATAAGCTATAATTGGAGAATCATTCAATTTATTGAAATTTTCTTTTAGTTTTGATTATTTTTAACTTATATTTTGATTTTTAATGGGTTTGTGTTTTCCAGGCACAATACACCGATGAACTGGAGTTAGTTCTAGCTATTCCTACCGTGTTTAATCGGCCTTCCCCTTTTCTTTCTCAGTTTTTGCGCTGAGGATTGTGCTTCACTTAAGCTTGGGGGATTTGTTCCAAAAAGGGTTGGGCCTTAGCTTCATTCCTCATCCTTTGTAGAATCCATGTATAGTTTTTTTTTTCTTTATTTTTGTGTGTTTTTAGCTAGAGTAGGAACTAGTATTCTCATGTTTCTCATGATTTGCTAATCATTGTTTGTTCATGAGTATTAGCGAAAATGCAAAGCAAGAGGACAAGGTATAATCTTTCCTACTCCCCTTTTCATTGCTTTCTTGGTGTGTTTTTCTTTCTTTTTAGTCTAGGGAAGGTTCTTGTTCGAGGATGTATTGACTTTATTGTTGAAGGCATTTTAGCCTGGTTTTGAAAATTGGTTAGCTGGAAACCATTGATTTTGATAACCATGGTTAGTTATTTGTGTTGAATTACTTAGATAACCTTTCCCATATCATACTCCTGTGCATGCTTCTTCCTGTGTTTTCTTTCTCTTTGTTTTCCTTTTACAAAATCAGAAAATACAAAAAGATTTTGAATTTTGCAAGGCAAGTAGCTTATTTTCTTTTGATTTGTTTCTCTTATATTGAGCTGGGCATGAATAGAACACTCGTCTTGTTAAATGTTTTCCTTCCTAATCCTTAATAGCTTACATGGTTTAGACTTAAATTGCATTTAAAAGAGTTTAGGATGGACTTTTGTTAAGGTAGATGGAACTATTGTGATTATATCCCTTAGCTAAGCACCCCACCTTTTCCTTAGCTAAGTGAAATCCTTAGGATTAGTATTTGCAAACCCTATGGTGAGGAAATCTTTTGAATACTTCAATACAATTTTTTTTAGTGGCAAGGATCCTTAATTTGTCATGCTTTGATCAAGAACTTGACTTATACCTACCCGAGACCGTGACCGAACTTCTTAGGGAAAGACAAAGGCACTCTTGAACCCATCTTCTTTCTCCTTAATCATTGGTATTTCCCCATTTCATGTACATTCTATCTTTCCTATAGATTGTTACCATCTTGAGCTTATATTTCTCCAAAAATTACTAATTGATAGCCATTGACCCAATATGAACATTCAGCACCTCATTTTTTGATGGGATTCTTAGGCAAAAAAGTTGTATAAATGTATTGATGGTGAATTAGGAGTTATGAAGCTTCAAAGGGTAGCAATAGTTTCTTTTTAAATAACATCTCTTAAGAGACTCTTTTAGTCAATAAAAAAATAAAACAAAAAGAGAATAGAAAAAGAAAAAAAGGGAAGATATAATAAAGAGAGGAAATGAGTTGAGAAGAATTTTGTGGGTTTATAGGAATCTGAGAACCAAATAAAACTCAAATATGTTCTTAACTAAGCTTGGGGGAGGAGACTAGTTAGTGTTCCATTGAAGATGAAGGCTCAAGGCTTTGAAATGAAGTGAAGGTCAAAATCATAAGAATTCCATTGTTAATGAAGTTAAGCCTTACTTCATTACCCAATACTTTCCTTATTTTGTTCTAGTCCTTTCCTTATTTTACCTATATTCTATCCCAAAGTCCTTTCGACTCTACGAAGTTGAGTCATTGTCGATGTAGGGAGGTAAAGCTCAACCATTTGAGTGGGCATCGAAATAAAGATCTCGAGTCATATGTCACTACCCATATTTTCCTATTTGTTCAACTCCCTCAAGGAGTAATGAGAAGCTAATTCTTTAAGGATGGAAATAAAGCTTTGGAAGAGTGTGGTTGTATTTCAGTTTAGGTGCATAAAAGCTATAGTTTCCTACTCTTTCTTGGTTATCCTTTTATTCACTCTTATTCATTCTTTATCATGTTATTTAGAAAGTTGAATATCCATCACGATGGTGTCTTATGAATGCCCACTTGTTGGATCTTCTTTTTACTTTTTTCATTTCTTTTAGTTTCTCTGTATTTAGTCTTTAAAATGTTTTTCTTTGTTTTTTTTCATTTTGAGAGTTATGGGTCACCTCCTAGGAAACCCTTATGGGAGCACACTTGTTCTCCAAAGCCATTAGGGGGTATAAAGGGTTTGTTGATTGATGCTAAAGTCTACCATGATTCCTACAAAAGTGAATTATGTTTTTAGTTATGTAGTTTGTAGAGTTAGTGCATTTATGTTCTCTCTCCTTTGTCTTAGAGTCTTGCTTGAGGACGAGCAAGGTCCAAACTTGGGGGAATTTGATGAGTGACATTTATGTTACTCATTTTTGCCTTCCTAGCGGAGTTTTCATACTCTTTTGGCCCGAGTTTGTCCCTTTTTGTACCATTTTGCATCATTTTATGCATGATTCAGACTTAGGAGCATTTGTCATTTAACTATCTAGTTTCTCTTTATTTCCCGTATCTTTTCTACTTTTATGCATGCTTTTGTTGGCTTAATCCAGGTATCTGGTTAGTATGAGCACGAGAAACGAGGAATGGAAATATGAAGTAGAAAAGTCGAGAATAGAAGTCTAGAGATCGCTCGAGAAAAGAGGCAAGAGGCCTCTTAAGGCGTGAAGAACTGAGTGAGCGCTCAAAAGGATTCTAAACGGCCGCTTAGTTCAATGAAGATTAGAGACAAAAACTTTTGAAAGGGCACTAAGAGGGCAATGAGAGGGCGCTCAGAAGAAAAATCTTCCTTTTGAGCGGGCGCTTAGATTATTTTTCCTTTAATTTCTATTTTGTTTAGTATATGCTTGTTGATTTTAGGATTTTCGCATAGAATAGCTAATCTTTGTTCGTGAATTGGTATTTATATTACAATGTTTGTTAATTCTAATTATGAGTAGTTAGATTAGTTAAGGGATAGGGTGAAAACCCGACCTCAAGTATGGATGATGTTTAAAGCTTTGAGTTTATTTCTTAATGAATAATGTGTGATTTGATGTTGGGTTTTGGTTAGAGTCTAGATTGGCCATATAGATTTCTTCCACTTGCGTTCCTAAGTCAAAGACATTGAGAACTGTTGATTTAGGTAGTGACTCTATATTAAATATTGTTGACTTTCGAGCTATTGATTGTTATTTTGAATCTATTGTGTAGCTTGGATGCTTAAGAATATAATTAGGCAAGAAATCCTAATTGTAATTCTCCTTCTTGAACATGACTAAGAGGTTGGTTTCTAGTTGAAATTCCTTCCTTGCAGCATGTTTAGGTTTGATTCATAGGTTGGTAGTGAGTTAGTGAGCTTCATATTATCTCATTTTGAGTCCAATTCTCAGTTTTAAGCTCATTCAAGTTTGGAATCGGTGTTGAATCCCAAACCCCTAGCGCTATTCCCTTTATAGAACAAATCCTTTAGAACTTCACTATTTAGATTTAAACTATTCCTTGCCTTAGTTTGAGCTAGCTTGTAGTTAAACTGCTAGAGTTCGATATCTATTAAAGGCCTTTACTTGTGGATTCGACCCTTACTTTCCCATTACTTGTAATAGGTTTAGTCAGGGTTTTGTTGGTAGTAGGTGTTGTGACGAATGATATCTAACCCTATCACCTAGCTTGCAAGGATTTGCTTAGGGGATTGAGTGGTTTTTGACAAAGTAATGTGTTTAGGCCTTTGAATGTGTTTAAGATTTTTGAGGTATTGAAAGTTTTTGGATTTTTTAAAGGTGGTTCAGGTTTTGACACGCTCATTCTCAAGCCTTTTCAAGTTGTCCTATAAGGGTTGATTCATCGTAGGACAACGAAAAGGGGAGACACGATTTTGTTTCTATAGACATGTAAAACTAACTAAGGCTATTTTGTCAACATTTAGGCCATATGTGAAAAAATTAAAATTAAGAAAAATTTTACCAAATTTTCGGATGGAAAATACATAAAGAACAAAAGAGAATTGGGAGAGTATGATAAAAAACTTGAAAAATTTTTATGTTAGCTATTTCATAGTTATCAATTTATCTAACTCACGACTCTAGGTATGAATGTTATTACTATTCAATATTCACTTAGTATTACAACTATCTTACATGAGTCATGTTATGTAGGATAACAATTAGAAAAGGTTAACTAAAAAAATACACCACAAAATTCAACTCAAATTAGAAAACACTTGTTTTAATGATCAATAATAAAATCCAACTTAGATTATTTTGTAACAAATAAATTTAACTCCAATTAAGAAACAACTATTATTTATGAGGCATGTAACGCCCCATATTTTTTTGAATATCTAAAGGCACTTTAAGCGTATTTATTTAACTAAATACATAGTTTTTAAAAGTATTATAATAATTTAAGTGATTATTTATGAAATATTGTATTTTATGTGATATAAGGAATTAATTATATTTATTTTGACGAATTTTATGTAATTTAAGTACTTATTTCAATAAATAAAAAGGAAAGTACTAATTTTGTCATATAAAATTAAAAAAGTATTTACTTTATTTTGATAATTATGTGACAATATATTTTAAAACAAAATTAATAATTTTAAATCTTTTTTGTTGACTTTTTGAAAGAAATCTACTTTTGGAAGCCAATTTTAGATTTTTAAAAATAATTTATTTAATTAATTTCTTTTAATTAATCATCAAATAGTATTTTCTAATCAAATCAAACTCTTTTATAAGACCAAGTTGAAACATAATGAGCATATAAATCTAGTTTTTAGTTCCTTAACCTATTGTGATTTATTTGCTTCTTTTTTTTATAAATTCTAATATAAACTCTAATTATTCTTTCTTTTCCTCATTTACTCACAAAAAGTCAAAAAACTCACATATCTTATCTCGAAATCCACTAAAATTATATAAAATATAAGTATAGTTTCTATGTGATTTTAGAATTTTTAGAATTAATTAAAGTGAGAATATTTTTAAATTAATTTGGTATTTTTTATTGAAATTCTTATTTAAAATGCATCTTACTTAGTTTTTTTAATTATATATAATATCTTAATCAAGGAGGATTAACTTCCTAGGTGTTTATTTTTTTATATTATTTAAGATATATTTATACAAATTGATACCTTAAAAATAAAATATTTATAGTGATTATAGAAATTAGAATTTTTAGAAAATAGATCTATAGACTATTTTATGTGGAAAAAAAATTTTCTTCATGGATAATTGTTTTGATAATATTTTTATTCTTATTAAGTGTGTTTACTTATTTTTAGAATAAAATAAAATAATTTCATGAATTTTGGAGGTATTTTCAATATTTTAATAAATATTTTATTATAATTTATCATAATTCTAGTTTAATGTAATAATTACTAATCATCTTATAATTTGATTTTTATATTTTTATAATTATATTGGTAATTTATTGGATGATTATAGTTACATTGTTAAGTATTATAATTTAAAAATAATTAATTCAAATTATTTTTAGAATTTTTGATATGGGACAACTTTGATCTTTAATTAAGTAAATTTATTTTAGTGAGTTCAAAAATTTATGAAACTTTGACGAATATATTGTTTACAGCTTTGGTAATTTTATTATATTACTTTTATATATTTTATATATTTTCACATAATTTGTAATTATTTATAATTTTTTTATAAAAAGGAAAATTATTATGAGTTTAATTCACTTTATGTTAATAAGGGGCAGTATCCCTATTTTTTTATTTGAAATTATTATGCAAAGTGATGGAATATTTATTTCTCATTATGTTGGTTTCAATTTTTATAAGACTATGTAAAGAATTTACTAGTTTAGGGGAGTGCACACTTTATTTGGGTTTATGCTCACTATGTTATGCTCACTTTTTAAGTTGAATTATTCCACTATATTATGCTCTTTCTTTAAGTTTGAATTATTTTTATTTAACTTTAGAATGAATTTTTTCTAGGAATATTATGATTGGTTTATGGTTGAATAAAAATATTTGAAAAATATATGTTTTACTTACCGTGTCGTTTGAATGTACTAAGTTTTATATTATTTTATACTTTATTTTATTTTATCTTTTCCCTATTCATTAAAATAAATAGTTGAATAGATTGGATGGATTCAATTAAGTAGATATCTACACCATGGAAATTGTAGGGATAGTTTTACTACCTAGTTAATATACATTACTTCTAGTCATTTGATACTATTACTATTATTTTAACTATTATCATCATCATGTTTTGATATAGAATTATATATTGAATTACATCACCTAATTAATCTCTTTGTATTTACGGTTAGATAATAGTTATTACATTATGTTATCACGTGGTAATAACATCTTTGTATTTCTCTAAGTATTCTTTTAAAATAAATTACTATTTTTAAATTGATGAGTTAAGAAATGATTCTTTACACAAGCATAAAATTCACCATTTATTAAAAAAGAAATAACTTTAACTTGAAAAACAATTTATCTATTAATATGTTGTTAGTCTTCTATGTCTTTTACACTTAATTATTTCCTTATTTAAATAAATTATAACTTCCATGATATATCTTATAAAAATTTAAATTTTATATATAAGTCTATTTTTTAAAATATTTTAATATAAGATTTATTAATAATATATATTTTTAAAAATTATAAAAACATTTTTAGAAAAATATTCTAAAGTACTCCGAATAACAAGTAAAATGAAAATTAAAAATATATACGAAGCCTTCTCCAATATCCACTATACACAACTAGAAAAAACAACTCCTATGGGTCATAAATAAAGTAGCGTAAGTTTTTTTGTTTTGAGGGCGCATAAATGATATTAGTTAACTAACAAAATTCTTTTAATATTTTTATATTTGGGAAGTAATGTAGTATATATTATGACTAACAAGCATAATAGTTATAGATAATTTTATTAATTTCCTTGGACATTTTTATGCTAACTAGTTAGTCAGAGATAGTTTTATTAATTTCCTCGGAAATTTTTATATAACTCTAATTATGGATTAGAACTAATAAATAATGGTCTAGCCCGAAAAATGTCTGAGTTTTGGCACTAAAGACCAGCATAAAATTAGGGCAAGTTGATTTTGGTCCAAAAATTTTTGGGATGGATTTGGATAATGAAGCATAGCACGAATCCTGACTAGAAGTTTTATTAAAAGGCTAAAAATTTAAAACTTTTAAGAGGCAGCAGCCTATTTTGGCTCTCATCAAAATGGAAAACCCTAATTCTCCGATTAATCAAATTAAGATACAACTTATGAGCAATGGAAAAGAACTTTTATTCTCTGGTGAATTTTTCTAAATTCGTTGTTGTTGCCAGATTATGAATTTGATTTTGCAAGCCGATCTTAAGCTCATTAATGGTGTTATTGAAAAGATTAGATCAATTAGTAAATATTTTAGGTATTCAATTCCAAAGAAGAAGAAGACGTTCTTTGAAATACTTTAACAAACCTATCTGTAGGGGTTGTTTTATGCAAATTTTAAGGGTCTAGAACCCGACTAGGTTTCTGGTGGATAAGAGAGCTCGATTTTTACAATCCAACCTTTCCTTTTTGGTGAAGAAAAAAGGAAGGAGATCTCCCCCACTAGTGCCCTACAATTTTCCGCATTAGTAAGGATCGACTATGCGGCTTTAGAGACATTGAATGGGTTAGAAGTCGCCACTAGACCTGTGCATTGGGTTGGGTCAAGGCCGGGATGGGTCACAAGCAAAAAGGGTCGGTATGGGTTGGGTCAAAGAAGATCCAAAACAGGCCAAAGCTAAAGGAGATATATAACAGGTCGAGTCGAGTTGGGCCGTCCAAAGACAGTATAGTTTTTATCTTTAAAGGGTGATAGTTTACATGTATCATCTTCAATCTTTGGTAGTGGACCATCGACAAGTAAGTGAAAATAATTTATAATTGATAGTATTTAAAAGTCTTGAAAATTATAGGCCCATTATTGACCCGACTTGATCCATTAAAAACCTAATAAAAGATGACCCTTTAAGAGACCGACTCATTAGGCCCATTATTGATTAGACCCTTTTACAAATGGTTCGGTCAAGGGCCGTTAACAGGCCCCCACCCATTTGAACAAGTCTAGTCACCACTAAACATTTAATGGGTTGTTTGGAAACTCTGGGGCTAGAACCCCCCAAATGACTTACATAAGTGGTCTGCGAATTATGAGAAGTTTCAGGAATGAGCTGCTTATTTCAATATGTGGATGTGTACAAAACAATTGTCTTAGAGATGAGAACAAATCAGATTTAGATTCATGGTAAAACATGCACAAACAAGGCAGAGCACACTCTAGATTTAGTAGGTTTGGCAACTGAAGAATTATGCACATAAATCTAGAGTTAGTGACCACTTGATTAAATATCCACAAGATTAATGGGTACCTATGTCTAGTCATCTATTGTTTATCTTATTAGGTGTGGCATTCAATCAATAGGTCTTGATTATAAGCGTAAGCTGGTGTCATCATGTAATTGCAATACAAAGTAAGGATTATGTATAAAAGTGCATAATAGAAAGAGAAAAAGAGTTAAGAGTCAAGATCGGTGTGTTAGATTAGTTAGAAGGCAATGTGAGTATTATGCATGATGATGTTAAGTTGAAGATTTACTAATCAAATGAAGATTTAAGCCTAAATACACCCTTCTCCATGACATACTTCAACTAAAGAGACAAGAGTCTAGTTCAAGAGGCAATTATGATTTAGCCTTAGAACGTCATTGACATAAAGACATGAACAAGATCAAAGTATTGATTATGATGCTTGAACAAGAAATGAGCCTTAAGGATAACTCCTAAATGTACATTTCAGTGTGATATACACCTAGGGTTTTCTTATGAAAGGTTCAAGAGTCAAGTCTAGCAAGATTGAAGATGTCTAAATATAATGGTAGCATCATAGACTAAATGTAAAAAAGGAAAAAGAGAACTAATGTAACTTAAAATAAGTAAATTCTAGGGAGAGGGTTTTCTTAAGATATTAAGAGAAGACTAATCTAAAGAAATGGTTCCTTGAATGAGGTGCTCAAAGTTAGGGTTTTGAGGCTCGACCTGGTGAAGGAGTTACTCCTAACTCTTCACATCATAAGCAAAATGAGACATTGAAAAAAAAGGTGTGTGACTTGATCAAGGAGAATATCAAGAGTTAAGTCTCTTTAACAGATTAAGACTAATCAAAATTAAAATATTAAAATAAGTGTTTACGTGAGAGGGGCTTGCACCTCACACAATCATCACAAAAATAAGCCTAATAAAAGGGTATTGAGTGGATGGAAACCACTAGATCCAAAGACTATGGAGTAGAGTGAGTAGAAGTAGACAAAATAATAAATAACAAGAGTATATCGAGAGGGGTCCTTTGTGTTTACCATTGAGGAGTGTCCTTTTACTTGAGGTTGTGCTTCAATATGTGTTGAAGGGGTAAGTTTTTCTTGTTTGGTTGTGTCAAAAATGCTTGGATTGATCCTTGGTAAGTATGAAGGATCTATGAGAGGTATTTTATTATATTTAAGAGTGTGTTAGCATTTGAGCTGAGTGACGACACTTATGATTAAAGAAAATGCTAACCCTTGGGTCATTAAATAAGGGGGTATTTATAGGCTAAAAACAGAGTCTGTTTCCTGAGCGTCAAACGCTTGGAAGGTGTCAAAAGTTGGGTATGTGCGTCAAGCGCTAGCAGTGCATCAAATGTTGGAGTTGTGCGTTAAGTGCTAGAACTGAGAATTAATCAGATTCCTTTTCAGTTTAGGAGTTTGGGTGTCAGCGCTGGGGTTGAGCTTTAAGTGACCAAGGTTGTGCGTTAGACGCTCAAAGAGACAAAGTAGAGGCAAATTTGAGCTGGAAGTGGATTTGGGCGCTTGACGCCCACAGGGCATTTGACGCCCAAAGTCCAACTTTGCTTCAGCTCTAGCATTCAACGCTTACTTCATGCGTCGAGCATAAGAGCTCTAAGCCTCGATTTACGCAGGTTTAGGGGTTTGTTTTTGTGATTTTGGTGGTGTGATTTTATGACTTAGGATTTTTGTTTGGGCCAAGATAAGGGTCTTGGGCTCGGGTTTGTGTTTAAGGCCTTTCGAGGGGTTCAGTTTTGAGGTGTTTTTGGGTTTACACATACTCAAACCCAACCTAAGCTAAGTTTTCTTATCAGGGTTATTTCATCATCTAATTGCTGCATAGGGAGACACAATTTTGTGTCTACAAAAGCCCCCTCTTTGACAAAGTCTTGGATAAGACGAAGGTCAAAGTAAGAGTTGGGACGGAGGAAGATCTGAGACATTCTGCAATCTCGAAACCTCCCTTCTAATGTCTGTACCTGCAAAACAAATAAGGGTTAGTCCTCAAATACCGGTCCACCGAGAGTCGCTGAGTCAGTTCCTAGAGGATTGGAGCTTATGTTGATTGGCGAGGTTAGAGTCTCGAGATGCTTTGATAGGGAGACTGGTGCTGACCGGGAGCCTCTACCAAAATAGCACGGCTTATAGATTGGCTTGTTGTGCCAATGGGAAGCCACTATCAAGGTGGTGCGACTTATACAATGGCCTTATATGCCAATGGGGAGCTGCTGTTAGGGTTGCAAAGCTGAGATACATGGCATGTTGTGCTAGGATCATGGAGTCACTATCAGGATGGCGCGACTTAGAGACATGGCTTGCTGTCCCAGAGACATGGAGCTGCTATTAGGGTAGCGCGACTTAGAGACATGCCTTGTTGTGCTGATAACCGTTCTTTTAGGTCGTTTGACTAAAAGAATAGTTATACAAACTAAATTTATAAACACCCTAATACTACTACAACTAGTGTAGTGGTAAGTCGGGGATGGAACCACAAGGACAAGGGGCGATAGCTTATAGACTTGATGTAAAGGATTTAAATGGGATTTGAAAAGAATTATACTAATAACAGAAAAACAAAGCAAGAACTAAAACAATGTTATACTATGAAAAGAAAATGGGGACAGATCAGTTCCACCCTAGGAAGGACAATCGAACTATCAATACGCTAAATTAGGAGAAATCAGTCAACAATGAATCATGACACTCAAGATGACGAGAGGAAGTTTGTGACCCTATAAATCACACGAACAACCTATAATCGCCCTATGTCTCCAAAGGAGTGGCAGGACAAGATTCGCATCGAATATCAATCAATCAACCGTTAACAATCTCAAATCCTAACTCTACGCATGAAGAACGAGCCAACCTAGGGTTTCACCAATCAAACCCCTAAGAAGACTACTCACACATAGTAATAATAAAAGACATGATTAAAAGCATGAATAGACTGAATGGAAATGAACAAGAGAACGAAAACTAAGAACTATAACCGAACCAACGACTACTCTATCAAAACTGTAAACGAAACAGCGATTATAGCTAGAGGAATAAAATCAAGAAAAACAATACTTGAAAGCATTAAAAGAACTAAAACAGAAAAGAAATAATACCTTGCATAAACGAAATTGTATGAACGAAATAGGAACCGAATCCGAAATACAAAGCTTGAAAACGAGAACAATGAAAGCTGTAAATCTAAACTAATGCATGAAAGAAATGAAAAGCTTTAAAGTGATGTTCTAGGTTGAGGCACAAGAGCTCTCAAAGTAGGCATAAGGTTATGTACAGAGAAAAAGGGTATTTATACCTTAGGGACAAAAGGAGTAAAACCCTAGGAAAAACCCTCGAGCGCCGACTAAAGAAAAAACCAAAATATGCAGGAAAGAAGGCCATTCGGCCGAATGCATAGTGGATTCGGCCGAATGGGTGGCCATTCGGCCGAATGGTGTGGCCATTCGCCCAAAACAGAAGCTTGATGATTTCGCACCCTGTCCACCATTCGGCCGAATGAGTGGAACCATTCGGCCGAATGGGTCTTGATTTGGCCGAATGAGTCTTCATTCGGCTATTCCCGAGAGCTTGATTTATGCACTTGAATCCCTGTCTTCCATTCGACCGAATGGATGTCAGATTCGGTCGAATCTGAACCTAAACCCTGCTGAACAGTTCCTTTAAAGTGCCTAGTGGCTTCTAGAGTTTATGGGATCTTCGAGAGTGACTTGGAACGCATGCCCAAGCTATGATACGCACATCCACACTCTTGATAGAAGTGTTGAAGCCTCGAACACGTCTCATTTTACCTCGAAATCATCGAGATCACCTGAAATGACCTAAAAGCAGCTCGAGGACAAGATCAAGGTAAAATTGAATGTAACGTGCATAAAACCAATATAAAAGCACGAGACTCGACACTAAAATGAGGTTGTAAACGTGCTCTAAACGTGCATAAAACCAATATACTGAATAGAATATCAAGCTGCGTATCTTTGAAAAGATTTTGTAAAAATATTTTCTAAGAATTATTTTGGAAAATATAGAGCAGCTGGTAGATTAGATGAGAATATATTGGTTACCTAAAAACTAGGAGTATTTACCTTATTTGATTCTATCTATATGATTAAGTCAAATAAGATAGATACTTTCCTAAACTCACATAAGATGACAGCTCAAAAGATTATGTGATTTTAGGAAAGCTAGGGTTTTTGTAATCACATATATAAACTCATCTAATCAACCTAATTCCACAAGTCTCTCACGTAAAGAAAACTGATTTTATCTCTAGAGAGCATTATACACACTTAAGCATAAAAACCTTTCATTAAGTCATATACACGAGCACCATTAGAACTTATATTTTTCTCTCATATTAGCTTTTAGAAGCAAGATCAAAGGAGAGTTTGATTCTGTAAAGAGCCTTCAACAGAGGGGTTGATAAGCTGGGAGAGTGTTTGTGAGTTCAAACACAAAAGGGCTTACTAGTGTAAGTTGAGTGCACACTCGGAGTAGAGTGTGGGGTGAACTGGTTCCCGGAGTAGGGAAACAGTTAAGTGTCAATGTTCTTTGTTTTTCGGAGTAGATTAATAAAAGAGCATAGAGTAGGAGGACGTAGGCCTGAGTTGGCTGAACCATGTTAAATTGTGTGTCTTCCTTTATTGCTCTACATACATTCCGCTGCTAATAGGAACCAGCACAACTGGTTCCTCCCACAGATCGAAAAAGTGAGAAAAATAGGCCAAGACTATTTAACACTCAATTCACCCCCCCCCCCCCCCCCCTCCTCTTGAGTGCTCTAAAACCTTCAATTGGTATCAGAGCCTAGGCTTCTCATAAGAGTAACATCTAGAAAAGTCAAGTATGAGTACTCATGAATTAAACGCTATGGGCTACGACAATAAGACACCAAAGTTCAACGGCAATAACTATGCTTGGTGGAAAAACAGGATCAAGAATGTGATCATGGGAATTGATTATGAATGTTGGCTAGTTGTCAAAAATGGTCCCAACATCATTTTCAAGACAGATGAAGAGGGAAACAGGATTCCAAAGAAAGATAGTGAACTAGTTACTGCTGATTACAAACTGCTGGAGAAGAACGCCAAGGCAATGTCAATTCTACAACAGGCTATAGGTGAGACTGAAACAAACCAGATCTCAGGTTGCAGCAATGCAAAAGAGATTTGGGATACCCTCAAACTTTCTTTTGAGGGAACCAATGAGGTAAAAAGGTCCAAAATTGATTTACTTATGTCTAAGTATGAATTGTTTGCTATGAATAAAAATGAAAAGATTAATGATTGTTTTCGTAGATTTATGACAATAATTAATGATCTTAGATCTCTTGGTAAGAACTTTTCTGATGAGGATCTTGTGAGAAAAGTTTTACGTAGTTTGACAGATGCATGGACATCCAAGGTAACAGCAATATATGAGGCAAAGGATTTATCAACTCTATCTCTGGAACAACTGATTGGTTCCCTCATGACTCATGAAATGCTGATTGATTCTAAGTCTGAGAAGGAACCAGCCAGAGGAACAGCTCTTAAGGGAACAGTAGAAGAAGAAGAAGATGAGATTGGCATGATTGCCAAAAGATTTGAAAGAACTCTTCGTGATCAAAGGAAGAATTTCAAAGGTAAGAACTTTAAGAAATCTAACTCTTCTTCTGTAGGTTGCTTCAAGTGTGGAGAAAAGGGACATCTTATTCGAGATTGTCCTAAGTGGAAGGACAACAATCCAAATCTGGAGATAAGCGGGCCTTTAAAAATGCAATGATAGCATCCATGTGGGGTGATTCTGATTCAGGGTCTGATGAAGATGAGGAATCACCTAACTCTAATGTTTGTTTGACTGCCTTCACAAACATTCAGGGAAACATCACTGACTCAGGAACCAGAGGGGGAACCAGTACATTCAGAAAATGCTTAATGGCAAAGAAGGATGTGCTACACGAACACAAGGTAAACTTAGAACAAGTTAGGAAAGATATGCATGAATATGATAGAGATAATATACTTCAATGTATTGACTCTTTATTAGAAGAATGCTATAAACTCGGTGAAACTTACATAACTGGCAAAAGAGAACTTAAAGAAAAACGTGTTGAATGTGAAATTGCTGTTGCTAGTTGTGATCACCTAGAAGAAGTTTGCTTTGAATTGAAAAATCAAGTAGCTGAACTAGAGGTTGATTTGGACAAGTGTAAGGTGGAACTGGAGAAGGAAAGGTCTTCTAAATCTGACTATCCTAGTGATGATGAGGAAGATCTTACCTCCTGGCTCCCTAGAGACTTATCAATTGCTAGTGAATCTCTTAATTTTTCAATAGCTATAGGTAAAGCAAATTCCTGTAGTAGAACTTCCTTGTTGAAAGCCTTTGAAATATTGGCTCACAACTTAGAAGAAATACACAAAGAATTTATTTCACTTAAGGCTGTTCAGTTCACCGTTTCCCTTACAGGTACCAGTGTTAAGATTAGTGATGTAATAGATGAGTATGAGGGTACTATTTGTGATTTGCATGCTGAGATTCATAAACTGAAAAAAGATAAGCAATCAGTAATTGTTGACATGACTATTGATCCTATGGTTTTGAAACTTAATTTACAACTTGAATCCTTAAAAAGTGATTTTGATTTTCTAAAAGATAAAAACGATTTGTTGATTAAGAATCTTGAAACCAGAGAGAAAGAACTTCATGATAGTCATAGACATGTTGAAAAATTATTGACTGCACAGGAAACTTTGAATTCTTTAATTTCATTTAAAAGTTACAAAGGAAGAGTTGGTCTTGGATATACTAGACAGAGAACCAGGACTAACTGGTCCCCCAGGGAAACCACGTGGGTTAAAGAATTCAAAAGAGGTAAGTATGTAATGACTAAAGAGATGCATGTTTGTTATCATTGTGGAATGAATGGGCATAAGATACATGAGTGTCCCGCTAAGAAGAACAGTGAGAATAAGAACAATAAAAATGTGAAGTGGGTCTAGAGAAGAAAAGACCAACAAGAGCCTAATGTCGTTGAAAAGGGACCCAAACATGTTTGGGTTCCTAAAGCTCATGTTTGATTTGTTCTTGCAGGCTAAAGTGAAAGGAGATACCTATTGGTATTCGGACAGTGGTTGCTCAAGACACATGTCCGGGGACAAAAGTCAATTCCTTTCACTAGTAGCCTTTGACGGTGGAAGTGTCGCCTTTGGAGATAACAGCAAGGGAACCATTACTGGTTTAGGTAAGGTAGGTAAGACACTTTCAAATGCAATTGATGATGTATATTATGTTGAGGGCTTACAACATAATCTTTTGAGTATTTCTCAATTATGTGATAAAGGTAATAGAGTTGAGTTTTAAGCTAACCTTTGTCATATAGTTAATTCTCAAACAGGCGAACTTGTATGTGAGGGAACCAGGAAGCATGATGTTTACATCACCTTTCTGGATAAAATTCCTCAAGACAAGTCTGTTTGTTTGAAAGCTGTTTCTGATAATAACCAATGGATTTAGCATAAGAGATTTGGACATGCCAGCTTGACACTTTTGAACAAATTAAGGTCTCGTGATTTGGTGGTAGGACTTCCTAACATCACTGATGAGGCAGATAAAATTTGTTCAGAATGTGTTAAAGGGAAACAGGTCAAAATCTCTTTTAAGCCTAAAACTGTTTTGAGTACCAGCAGACCCTTCGAACTTGTACACATTGATTTGTGTGGTCCCATGAAAATACAAAGTCGAAGAGGTCATAGATATGTCTGTGTTATGGTTGATGATTATTCCAGGTACACTTGGGTAATAATTCTACATTCAAAAGATGAAACGTTCGATGAATGGGTAGCATTGGTGAAGCAAGTGGAGAACCAACTCTCTCATAAGCTGGTCTCGGTAAGATCAGATCATGGTACCGAATTTGATAATGCTTACTTTGTTGGTTATTGTAGGGAACAG
Source organism: Dysphania ambrosioides (assembly GCA_026401315.1). Lineage (NCBI taxonomy): Eukaryota > Viridiplantae > Streptophyta > Magnoliopsida > Caryophyllales > Amaranthaceae > Dysphania > Dysphania ambrosioides. The sequence continues at coordinate 19,901,400 of CM048666.1, forward strand.
GGAGTTATTCACAACTTCTCAGCCCCAAGAACACCACAGCAAAATGGTGTTGTTGAAAGAAAGAATAGAACTCTTGAGGAGATGGCCAGAACAATGCTCATTGAGAGTGGTCTCCCTAAGAGTTTCTGGGGTGAAGCTGTGGACACTAATTGCTATATTTTAAATAGAGGTCTCATTAGACCAAAGTTAAATAAGACTCCCTATGAACTCCTTAGAGGTCGAAAGCCTAATATTGCATACTTTCGTGTATTTGGATGCAAATGTTATATTCATAACAATGGGAAGAACCAGCTTGATAAATTTGATCCTAGGAGTGATGAGGGAATCTTTCTTGGATATTCTCTTCAAAGAAAAGCATATAGAGTCCTTAATAAATGGACTTTGTGTGTTGAGGAGAGTGTGCATGTCATCTTTGATGAATTTAACATGTCTTCTGAGATTGCGCAGGTACAACCTGATGAAATGATTGGATTGATGGAGTTTACTGGGAACCATGATGTTGGTCCCCTAAATGAAGTGCAAGCAGATCTAGGCTCACTTGATACTCCACAAAATGATGATAATGAGGAGCCTAGAGAAGAAAATAAGGACAACGAGAATTCAAAAGAGGAACCAAGATCTAATGGTTTCCCAAGTGACAGACAGGTAAGGGGTTCAGAGGGAATGAATGAAGATGCCTCCCCTGAACCTGAGGTAAGTAATGTTAATGGAAACAGCGTGAATATGAATCTTACTGGTTCCGAAGAAATAGATGAGATTCATGATCATGTTGGTTCCCAATCAAATGAAGAAGCACAAAATGATTTCTCTTTTAAAAGCTTCAAATATCAATCTTCTCATCCTCCAGATCAGATCATTAGTGATATTAATAAAGGAGTTCAAATGAGAAGAAATGTTTTTCAAAACTTTTGTGTTTTTTATTCTTTCTTGTCTAATATAGAGCCAACTGACTATAAAATGGCAGTGACTGATCCTGATTGGGTTCTAGCAATGCAGGATGAATTAAATTAGTTCTATAGGAACTAGGTTTGGCATCTTGTACCTAGACCAAAGGATAGGTCAGTTATTGGTACAAAATGGGTCTTCAGAAACAAATTGGATGACCTAGGTACAATAGTCAGAAACAAAGCTAGGCTAGTGGTGCAAGGTTACAATCAACAAGAAGGGATTGACTATGATGAGACTTTTGCACCAGTAGCTAGGTTAGAGGCAATTAGGATTTTAATTGCTTATGCTGCTCACATGAATATGAAATTGTTTCAGATGGATGTAAAGATTGCCTTCCTAAATGGATATTTGAAGGAAGAGGTATATGTAGAGCAGCCACCTGGTTTTGAAGACAAGTTGTTTCCCCAACATGTTTACAAGTTAGACAAAGCTCTATATGGATTGAAGCAAGCTCCAAGAGCTTGGTATGAAAGATTGTCTAAGTTCTTGATGGAGAATGATTACAAGAGGGGAACAGTAGACAAGACACTGTTTATCAAAGCCAGGGGGAACAACTTGATTATAGTACAAATTTATGTTGATGATATCTTATTTGGTGCTACTAATCAAGTACTATGTGATGAGTTTGCTAATCTTATGCAGAGTGAGTTTGAAATGAGCATGATGGGAGAACTAGGATTCTTTCTAGGATTGCAAATTAAGCAAATAGAGAATGGAACCATAATTCATTAGCAAAAATACTTGAAAGAATTGCTGAAGAAATTTGGCATGGAAAACAGCAAGGCTTATGATACACCTATTCCCACATCCACAAAATTAGATAATGATCTAAAGGGAAAAGATGTTGAAGCAACACTTTATAAAGGAATGATTGGTTCCCTTCTCTATCTAACAGCTAGTAGACCTGATATTGTGTTCTCTGTTGGATTGTGTGCTAGGTTTCAAAGTAATCCAAAGGAATCTCACTTGAAGGCTGTTAGAAGAATACTTAGGTATCTTGTGGGAACAACAGACTTATGCTTGTGGTACTCCAAAGGGAGTGCAATTGATCTTATTGGGTACACTGATGCAGACTATGCTGGCTTTCTTGTTGATAGAAAGAGCACATCAGGTATGGCACACTTTCTTGGCTCCTGTCTAATATCATGGGGTTCTAAAAGGCAAAACTCAGTGGCCTTATCCACAGCAGAGGCAGAATATATTGCAGCAGCTTCATGCTGCTCCCAGCTACTGTGGGTAAGGAACTAGCTGAAGGATTTTGGTGATGTTTATAATAGTGTTCCTATATTTTGTGACAACACTAGTGCAATTAATATTTCTAAGAATCCAGTTCAGCATTCCAAAACCAAATATATAGAGATTAGACATCATTTTCTAAGAGATAATGTAGAAAAAGGTTTAGTGGAAGTATTGTTTTGCAAAAGTGAAGATCAAATAGCTGATATCTTCACAAAACCCTTGTATAGAGAAGCTTTTTGTAATTTAAGAACCTTACTAGGTCTAGTTAGATTTTAGTCTTTGGCTTCATCTATTTCCCTCAATGATTGGTTAGAATGGTATTCTCTTGTATAGTATGTGTACATACCTATGTCGAAATCCTTCAAGTTTTATGTAAATGTTTTGAGATCTCAAAAGGATTAAAAATCATTGTTGCAAGAAACATGTGAAATTAAAATAAGTTACCAAAAACAGGATAAAGTGGTTTTAATCAAGTATTAGGAAAGGGAAACAGCAGATCAGCACTGATATGTCTTCCGAATAATATTTTCATATCTTTGGAAGATTATTATAAGATATTTTCCTTTTGGAAGGAAATAATCTTATTTCAGTCATTTACCATAAAGATAATGGCAAATCAATCACTTGCCTAGTTTATAGGATGGTTAAGATATTTATGGCAAGTAATGATAGCTATCTTTTCAAATTTTAAAACTTGTCATACTTATCAAATTATTTAACTGTCATTTTTTTTTAACTTCCATATTTTTGTTATGCTTCAAATATATATATAACCCTTTGTGCAACTTCATTACTTCTCATTCATCACTCTCCTTCTCTCTTTTGCGTACTGCTCAACCATCAGAGTACTATTCATCATCTTCATTCTCAATTTCTCTGTGTCACAATGGGAAGAAAGACTGTAGCTTAATCTAGGAGAGGAAGAGGAAAGGGGTCTGCTAGTTACTCCACTCAATCAAAAGGAACCCCCATCGTTGTTCCACCAACCTCTCAACAAAAACAAACCCAAATTGAACCTTCATCACCCAATGTAGCTTCATCACCTTCAGAAATTCCTACCACAACCCCAGATTCCCCTCAAAAATCCTCCTCACCACCACAATCGACCAAACCCTCATCAAAACAACCTAAGCCTATCTTCCATCCTCCAGAAACTGATGACTCTGTCATCAAGGAACCTGTACCATCTTAGGGGGAATAAGAGACAGAAGCTCAGCAATCTGCGAGTCAAGAGGTGGAGGTTAGGTGTGCTGAAGAGCATAGTGACGAAGTGGAAAAGTTTGAGGTTACTGGGTTCAAGGAAGGATCACCTGATGAAAAGGTTAGGAGAAGTGGTCGTTTCACACGTTCTTCTGTAAAAAGGAAAATTGATGACACCCAGGAGGAACAGTCTGCTGATTCTGTGCAAAGAACTAAGAGAAAGAGGTTGCCGTCTAAAACCTCTCGTGCTTCAAAAGGTAAATCTGTAGAATCTATTCCTACTGGTTCTATTGATTTAAATTCTAGATTAGTATTATCTAGGTGTGGTGTTAAAAAAGGGTATTTTGATATTACTGCATTATCTGAGTTCAAGGAGTTGCTTGATTATCAAGGTTGGTTAATATTGTTTGATGTTTGTGCTGCAAATATGTCTAGAGTTAGGGAATTTTATGTTAATATCAAGCAAATTCCTGATATGTCCATAAGTTCATGTGTGAATGGGGTTGATGTAAGTTTATCAATTGCTTCTCTGTCAAGTCTGTTAAGCATACCAAGAGATGGATTTGATAAGTACTCGGGTGACTGGTGGCCTATGCTTGTTGGGGTCACACCAGAGGAGATATATGCTTTTATGTTTGGAGGGAAGATGCCCAAAAAGCCAAGGGTCCTTAAGTCTGTTAATTTGAAGGAACCAGTTATGCTAGTTCTACATTCTTTGTGTAACAAGGTTTTAATACCAAGGGCTCAGGGTAGAGGTATTGTGAGAATAATGGAAATGGTATTGATGTATCTGATAATGAAGAAGGTGAAAATCAATCTTCCTGCATTAATGTTGGCCCATATGAAGAACTGTCATGGGTCATCTCATCACTCCTTGCCTTATGGATCCTTTATAACCCACCTGCTCAAATCTAATAATGTACCCCTGAGTGGTTCCACTGTCCCAGTTACAGTGTTTACCAAGGCCATCTTAAAGCATAAGGGTTTAGATATAAGTGGGGATCAGCTGCTGTTTAAGACAGAGGAACCAGTGGAGGAAGTGAGATCTCCAACAAAGAAGAACAAGAAAGTAGAGGAGCCAGTAGGTCAGGCTCTAGTTCTGAAAAGGTTGGAGGATCAGGAGACTTTGCTTAAAAACATCATTGGTCTGGTCCATGAATTATTCTCTTCTATTGATTCTAGGTTTGATAATCTGGAAAAGAAGCTTGTTGGATCTCATGATCAAGAAGCACCTGGTACAAGTGCTGCTGCTCCAAAGTCTCCTCCTGAAGAAGAGATGCATGATGCTGAGGAAGGAGATGAAGATGAGACCAGCTGATGATGGATACCAGGATGTTAAAGGAGAAGAGGAGGATGAGAATGATGAAGATTGATTCTGTTTTCTGTTTTTGTCTGCCTACCCTATCTCTTATGACTGATTATGTTGGTTTGCTTCCTCCCACTCCATGAACTGTTCTTTTGATATGGAGTTGGGGTCTTTAATGTGTTGAACTTTGTTTGGTATTTGTTTTGAACAATTTTATTTCTTCTATGTCATGCTTAGTTTGACTAATCTATTTTTACAGCATTTAACTTAAATAGTGGTTGATGCCACTGCATGGATGAGTACATTTAATAATTTGTGCATCTTATTTTTACTTGAGTATACTTTTTAATGATGCCAAAAGGGGGAAAATGTTGAAGTTGAAGCCTAGGATCTTCTTAGCCTTTTAGGATTTTTAGATTAAGTTAAATAAGAGTCTAGTCAAGTTAACTTAGGAAAATCAATTCAGTGTGTGTCCATTTTTAGTCTTAAAGATTGTTGATGTACTCAATCCTAGTTGAGTACTTTATTGGAGTTTTTTTATGTTTTTAATGTGCTTGGATTGCAGGAAATTCAATTAGTTTTTCATCATCAAAAAGGGGGAATTTGTTGAGTTCCTTAAGTTTTGATGTTTTGAATGATGACAAACAGTTACAGGAAACAGGTCACAAGTAGTTAGAACTGTCTCCTTGACTGCTATGATGTAAAGCAGTCACATATTATCTATTGCATGTTAACCATGTTATATGTGCAGTAGTTAAGCTGATTCCAAGACTTGGAGCATAGAAGCCTTTCGAAGACATTCGAAGAAAGATACTTTGCTCAAGATGAAGCATCCAAGGAAGATTCAAGTCTTGTAGATTACATGAAAAGAAGAATATTTGTACTTTACTATTAATCTAGTTTTTCATGTAATGTGCTCCGTAGTATGACTTATATGAGTAGGTAATATAAGTGTTTTAAGTGTGATAATTCATGTTATGAATTCTGGTACAAAGCTGGAACAGAATTCATAACTTACTCAATTCAGGGAACCAGGTTTACTGAATGGAATATCAAGCTGCGTATCTTTGAAAAGATTTTGTAAAAATATTTTCTAAGAATTATTTTGGAAAATATATTGAGCAGCTGGTAGATTAGATGAGAATATATTGGTTACCTAAAAACTAGGAGTATTTACCTTATTTGATTCTATCTATATGATTAAGTCAAATAAGATAAATACTTTCCTAAACTCACATAAGATGACAGCTCAAAAGATTATGTGATTTTAGGAAAGCTAGGGTTTTTGTAATCACATATATAAACTCATCTAATCAACCTAATTCCACAAGTCTCTCACGTGAAGAAAACTGAGTTTATCTCTAGAGAGTATTATACACACTTAAGCATAAAAACCTTTCATTAAGTCATATACACGAGCACCATTAGAACTTATATTTTTCTCTCCTATTAGCTTTTAGAAGCAAGATCAAAGGAGAGTTTGATTCTGTAAAGAGCCTTCAACAGAGGGGTTGATAGGCTGGGAGAGTGTTTGTGAGTTCAAACACAAAAGGGCTTACTAGTGTAAGTCGAGAGCATACTCGGAGTAAAGTGTGGGGTGAACTGGTTCCTGGAGTAGGGAAACAGTTGAGTGTATGTGTTCTTTGTTTTTCGGAGTAGATTAATAAAAGAGCATAGAGTAGGAGGACGTAGGCCTGAGTTGGTTGAACCTCGTTAAATTGTGTGTCTTCCTTTATTGCTCTATATACATTCCGCTGCTAATAGGAACCAGCACAACTGGTTCCTCCCACATATCGAAAAAGTGACAAAAATAGGCCAAGACTATTTAACACTCAATTCACCCCCCCCCCCCCCCCCTTGAGTGCTCTAAAACCTTCACGTATTATAGGGATGCCTCCAGAGTTGAAGAGACAGAGTCATTGGGTCATCAAAGTGCGTAGGAGGCATACAGGGTCAACCCGGCTTTTGATTGACATTTGGAATGTTGTTTTATATCTAAGAGGCAAAATGGTCTTTTACCTATTGATTTGGAAGAGGACGGGTATGACTAGTGAGCCCCCGGCTTTGATGTGTTTGTAGAACGGGTTTGAGTGGTAAGCCCTTGGTTTTGATGTGTTTGCTAAATGGGTTTGAGTGGTAAGCCCCGATTTTAAAAGAGTCTGTGAACTTTTAGGTAGGTCATGAGGATTTGTCTTTTTGGTTATTTTAGTTATCAGGTTTTTCTAGGGATACCACTTGCGAGGGATTTATGGCTTTGTCCATTCGGTTTTTCAAGTTTTTGTTTTTGTGTTTGCTAAGGTTAGAAGAAAATATGATTTAGAAAACCTAGAGTTTTCTTAGTGCATTTCTATGAGAGCCATGAGTTTCCTTGTGTAGATTAACGTGATCACTCTTCATGGAAATGTCAGGGGACCTAAAGAAGAGGCCCTAGAGGCCTTCAAAAGGGAGATCTTAGCCCCCTAGCACCATGCTTTCTTATGCTCTATTGTTTGCCGATTTTTAGGATGATGGCTTAAATGCTGGCCAAGGCATTGATGAATAATTGTGCTGCAAGGTTAGGACACTAGCTTTGTGTAGGTTTCAGGGTTGGGAAGATTTGAATGTTTATATAGGTTTCAAAACTTGGGTGACTTTGCTAAGTATGACTTATGACAAGGTTTTCACTTATGATGCATGAGTCTAATTCAAATAAGTTTCAGCACGACTTAAAATGCATATGCCTAGTGCAAATAATGCTTAGCATGACTTATGATGCATGTATGATTTTGCATGGATGAAAACACGGACACGAACACGGTACTGACTCTCTCTCAACAAGAAGGAAAAAAGGAATTTCTTAGGGGAGGCTTTTAGGGAGATTTTGCAAAGAGGCTTTGGCAATGTTTTTCTAGTTGAGATGAGGCAAGAGTCATTAGGGAATGACTAGGTTGATGCGCGAGAGTGTGAGAGGCATGAGGAGCTTGAACAGGTTAGAGGCATCCCTATTTTAGTTTGAATGTGAGATAATGATTTTTGAAAATTTTGAGACTTCACTCATGGGAGGTATCCTGACTTGCGGCTTGAGCAAGCCAGATGAATCTTAGACTTTATCCTTATCCGGATCAAGCCAAGTCCGAACAACTAGAGCTTAGGAAGCGTAGGTTGTGTCATCAATGGAGAGGTTTGGGAAGACGGTGAAGCTGGTCGAAGAAAGATTCACTAAGGGAAAGAAAAGTGGCTAACCAATTCGGGTTTAGGTTTGAGGCTAAAATTACAAAATGAAAGAGAAAGGGTTTTATTTAGGTTTAAAACTGCTTGCTTTGTCTCCTCTGATTTAGACTTCTCATTTTTTAAGCTTTGACATTAAGTTTTCTTGAATTATGAGGTGCCATTAAATTTTTTAAGGATTACTTTAATTTAGAAACTTAAAATCGATTACCAAGACCAAGAGCCAAAGTAATCATAGAAGAACAAGCCTTAACAAAAGTTACAGAATATCATGCGATTGAAAAAAATCGGAATTTAGCTTGAGGCAGGAGCTCATTTGTATAGGCGTTGAAGATGCTCTTCGGGGGTGCAAAGCTTGATTGTTATTGATGCTACCGGGCCTCGAGAGAGGTTGCCTATGTATCCTCCAGTTTGGACGCCACCTCCAATGGTGTGGTGTCCATTTTGGACGCCACACCACATATTTTTTTAATTTAGTATTACTTATTAATATATTATTATTATTAATTTAGTATTATTAATAGTTAATAAAATTAATAACTAGTATTATAATTATAATTATATATTTTTATATTTAGTATTGAATATTATTAATAATATTATTTATAGTTAATAAAGCTATTTATTATCGAATATTAATTACTCCCTCCGTCCCATAGTATATGCTATATAGCTCATTTCACGATTATTAAGGAATGTCATTGAGTGGTGATGGCCCACTTGTGATTAGTAGAAAATAGAAAGTAATAATAAAGTAATATGTTATTATTAATTATTGGAGGGAAATTTTTGGCTCAAAAATTTGGACAACTCCAAATACCCACTTTTGGGTTTTTTTTTTTTTTTTGAATTTTTGGCTCCAATTTTCTGAATATTAACCTTGGCTCCAAAAATTAAACTCTTCCTCAATAAATGCCACTATAAATACAATGGGGACCAATTGAAACACTTCCTACATTTATTACACATTTCTAACTAAATAAAATAGAGACCAGCAACAGTCAACAGATACATAGCAGCAAGTGATAGAGCCATCAAGGGACAAAGCCACCAAAGGATAGAGCCACCAAGGAGACTAAGCCACCAAGTGACAGAGCCACCAAGGGAACAGAGCCACCAAGGGGCAGCGCCACCAAGGGGACAGAGCCACCAAGGGGACATAATCACCAAACGAACAAAACCAACAAAAGGACAGAGCCACTAAGGGGCAAAGCCACAAAGAGACAGAGCCACTAAGGTGACATAGCCACCAAAGGAAAAGAAGTAGCAAAGGGACAAAGCCACCAAAGGCAAAGAACCAGCAAAGCCACCAAAGGGACAGAGCCACTAAAGGCAGAGAACCAGCAAAGGAACAGAAGCAGCAAAGCCACCAAAGAGACAAGGCCACCAAAGGCACAAAACCATCAAAAGGGACAAAGTTAGGATCACCCTCAGCGTAGCTTAGTTTACTTCATCATTGGGTGAGTTCTTACCTAGGGTTTGGGACTCCTCTGTGGAATTTGTTAGAAAACTCTAAGTCGCATCATGTCAACACACATTGTGAATGACAGAGTATCTAAGAGCAAGCCAACATTTTCCACATCAAGCCTACAACCCATTCTAATCAATGTAGAGAGTCAAGCAGCACAAACAAAGTCAATTATTAACCTGAATATACCAGCACAAAGTGAAGAAGGTTTTGACCTCTTCACTCAACTCAAATGCATTTGATCTAAATAAGGAGATATCATAAACATATGAGGTGGCAGAAGCAAAGGAGGTGGAAAAGGCAGAGGATGGTAATAGAAAACCATGTTATATGCTTACCAATGACTTAGAATGGTGGAGAACCAAAAAATGAAGAAGAGAATAATTGTGAGCATGATAAGTAGTGAATTTCTGAAGCTAAGCATATTATATGTAATTGCACACTTTTTGTAAGTAATTCTATAAACCAGCTAAGCATATTATGTGTAATTGCACACTTTTTGTCCATGATATTCTATTAGATAGCTAAGCATATTATGTGTAATTTACCATAAATAAACATGAGCATGATAAGTATGAGCATAAAAAACATTAGCATCATAAGCATGAGCATGATAAGCATCACAAAAAAAGGAATGGAAAATCAAGGCTAAGTAAGGAAATCCAAATTGACTGACATGACCATCAACACAAAGAGCTAAACACAAAGAAGTAACAGACTAGAACTAACACACTAGAACTAACAGACCAGAACTAATATAGACAAACCAATCATCACTAACCCCAAATCAATAGAGCTAAACACAAAGAACTAACAAACCAAAACAGACCAAACATCACCAACCCCAAATCAACAGAGCTAAACACAAAGAAGTAATCGACTAGAAACATCACCAACCCTAAATCAACCCGAAATCAAGAGAGCTAAACTGACAGACAAGAACATACCAAACATCACCAACCTTAATAGACCAGAAAATACCAACATCACCAACCCTAATGAACAAACTAAACACAAAGAACTACCAGAACAAACCCTAAACATCACCTACCCTAAATCAACAAAGCTAAACACAAAGAACTACCAGAACAAACATTAAAAATCACCAACCCTAAATCAACAAGTGCAAAGATGATCATCGCCAGCACCAAACGTCACCTTCACCAACCCTCAACGGACATGAGCATCAACACAAAGAACATCACTACACGAGCATCACCAGATATAACACAAAGAGGAACACAGAAGAACATAACCGAGCATGAGGTATACCCTTAAAAAAATCCAAAAACAGAAACAAAATCCCAAAACACTAGTACCATCCAAAAAAAGTAACAAAATCAAGCTAAACTAAATCAATATGTATACCCAAAATCATGCCAAAAACCCTAAATTAATAGTTATACCCTAAATCAAGCAAAAAACAGAAACATCCTTAGTACCATAACAAATATAACCCGGAAGAAACAATGAATTAAGACACAATACCAAATCCATAACATCCATAACAAATCAAACATAATATGCCATGACACAACCCGAAAAAAAAACAAATAAAGGCAAAGTATGGTATACCACAAACCCGAAGCAACTAAAGAATCAAGGCAAAATACCAGATCCATAACACCCATAACAAATTAAACATGATATACCATGACGCAACCCAAAATAAAACAAATCAAGGCAAAACACGGTATGTCACAAACCCAAAAAAAAAAGAATCAAGGCAAATTACCAGATCCATAACACATATAACAAATCAAGCCAAATATATACCATGACACAAGCCGGAAAAAAGAAAACGAATCAAGGCAAAACATGGTATACCACAAACCCGGAAAAAAAAATTGAATCAAGGTGAAGATCTTACTCTTTTCTATTAGAGAATCAATATAAGTAGGCCGACCAGGATGTGAAGCCCAATGGCGGTGGTTCTGGGATGGTTTCGGGAGAAGACCCACTTGGGTTAGTTAAAGGAGTCGAGGTAGAACACCCACATTAGCCACACACTGACGAAGAAACGGCAGGTGCCAAAATCTTCGAGGATTCCACAGCCAAACCACGGAGAATGGCTTGGAGACGACACATCTTGTGAGGTGGGAACGGGTGCTCCTTAAAACCAAAATATTTATGCTTATTTCCCCTAGATCCACCCACTCATCCACCGAAATGCCTGAATTTAAGAAACCCTAAAATTTGGGTTGCAACGACCCACTGTAATTTGGGTATCAAAATAATCGGGAACACGTGTAGATTATTAATCTACAAAAAAATTGAGGGATTACAGATGCAAGAGGGTGGGAGATGGAGATTTCGAGTGTGAAATTGAGGGAGACAAAGAGAGGTAGAAAGACAGAGCCACAAACTTGTGAAAACGGGAAGTAAGGTTAGGTTTAAGGGTGGGTGGGTGTTAGTGGGAGGTTACTCTAGATTTTAGTGGGGTTAGTTGGGGTAATTAGTGGGATAAAGACAAAAATAAGGGTAATTTAGTAAATTACACCATACTATAATAGGAATATAGCAAAAAATTTGGGACAGCCTAAAATGGAAATGGTAGCACATAATATGGGACGGAGGGAGTAATATAGAAGTATTTTGAGTAATAAAAATTGTTTTCTTTTAGTATTTTTGATTAATAGATGGCAATTTGTACATGCAGGATGATGATGAAGATTATGGAGGTGATGGAGTTGATTACAGTGGTATTTTTGTATATGATGGATACTTTGAGGAAGCTTAGAAAGCGATCGATTGGGCGAAGCAAGTTGCGATAAGGCACGGATTTGGTTTGGTTGTAGCAGGGCATAAAACGCAACGAAATAACCGTCGGGATAGAATATTGAGATGTGATCGCTAACATAATAAATAACCACTGGATTTCAACGTGGTAGTGAGGGTTGATACGAAAAGAAAAGGTTGCGGTTGTCTTTTTCGGGTTGCGGTACGTGAGCTTCCAACTCGTACTGGGTGGGAAGTTAAAGCGTTCTCAAAATAGAGTGTACAAGCGTGAGTTGATCATGTACCATGTGGGTCATCGTCAGATGAGCGACCTAGTCATGCTGCTAAGTTAGTCGTGCAACAGAGGAGAGATGCACACATGAAGCCTGCCAAAATATTGGCAACTGTGTTAGAGCAATTTCCTGAAGATCAACATAACATGAGGCACATATACAATGTTAGACATAATTTGAGGTTTGAACATTCTGAAAAAGGAATCTGATTCAACAGTTGTTGAATCAAGTAAAAGAAAATGGATACCTGTGGTAGTTTGATGTCGATGTTAAGACGTTTGAGGTAACACACTTGTTTGTTATACACCTTAAGTCTTCTGAAATGTTTTCCTCATGGTCGTATGTGTTTCTCATTGATTCAACATACAAAACAAATAGGCACAAGTTTTCATTGGTTGAAATTGTTGGGATGACTCCTACGAACAAGAAATTTTTGATTAGGTACGCAGTGATGAAGGACGAGTCGACTGGAAGTTATCGTTGGGTTTTGCAAAAGCTCAGGGGTTATATTAGCCCCGATACACATCCATCAGTCGTTGCTACTGATTGCGAGGAAGATCTTTTTGCCCCGATTGCAAAGTTATTTCCAGAAGCAAATCATCTACTTTGCACGTGGCGTATCAACAAGTGTTTGGAAAGCAAGGCATACTTGCTTTTCAATAAGAAAAAAGTCTATGTTGAGACTTTAAAAAGGGGTCGCTGGAGTAAAATCATTCATGCTAGGACAGAAAGGGCGAGTATGTTGAGAGTCAATGGTTGCTTCACAAGGAGAAGTTTGTGAAGTACTAGACTAATCAAGTCCCTCATTTCGGCAACAGAACAACATGCAGAGTGGAGAGTGCGCACAAATGCCTCATATGAGCCTCGTCGCATGCAACCGTCCATACATGTCGCTCCCAACATACCACCGGTTAATCCATGTCGTTAAGTACTCGCACACAGTGCCTCTGTTCTGACACTTCAATATGCCCCCGCCGGATACCCTCTCCTTCTCTACCCATACCTATGTGTCTGAAATGACGATGCCATCTACGAGCCCCCCCCCCCCCAATACCTCACCCGTCACCACCCATGAACGATCACTCTTCGATAGTTTCCTACTCTGCCAAGACACGATAGACGCAGAAGCGGTAGTCGATGTACTAACAAATAAACCCTCCTCTGCCCTTCCACGCATCTACCCGATATGTGTTGACATTATCCACCAACCTGCGTCCTCGTAAGGCTCCTCAACCTCATCGCACTCTTCATCCTCATATCCTCATCAACCTGTAGTTGTCGAGCAGCAATTCTCTCTCTCCGAGCCGATGCTGATACCCCACGAGATTTAGGGTGCCTCGGCCCAAACATTTCCTCAAGACGACTCCTCATCACGTGAACGAAAAGCGTCTTTCCTGCATCTAGTCGGAAGGTATGTACCTAAATGAATTAAAAATAGAATCATAAGTTACTTATACATCTTTAATTCAGAAATCTATGACAAAATATATAATTTCTAAATATAATTATATCTATGTTCCTCATATATTACTAAAATTACGAATTTTAAAAAACAACATAGTAATAATACGCAAAAATAAATAATCATATAAATTCTATAGAAATTTCGGGAGAGTTTTCTCTATAAATGGGACAACCAAGTAATCAATAATTTATTTCGAAAGCCAATAATAACAAGAAATAACAATTTCCACAACAATAACTAACAATACTTATCCAACTAAACATATATTATTAATTCCGTAAATAAGATCAAGAAATAATGTTAAACTAATATATTCTAATATCAACCAATACTGATAAATATACAATAGTACAATTATATTATATTAATAATATAATAGCTATAATTATATTAGTAATATCATTCTTACAATTCAACAATATTAGTATCATTTACTAATTAATAATATTAATTGTAATGTTAATTTGCATATTAATATTAATTATAATATTATTTTATTTTATCATTATTCTTAAAAAAATTATTACTAATTTAATATTATTTTTAAACTATTATTATTATTATATTTTTCAAAAACAAAAAAAAAACCCTTGAAACCGGCGTCCCCACCTGACATCGGTCCACTGGAAATGGCGTCCAGTCTCGACACCGGCCCACAGGAACTGGCGTCCAGTTTGGACGCTAGGTCTTGTGGACTCTAGACGCCAGATCCAGTGGAACGACGTCCAAAATGGAAACCGGTTCCAATGGACCGGAGACCGTCTTGGACGCTGGCCACGCCGGCGTTTTTTTTTAAAAAAACTTACCCCTTCCGCCGCCGCCGGATCCACTCTTTTTGCCGCCTCTTTGTTTGGTCTTCTCAACATCTTAGAGAGAATTTTTTTAAGAGAGATGGATTGAATTTGGAAAGAAAAGGTGAAATAAAGTGGATATGAGAAAATGAAGTAAAAATAGGTTAAGAGCAAATAAGTAATCCTTACGTTGACAAGGCATTCTACTCAACATAAATACTTTCGATCCGTACTTTATTAACTATTTCTTCGTATAATAGTCTGTATTAACTAGTTTGTACTACTGCGTTGTTTTGCTTTTCTTTGCTTTGCTTTGGTTTTGAACCGTAGTTTACTCATTGCAAAGGAACTTGTCAGTTCTCTCCTCTCTCAAGTCTCGTACTTTCAGCCTTCTTCTGAGGTTAGTCCATTAATTCTTTCAAATTCGCTTACTTTTCAATTTTTTTGTTGTTTTTGGTTGGATTTCTGAGATTGGTTAGCGAGCAATTGTGGCGTTACGTTGCCAATAAGATCTGATTAGGGTTTTAATTAGCTTATGGAATTTTAGGTTCACTTTTCATGTATGCTTTGACTTATTTTCAACCATATTATGTGCAAAATTGTTCGTTTACTTATGCTTATAGAATACTCGGTGCTTGTGTGTGAAGTTTGCTGCTTAGGTTTGTATTTCAATGGAATTTAATTGATCAAAATTAATTAAGGAATAACCTAGGGCAGTATTAGCACAGATACCTGTAAACGGGTTGAGATTTTTTATGTAAGATTTAGCTTGCTCAAGTATGCGAGGTTATGGTTGAGTGATGGGAGATGATGAAAGCGTTTGGTCTTGTATATGTTAGTACTAAGACTATACACTTTCTTTTGAATTTTGTTCTCGGTTAAATCGAAGGGATTTTTCACATTATCCGGTGACGTTTGGAAGTAGTATGCTGTGGTGTTTGTTGGTGCTTTTACTTTATGTTTGGGTATGAAGAGAACCCCAAAGGGCATTGATGTAGATGGGATCAATCTGGTTCCCTTCCCCAAGTCATTGACCGTTTAAACTAGTTGGCATCCATTGTTGGCATTATTTGATAGTATATCATTTGGTGCATCAAAGCACGTAATGTTACACCCAGCGAGCTTTCTCATATCGTAAATGATCAGAAGGTTTACACTGAAAAGATCTGTAACTGGACGCAGTTTGCTCATGGGCACATTTATTCAGGCAAGGAAATGAGTGGGATTCTAGTCTTTTCTGGAGTTACTACATATTCCAATGTTGTACTCTTGCACTCTGGTGTACTGTTTCGATCCCCTAGTATAATCATTGCTTTGCTGACATTGCAGAAATACTTTGTGATGCCTTTCCATTGTAGTAGAAAGAACAGAAAATAGCCAAGTTTACGTGAATAGTAGTGACGGTGATATGTATTCTTAATTTGCCTGTTGTTCTGCTCTGTGTCATGATATATGTGAAGTCATGGTGTCTGCTCTCATTAATTATCTTTGTTCTTCACTAGAGCTCTCTGTGATAGAGTCAAACTGGTATTCTTCCTGCAGATCTGTTTTTTTCTGTTACACCCTTTGTATCATTTCTTAAGATGACTTGAGATATCATTACTGAATATCTCAAAAGGTTTTCCATGACACTGCTCCTCTAATTGAGGTATCAAGTTTTTGCCTCCTAGGTCATGCTAGGTACTACTTTCTACTTGGGGGAGCCATCAATGCTTTGCCAAGTGCAATTAGCTATAGTACAATATATTTAATTAACCATGCATCTAACCCCGTGAGTTTTGATTCTTGTCTCTGATACATGTCAGCTTTGTGTTGCACTACAATACAATTAAAAAACACTTTCTCATAGAAGCTTTGAAAAATGGACTGTTTTGGAGGTAGAATATTACTTGCTCGGGGACTTAGGAGTTTTTTCCCTATAACTGGTGAACAAAGTCAAGAGAAGATAAAAGACTGTAGGCTGTGCTTTTTACCTGGTATTCCTGTTTCTTTCTTTTGCCTCTTAAGATTCTCCTTAGACTTGCAGTTTAGGATATGAAAAACTTTACTAGGTTTAGGTTGTTATATATTAATTTCTAGAAGACCCTTTTCCAAAGGAGATGTTATTCTAGTGGACCCTAGGATACTTTGTGTATAAATTTGAAGGTGGTTTTCTTTTCCAGACCTACCAAATCTACTTATTTCTTCATCAGTAACCTATTTCAAAAGCCATACAAAATATTATTCTAAGTGACCTCAAGATTTATGTAGCCTTTCATCTATAAGCTGAGCTGCCAACTACAGTTTGTATTTTATGTGGTCCTTCCCCCTCCCTTCCGGAATAAATTGGTTGTCTGTCTTTTGGGAAAGTGGCTTTGGGTCATGTATCCTTCAATCTTAAGCTATGTTTAGTAACCTCTTACATAGTGTTGATCTTTTCAGTTAATTCATAAATGGCTATACCATCTTCACCCATCTCCCTTCTCTCTATCTCTTCATGCAATAAGAAAGACAAGTTGATGATATAACTCTTGTAGCTCGGTAATTTGGCTGGTTTGTTAGGATGTTGTTTGCTGATGGCCCGGTCTTGTCTTTCAAACAAATCCATGCTTGGGTGTGCCATTCTATGCCTATTCCGTTCTTTTCTCATTTTATGTTGTTTGGAGTGACTGGAATGAGGTTTTAATGTTATTCCCAGTCTTTGTCTTTGCTTTCCTGTCTCATCTCTTCTTTCTCTCACCATATTCATTTCCTATTGCCTAAACCTCTCAAGTTTTACATCTGACTTGGAACACCTAGAAGGATAATTTCCTTCACTTTATTCTAGGTGTGGATCTTTGATTTTTCCAAGCGTTTTTGTGTGTGTGTGTGATGCTTCTATATTCCTTAGCCTTGCCATGCTGGCTCATGCATCTGCTCTTTAGTTCTTGATTTTTTTGATCCAATTTCTTATAACGTACTTGGGCACCTGATTTATATTTGCATGATTTTTCTGTTCCCATTTGATAATGGTTGAATTAAGGCTTTTTGAAAAACCTCTATTTAGAAACCCGGGACCCAACGTAAAAATCAGATGCCTGATTCTAATATTTAGATTGTACATTTGTACCTCTAAATTACTGTTATTCAAGTTGGTTTTGGTGGGTCTATGAAATTCAGGCGTCCCTAATTCATCCAAAAAGAAAAACTTGTAGTGTATGTCAAGAGTATGTGTGTTACAAAATGGTAGGAGAGCAGGATCACAATTCAAACTCAAGGCATGAGGTTCACTATTGGTCAAATTTGTAAGTTCTTAGTCTTCACTACAACTGCATGATAATAAGCACTACCTCATATTTATTTTATTGCATTATTTTCCTTCCTCTCTTCTTCTAGAGTGATCATCATGCTTGACCACCACCATTTAGCTGTATACTCGTAATTCATTTCCCTAATCTCTAAATTTTATGAAACTCTTCTTATCTAATTGCTTCATCTCTACCTCCTGCTTTGAGGTGTTCTATTGAAAATTTTGATATTTGTCATTTAATTGTGTTGAAATTTCAAGGAATTATTCATTCTCCTTTTTGAAGTGTAAGTTAAAACTTCCCTTTGATGTTGACTGTTGAGTACCCTGATATCATTTTTTCTATTCAAACCTTTTTCTTCTTATTTTGTTGCCATCTGCTCTCTCCATTGTGGACCTTCACCCCCTTCTCTTGGGTCTCTTGGCCCTTTTAGCTTATGTTTTTGCTTCTTAAGACATTGGTCTTGAGGCATGAAATCTAAGTATATACTGGCTTCTTGTGGAAGCTGACTTCTCTGCTTTTTATCTGTGACTTTCTGGTTGAATCTCAATTGATGTTTTAGGATCATCTTATCATCTCATAATTTTCAAAGGAAGCAACTTGATAGATTATTGGGAACTAATGCCCTTCAGAAACTAGATATCTCCAAAACCATATTGTGATAGGTTAGGGTAAACAATAAGTTACTGTTTTACAGTATTCTTTGTGAAGCATTGATAATGACTCTAATTTCATCTTGTTTTTCTTTCTGTTTAAGTTGGATTACTTAATCTCAATTTTTTAATTTTGGCGACTTCAACTTTCCATTCTAGTGGGGTTTTTGGTGGAGATATAATTAGGGAAAGTTTGTCGAAATTTTCTCTGTACGTTAATGTGATTCCTAAGTCTTTAACTTGAGATCGAAGTTTAGGAATTGGCCTGCAAGTCTGATATTGAAATGCGATCTCTTGGCAATTCTGAACTAATTAAATACATCCTCAAATTGCAATTGTTTCATGTGAATAGATTACTTAAGCTTCTGCTAATAATCATCTAATGAAAACAATGTATCACAGGGTACACCAAAGCTCAAAAGAATTTGTATTAACACACACTCCAAGGTTTATTACTATGAATTTCTTCACTTTTCTCTTACTGGTGATCTGATTGCTAGATGCATTTCTCAGCTAGAATTTGGAGTGAAGGAATCTAGGATCATACTCAATTTTGATTTGTCCTTGATAGCTAGAATATCACATATGACTAGTTAGCTTGGGATTTGTTCTTAAAGATCTGTTTTCTCTTTCAAGAAAGTTGTCATTGCCTTTCTTTCTGCTAATGCTCTTAATTTCTCATCCTGGAGGAGGACTGTTTGAAATGATTGGTAATATTAGTTTGGCTATTGATTTCATAATAGTGTAAAAAACTACTTGGGAATATTTAAGTAGCTCTAACTGATGTTTTGACTTTACTACAGGAGCATTGGAATTTTTTTGTCAATAATGATGTTGTCAAAGCATAGAGCTTTTCTATTTTGTCTCTTTTCTAATTTGTTCTTCCGTGTGGCTGATTCAAGAAATACTTTTAAGGACTTAATTTGGCTTAACATTCTCTAATCTATGATAATGTGAGTTGATAATTTGATATTAATTATTCTCTTTTCTTCCTTTCTACTATTCAAGGATACTTAAGCAATCATGTTGAAAGTCTTTTAAAGATTGTTCGTTTGAATTGGTTTTTGACTGAGACAATAATATGGTTATAGGTAGCCATGGCCAACAGACCGGGCCCAACCATCCTACCTACTGGCTAGGCGGGTCTTGTTTGGGAGGGGGAGCGGGCCGAGGGTGCCTAGCTCGTGACAGCTGGGGTCAAATGGGCTGGGCCACGGGGTTCATTTGGGATTTGACGGTTTATTTTGCAACTTATTCTGTTATTAATTATTTGGTTTATTTTTATGTTCCTTAAAATGCTATTTAGAACAAACTTATATACATTGGGAAGTTGTTATTATAAACAACTCAATTATTACGAATATAATAAAACCGGATAACTTTTTATAAGCCTAGGTTTGCGAATATAACTTTAATAGTAATCGCAAAAACAAACTTGCAAAAACTTTTCTAATTGTAATGTGTTTTTAACTTGATATTGTATGATAATGTCATAAAAACTTGCAAAAACTTTTATATTCACACATATTCTATTAATAACCATTCAATTAATCCCTCTGTTCTTTTTTTCTTCCCATTTGAAATAGTATAAATTTTAGAGCCAAACTTTGACAATAAATTCTCCTCAATCTAAATGAAAAAAATACATTTATTTGAGATTTTGATAAATTCGTCTCAATGTATATTTTACAAATATTAAATTTTTATAATTTTTACAAATGCACAATTGAAAATATTTGAATTATATGTTTACATTGGGATTTGCGCAAAAAGCAAATGGAAAGAAAAAAAGAATGGAGGGAGTACTATTTACTAATAATAATGGCATTTTATATAGGAAGTGATTAAGTTTATTTTAATGTCCAAGAAAATATATTTTTGTAAATATATATATATATATATATATATATATATATATATATATATATTATCGATATTTATATATTTATTATTTATTTATATATTATCAATATTCATATATTCATTTTTCATATATATTATTGATATTCATATATTCGTTATTCAATATATTATCAATATTCCTAAATAAGGGCCTTGTTTTATTTCTTAATTTTGTGATTGGGAAAAAAGGGCTTGAACTTATATTTGGAAAAAGATTAATGCATTGGACAAGGGAGATTTTCCTTTTTTTGTGTCATATTCCTTGCTTATCCAAGTCATGTATTCTAGTAATTTTATGCATTGTTCACAATAGCTCATTTTATATATATACTCCCTTTGTTCCTTATTACTCTTCTTACTTGAAACTTGGAAAGTTTAAAAAATAATCACCCACTTGATATTTTTATGGAATCTAATAAGAGCTACTCTCTCCATTCATTTTTTTTCTTTCTATTTGGAATATTATAGATTTTAGAGCCAAACATTGACTATAATTTCTCTCCATTCTAGATGAAAAAACATTTATTTGTGATCTTGGTAGATTCGTCTCAATGTATACTTTTAAATATTAGTTTTTTTAATATTTTTACAAAAGCACAATTGAAAATATTTGAATTTTAAGTTTGCATTGGAATTTGTGCTAAAAACAAGTGGGAAGAAAAAAAAAGAACGAAGGGAACTATATAGTAATTAATTTTATTTGATATAAGTGAGTATTAAAGTAATGTCATTTGTGTAATTGGGGGTATCAAAGTAATCTTATTTAATGTAAGTGGAGGTATTAAAACAATCTTATTTGATGTAAGTGTGAAAAAGATTAATGCAAGTGGGTGATACACCAAAACCATAATAAGGATAATTGTGGAAGTACTATTTTCTGTTGAGGGTAATTTGCGGAAAAAAAATTACATAAATTGAAAAAATTCCAAACATGAAGAACGTTAGGAACATATCCTTTCTGCAAAGTGGAAAGATTATGCGTACTTCATATTTTTTTTTTTGTGAGAGAGCGTTGTAAATGATTTTTGTCACATTACACCTTGTACTTTGTTTGTTTAGAGGAAGTAGATATTGATTAGAATCTAACTATAGGGGCTTTTCGTGACTTAATTTTAAGGGTCGTGAACCCAACTAGTTTTTGGATGGGTGATTCGATAAGGGAATTACCACTAGGGAGCCCTTTTTTTACGGCCAACCTTCCCTTCTCGGTGAAGGAAAAGGGAAGGGCTCCCCCACTAGTGCCCTACTATGATGCGTATCTGTAAGGATTGGCTACGTGGCTTAAAGGGTCAAAGGAATCGCCACCAAACGTTTAAGGATGGTTTGGACATCCAATTGGATTTGAATCCCAAAATGACTCGTGAGTGGTCTTCGAACCAAGAGTAGTTTGGAAATGAGCAATCTACGTCAGTTTAAGAAATGATGTGCATGCAATTTTCATTAAGATGGAACAAGTGAGTTTTGTTAGTTCCTAGGCACTTATGCAAAGACAAAAGCACACTTTAGATTAAGTTGGTTTGGTAAGTTAAGGATTATGCACATAAGTCTAGATTTAGATGATTACTTTATTAATGTCCACAGGATTAAGTGTCCCTATGGCTCGTTCTCCAATTTATCCTATTTAGGTGTGATAGCACTTAAATAGATTTTGAATTTGTGCAATAAAATAAATATGGTCACACACAATTACAACATAATAAGATTCATGAATAAAAGTGAGGAATTTGAAGTGCAAAAATTAAAATAAGGCTATAAAGAGCAATATTGAAATATGCAAAGTATGGATTATGCATGGACATGAGTTAAAGCTTTACTAATCAAATGAAGAATTGAGTCTAAGGAGACTATCCTCCATGACATACTTCAATTTAAGCTGAAATCTAGTTTATAGAGGACTTTTATGATTTAGCTCTAGAACATCATTGACTAAAAGATAAAATAAATATGAATGTATGCTTTCTGATAATAACAATAAGTGAGCATTAGGACAACACCTAAACGTACATTCAAGTGTGATGCACACTTAGGATTTGCTCATGAAAAAGGGTCAAAATTTGAATAACTCTAGAGAGAATGGAGATGTCCAAATCTCTTTAAACCAAAAGAAAAGAAAGAAAAGATACTTGCATAATGTAAGTGGATTACAATAAATAACGATGCAAGGGGAGGGGATATCTTGAGAGATTAAGAGGAGACCTACCCGTAAAGATGGTTCTTTGAATATGCTGCTCAAAGTTAGCATCTTGAGACTTTACCTAGTGAAGGAAAGAGTTGCTAATAATCCATCACATCATTGGTGGAAGAGCCATAACATAGAGATTTTTGGAGTTGATCATAAGAGAGCATCAATGGTGATGTCTCTTGATCAAGGCTCACCAAAAGTTGCATAAAAGTGAAATAAAGTGTTCATGTAGATAGAGTTTTGCATCCTCTACAATCATAACAAAAAATATCCACTCTTAGGTTATTGAGTGAATGAATACCACTAGAACCTAAGATGGATAGTAAATGGGGTAGAAATAGATTAAAGCAAAAAGAAAAAGAAACTGAATTGAAAGGGTCCTCAGTGAATTCCGTTGAGAGAAGTTTCTTTTTTTGAGCTTTAATTGAGTGTTGTTAAAGGGAGTAATGATTCCTTACTTGATGAATGCAAAGTAGGCCTTAAATGCTCTTTGGTAAGGATTGAAGGATGTTTGAGAGTATTTGGTTTGTGTTTGAGAGGTCATTTGTGCAGAGTAACAATGCTTCGAATGTGTGAATTTTTCAGACATTTTGCGTAGAAACTTTTGGGGTATATATAGGCAAAAAAGGTTGACATTCGAGCACTTGACGCTAAGTTAGAGCTACAACATAGATCGGGTGTCAAACGCCTAGCTGGAAGACGCTTAAAAGAGCATCTATTGCTCGGATGAAAGAGGAGTGCAAGGAGTCATGAACGCTTTTGGGGGAGCGCTCAAGGGTTGTGTGTCAAACGCTAAGCGTATGCTCAAAGTAGGAAAGTTGCACAAGACTTTGGGCGCTGGAAGCAAAAAGCATGGGCGTTTGATGCCGCACCACATGTGGGAGTTAACGCACAAAGGATGTGCGTTAAACGCACGAAGATATTGCACTAGACGCCCTTAGTTCTGGTGTTTAACGCTTATTTTGAGCGTTAGTGCTCCGAGCATTTTCGGTTTTGCGCTAATTAGGGGTTTGAGCGTATGGATTGATTTTTGATGTTTTGGTTTTGTCTTATGCACAATATAAGTGTTTTGGGCTTGGTTTGTGTTTGAAACTTTTTGAGATTTCGTCTTTGAGGTGGTTTCGGGTTTCCACACACTCAATCTCAGCCCAAGCTAGGATCACCCGTATGGTTTGGTTCGTCATTGGACCACTACACGGGGAGACACGATTTCGTGTATACACTAACTAAAAACTAAAAAGGAACTTCTTGATAGTGTATTGAGTGTCACTTAGGAAAAGAAACTAATTATCATTTTTATTATTCATTAATCATATATATTATCGATATTCTTTAATAAGGGTCTTGTTTGGGCTACCGGGCTGGGCCGAACTAAATTTTTTGGTGGGACGACTTGGTTCTGGGCTGGACTATGGTTTTCTGATTTGAGATTGGCTCACTCAGCTAGTGGCCCTGTCCGGTTTTTGGCCGGGCTAACCTGGCCAAAACACGGGCCTGCCTGTGGCCATCTCTAGTAATAGTGGTCCATTTTGGTCTCATTTTTACTAGCTCTGTTTGTGTTTGGGCAGTGTGTTTATTCTACTCAAAATGAACAGGATACATTCTTTTCTGTGTTCTGTTGTTGATTCGTCTGTTCCCAATTGCTAAAGAACTTGTGGTCTGGGAACCTGTTTCAAACAGCCCTAGCATTTTACCCTGTATAGATGGAGCTAGCAATAGATGTGTATCACTGTATGAATACCATCAGTATTTTTAGTTTATTCTCAAGATTCTGATTCTGATTCTGGATGATATCAGGATTATCCGGTAGATTCATCTTTGTCTGGTATATGGTTTAGGATCTGTGATTGCAACTATCAGTTGGGTTAGCCTTTTATTCTTTCTTATTATAATCTGTTAATTTAATTTTTAGTTTTCATCTGATGTATGGACTCTTCTTTAAAGCTACAGGTATGTAACAAAACTTACCCTTCCATAGCTAAGGGACTTAGTTGCCTACTTTTTTTATTGTTTTGCTCATTTTGTTTTTACTTTGAAGGTCTGTTATCCAAATTCAATGATATTTTCAAACTACTTGTATAAAATGTGATGCTAAGTTCAAACTTTTCCCATGGTGTTCTTTTCTAGTAGTAGTCTTGTTTAATGGCAAACACTTTTGTGATGTTGGTGTATTGCTAATGATTGGGAAATACACATGACCGATTTTGGAAAGTTTAAACTAGTGTTTGAGCCTAGACGATTCTTGGAGCTGTTTAGAATCATAGCCTGACAGGGCATTAGTTTGACAGTGTGCAAGGCTGTGGGTTAAACTGTTACCTGATTTTGGACTTATCGAAAATTTTGTTACGGTTTCATTTTTGGAGCTTTTATCAAGAATTGCTGTACATACTTTTGCTACTGCTCATCCGTCCCACTTAAGTTCCATTTTGCACTTTGCAGTTGAAATGGCTAGCAATGAGCAAGCAATTGCCAACTTGTATGCTTCGATGAGGACAGAACTAAACCAAATATATTCAAAAATCACAGAGCTCGAGATGGAAGTGAGCGAGCATTCCTTGGTAATGAATGCCATCCAGCCTCTTGATCCCTCGAGGAGATGCTATCGCATGATTGGAGGTGTGCTGGTAGAAAGAACGATCAAGGAAGTCTTGCCAGCTGTGCAGCGGAACAAGGAGGGAATTGAAGAGGTGATCAGCAGGCTGAACCAGTCCTTGGAGAAAAAGAAGAAAGACATTGCTGAGTTTGAGGCGAAGTACAAAATTAGGATCAGAAAGTCAGATGATGATATGAAGGAGGATAACAAGAAAGAAGGCAATGCTCAGGGTGTTCTCGTAGGCCCTGCTGGTTCTAGTGAGTCGTAAGTTTTGTAATGTCTTAGTCATACTCTGTACTAAGTCATGGTAAGCAAACTAGCATGGATAATCAAGCACTTCGACGTACGTTAATGTCACATCTTCACGTACTAGGATATTGGTCTTGTGTTTGGAGGCTAATTTTTGGGTTATTTATGTCTTTGACAACAATTATAGCGATGAAAGTGTCATCTTTTTCTGTTTTTCAGGTACAGTTTTTGTTTGGTTGACACAAAAGATCATTACCCGTTCTAGTTCTTAGGCTTTTGCCGTAGTTTACTAAATTGTTCTCAGGAATTTTCCGTAGTTTACTAGATTTTACGGATTTAGAGCTAAAAATAATAATTGGTGATTGATATGGAATTCTGTTCTATTTCTCAGGAGTCAATGAAGTAAATATTCCCGAGGATCATACTTACATTAAATAAAGTCCATTATTCTTAAACCAGATCATTACTGATTTAAACCTGACTAATTTCGAAAGAACGGAGTACATCACAGACTGAAAAACATCACACTTGCAGCAAAAACAAATTACTTTTACTGGACCCCTCACTCTATTTTTTCCCTCGAGAAAAAAAATATTATAGACTTGATTGTTAACGTTTTTGGGATCACCTTAAGGGCTTCTTAATTTATTTTTTTTCCCCCTTTTGTAGGGTCTCAGATCCACTTTGAAAGATAGCCCTCGGCCTAAGTCAAGACACCTGCCTTAGATTATCTATAAAATATCATATCCTCGTATTACTACAGCGTATCAAAGGTCCGAATTCCTAGAAGGTGTAAAATAATGACTGCTTTTGTCAACATTGACCGACGCTGGTGTTTCGTTGGAAGATCACGTGCAACAGATTGGACAATTCCATCTACATTTTCTCAGCACTTTTTAACAGCTAACCAAAAGCTAACCCCATGTTCTCATCTTGTTGGATTTTTCTACGGTGGTCTAATTTTTTAAAGAAAATAATATGACTTATAATCATATGGACTTTATTCTTAGTCTTACAAATACAAGCACTACTCCATGAGTCCATGATTTGAGACAGTGACTAAGACAGCTCTGGGTTTTATTCCTTTCCGACCCTAACTATAGACACAATATAGATAGCTATCAAAATCTGACTCAACTCGAAAAACTACATGAAATTAATCTGAACTTGACCTGATTATAATCCAAAAACTAAGACCTGTAAATCGATCCAATCAAATTTGAAATCAACCCGAAATCGATTTGACCCGATATTCGAAAATCCGAACCCGATCTGTGTCCGACCCGTTACAGACCCGACCCGAAGACAACCCAAATTGATTGAACTCGATGAATAGTCGATGTGACCTGACCTATAACAACCCTTGACCTGATTTCAGTCGATGTGTTAATATATGTAGTAATAGTAGTGGCCATGGGGACGGTCCGGATGGGTTGGGTTGGGTTGGGTCGGACTAGCCACCAGGCCGGGTTGGGAGAAGGCGGATTGAAACCGGACCGGTCAGGGGGGCAGCTCAGTTTGGGCTAGAGTTATGGTCGAGAAATTAGATTTGTACCGAATCGAAAACCGAATCAAGAACCGAATCGAAAACCGAATTCACGAATCAAATTCATGTATCGAACCGAATTCACAAAACCTAATCAAACCGAATTAACAAACCGAATTGAACCGAATTTCACATAATGACCTTTAGAAATTAGAAGAAATGAATTGTTTTGGAAGTAATTAAAAGTTTATATTCACGAATCACATAATGGCATTCGTTGTAAACTTTTATATTCGACTAATCAAATTCATTTTTCATTTCTTTTGTCGATATTTTTCTTTTTTCATTACATATTTACGTATATTACATATATTACATATAATCACAAAAAGACATAATCATATTCGGTTCATATAAACTAAATTATATTCAACTAAACTAACATTCATTGATTCATATAAATTAAACTTATATTATTCATATAAACTAAACTATATTCAACTAAACTAACATTTATCGATTTATATAATGGATAAACTAAATTATATTCAACTAAACTAACATTCATTGATTTTTATAAATCAAACTATGTTTAACTAAACTTACATTCATATAAACTAAACTAAGATTTAACTAAACTAAGATTCATTGATTCATCTAAATTAAACTATATTCAACTAAACTAGCAGTCATATAAACTAAATTATGTTCAACTAAACCAATATTCGTATAAACTAAACTATATTAAACTAACATTCACTAATTCATATAAACTAAACTATATTCAACGAAACTAACCTTCATTAATTCATATAAACTAAACTATATACAATTCAACTAAACTAACAATCATTAATTCATATAAACTAAATCATATTAAACTAAATTAACATTCATGTAAACTAAACTATATTTAACTAAACTAACATTCGTTAATTCATATAAACTAAACTATATTAAACTAAACTAACATTAATTGATTCATATAAACTAAATTATACTCAATTAAACTAACATTCATATAACTAAACTAATATTCAATGAGCCATATAAATTAAACTAAATTTAACTATACCAACATTCATTGATTCATCTAAACTAAACTAACATTCTTATAAACTAAACTATATTCAACTAAACTAACATTCATTGATTCATAGTAATTAAACTAGAATATATTCAAATAAACTAACATTCATATAAATTAAACTATATGCAAATCAACTAACATTCATGTAAATTAATTTATATTCAACTAAACTAACAATTATATAAACTAAACTATATTTAAATAAACTAAATTTTAAAAAAATAGAAGATTTAGGCGGGTCAAATAGGGCTGGGCCAGGCCAGTTCACCGAGCTGAATCGAATAGGGTCAGGGTTTGGAAAATCGGATTCGTATTTGACTCATCTTACTGGTGGGCCAAACCGAATCCAAACTGGGCTTTTTAGTGGGTCGGGCCGAATCGGTGCTGGGCCGGTTCAGCCGGGCCCAGTGGCCACCTCTATGTAATAATGTAGATAATTTATATAGGTAATACAATGATACATTGATACACTAAAAATACATGTCATATACTCGTTTGGTACAATAATACACATTTAGTAATCATTATCTCACAAATATTTTATTTTGCAATGACTTATGATTTAAATATCATATAAAAACAAGTTATCACATGAGTCAATATGAAATTACCCTAGACGAATATAACAAAATAGCAAATAACGAGTCATAAATCGATAATAACATGTCATTAAGGTCCCAATGTGGACCCATTAAAGCCTAACCTAGATTTCAACCAAAGTTGAGGTGGTCCATTACCATAATTGACTTAATCCAAAATCTGTTATAATCTGTCTAGGAATCAACCTAGATTTACTTAAACCAAATATGACCCGAACCAAATATGACTTGACCCAAACCCAAACCGAACTCAAGCAAGCATATAATTGATTTGACCCGATCCGATGATGACCAGACCCAACTTGTCCCGACTGATAGGCGAAATTGACCCGATTCAACCCGAATCGATAAGCACCGACCCACAATGGATCAACCCATAACTGATATATAGACCCGCATTGACACCCATAGCTACCACTATATTGGAATGTTTTGGAATGTCCCAAAAATAAACTAAATGAAGTATGAATATTCCCATTGATATTTTTCTTGATATATTTCTATGAAACTCTTTTCAAGTGAGGTTAGTATAGTATAATGTTAGCATGACTCCATCCACACATACTGCAAAAATGGCGCTTCCTATACAGGGGCTACATTTTAAAAAAAAATCTAAATACATATAAATAAACTGTAACTCACGGTATAATGTGGCTAACCCTTCTTTTAATTACTTGCATTATTTGCTTTATTTATTGTTTCTTTTATATATATACCTTTTGAAGAGTTATCATATTTGCCTAATTAGTTATGCTTTAGAGCTATTAAATTTGGCGTGATCTATTGAATTGTCCTAGATCAATGACACCCAAATTGAGTAATAACAGAAGTAGGACCCTAGATTGACCTCATACAACTTGAAGTCAACCCATAATCGATTCAACTCTATATATCAAGACTCTTCTCAATTTATAACTGATCAAAAAATATCTTGACCCATAAAAGTTTAGACTCAAACATGACTACAACTATAATATGTTTGTCTGTTTACAATCTAAAATTGATTCAACTTGAGAAGTAACTTATATGACCCACCTAAAAAATAATATGTAATCTTATTTAACTCGACCTATTGATGATTGGCTAAAAATAACCCCACTTTTTTTAATGAAATGGTTAGAAAATGACACAAATGTGATAAACCCTAATATGAATTTTTTTTTCAAAAAGTGAAATGTCCTATTAATGAAACCCAACCGAAGTCCAATTGAACTCAAACTAACATGAGCTAACCAAACCAGGTTGACCTAATTTGTAGGTAGTATACACAAAATTTGACTCCAGTACTTAACCTTAAATTACACCTAATCAAACAATTAATAGACTAGACCCTACTTGATCCATTCTTACTCGAAAGGACAAATGACTCCATATTGACTTGGCATGATTGGTATTGATGCATCACAAATAAAATCATTAGAAGTTAAATACTCCTTTATCAAAGCAGATTATTATCAATCAAAACTTTTACTAATATGATAAAAGTTGCATAAAAAAATTTCATAATATCATTTTAAGGTCAGAAAACCAAGGCCAAAAGAAATTTATATTTTTTTTGTTGTATTCTTCAAAATTATCATGATTAATGTAGGTATAGCTAATTTAAAATTTATAGTTTAACTTATATTCTATGACATTCAACAATATAAAATAACTTCTTTCTTTAAAAAAAAAAAAAAAAAAAGTAATGCCAAACATGCCTGAGTTTGCTGAGTGTACTAGTTTAATTTCATATTTAAACTTGTTAACTACACTTGTTAACTTAATTTTAAAGAGAGTTTTTTTTTATTTAAAAGCAAGTCACTTGAAATAACTACTATCTGATACATATTGTGAACATAGGATAACAATTAGAAAAAATTTACATGTAAGAAAAAGTGTATAGAATAAGGAAAGAATTATTCTTACAAACGATTTTATAATTCAATTTAGATTAGAAAAAATATAATTCATCCTACGATTAGGAATAATTTTTGTATACTAATAAAATATAACTAATTTTTAAGTATAAAATTAATCTTAACTTTTACAACTAATATTATAAAAGATAATTTTTATACATTTAAATTAGTCTACTACTTCGTAATTTAAAATAAGAATTATTTACCGTATGTTATCTTAAAGCAAAAAAATCTACTTTATTAGGAATATTCTTGTATTACGAAATTAGTTAAGATTAAATTCATTAAATGTCAGTAACATAATGAGTAGTGTGTAGTTCTTAGCTAATTAAGTTAGTATAGGTTATTTAGGTTCCAATTAGTTTATCATATCCAATTCTATTTTGACTGGGATACGTATTCTAATATGTAATTTAACTCAGATTAGGAAATAATTCAAGTACCTCCCGATCATAGCACGATGAATTTTTTTAAATGATAAGCATTCTACATCTTTTTATAATTTAATTCCCTACTCAAAATCATACTATGGCTTTCAAATCAAACATCATATATTAGTAATAAATCAGATCATTATGGCTAGTTATTCTAACATTCTAATGTAAATTCTTTTTTGATGGTTGTTAAGATTATAACTGAATTTGAAGAATCATATGCATTTTTTATATTACAATAAAAAGAAACTAACTACAGAACATTAATATGCTAAAATATTTTTAAAAAAAATTAGAGTAAACTAATTATCTACTCATCTAACGCATTGCCTCAAGTATAAACATTATTACTAATATTATCAAATAAATCAAGTTCATAATTCGTCTCATAATATGATTATGTAAGAAGCAAACAATTTCAACTAAATAGATAAACAATCTAACATCAATTCACAGTTGTTTTTGAGACTTTCTAAATATCATATTATCGTTCTTTAAACAATTTGGAACATAGAATAGGCTCAAAAATAGTAACTTTCATGATGTTATATATATGGGGGGTATGTGTGTGTGTGGTGGGGGTATAGACATGCTCTTCAATGAATAGTTTATTTGGATGAAAGCGATCTATTACACAAAACTCCATTCATCAATATTATATAAATGAAAAAAGGA
Source organism: Dysphania ambrosioides (assembly GCA_026401315.1). NCBI lineage: Eukaryota > Viridiplantae > Streptophyta > Magnoliopsida > Caryophyllales > Amaranthaceae > Dysphania > Dysphania ambrosioides. The sequence continues at coordinate 19,933,065 of CM048666.1, forward strand.
TAGGAAAATTCCTATAGCCATAACTTAAGAGATAAAATCTCAAGGTATGGCATTAAATACACCATGTAATTTTTCCACCACCTATAATAGTATATAGTGCCTACTTGTTGATTTTTCATCTATGAATAGAGCTTGTAATTGTGTTATAGATTCATGATATCGCATAACTTTCATAGTTCTGTACCAGTAAAACTCTTTTGCTCTTACTCCATATTTATAACATGTTATCAACACAATTTTTTTTCTTAAGGCTAGTCATACCTAATCATATAAATAGAGAAAGGTTTTACAAAATATTTTTGAAGATCGACTATGCAATATAGTTACCCATATTAGGGATCCTTTTATATCAGATACTCACAAAATACTTGTTTTGTCATAGTAGAAAATGATTTATGCAAAATATATTTCAGTATATTTTACTTGTACATCAAATTTCGTTCTTTTATTATTTTGTCTATAATGCATGTAGTTTGAAAGTATCATATGAAAGGATAAACTTCATGGACAGTATGGATTTTGCTTTTGTATTTTTATGTACTTATACTTTCATAAACATAAGTTCATTGACGAGACTGTTGAAAACCTATATAAAATAACCTAACAGTACCCCTTACAATGCAGTGTGGTATGTAAGATATAATCCGAAAACACTGATAAATCAAACAATTAGATAACTTAAATTTCTACTAAACTAGAAAGTGAATTTAAAGCTTCATCATTAATCATGCTAGGCCAATGGTAGAATTGATTGTTTCGAAAGATGCACCCTAGCTAATACTATGAATCTCTCCCAAGTATTCACCATTTTCCTCACATACACTAATACCTGCTCTAGTGGTTTTATGCATGTTAAAGACAATGAACTTGGCATCTTGACTTCCTAATAGTTCATTCTACCTACTGCCATGAAAATTTTCCTATCTTCAATTACAATAACCCAAATTGGTCAAAACACGACTCCTTTTCTGACTATGACAACTGACTCATAATAATGGAAGAAAAGCGTTCTAATCACATATTGGATAAAAGAACCAATTGAACATGAGATTTTATATATTAGGGTAATTAACGAATACTAATTCACATCAAACTATGACAATGACTTACTTAACCCTATATTAACAAACTACTCACTCATGAATTTCTACAACGCAAAACAATCAATAGGAAACTTACATCATAAAAAAGATAAGAAGGAAATTAGAAAGAAAGAAAAAAACTTATATTGAACGGAATTTGAATAAGATGAATAGTGATGAGATTACAACAGTTCTTCAATTTAAACTTAGACAAGCGTCTTAAATGTAGAGAACCCAATTACAAATAACAAGTCTCTCGTATTTATACTGGGATAAGAGTCCTATTAGAGATATAAAAGAATTAAACAGAAATGGCCTAAGCTTGGTCCTACTAGGCTAATAGTTCTATTAATGCAAAATCGTAAAAATATAACCTTGTATGTGATGTGAATGCATGCATGGAATTCTTTCCATCTAGTTGAATCCTAATATTCCATGCATGCATTCACATCAGTATGTCTCACATACTTTACTTCTCATGCTTGCTATACAAATGTATGTGTTCTCATTAGGCTTTCCACTTTTACACTATACTAGCATTATGACTCTGTTTAGTAGGGCGTAAAATATTTTCAACTGAAAATGATTTTCCATGAAAAATCTTTTACTGTGGAAAACTCATTTTCATGGACCTTTTTCCATTGTTTAGTTGCATGGAAAATGATTTTACATTTAAATATTTTCCGTTGTTTGGTTGAACTGAAAATCAATTACTTCTATTAACTTTCATGGTTCAATTGAATCGGGGAAAAATCTAAGTTTTTTTTTATTTTCGACTAAAATGGATAAAATTTGTTTGAATTCATGATATAGTATGATAATTTAATAATCAAGATATGAGATTTGAAGAAAACGTACTAAATTGATGATATTAGAAGAAGAAGAAGAAGAAGAAGAAGAAGAAGAAAATAAATTATGGATTTTTTCCCGAATTTTTAAGAGAGAGACGTATGGAGTAGAGAGAGAGGCTATTGAGAAGATGAGAAATGAGAAATGCGTGAGTAGAATTGGGCATGGGTCGGACCGGCACACGAGCTGAGCATACACTCTTTTAACACAATACGACACAAGTAGGGGTGTTCAAAACTATCCGACCCGATTACCCGATGATCCGAAAATAAATAGTCGGTTTTTAAAAAAAAATTCATTTTTCAGGTCGAGTACCCGACCCGGTAAAAAATCGGGAACTCGGGTCGTGTCATGGGTTGGATAAAAAATGTAATTGGGTACTCGAATACCCGAAATAATCTTTTTAAAATATGGTTTGCTATTTTAGTAGGGTTTCAGTCGGGTGTCCTGTAACTCGACCCAGTTTAAGCAGGTACCTTAGTGAGAATGAAAAGAGTTCAGGAAATAAACAAGGTACCTTGTGACCCAACCCGGTTTAAGCGAGTACCCTTTAAGTGGGTACCCGCTTAAATCGGGTCGGGTCATGGGCCAATTTTCAAACTAACGGAAAAAAGTGGGTACCCAATCTACCAGGGTAGCCGAAAACCTGAGTACCCGACTATGAACACCCCTAGACACAAGTACGGTTGTGGTACGCTATCCGTGGAGTGGGCCGCAGGCCAAGGCGCAGACAACAAAAAAAATAGCCACCAGCACGCGAGCTGCATGCCAATTTGGCACGAGGCACGGCCCCGAAGCATGCTATTATTTAGTATTATTTAATATTATTATTGATAATATTATTATTATTACTTCTACAATTTATATTACTATTATTTTTAATATTATTATATTCTTATAATATAATTTAAATTATCTAAAATTATTTTTTTCAATTCTATTATATATTTTTTTTGTTAAAAAAATTAGGCTAGCACGAGGCACGATACAACACGCCACACTAAGCACAGGGGTCGTGCTAGGCCATGGATTGAGTTTTAGGGAAATCTAGCACGGCACAACCACAATTAGGCATGACACGGCACGACATGACAAGAAGCCAAGTACGAGCTAGCACGGTCCATGGTCGGCACGGCACGACTAGTTCTCACCTGTATGTGTGATTTGGTAATGCGTGAATTGTTTGTTAGTTGATAATTTTTTTTTTGGAGTGAATGGATGTAAAATTGTTTTACTCCTAGTTTTGGGGGAAAATGTTTTCAATAGGGTGTAAAATGAATTTACATTCCAAGTTTTACATCTTATATTTTACTCCAAACCAAACAACGTAAAATGGGAAAAATAGTTTTCAGGAAAAACGTTTTACACCCTACTAAACAGAGCCTATATACAAAACAAAGCAAACATAAACAAGGTTGCATACTACTGCTATTACCCCTACTACTTTAGTTGGCTTTACTAACTATATTTTAATGATTAATCATTCTTCTTTTTTCATTCTAATGCAATTTTTTTTTTGTGAAATTCCTAATAAATGTTTGACTATTCACTAGACTATTACTTGATAATTGACTTTAGCACATTGTATAATACAATTAATGGTAATCCTTATTTCCTTTATAAAAGCTGAATTTTTTCACCTGTTTTCACCACACTACTATAATCTTATCTTCTTCGGTCTTAATTAAAAATTAAAATTTATTTTTTCATCATCCCCAATTACCATATTTCTCGTCCACAACTCAACTCCTCCTCCCACATTCAATTTTGAAGAAAATTATCGAAAATTAAGATGATATATTTTTAATAATGGCATTAGTGATTTTGTTGGCAAAAATAAATTATTTGTAATTTTTCACAAGTGAAACTTAATTTTTCTCGATAATTAGGAATATAATGTATGCGATTTAGTTGTTTTTATTTTCTACTACATATTTGGTAGATTTTAAGTATTTTTTGTTTATTATGTAGTTTGATTATCACGTAACACTATCTACTTTATATATTGTCTCGTTTGCTTATCTTGCTTTACTTAAGTAACGTTATCTTTTATTATTATAAATAACTTTGTTACCTATTTATACGTAATTCATAGTAATAAGCCAGGACGGAGAAGAAAAGATAACATTTATTTAATTAACTTAATTATTATTCACTTGTTTGTAATTAAAACGAGAATGTATAAAATTTGATATACTATACCAATCTGGGCATTAACTTGGAATGGATTGATGCCTAAATGTGAAAGCTCAAGGATTTGAAAATATTATAAAATAAATTATTGTTGCATTAAGGCGTGAAAAAAGATGCATCTAAAGTTATCAAACATACTACCGAGGAGGAGATAGCTAAGGTCATAATGTTGTTGAGACACCACTTATATAATATTTTAAAAGTTGAATATTTGTTTGTGGAAGATCCTAATAAATTAAAACTTTGAAATTTTCAATGACTTTAATTCGACATATATGTTATTCTATTCGATTTATATAAATTAGTCTTATATTTATTTATAAAGATATGAATCAACCTAAAGTTGGTTTCAATTATCAATTTCTTCTAGACAGTAGAACAACACATACTATCTTGAAAGATAAGAAGTATTTTTCAGCATTGAAAGTATTTTTAAGCAAATATAAACACCATTTTTTGGGATAACAAAGGTATTAGAAGGATGTAGAAAAACTTGCATTATACTCCTAAGTAGAGCAAAATTGATAATTAATGACTCCTTATACTCAGTAAATCTTAAAGAAATCTCTAAAGTTTCAAAGATGTATGTCAAATGGTTATCATTTAGAAACCATGACAATGGATCTAAAGAATCCAATCATATGCTTCTTAGTTGAAAGATGTGTCAAGAAGCATGTGTATGAGAAACTACCAAGATATTATTCAGAGTTTTATCATATGTATATATGTACAACTGAAATAAATATGAAATCTAACCAGAACTTAGATGATAAGTAATTGATGTCTTTATGGAATGAACATTTAGGTCACCCTAGGTTGGTATAACACATATGATCATATCACATTCAATTATTCATTTGGCATGTTCTTTATAACGAGGCCATTATCAAATAAAATTTCTTACGAAAAATATCCAATATTTTTAGAAAGAATATAAGGAGATTTTGCAAGCCAATAAATCTACATTACCATATGGACCAATTTTGATACTTTATGGTATTGATTGGTGCGTCAACACAATGTCACATTTAGGGGTGTCAATTCGGGTTATTGATACGGATTCAACCCAGTACTAACGAATTTGGTAATATTGGGTCATGTTGAAATGGGTTAATTTTTCTCATGTTAGTTTGGTTTGGGTTCGGGTTAATAATTAGATTGGTTTCAATCGGTTATTTACTTAATCAGTTCATATTTGGTTCAATAATTCAGGTTTGCCTGGTTTGAGTTTGAATAGTTTGGGTTTAAACAGGTTAAGACACTTTATTTTGGATTTGGCTCGACTTTGGGCCGAGTCCAATTTGGACGGGTTAATATAGTTTATTTTGGGTCATTTCTAAACAATCCGCACTAGTAGAGAAACGTTCAAATGTTGTGGTTTTCAACGCTTAAATATTGCGATTATTAAAGGGAAACACATATAGACGAAGCACTTGGGATATATGCAAATGCTGTGGTTTTTTGATGCAGCAATAAAACTCATAATTGCTGTGGTTTTTGCAGAAAATTATAGCATTTAAACTGCCATTTAATACTCCGAATTCTGTGGTTTTCTAGAAAAACCGCAACACTTATGTAGTGTTTTTTGAAAAAAAAAATATTTTTTGAAATCTGGAACCATCAAGTGCTACAATTTTTGGAAAACTGCAGCACTTGATGAATCCAGATTTTAAAAAAAAATTTGATAGGTCATTAACCAAGAATTTTATGTGCTAATTACATGAAATAGTATATTATTAATAATTAATATCTCGTAAAATTGTTATATTTACAAATCTAATCTAGTAATGTATATACAATTACACCACCTTCTATTAAGAACCTAATCGAATCTAATCTAAGCTAAGAAGATCATGCATAATATGTTAGAAATAATGTGTCCTAAAAGATGAGAAAAGTCAAGAAATTATCAAACGTGAAGCATATAAATCTAAAATTATATTATGACCACTAATTTTGGCACAAAAATCGCGATCCACGAGATGGTATGCTCAAACGGACAACCAATTAATTTTTCATATATTTCGGGTGCATTCCGAGGTTTTGGTAAACCCAAAGAGGCATATCTCTTAACTCGGTAATCCGCACGACAAAATATTTTGTTTTTGAAACTCCCTATTTTTTAAGGTACTACACAACCATATTACCCCTTAGTGGCCTCGGTAGCGTCTTATTTTAGATATCATAAAAAATCTTCGATAAGTCAAAAAATTGGCTACGGATCTCCGAATGGGGCTTATAATATGTCTAAACTATGTATTTTTTCAAGATCTACACATCATATAGGGTTTAATGTCCACTTAATTTATCCAAAAATATTCCTCTACCACCCTATAATCTTTGAAATTTAATTTTTAAGGGTTACATATAGCACACAAATCTAAACACAAGGGATTTTTCATCTTTACATTAACAAAATAAAAAATTACAAAAAAAATTAAAAAATATACTAGGGTTTAGGGCATATTTAAACCTTTAGATTTGAACTTTGGAGTATGTAGACTTCTTCAAATTAAAATGGGAGAGATGAATAGATTTCAAAATGCTTCACTACGTTATATCCATGGAGACACGGGTGGGAGAGTGGAGTAGGCTTCAAAATGTGTGAGGGATAACGAATTATGGGGACTTTAGAAAGATGTTAGGGTTATAGGTAGAAAATATGAGGGATTAGGAATGGGTGGTCTAAGTGTTACGTGGATTTAAGGTTAGGAAAGTTGAGGGTTAGAGAAGAAGGAAAATGCATGTTGCACTGCTGATATTTTTTTGTGTTTGAAATGATATTGGACGCGATGAAAAAAGAGTATATATAATGAGTCACAAGTGCTGTAGTTTTTAAATAACCGCAACACTTGTAACTCACTAGTGTTGCGTTTGTTCAAATAACCGCAACACATGTAACTCACAAGTGTTGCGGTTATTTGAAAAATGACATCATTTGGTACTAATGATGTGGTTTTTTAAATAACCGTGAAATTTGTGATTTCAAGTGCTCCATATTTTTAAAAACCGCATCATTTGGTATTAAAGTATATTTCAAACCATTAAGTGCTTCGAATTGCATATAATCGCAGCATTTGTACCAAAATAATTAAACGGTTTTCTACTAGTGCCAGTTTGATTCATGATTATTTTACATTTTACAATTATTTTGTATATCGCATTTTACAAGTTAATTTAAGTTCATGAATTTTTAGTTTCTATTATACGCTTGTCAATTCTTTGAAAGTAATCATTGTTGTTAGGATCGCTATTTTACTTTAATAGGAAGAGCTTAATTTGTAAATTCTAATCGTTGGATCGGATCAAATTAAATCATAAAATTGTATAATCCTATGTAATAGCATACTTAGGACTTATAACTCTCAACCTTATCAACAATTGTTTGGATTTGAACATGTTGTCTTAAATTGAATTAAGAGTTGCTATCAATTAGGTCTTATTGATTTGCTATCGAGTTGAATTGGGTTCATGTTATTATTAATTGGTTTACTATCGGGTTGAATTGTTAATGGGTCGGGTCATTTTGGATCGGGTTAAGTTGGAGCAGGATGGGTTTTGGTTAAGTTTGTTTTGGGTTAAATCGGTTTTTGGGTTGAGTTAGGATCGGGTTGGTTTGGGTTATGGGTTTCTCTTTTCAGGTTTTAAAGCGATTCGGTTTAGATTGAATCTTGTCGGTATAGCCAGATTCATTGTTCGTGTTAAAAACTGACAGCTCTAGTCACATTTGAGCCTCTTGTCAAGTAATAAGGTAGCATTGGCAAAACTACTTGCTTAGATAATTAGATTGAGAGTTCAATTTCCATATTTTGCAATAAAGAGGATAAGACTTGATAATATTGGGGAATATGCATCCCCCCCCCCCCCCTAATGATTATTGTATGTTGATAACACTGTGCCAAAAGTGTAAAAGCCGATCTAACCAACAAAAACAAAAAGAATTGTTGGAATAGAAAATAAAATGGATAATATTCTTCCAATTGATAGGCATAAAAGACTAAATGAAGATAAAAATAAAAATAAAGATGATTCATCTAAAGACAAGGAACACAATCATCAAAATATCGATAACAATGAAATTTCTATGAAATATTTCTCAACCAAGAAAAAATTAAAATCAGAAGAATGTTTCGTTAGTCAAATATTTTTCTTATTTCATAACATGTGAAATGACATTCGGCGAAAGTGATATGGAACCAAGGATAGTAGATGGATGACATTGCAAATATGATTAGTCAAAATGGAAAGAGACACTGAGAATCATTTTATTGCAAACATGATAGGATACTACTCTCATTGGATATGAAGATATTAGATATTTTCAAGATCCTTGAAAGGCTAAGTCACAAACTAGATATCTATTTACTTACGATAATACACCAATATCTTGAATATCAACAAAGTATACCAAATTGCTACATCACCAAATCATGCCGAATCTATAGCTCTTTATGAAGTAAGACGAGAATGTGTATGGCTTAGGTCAATGATTAGTAATATTCATGGAGATTGTGGAATGAAAAAAATGACAAAAGGTCCACCGCTTGCATCATTCAAGTTACCGAGGGAAACACTAAAGGTAATAAGATTAAACATATACCGCCAAAACTCTTCTTCACTCAATGATATCCAAAAAGTAGGAAAGATGAATATCTAACAAATTCAATCACACGAGAATCCAACTGACTTGTTCACTAACTTTCTTCCAACCAAGAGATTAAAACAACTAGTCAAAATTGGTATAATTCATTGTTGAGGCATATGCTAAATTAAAGGGGAGTATTATATGAATTACTCTATTTTTTCCTTTAATTAGGTTTTAATCACTCCTTGTATTTCTCAATAAGGTTTTTAATGAGGTATTTTTCTAATTTATTTAATGAAATAGTGTTGCACTTTTTCATCTAACTATTGCTTTAATTTTATCCCACTAGAATTAACCTAACAAGGTTTTTAATGATGCAGCGAATACCCCATTACATTCACGATTGAGTGTTTTAAGTAAATTTCCTACAGCTATATAAATGTCTAATTTACATTTTATGAGATGAAATTCAATATATGGAATTAAATGCACCAGGTAATTTTTCCACCACCTAATGTTAGTACCTAGTGCCTACATGTTGATTTTATACCTATAAATAGAGCCTATAAGTTGTGTAATAATGCAATTGAGTTGTTGACATGACTTTCAAAGTTCTCCACATTTTTTTGGTAACTTGTAAACACTCTTTTGTTCCGACTCCATATTTACAACATGCCAAAACATTTGGTTAGTAGTATGTAATACCAAAACATTTGGTTAGTTGCTTTGTTCTAGCATAAATTGGCCAAGATGTACGCACAACGCGTAGTATCAAGCAAATATTTAAATCCCTTCAAAAAAAAAAAATTTAATGCTAATATAAAATCTCAGTGTGTCGGTGCACATAAGCAATAGTATCATCATCCCATTTTGTCCCACCATCCTCGTTTTTAGCTAGCCGTCACTCGTTTACAAATTCCAATTAGTTATTGTTCCAGACAATATCTCGAGTTATTGTCTATCAGACAAAACACTTGATATGAGTTGGCAAAAAAATGAAGGCAATTTCCGTATCAGACAAAACACAAGAGTTAGTAGCAAATTAGCAATGACCTCTTGCGTCCACGCGAAGTAATCTTTAACCATGCTTCTTTTTATTCTTCCCATTTTTTTATTGTATAGTTTTTAAAATAAATTTATATTTTAAATATCTCTATGTATTTACAAAAATTAAAAAAATCAATATTTGAAAAATATACATTGTGACGAATTTTTTAATACTCTATATAATTATATTTTATTCTTATACATTAGGAATAATTTATGGTCAAAATTTGACTACAAAATCCATAGAGTTCAAATGAGAAAAATAAAGAGAAACGAAGGGAATGTTATTTTATATTTTATATTTATCTAAATTTATTGGAATGTAAATTTTATTATATAATTAGGAAATAACAAAATAATGAAACTAATTAGTAAGTTGAGTATCAAAGAAGTAAGATTTTACTCGTTTTTTTTTTTTTAATTTTATTGTCATTAGTTGTGTTAATAAATTGTGTGTAAAAGCGCGCAGTTATGCTAACATTTATTAAATTACAGTGAGAAAGAAGTAGCTTAATAAACTTCATAATATAGATAGATATAATGGTATATAATAAATATGGAGATTGACTAGATCCATTTTCATCTTCAGCTATATAAATGAAAACCCCTTTTTGTATTACTCTACTGGAGTATTCGTCCCAACTTGTAACATCTCAATTCTTATGTTGTATAAAACCAATCAAAATGCTTGAAATCTTGGCCATAAATCGAAAATTATTTTAAAAACTATCAATTACAACTTGAAAATTGAGGTTAGCAGGCTAGAACTTCACTCTGCCCTTAAAAAATAGCCCTAAAACGATCCAACCTAAAAATAACAAGAAGTTAAAATTTTAAAAAATCAACCATATTATATGAAAACTCTTTATAATGCATACTTTAGTAGTCCGTATACAATTGACCAATTGTTTTCCATCTACACTATTTCATATGGTTATTTTTTGAGCAAAAATATACAATAATATTTCTTCGAAAAATGAAGGTGCATGATCAAATAAATCATTTTGCATTTTAAAATTTTTTCCTTGGGGTCATCTGTAGATCATTGAGGTATCTTATTCACTAGACGATTGAAAGAGTTTCATTTTCTTATTTTTCTGATGTCTTTCATTTATCTTCCTTCAACTTATAGTACGTGGCATTAAGTTTCTCTCCCAATATTGGTGTATCTATGGAGAATTTGCCCAACTTTGCTGGAAGAGATTTTTCTTCCGTTCACAAACAGGGAAAAAAAGCATATATATATATATATATATATATATATATATATATATATATATATATATATATATATATATATATATATATATATAAAAGTTAAAACATATTTATATAGAATCTTATTAGATTCGTTTCAAAATATATTTTTAAATATTTAAGTTTTATATTTTTTATAATACATATTTAAAGATATTTTAATTATAATATATACATTGAAAATTGTGCAAAAAGCAAATGTGTCAAATAAAAGAGAATTGAGTAAGTATAAGATCAAATTTATAATTGCAGTTTGAACTCTATTAGTCTACACCGGTACCTCAATGCAAAAGCTAATTTATATTGGCAATTAATTAAATGCAAGTACAGTAACGACACGAAGGGACCGAACACGCTTCATACAGCCATGTAAAAACACTTGATTAATAACCTACTCATGCAAAGATGCAAGTATTAGAACGCGCACAAGTCTCAGAAGTAAAACATTTTCTTAAGTATAACGAGGTAAGATTAATCTTATTTCTTGGTAGATTTCCAAAATGTTAAAACGCAAACAAATTACTTGATGTAAACTTTTTTTTTTTTGTTGTTTACGGAATGAGAGGAGACAAACCCTAGGAAACAAAAGGAAACTAAGAAATTGGACAGATACATGCAAAACAAAAATCTAACAAAATCCTATGTCAAAAAAAAAAAAAAAATTGGAAATCAAAATTTCCATAATTTTTTTAGGTAATACATCATAATCGTATCATGATTTATATGAACTTAATCAAAGCAAGTACCCTAATCGGTCATAAGCAGTTGCCCAGGGTTTTACCCAACTCATTAACCAAAACCGAATCAAATTGTTCAATTATTACAAGATAAAAGTAGGATTTTATCATTAAGTTATTCAAAATGTATAACTTATATTAAAAAGTTTCATAACAAACCTTAAGAGTGATAATTGTGTCGTTAACTCATAACAAATGCTTCCAACATGAACTCATTTTAAAGAGTTAAATCAATAACTCTTTAATCCTTGGAGAGAATATTGAATGGTTTTAAATTTTGTCACAAACATTCAATCATAATTACAAAGTTATCCACTCCCACTTCATCGCTCAAATTCTTGAATAAGAATAAGTCATCATGACATTCTCATACTTCCATGTCATATAGAATATTCATTGAGTATAATTCATACCAACTTTAAGATAAAAAATAGAGAAATCTAGTCCTAAGTATACAACTTATACTATAAACTTTCAGATCAGAATCTGAGTAACATTAAATAATAGGACAAACAACCAATTTAAAGGATCGTTCAATTTTCTGTAAAATAATAAAATTTAATAAAAATAATATAGGTTAGAAAAATAATTATTGCTTGGATGGGTACTTATAAGAAGAGGGTTGAATTGGAAGTAAAATTGATGGCCTTAATTGTGGAATTTAAAACAGGAACTTAGATAGTGAAAGGAACACGCAGAAAGGAACACAAGAATTTTTAGCGTGGAAACCTTTGTGCCCATCCCAAAGGAAAACCACGACCCTTTTCCGGGATTTTGAAACTCTTTCACTAATGGACAAATTCTAGTACAACCTATTAGGAACACTTACTTCATTTTCTCCACTCAGAACACTATGCTTCTTGGCACTCACTGCCTTCCTATTCTCTTACCTTCCTTGGACTTAACTCTAAGTCTTTACAAATACACTCAACCCTTTCCCTTAGTATTACTCAGTACTAAACTCTCAAAGAATACAACTCAAGATGATATATAAGAGGATTATAAATTGATACAAGCTAGGCTTTAACATAATTTGGAAGAATACTGACTTAAGGTTTAGTGGAAACGTTTAAGACTCGGTCAGACTAACAAATTAAGTGATGAACAAATTCTTTTATACTAGGTAATGATACTTGCTTGCTGTCATAAAAAAAGCTTAGGATGATACTCAAGTACCCATTGCACCCTTGTACAACTTGCATGTAACATCAACTAGTGTCAAGACTTTTACTGCAAAACATATTTTCACATAGGCATGCTTGCACTATGATGTTGCCGTGGGAAATAGAATAGCAAGCCGTCACTTTTCAATAAGATTTGATTAACTGTAAAAGAAATATTTTAAAGAGGATTCTCTGATCAAAGTAGAATTATTTGGTGAATCATTTTATCCATAACCTTAAAATAGTTTTCTAATACTAATTTATTAGTGACTAGTGGTTATTAACCAATTGCTTTTTAGATTAACTTATGCCTTGATTGTATTAAATTTTGTGGACCCACTTGTACTTACATAAAAGACCAAAAAACAATTATTCTAAGGCATTACACATACTTCTACTAAGAAGATTCAACCGAGAATTCCCACTCAGGAAATCCGCACTTCTGCAGTTAGAACTCAGTTCTGCAGAACTTGGACCTCTAAGTTCCAATGATAGTTTTTCTTTGGATTTGCTTTGATTCATAAAATTTGTTACACTTGACATCTTCATGTCTAAGAGTGATTTCTCCTTGGACATTTATGCTCCTACCCTGTAACTTGTCTTTGGATCTTCACACAATTTAGAACAACAAACTACATCAAACTTGTTTGTAATGTCATCACCAAAACATTAGGTGGTACAACAATAATTTTAAGTTAAAATAATCTTAGCGACTCAGAAGAGTAAATCCAACCATCACTTAGTGAAAAATAATTTCAATATAGAAAAAACAGGTTTTTAGTAAAAATAATTTGTAATATTATGAAAATAATTTGAATTTAACAAAGTGAAGGTGAATTAAACATGGCTTAATTAGGACTCCTCTACACATAAAACTATAGGGATAATTTTCTTCAGTCAAATACAATTTTTTAAAAACTTTTTTTTTTTGAAAAAAGTTAAAAAAAAACCTTCTAATCAAACTATTTCGAAAAATAACATTGAATTTAGACGCTGTCTCATATAAATACTTTCAGACTGAAAAAATAACCTTTTTCTAAAAAAACAAAAATCTGAAAGTCTAAGACAACAGATTTCAATTTTTTTAAAGTGTTTTAAAAAGGTTATTTTCAGTTAAAAAAAAGCAAAAAATCACTGTTTCAAACGACTTTCTATTTTGTTTTTTTTAAAAAGGTTATTTTTCAGTTAAAAATAATAAAAAAAATTTATTATCCAAACCAACAACTCTATACAAAACCTAAATTTAGAGTCATTTTTCAAAATAATTTGATTCGAAAGTTATTTTTTAAATTTTTTCAAAAAAGAAAGTTAATATTTTTTTCCAAACTCGAAGACTAATATCCAATTCCAATCCTGACATTGTCCAAATTGAAACAAATCACGTAAAACTCAAACTCACGACAAGACAAAAAAAATAAAAAATCCAAGTCACAACAATCATAATTATGCATACTTAGTGTATTATCATTGATTAAATTTGGTTTAAACTCGAATGTCAATATTCAATTACAATATTTATCATTGTCCCTATTATACAGATCATATATTAATATGTAAACCTTCTACAACTACAACTCCCGAAAAAACTAGAATCACTCAAAAATTATAATTACTCACATAGTATTCACATAGGTGTAACATCAATGATTAAATTCAGCAACCCTCGCTCCACCAAATAAACCTCCTCCAATAATATCAGTCTCCAACCCACACACGAACTCCATGTGATATTAGTATATTACAAAGCCAGGGCAAACGCGGCACTATCCGAACCTCGTAATATAACATATAACACAAGGGTAAAGTCGTTATTTCAGAGTAGCCATTGGCCTTCCTCAACTATCTCTCGTGCGCTAATCAATTCCTTAAGCTATAAATTCCTCCACAACTCTCACCACACTACTCTGTAATCTCGCAACCAAACACCCCAGCCTGTAATCTCGCAACCAAACACCCCAGCCACCCCCCTCGCCAATCTCCTTCCCCCCTCTACATTTTCTCTTTCCTCCAAATTTCCTTGATATTCTCCATTTTTGCTGCAATTTGATCCGATTTGTAAGCGCCCTTTTCCCATTAATTTGAAAATTTAGATAATTTGTGTTAATGATGATGAATAATCATCTGGGATTGAAAAGTATTGCTAGATCTGCTCGTTTGATCATCTAAATAAAAAATACCCCTGTTTTTTTTTAATTTTATTTGATTTTTTGAGCTGAATCAATTTTTTTTTCAATTGACGGGTTTTTGTTTATGGTCTGGGGTTTGCTTAAATTATGATCTTAGTGATGTGAATTGAAATTATATTATTTTTGGGTTTTCTTGTTGCTTTTATTGGTAATTTTTTCTTTGCATCGTTGATCTGTTGTGTGAATGCTGTTGATTTTATTGCTTTCTATTCTTGTGTGATTATGATTATGATTTGTTTCTATTTTAAGCAGATCTAGATTTCTGGTGGTTGTTCATGAAATTATGATTTGTAAAGATTGCAACACAGTATGACAGTTTATATTTTAGGTGATGAGTGTGTGTTATGTTGCATGATCTAACGAATTTGAAAACTTTTTTTTTTTTTTTAATGTTTTTTCATTGATTTTGTATATCCTGTACTGAAGTAGTTAATAATTGAATTGAATCATGAGTATTTGATGATCAATGTGAATGATAAGGTTGGGATTTTATTTTACGTTTGCTTGTTACATTATGTGAGAGCCTGTCTGTGTTTTCTTTCGCGTGCACCTTTGTAGGTTTTCGAAATTTGTTATGCTTGTGTAAGTACACAATGTGTAGGATCTGACTTTTTGTTTTGGTTATGGATTGTTTGTTGTAGATTGTGGGTCAATATGTCTTCATACACCCCTAAGAATATTCTAATTACTGGTGCTGCTGGATTCATTGCATCCCATGTTGCCAACCGACTCATCAGGAGTTACCCAGATTACAAGATTGTTGTGCTTGACAAGCTTGATTACTGCTCAAACCTCAAAAATTTGCGCCCTTCGCAGTCTTCCCCTAATTTTAAGTTCGTCAAGGGGGATATTGCGAGTGCCGACCTTGTAAACTATCTTCTCATCACTGAGTCCATTGATACGATTATGCACTTTGCTGCCCAAACCCATGTTGACAATTCTTTTGGTAATAGCTTTGAGTTCACCAAGAATAATATTTATGGGACCCATGTACTCCTAGAAGCCTGTAAGGTCACTGGGCAGATTAGGAGATTCATCCATGTTAGTACAGATGAGGTTTACGGGGAGACAGATGAGGATGCTATTGTGGGTAATCATGAAGCTTCTCAGCTTCTTCCAACCAATCCTTACTCTGCTACAAAAGCTGGTGCTGAGATGCTCGTCATGGCTTATGGCAGATCATATGGTTTGCCAGTTATCACGACCCGAGGAAACAATGTGTATGGACCTAACCAGTTTCCAGAGAAATTGATCCCAAAGTTCATTCTTTTGGCCATGCAGGGGAAGCCTCTTCCAATCCATGGTGATGGATCTAATGTGAGAAGCTATCTGTACTGTGAGGATGTTGCCGAGGCCTTTGAGGTCATTCTCCACAAGGGAGAAGTTGGTCATGTGTACAACATTGGAACAAAGAAGGAAAGGAGAGTCATTGATGTGGCCACAGATGTTTGCAAACTGTTTTCCAAGGATCCAGAGGCAAGCATCAAGTTTGTTGAGAACCGTCCATTCAATGACCAGAGGTACTTCCTTGATGATGAGAAACTTAAGATTTTGGGGTGGTCAGAGCGCACCTCTTGGGAAGAGGGCCTAAAGAAGACAATGGAGTGGTACACCAGTAATCCCGATTGGTGGGGTGATGTCTCAGGAGCATTGCTTCCTCACCCAAGAATGCTGATGATGCCAGGTGGTATTGAGAGGCATTCTGAAGTAGCAGACATTGAAAATGCTGCATCTTCTGAGTTCCCCAACACCCAGTCTCGGATGGTGGTACCTGTTACAAAAAATAGTGTCAGTTCTCCTCGTAAGCCGGCTTACAAGTTCTTGATCTACGGTAGAACTGGCTGGATTGGTGGTCTACTTGGCCAGTTGTGTGAAAAGCAAGGTATTGCTTTTGAGTATGGAAAGGGTCGCTTGGAAAACCGATCATCTCTTATTGCTGATATCCAGAATGTTAGGCCTACTCACGTCTTCAATGCTGCTGGTGTGACCGGTCGACCTAATGTTGACTGGTGTGAATCTCATAAACCAGAGACAATTCGTGCCAATGTTGCTGGTACTTTGACCTTGGCTGATGTCTGCAGAGAGCATGGACTTCTTATGATGAATTTTGCCACCGGTTGCATCTTTGAGTACAATGCTACACATCCATTGGGTTCAGGGATCGGCTTCAAGGAGGAGGACACTCCAAACTTCACTGGTTCTTTCTACTCAAAGACCAAGGCCATGGTAATAGTTCCTATTCCTTGTTTTTTCTTCCTCCCATCCCTTCTCCATGCAAGGTCCTTCTCTTTTTTGACTCGCAACTTTCATCTGATATGTTTTCTTTTTACTGACTTTTATTTTACGTTTATCTGACCAGGTGGAGGAGTTGCTGAAAGAGTTTGATAATGTGTGCACCCTTAGGGTCCGTATGCCCATATCCTCTGACCTCAACAACCCACGAAACTTCATCACAAAGATCTCTCGCTACAGTAAGGTGGTCGACATTCCCAACAGCATGACTGTTTTGGACGAGCTTCTACCAATTTCCATAGAGATGGCAAAGAGGAACCTCAAGGGTATTTACAACTTCACAAACCCTGGGGTGGTCAGCCATAATGAGATCCTCGAGATGTACAAGAACTACATGGACCCAGGATTCAAGTGGGCGAACTTCACACTTGAAGAGCAAGCCAAGGTTATTGTTGCTCCAAGAAGCAACAATGAGATGGACGCCTCCAAGTTGAAAAACGAGTTCCCTGAATTGCTGCATATCAAGGACTCACTAATCAAGTATGTTTTTGAGCGGAACAAGAAGACAAACTATTCTGCAGCTTGAGAGTGTGAACTTTTCTGCATAATTCAGAGGATGCTGTAGTGAGCAGGATTGCATTTTTTCTCCAATAGGCATTGTGGTTGCATAGTTTTGTTCCAGAGAGTCTGAGTACACATTCGTAACTTTAGCTTCTTGTGTTGTCTCTAATACATAGATTGTCTCTAGAATTATTTTTATTAGGCGTTCATTTTTTCATATTTTTGCTTTTAATGTCATGTGTTTAAAAGCGATTACACTTCCTCTTCTTGTTCCAGGGAAGTTATAAAGAGAGAGTTTTGTGACATATTACATTTCTGTTCATTGTCCCACCTGTGTGTAATATTTATAAATTTATTGTCGAATTTGATCCCTGAGATTATGTTGCATTTGCTCATTGTTTGGACAGTAAATCTTTCTTTCAACTGTTCACTAGCCGTTCTGACTTATGTCTTTTTATTTTTGTCCCATAT
Organism: Dysphania ambrosioides; assembly: GCA_026401315.1. Lineage (NCBI taxonomy): Eukaryota > Viridiplantae > Streptophyta > Magnoliopsida > Caryophyllales > Amaranthaceae > Dysphania > Dysphania ambrosioides. Next base: position 19,951,428 of record CM048666.1, read on the forward strand.
TTATTTATGGATTTAAAGTTTGATCATAAATTATCATTATGTTATAAGAAATATATTTAAGTGGAATTTTGTTAGATGCATTTCAATGTTAATTTTTAGATTATTAAGTTTTTATAATTTTTTTATCTTATGGACTTGAAAATAAACATGTTTAAAGTCTTGTATTAAAAACCGTGAAACAAAAAATTAAATGCGGCAAAAAATTAAGGACAGATTTTGGGAAATGTGTTTGAATTAGATAGAGTTTCTACGGGATTAGGTTGGATGGAACTCCTACCCTTGTGAGTTCCTAAGTACAACTTCTTTTCACTCATTTGAACTCCATTGAATCAAGAAGATATTGATAGATTTAATATATTGATATCTCCTACCCTTACTAAGCTAGGTTGGCGTGTTCTTTCTGAACCGAATTCCCTTTGGGCTAGAGTCATTAGAGCTAAGTACTGTAAGGGTCGTTGCGATATAGAGATGTTTGTTCCTAAAAGGGGAGCTTCAAATGTGTGGCAAGGCATCACAGAGAATGCAAAGTTCCTAAGCCAAGGCATAAGAACAGTAGTTAGATATGGAGGTTCTACACTCTTCTGGGAAGACAAATGGGCATGTAATACGCCTGCTAAGGGACCTTTGCGATGAACCTTTATCTCCTGAATTACAAGGGGTATAGTTAAACAAATGTGGATTCCAAATGAAGGCTGGAATTGGAATTTATTTGCACACCTGCTACCTTTGGGGACGCTGTAAATCATCCAATATCATGAATTAAAGAATGATAATTCTTTGGGAGACCTAGTCTACTGGGGAGAGGGTCCTAAGGGCAAATTCATCATCAGGTCTTTCATGCGCATTATGAGATCCAGTGATAATTCTCTTGCTGAAGATGTTTGGAAAATGATCTGGGGAGCACCTGTACAAGCTAGAGTGAAGGGATTCTTATGGCTTGTGTGTCATGACAGATTGCTCCACAACTTCAACCTCTATAAAGTTTATGAGTACTTTCTCCAGCTCAGACGTTGTTAGCGAAGAACAGTAAACTAGCAATGTCTCTTGTTTATTGTTGAACTTAATTTGTATTAGCTAAATTATAAAATCATACTATTATTTTGATTGTAATATACAAGGAAGGGAAAAATAACATTAAAAATTTAGTATACAAGCGATAGATTATTTATTTATTTGGTGATAAAACAGATAATAATACACGGAGGAGGATAAAAATTAACTTATAAAAGCACCAGTACGTTTTAAAGGAAAAATTACCATTATCCTTTAAAATATAGTAATATAATAAATTAATAGACAAATATTAAGGCAATAAAGATATGGCTTTGCAAACAGAATTGATTTTGTAAATGTTATTTGTTAAATCCTTCGCCATCGGCGCTTTCTTTCTCAAGCGAGTGTATTTTTTTTTGACATCCTAAAAATTTACAAGTAATGAAATTTAACAAAGGAAAGCTTAAAACAAAAAGTAGGTTAGGGTAGAGGTTGCTCTTAAGAGCATGTAAGGTGAGATTATCATTGGCACCCAAAATTGTAATATTGTTAATTAAAATTAATTAATCAAAGCTTTAATTCACTACTCCTGAGCTGTCAAGCAGGGAGACATAGAGTAATTAAGCCATCATAATCACATGTGTTATGTATACATGGTACTTGTATGATTACTTGGATTAAATTATGACATTATTGATAAATTATTAAAAACCTCCATTAACGATACACAAGTCACAACGATATCTTAACATATTCAAAATTACCTTATAACGCTTTGATCTAATCATCTTATTTTATCTGAGTTTGCGTTAACAGGCCAAGAAAACTTGCTAAAACCAATAATGATCTCATTCAAAACAAATCTTCCTTAAAGTAACCATAATGAGTAACTTCCATGCATTACTTGTACCACAATAATGATGCCATCCCCAACAAGTTTTAAGGATGGTTAGGTAAACCATATGACAAAAAAAAATAGTAAAATATTTGGTTCACTAATTAAGTGTTATTTCCTATGTTTTTTCCTTTCTAATTGGAATCAGGGGAGTAATTAAGATAATTTTACATGAACATTAATTTTTGTATTTTTCATAAAAAATTTAAATATAGACATTTTTTCTTATTATCATGGTCCAAAATCACTAGAACATTTCAAGAATGTCAATATTAATGGACTCAGGAATTTTTAATCCCAAAATATGTTCAAATGAACCAAAGTTAAACCTATAATATTCATAAAACTCATATATTTATCCATGAACTTTATTTATTTAGATATCCCTTTTTATAATCTTTTTAAATACATATTTAAGTACAATTTCAATTTAAAACAAAAGATTTTTGAATTATTTAGTAAAAATCAAACCCAATCACGATACCTTCAATTATATAAGATTTAACTTTTTCACTCATTATCGGAATTTCCTTATCACAAAACCGTTGGTTATCCTCATCTTTTTTTGTTTTCATTGATATATATAAAAAGGCCTGTAGCAAAGGATACAACCTTCAGAATAGTTGCAAATCTCATACCTTCCAAATGATCGATTTGCAAGGGGAGACAGACTCGAACAAGTCTACTCCTAAAAAGGTTTACAAAAATTGTCTATAACAAAAACTCATTTTCTAGGGAAGACACGTCTAAATCTCCTTTCTTTTGGAACTTCAAAAGCATATGATCTTTTTCTTCCAAAGGACATGATTTGTGGCATGGACACATCCATGCCTAGGCCAACTTTACCGTATCTCGGTCTTTCTTACCACATGACCTTTTTCTTGTCCAAACAAGGTTAGAAATTCATTGTTAAACCTTAGCTTCTTTGAAATAGACACCAAGGCTTTGTAAACCACTTCTATGATACATAAATCATCGTTAATCCTTTGAAAATGCTCTAATATTCCTGAAATCAATAAAAAAAACGCATAAAACACTCGTGAACACACCATATGAAGGAAAGTGAACTAAAATCAAGTGAAACCATGCTAAATATGTATTATCTACTTTCAAATACCCCTAAAAACACTCCTAAAACACGCGCTAAATATAACTTATCACCTTAGAAGTGTACTCTTTGACCACTAATGAGTTCATGAAGAACATTATATCAATAAATGAAGATTTTCTCTATGGATTGGGCCACCTTCTTAGAACCCAAACACTTGTAGGTTTTGGCTTTGATCGCCTGGTAAAGTAATCGATTGCTAAAAGTATGAATTAATGGCCTCCATTGCTAAGAGATATCGCTTTTCCAATTATATCAATACCCTACACAGAGAAGGGTCTATTTGACAAATAAGGGTGAAAAAATAAAGGAGGAATGTATGCAAGTTTGTGCACTTTTGGCAAGTGATATATTTCTATACATACCAAGTACAATCTTGTTCCATGATAATCCAATAATATCCCAATTACGGTATTTTCAAAGTTGTCATCTAGCTATTCATATGGGTACTATAGACGAGTCCATAATAGTTTTTGCTTCTCATTAATAAATACACCTACGGTGGATGCCGTTTGGGATGCGTTTATAAATTTATCACCATGAGCGATAAATCGAGCCACCAAGAGTCTCAAAAGCCATTGATCCTTTTTGAAAGAATCAAGAGGGTACTCTTTATTTCATACATTATTCCAAAATAAGTGTACCAAGGTTCACTATCCTTGACATCATGATAGTGGGAATGTTGACCATTGAGGTAAATTATGCTAAGGCGTTTACAAACTGGTTATCAGGCAGGTGTGCAAATTCAATTCCTAGAATCTGCTTTGCTAACTATTCTAAATAACCCTAATAAGGAGCAAGGCTCTTATTGTAAACTTTTGACCTTCCAGAAAATTGATAAATTACCAAGGAGGAATAAAAAATATCTCAGAGCTTTTTGATGTTTAGAGAGATTGTTGATTGCAAACCCAAGATGCATGCTTCATACTTAAGTGGCATTGTTGCTTCAAAGTCTTCTTTAACATAGATTGGTACATGCTCTTCTTTAGGGGACACCATGAGTACCCCTTGAGGTAGCATAACATCAATCACTGAGTCAGTAACTCTGTGGTTGATTTGATAAAAAGCTTTCTAGCAATATTCATCCCAATCCTAAGTTGATCAAAGAAGCCTTTGATTTCCTTCTCATTTTTAGGGGTGTCTTAGCTAAGATATCTATGATTTTGCTAGGATCAACATTAACTCCTAAGAGTTGATGACATACTGTAGTAACTTTCCTAATGCTACCCTGATGAAACATGTTTAAGGGTTGAGTCTCATCTTTAAAAGACAAATTCATTGAAAGAATTACTTAAGGGAGACAAGGTGACCCTAATATTAAGCTTGAGAGGGAGTTTGTTGCGTAATAATCAACTTGAGGCTCGCCTTGAAATATGATAACCCCAACTCTTAATAGAACCTCATTATTCTTTTATCACATCAATGTTCTAGTCAACTAAAGCCCAAAGTGAGTCCAATTCATTTACCCACTCAATACTTTTAGATAGCCTATTCTCTTCTTGTATTTTCCTCTCTTGGTCAATGTGGGACAAAAAAATTTGTAGAGACATTTCCCTTCCTATATTTTCCTACCTTGATTAATGTGGGACAAAAATACTTTATGTAGCCACTTCCAACATACTCTTCACAATCATCCACCTAGACTCTATGTTTTGTCATAAAAATAGTATACTTTATACAACCATACATATTATTTAAGAGTTGTGAATTTGTACAATTAGCTCATATATTAAAGCCACACTAATTTAACAAAAATAAATTAGTGATCACTAAAGAGAATAGTTGCATTATCTTATTTAATTTGTAACTAGGTGATCTATAACTAAGTTTTTGAGTTGAAACTATGCAATGTAGAATGAAAACCTTCAACATTATGGATTCCTGCGTTGGATCCTTTTCTCCCCAATGCTCTATGGTGCCAAAACCATGATTCAATTCTTGTATATGTGTAGTGGCAACTTTTAGTTTCATTTACAACTTTTCTAATTAACACCTTATATAAATTATATCATGATATTGATATATCATATATAGGTATTGTTATATCTGATATAGATATTGTTATATCAACGATATGTATTGTTATATCAGATATAGAAATACAAAAAATATAAAAATTTAGAAAAATGTATATCATGTATAGATATTATGATCTTAGGTATATAAATAAAATTACTTTAATTCCCCTCGATATATTTATATCAAGTATAAATTAAAAATATCTGGTTTTATGTGTTGGCCTATGCATTCATAAAGCAATATTGATTATGTGTTTCCTAGTTTACAATTTTACAATTTTACATCACTTTAGGAATCTTAGAATTTATGTTTCCTAGTTTAATCATGATATTAATAGGAAGTTATCTTTGATTTGAATCACTTTTACTAGTCATTTCCTATTATGAATCTGGGTATTTTAGGCATTTAGAGGTTATATGAGATTGTAAAAGGTGGAGAAATCATATGAGATTATTAAAGGTGGAGAAATATAAAGAGCATTTGAGTATTTGGGGTAACAATAGGGAAGGTTTTAGTCTAGGGATCATGGTTTAGGTGATTAGGTTCAGACCTAGAAATCTTATGGGATCAAGGGTTATCTTTTGATGGTACCTTTGAACTTAGCATTCTTGTATTGTTTGCAACTCATCTATTTATTCAGTTATAGCATTCCATAGACTACTTGTTCTAAAATCCACAGTATTATCAACTAACATCTTAAATCTAGTTAATATAAAGTTGTTCATAGCTTGGTTTGTTATTGAAAGGCCTTCCCACATTATAAAGTTGTTAATATCTTAATAAGTTAAGTAATTCTATTTGATCCACCATTTAGACTAGTTTTGTGATCATGATTCTACCTTATTCAAGAATAATTATTTTTGAGTCTTGCTGCTAAATTATGACCCAAAAATATACCAAAAGATTTCAGGGCCCAATCTGTATACAAGGTTCAATGTTAATCGCTATCATATTTGCAAGAAAGATATTGAGTTTACCTAGGTTCGTACTATAGAAATATCAAGGCATAAATCCATTGGACTATCTTCTGCTTTTTGTTGGAAGGTTGAAGAAGGGTGGATGGGTCTAGAAATATTTTTAACCATTCCCTTTTATAAAGGCAAACTTTAAAAATATTTTATATTAGAGGGATAAAATGAATATTCGATATTGTTCCCCTTGTTAGGTGTGAGAGCAAATTTGAAGTTGGATTGTGAAGTCCATTTTCCAAATCAACTCATTAGTCCACACCCTAAAAATTAGTTTAGTTGATGTGACTAAGGCGCTAATTGATTTTCTTAGTAAATCTAGAATATCCACATAAATTAAGGAAAGTATACGCATTAGATGAATAGTTCTACCTAGGCACAATGTCATTTGAGGGTTGTTGCTTCCTCGATATGTCAGCTTTTCTACTAAATATGAACTTGAAATACCTTTGGTTCATAAAAAATTAGGATTTAGGACTAAAACAAGTGGGACGATTCAAGTTCGAGCAAACTAGAGAGAACTTTTTATTTATGAAAACTTTACAAATAAAGAGATGATTTTGATATTGAGCAATATATATCGGTTCTTGGTTATGTTATTGGTATTATGTATTTAATTATGCTTATATGTGTTAAAATTTAAATAACTTAGGAAGTATTACTTATTTTGATATTAATATTATTATATGCTAAGTAAAAATAATTGAGCTTGTTCATGAGCTTTCGAGCCAAGTTGAAAAACTTGTTTGAATTAGTTCGTTTAAGTTTTGAGTCAAGCTTTTGACCAAGCTTTCACCAAGCCTTGACCTAGTTGAGCCCGAGCCAAGCTCAGGAAGCTTGGTTCATTGAGCACCCCGTGTAGGGGATGATTTTGAATTAGTTTACAAACTAGGTTTTAGGTGGATAATTCAATGAGTTTACCTCTATAAGGCTTGATTTTTTTACAATGTATCCTTCCTTTCTCAATGAAGAGAAATGGATGGGACCTTTTTCCATTAGTTCCCTATGGTTTGAGCAACCACTAAGGATTTGCATTGCGTCTTAGCTATCCTCGTATAGTTTGGGTTCGTAAAGGTATTTTGAGGAATTACCACCAAACTTATACAAGCAGTTTAGACGCCTATTTGCATATTAATCACAAGGTTTGACTCACATAAATAGTCTCATTAAACCAAAGAAGGGCCCAAGAATGAGTGATCTACTTCAATTCAAAAATTACATGTTTGCGAAGTGTATTAAGATGGAACGAGTTTAGATTAATTGTTCCTAATTTAATGCACATGCTAAATCAAAAGAACATCCTATACTTAGTGGGTTCACAAATTAAGAATCATGTAAATAATCAAGATTATAGGGCCACTTCTTTAAAAAACCTCAAATTTAGGGGTCCTAAAACCGGTTGTCTAAAGTTTATCCTTTTAGGCATGGTTGCACTTCAATAGGTCTTAAATTAGGTGCCAACAGATAAAGATTATCAAACATTTTTAACCATGTCAGAATCTTGCATAAATAAAGGTGCGATATTTAAATATGCAAGGTATAATTCATGCATGGAAGAGTTGAAGATTGACTTATCAAATGAAAAGGTGAGCCTAAAGAGGTCGCTTTTCATGACATACTTCAACTAGAAGGGTGTAATTTAGAGAACTTGTTTGAATTAGCCCTTAAACATGATTGACATAGAAAATTGAAATGAACATCAAAATATGCTTCATGGTGCTAGAAATGAACCTTGGACTAACTCTTAAAAATAATTCAATTGTAATGATCATTCAAGGTTTTGCACATGTAAAGGTGCAATGTTTGAATGAGCCTAGTGAGGATGAACCTGCTAATTCCTCTACATCAAAGAGAAAATAAAATATAAGAAAAGAAAAGGAGCATAAAATAAAATGCAATACTTGAATTAGAATGCAAGGGAAGGGGTTTGCATTAGAGTTAAGTTGATCATTTTACAAAAATGATTCCCAAAGGCTGATGCTAAAAATTAAAGTCATGAGAATTAAATCTAATGAAAGAAGGAGATTTCTCGTTGACAATCACATTAAACGATCATAAGTGACATAAAGTATCAAAATGTTAGGAGTTGATCATAAGGTTATATCAAGAGTGATACTTCTATGGTCCCCCCAAACCGGTCCCAACCCGACCCCCCACTCGGGCTGCCCAAGGCCAAACCGCCCAGCCCCACTATGGCCATGTCAAAGTATATACTTCCTCTATTTCTTTTTAATTACAACACTTCTCAAAACACACTTGTCAATACACATTTTTAACCATTACTATCCCTAATTATACATAAGTAAGAATTATAAAAAAAAAGTATTAATTCTATATATCAAGACAAATCTAACAAGATCACAGGTAACTATATTTTTTCTTCAAAATAATTTACCAAAAAAATCATAGCCAAACCAGTGAAAATTGTAAAAATCAAAGTGTGGTAAGTAAAAAAAAATGAAAGAAATATATTGCAGGACTTGCTAGTTGCAACCAATGCTGTTTAAGGCTTCAAGCTCTCCATCAATCGATGAGGTTGCTCACTCACAATAAAAGCATTAGATAGTACAAGTCCGAATGTATAGTCTAATCACTCGGAATAGGGAGTGGGTTAAAGCTTGTTTAAATTGATATTATCAATACGCTGACCAGAGCATCACGATGCACACTTTGATCTTCAAGATAAGTAGTTGCAGGTCAACATTTTCGTCTCCCCAATTAATCAGTGACTGAGGGCAGAATACCGTTAATATGACAATGACTCTGAGACTAAAGGCGACTTATTCGAAACTATGACTATTTATATCAACTAAAAATCTGAATGGTCAGACATGCCTTACACTATTCTCTACAATCATTCTATTAATCCATAATGCCTACAGGAAGCTAGACAATAAGAATCGATATCAGGGTATTAGGTTAAGGTTTTGAACTTGATGTCACGGATGAAGATGCTTCAGCCATTCTTGTCAAAAACAAGACGACGTCATCTGATGTTCCTAGTGTATAACGAGCACTGGTTCGGGTTCTTCCCACAGCGCAGGAGAAGTAGTTGTCTTTGTTAAGGTCAAGCACATTCCAGGAGGTCTTCTCTGACGGTGGCTTTCGTGAGAACCCCTCATTACTATTATTTGTCTTATCTGAGTTTGGGTGTGACCGTTGGGTCTTTCCATGTGACGCTTTTGATCCATTTCTGCTGGCTGGAGGCTTTGGTGGCGGCCTTTCGGACAACTTTGAAGTATCAAATGATTTGGTTCTTTGGTGGCTCACATTGTCAGAGGGAAGCTCAGGCTCAAAAAAAGTGTATACGTCTTCGTCCTGGATACAATTGAATAACACCTCAAATTAGACGCATTAAATGATGGTACAATCCAAGAGTTTAGGAGCCTTTAGCAGTCATTGATTGAACAAGATTTTTATCATTTTACTTTCAACATTTTCTATTAATTTACTGCATGGTTTAAAAGTTTCAACGCTAAATGTCATCCTACAATTAAAACTTAATAATTAAACGTAATTGGGACAAAACAGGGGAAAACGGTTCATTTAAGTGAAACACAAGTGGATATTCTGGAAAATATCAATATAAATGGAACAATGTTGTGCAACTCACTACTCTGCAAATTGCAGGGTAGTATGTTTTTTTCAGAGTGATTACCGGCTATCAGGAACTAAATATCCCGCACAAAATGCAAGAAAAATGACAACAGATGAAACACAGCATGCTCCCTAGTGCAATTGACAAAACATACTGCGTTACAGAGTATTTATAGCTCGTAAAATGAAAAACAGCATAACCATACAAATTGCGATGATGAATAAGATTACTGCAGATCCTAAACATATGAGACTTATCCAGAACAGAAAGGTTTTTTAGTAAACTGAGCAAGTGCTATATACAACAACAAAGACTAGCCTTTATCCCAAAAAGATGAGATCAACTACATAATGCAAGAATCTATCTCCCGTGATCATACACAAAAATGTTCCTCCTTGTACTCTCTCCTATTTAGAGCCATATCTTTTCTCCATATCTGCTCACATCCTTCATCCAAGTCACCTTTGGCTGTTTCGACCGCATTTAAGGTCTCCATCACCCCAACTTCCCACCTTCTTCACAGTTGCATTTATTATTTGGAGTCTAACATGTCCAAACCAACACAACCGATTCTCCGTTAACTTATTATCAGTAATCGCTACTTCAACTTTCTTTTGAATATCCACATCTCTAATTTTATCCTTCAAGGTGCTTCAACACATCCACTTTAATATATGTATCTCTGCTACACTCATCTTAAAATGCTCCTTCTTGAAAGTGCTCACTCCGATCCATACAATAATGCAGGTCTAATTGTCATCCTATAGAATTTCTTTTTTCACCTTAAGGGTACACGCCGATCACACTATATTTGAGCCATTCAGATTTTATTGTATGAGTGACATCTTGATCAATGTCTTCATTCCTTTGGAGAACCGATCTTAAATATTTAAAACATTCGCTTACATGCAACTCTTTACCATCCAAAGTCACACTATCTATACTTAGCCTCATGCTAAAATGACACTTCATATACTCCATTTTATTCCTATAAACTCCAAAACCTCTAGAATACAACATTTGTCTCCATTACACTAATTTAGCATTCACCCTCTCACTAATGAGCAGTGATATATACTTCCAATAAAATCATGATCAATCTCCTAATGTTACTTCTAAATTATTATCAGCAGATTAAAAGAACTGTGCCAGCAGGATATGACCAGAAGTGACATCCTGTAAAACCAAATCTATGCCAAAAATTGATACCAACAACTCTTCCCACCACAAACTCAACCTATTCCACCACAATGAGAAGCAATCATGCTCACTAGTAATTATTTGGGACCAAGATTTCCAGTCTTAAGGAATGAAGGCCGTGAACAACTGGGTTTCTTAAGAGGGCCTTGAAGGAGAATGACTAAGGAAGTGGTTCTAGAATTATAAAGGTGTTGCATATGGAGGAACGAGAAAGGTTCCTATGTGTAGTTAAAGAAAGTTCATCTAATAATGATTCCTGCAGACCCCATGTACCCTGATGCAAAAGAAGTTCCTTCAAAGCAGAAAGTGGAAGAAGGAAATACTCAAACAGTTAGATCACGTCCTTCAATAAACAAAATGGTTAAATTGATACTTTGAAGCTTTAACCACCTATGACGGTTCTTGAAAAAAGACAACTAAGTACTTTATGTAACTAGCTATCCAAAAATTACAGTAAAGGGAAAGGAATTGACGTTCTTTAATTAAACTTATTCAAGGAAGAAGAATTTGAATGGGAAATGAAAAATTATGTCGCAAGAAGTGACGTCAACAGTAGGCTTTCTTTGTTTTCTTTTGAAGACTCAAAGACTCCTAATTCTTCCTTTATACATTTAATGATATACACATTTCTCATTAGGCTTCCATAAGGATACTGCTAACACTCACCTTCAGGTAGTTATATAGCCCAGTTTAAAGCTTTAATTTGGTTCTACAGGTTTTCATGACCTGTTTAGATTATAGTAAGCGGTAATAATTGGTAGGATTAGTAATTATGTAATTTAGAATAGAAAGTCTATGCCAATGCCCATGCGGATGAAACTTCTCCCCAATCACGTGTTCTTCATAAATTCCTTAGTTCTTAATACCACCTCAAAAGTGGCAATGAAAGGTAAACGAATTTCTGATGAAAATCTTCTATAAAATATTTGGGAATGGACAAGCATTACCATGGACATAGGCATGAGGGACTGCTAGCATAAGTACACTATAAAGCCCACTCATTTTCTACCATCTATTACTGCTTAAAAGATGGGTCGTTAAGGATCAAATGAGCACATTAAACTTGAATGTCCATTATCAGGTCATATGGGCCCCACTCAACGCCTTAGACTTTTTGGTGATATAAAGAAGAAATAGATACAAACAAAGAAATAGTCTAACTTGCTCCCATAAACATAGAAAACATGTTTCTAAAAACTTTAGAGTTCATCTGTTGGCCTTCTAATCACTTCAAATCTTAGATATGACTATCCCCTGATTCTTTTGATCATTAGGTTCATCACATGATTATTTTTTTCCCTAAAAAATAATCAAGATTAAACAGAAATAGCAAATCAAATGCTGTTTTAATTGAAGATATGGCATTGAACACATGGTGACTTTTATTTGTCATTTAACCTCTCGTAAAGAAAGATACGACTATCTATCTGTTGATTCCTCTAAGTGTTTTGGCAATGACAAACTCGGTTCCTAATGGGTTCTATGTCTAGATGTGTATAGACCATTACATGTGTTCCAGAGTAGGAGCAAAGGGAAGATGAGCTGCATCAATTACACTTAGTCTACCCATACAGAGGAGAAAGAACTAAAGGAAAAGCAGAAGCAATGTATCACTTTTAATGGAGTTTGAAGAGGAGTTCCAATCTACCACGGTCGGATGTTCCAAAGTTGGATTGGTTCACAAGTTTTCTAGAGAAGCCCAAGTTTCACGGAGCAAAGAAAGAATCCTAAGCATGAGTATGCTTTAGGGAATTTGTAGCACATATGAAGGATGTAGATGGCTCAACTTAGCTCAAATTTCTTTGCATTAAAATATGTTTTCAAAGTGATTTTTGTCTTGGAAATTTGGAAACTAAAAATCCTGGCAATTTTGGTTTTATCAAACGATGAAGATTTTCAGCAAAAGTTTTCATTTCTTTTCCCTGTATTTCTTCCGTACAAGCAAAAGGACTTTCGGACAACAAAGAAAAATGATTTTAGGAAAGTACAAAGTGGTTAGTATCTACCATACTTATAGCACAATGGGTAACTAACTTTGTACTTCTCCTTCCTTATTTCATACAAAGTTGTGAGTGAGTTGTACCTATAAACATATGTATATAAGTATCCCATTTCCCCACTTCATAAATGCACTTCACTGACCAAAACCTTGAGCTTTCACGAAAAGTATTTCTAAGTGTCAGTAGCCATCCTTGAGCCGAGCTTGTTCCATTTATATCCATCCTACGTGCCTTACTACTCATTTGTAATCTTTTGTGTAAGCTTATTGTATGGAGTTATGCAATAGGTAGAGTGTGAGTTGTAGAACATAAAGTTAAGTTCAAGAGATAAAAGAGTGAATGACTTAGAGAAAAGAGTCAAATGGTGTAAAGAGAGGCGAGAAAGAGAGAAGGAAACTCGTTGTTCAAAGTGGAACACGAGAGGGAGAAATCTTCAATAATGGGACCGTGACCTTTAGAGACAACAAGAAGGGCGATATTGTTAGTGTTGGAAAGGTCAAAAGATCTAGTTCCCATTTTGTAGATACTGTATTTTTGATAGAAGGTTTGATGCACAATTTACTTAACATATCACAATTTCGTGATAAAGGCAACTCTGTATGTTTTACTTCTAAAAAATGCATTGTTTTTAATAATGACACTAGAGAAGTGATTTTGAAAATAACTCGTAAAGGGAACGCATATACAGTGAACTTTAATTAGATTCTAAGGAACAATCTGACTTGTCTAAGTATTTTGGAAGATGATCCACTACTTTGGCACAAGAGATTCAGATATACTAGTCTTTCACTTCTCAACAAGCTAAAATCAAAAGATTTGGTTGTAGGCTTGCCCGCAATCAAGTTCCAAATAAATCAAGTGTGTGATATATGTGTAAAAGGAAAGCATGTTAGAGGTTTCTTCAAATCTAAAAACATTATGAGTACATCAAAGCCATTGAAACTTATCCATATGGATTTATGTGATCCTATGCGTGTGCAAAGTAGAAGTGGAAAGCGTTTCGTACTTGTTGTTGTTGATAATTACTCACGTTTAACTTGGGTATTGTTCCGCAATAGCAAATATGAAACCTATGATGAATTTGTTGCATGGACTAATCAAATCCAAAGGTCTACAGGAAACAAAATTATACAATGAGGAGTGACCATGGAACAGAGTTCCAGAAGTACATATTTGATAAATTTGCATGGAACATGGTATAACTCATAACGTTTCAGCCCTAAGAACACCACAGCAAAATGGGGTTGTGGAGAGAAATAATTGAACCGTGGAAGACATGACAAGAACAATATTGATTGCAAGTGGTCTCCCTATAAGTTTTTGGGCAAACAATCAACACGGCTTGCTATGTGATCAATAGAGTGATGATAAGCCCGATTGTGAACAAAATTCCTTATGAACTTTTAAAAGGAAGAAAACCTAATTTTCTTATTTTAGGGCATTTAGGTGTAAATGCTTTGTTCATAACAATGATAACAAAAAAAAAAACTGTGTATTGAAAAATGTGTATATATTATTTTTTATGAAACTTTCTTACTAAATCCTAGACATGAACAAGATGATTTCGAGATTGGGATGGTGCGTCTCATTGACAGATGAAAAAGAAGGTTTAAAAAGCAACATCAGACTACTGAAATTAAAGAAAATCTAGAACAGCAAGCCTGATGATGTTCCAAAATTAAATAAAGCAAATGGAATAGCTAAACTGGAAGTTCCAAACCAGTTCCATTCAAGATGGCAATCAAAATGTATCTGTTCCAGCCCAAACCTTGGAAACATCAGAATTTCCATCCTCTAGATGTCATCATAAGTGATCTAGAGAAAGAAACACAAACAAGGTCATAATTAAGGAACTTATGTGCCTCTCATACGTTCCTATTATCTATAAACGATGTTGATTGGATAGTCGCCATGCAGCAGGAGTTGAATGAGTTTGAACAAAACAAGGTTTGGCATCTCGAGCCAAAACCATCACATGAAAGGGTGATTGGGCTCAAATGGGTATTCCGGAACAAGATGGATGAACACGGAACCACCATCATGAACAAAGCAAGATTGGTTGTTAAAGGTTATAACCAACAGGAAGGTATTGACTTTGAAAAAAATTTTGCTCCTGTTGCTAGGCTTGAAGCTATTAGAATTCTTGTTGCATTTGCTGCTTTTATGGATTTCAAATTGTACCAAATGTATATAAAATGTGCTTTTCTAAATGGGTATTTAATTGAAGTGGTTTTTGTGGAACAACCACCATAAATCAAAGGTTTCCCAATCATGTTTACAAGTTTGACAAAGCTCTCTATGGGCTAAAGCAAGCTCTTAGAGCATGGTACGAAAGGTTGTCAAAATTTCTTTTGAATAATGATTTTAAAAGAGGTAAGGTTGATAAAACTCTATTTCTGAAGTCAAAAGGAACTCATCTTTTGGTTGTGCAAATATATGTTGATGATATATTTTTTGTTCAACTAATGAGTCTTTATGCAAGTATTTTGCGGATCTCATGGAGAGCGAATTTGAATTGAGTAAGATGGGAGAGCTTACCTTATTTTTTAGGTTGCAAAATAAGCAAACTGAGAAAGGATGATCATTCACTAACAAAAATAAATCAAAGATCTTTTTTCAAAAGTGAATCACACTCCCATGGGAACAACAACAAGGCTCGATGAAGATCCCAAAGGAAAAAGCATAGATCAAACTAAGTAAACAAGAATGATTGGATCCTTATTGTACTTAACCGCTATTGGGCTAGACATTGCCTTTAGTGTGGGTTGTAGCTCCTACAGCATGTTGTTCCCAAATGTTGTGGATAAAACAATAGTTAAGAGACTTTGGTATGATCTTAAACTGTGTTTTATTGTGATAACACTAGCGCCATATATATATCAAAAGATCTCGTGCATCATTCTAGAGTCAAGCATATTCACATTAGGCATCACTTTCTTAAGGATAATGTTGAAAAAGGCTTCATCAAATTAGAGTTTTGCCAAACTAAAAATCAAATTGCTGATATTTTGACTAAACCATTGAATAGGAAAAAACATGAAAAGATGAGATTGGAACTAGGTATGATGATGCGAATTCATTGATTGCTCTTGAAATCCACCAAGGTATGATCCAAAACAAAATTCTTGTTACAAGCCTTTCACAAGTTTTTCGTGCTCCTATGCATAGTTAAAGTCTTGCTTGGCAAATGTTCTTCATGAGTAACTCTACTTTGGTGTGTTAAAAGGCTTGAGTAATTGACGTGTTCCAAACATGTTTCCTTGTTCCATCCATTTTGCCAGTCTATAATTTCATTCTAACTATTTAAATTCCTTTTATACACTATGTACTTCCTAATATGTACATTTATATATTATGAACTCTTGTAAAAAGTTTAACCACTTTTGTACTTAAAAGCTATTTTGTAAGAATAAAAACCTTTCCTTTATCTTGCTTTATACTCCATACATTTATGAGTATATCTATGAACAATTGCCTATTGTAGTTTCTAATCATTAGTACGAAAGAGTACTTGAGAAAATAAGGGAGTTACATTACAAGTTAATATATTTAAATTGTTTAATGCACCTTGTTTTACGGTCCAAAAGAAACCATCTCTTCACACAACTGCCTTCTCATAACTATCCCTCTTACCAATATTTCTCAACTTTCAAATCATTTCATCCATCACACTAAATCGTCACTTCCAAATTTTCTCTACCTTTCCTCTCCCTTCTCTACACTCATCCATGGCGAAGAACAAAGGCACAACCTCTAAGGGTAAGACCATTTCAACACTACAAACCAAGAAAATTGTCTCCAACCCTAAAACCCACCTTCTGCAAGTGTTCCACCCACTAAACCCACAAAACTTCCCAACCCTAAACTGAAAGATTTGAAACGAAAAGGGAGTTCTTTACCATCTACGTGAAAAAAAATAAAAGTCAATGCAACGTCTCAAGGGAAAGGTGGCCTACACTCAAGGAATTGGAGGGATGTGTGAAGCGACTGACTCCTAGTTTCTCCATCGACATTATGTGGTGCAACATAAGTAAGTTTCATGAACTGCTACACATTCTGAAATACCAAGGTTGTGTTGAATTGTTTGTCACACATGCTTGTAAACCTTTTTATCATTATGCTATGTTGGAATTCATAGAGAATTTTGAGTATAATGAGGGAACTTGTACAAGCAAAGTTGGAAATATCGATATTACTTTTGATAATGATTTCTTAGGCGATTTGTATGGTGTGCCCAAAGGTGGTTTTGGTGAATATTTCAAGTATAAGTCCAGTGCAATTATGGGGTAGATAAATACCGAACAAATCATAGAATTTGTTGGGAGGACATAAAACTTCGACCACCACAAACTGTTATTTAACATTGTGTGGAGGGGTGTGGTTCCTAGGACTCAAAAGAGGGGGGAAGCGACTCTACTTCACTCAATCATTATTTATTGTCTTGCAAACAAGGTACAAATCAACTTTTGCTCGTTGATGATTCAACATTTAAACCACTGCATCCC
This sequence comes from Dysphania ambrosioides, assembly GCA_026401315.1. Lineage (NCBI taxonomy): Eukaryota > Viridiplantae > Streptophyta > Magnoliopsida > Caryophyllales > Amaranthaceae > Dysphania > Dysphania ambrosioides. The sequence goes on from CM048666.1 coordinate 19,968,714, forward strand.
TAAATACATGGTAGGACATGGGTCCTTGTTGACTTCGGTGTTTGAAAGTTTCAGTGTGGATTTGAGCAAATATGGTGTAATTCCATTAAGACCTTGTCAAATCGGAAATTAAGAGTTGTAAAACGAAGATTCCAATGGTTGAGAAAAACAAGAAATATGTGAGTTTGTCTGCTAAGAAATCACTAAAGTTACCTGCTGAAAAATCTGTGCTTTTGCCTGCTGAAAGAAAGAAGTGGGCAAGCCAAAAGAAAAGGTGGTCCAAAAGGCCGTGAACAAAGCAGCTGAGAAAGAAATGAAGGTTGTGTCATCCAAAAGGAGAAGCATGCAAGTTGCTACGCAAACCAAAGCACCACGTGCTGCTACCTTTGTGGATATGACAAATGAGGAAGAAGATGAGAGTGAAGATGCAAAGGAAGATATAGATGAAGAAGGTGATGAGGGGGAACAACCTGATGAGGAGTCTCAAGATCATGAGGAAGGACAAGATGACAATGAGTCCGGTGTAGGGACTGATTCTGAGGATCAGGAAAAGGCTCAGGAAGAACATAAGAAAGAAACAGAAGACAAGTCAGAGCAAGGGGATAGTGTTAATTCTGAGGAAGAGGCTGAAGAAGATGATAATACCCCAAAAAAGGGAGAATCATCCTCTGTCGACATTATTGACTTTGCTGAAATTGTGCAGAGGAATTAAGTTGAGGCAAATGGACTATTTACCGCCCTGACTAAGAGTATTGACAGGCTTTGTGCAAGAATGTCGAGTGAACAGTAGGAACTCTGGTTGCAACTGTTCTGTTCAAAAGCTTGAAGGGGCTGTCAATGATTATCAATCATCAAGCTCTACTGTTCACAAGCTCATTCTGTATCGCATTGATGAAGTTGCTTTTGAAGTGATAGAGCAGGATCAACCTGAATGTTCCAACTAGTTCAGATGTTTTCCAGATGCCACCTCTGTTCCCGATAAGAATTGAACCCAACCTCCCCTACCTTTGTAATTTTTAGTGCATAACAATTTAACTACTTTAACTCTATGTGTGCTACTATTTTAACTCTACTGCTACTATTAGTTATCTTAAACTTGTATTATGGTTTAACTTCTTTTACTTATGCTCAACTGTTTGGATGGTAGTTTGGAACATTTATATTATGACTAGTATTATTATATGCTCTTATGGATTGCTTATGGTTTATGTCTTGCCTAGTATTATGCTTTAGATGATTTCATTCCTTAGTGAAAACTGTGTTTGGATGATGCCAAAAGGCAAAGAGAGGTAGCAACCTATGAAGAAGCAAAGTCCTAGTGAAGGTTACACTCTTTTTGTTATTTTTACTTGTTCCAAATGCTCTTATTTTGATTACTGGCAAGGTTATTTAAAAAATTTACTTTTCTTATTTTCTTTGATCTCTTTTATGGTCACTTTCTGTTTTAATTTTTAATCTTTTACTCTAGTTTTTCTATTAGCCATATTTTGATAGTTGGTAAGGTTTAGTTAATTTTAGTAGTTTTTCTTTTTCTTAAAAAATCTATCTTATTTGATGATTGGTAAGTTTTAGTTTAAATTTTAGTTGTTTTCCTTTTAATATTTCTTGTTGCTTTATCTATGTTTTTCGTCTCTTTAGTTAATAAGTGTTGCTTCTTGCTCATAGCTTGCAAAGTTTGTCATCAACAAAAAGAGAAAATATCATACCTCTAAGTGTTTTGGCAATGACAAACTCTGTTCCTAATGGGTTCTATGTCTAGATGTGCGTAGATCGTTACATGTGTTCCAGAGTAGGAGCAAAGGGGAGATAGGCTCATCAACTACACTTATTCTACCCATAAGGAGGAGGAAGCACTAAAGGAAAAGCAGAAGCATTGCATCACTTTTGATGGAGTTTGAAGAAGAGTTCCAGTCTATCACGGTCGGCTGTTCCAAAGCTAGATTGGTTCACATGTCTTCTAGAGAAGCCCAAGCTTCATGGAGCAAAGAAAGAAGCCCAAGCATGAGTTTGCTTTAGGGTATTGGTAGCACGTACCAAGGATGTAGATGGCTCAACTTAGCTCAAATTGCTTTGCAATAAAATACGTTTTCAAAGTGATTTTTGTCTTGGAAATTTGGAAACTAAATCTTGGCAATCTTGGTTATATCAAACAACGAAGATTTTCAGCAAAAGTTTTAATTTCTTTTCCCTATATTTCTTCCATGCAAGCAAATGGACTTTCGAACAACAAAACAAAATGATTTTAGGAAAGTACAAAGTGTTTAGTCCCAACCGTACTTGTAGCACAATGGGTAACTAACTTTGTACTTCTCTTTCCTCATTTCACGCAAATTTGTGGGTGAATAGTACTTATGAACATGTGTATATAAGTACCTCTTTTCCCCACTTCATAAATGCACTTCACTGACCAAAACCTTGAGCTTTCACGAAAAATATTTCTAAGTGTTAGTGGCCATCCTTGAGCTGAGCTTGTTTTATTCATATCCATCCTACGTGCCTTAGTGTTCATTTGTAATCTTTTGAGTAAGCTTATTTTATAGAGTTATGCAATAGGTAGATTGTGAGTTGTAGAACTTAAAGTTAAGTTCAAAAGATAAAAGAGTGAGTGACTTAGAGTTAAGTCAAATGGTGTAAAGAGAAGAGAGAAAGAGAGAAGGAGACTCGTTGTTCAGAGTGGAACACGAGAGGGAGAAATCCTAATAGAGTGTATTAGGCGTTGCTCAAATAGTAAACAGTTAGAAATCCCTGAGTAGGGTCGTGGTATTTTCTCTTGGGATGGGCACAAGAGTTTCCATGTGAAAAAAACTTTGTTGTCCCTTTCTGTCGTTCCAGTTTGTTTCTATGTTCCTGTTGTTCTAATTCCGCAAGAATTGAAAATTCCCCATTCCCCTCACTTCCAATTCACCCCCCTCTTGTTAATGTCCATCTATATATCACTATCAAACATAAAAGTCAATTCAATCATGCTATTAGTAGTTGATAAAATATTTAAATCAGTAATCAGAGCATATCACACCCTAATGTTTTACAGCTTAAAAATCCAATAACTAGAACCAGTTTATCTTTCTTGGAAGTTAAGGGGTCGTGTTTGCTGAAGGCAACAACTAGGGCTATTGAGATCCAAGAAAAAAGAAAAATTGTTCTAAGAGATTGTCAGGACAATGTTTTTGTTAGCTGCAGCAACAAAGCAAAATGGATCTAAGATTTGGATTGTACCTTCTCCAAGAAATGACCAATGCACAAGACATAATCAATTGGTGATTTCAATGGTTTACTGTGCACTATTTCCCCTAAAATGCGATCAATAGCAGAGCCCTGTATTCAAAAGCACAAAGGGAAAAAGAGAACTAGCATGTAAAACACATTTCCAACAATGGATATCAAATAAAGCAATCACATAATGTGATAAACAAATTACCTTTGTAACACCTACTGGCCGAACCTCAACAGACCTACTACCTTGCACAACTTCTACAGATGCATTAGAAATAGGGCCAGTCCAAAGATGCTGTAACATGTCTCTTGCTTGCAATTTTCCAAACTCAAAATCTGCAGAAGCCGAATCATAATACAGATGAGGATGAAACATATAGGTAAACTGGGAGAAGAATTCTAGCAAGTAGGTGGTCAGAAAATATACCAGCATATTTATAGTTCCACACAAGGGAAATAGTGCGAAGCTCAATTGTCGAACGAGGAGTTCTTTCTTTAAAATACTCAAAAACGTGCTGTATAAATATAAATCAAACATCCATAGTGAATATAGAGACTAGATCATGATAAAAACAAATATGCTAGCTTGAAAAATCAAGCTACGCAACATCTCAGAGGATTATGTGTTAACTTTCTATGAGGCAAGAGATAGGGGTAGTACATATACACTAGCAATCCAATCCGGATTCAAATGTTCCGGCATTGTTGTCATCCAATCCCCTCTTCTTGTGTGCCGTAAGAACATTCCATGCTCTGCTGCCAACCACATGTCATAATCCCCAAAAATCTGTACATTTTAGAATAGAAACAGTTACTAGACAGATTAGGATCAAAACCATGTCCTTTGTACACTTCATCATGACACTAAATGTCCAATGGAAGGATTAATATGATATGATCAGTGTTACAAAGATGTAAGAAAGAATAACTGTATGTCTAGTTAAGCCACAAAAGCATGGTCACACGAGTTGCTCAATACATTGATCTAGAAGCAGGAAAAAGATAACAAATAAAAGAAGAGGATAGATTGAGCACATTATCTAAATCATTTCTGCGGCTTCCACTGAGAACAATGACTGTTGATTTTGGGTCATTGCAGAGCTTACTCAGAGGCTCATTCAGTTCTGGATGCAATTTAAAGTTCATATCCTTTACTTGATCTCCTCCCCGTCTACCAGGAGTATCAATTGCTTCAGTCAATGCTGAATTGAATCCCTGGAATTTAGAGTATCAGTCAATATAGTAGCCCGCTAAACAAATGTCGAAAACCAAGGGTTCTGGGTAGAATGAAGAAGTATCAAAAAATGAACACATTGTGAATAGTTGAATTCAAATAGATCAGATATCTACGCCAAAAGTTATGCTTCAGATTACAAATACATAAATGAGTTTTCTTTGTATGGAGTAAATAAATCCTATAACTCAAAAGAAAAAACCATAAAATAATCACCTATGCACCATTTAAAGATTAATTCTACAGAAAAACATATTGAAAACTCTACAACTAAAAGCTTATTCGAAAAGATTGGACACCATGACAGCAGATCAAATTCCTTGATAAAAGTTGTACCAAAGTGAATACTGACAAACTGGTGGTTCAGTAATTTCAATGGAGGTATCTTCAAGTAGATAGATACCTGAAACCTGACAAATGTTACCATAACTGTTTCATAAAACAAATCTGTAATAGACAACTATAGTAGAGTTGAAGCTTCATGATCACTACGTCACAATTCTAGGTTAATTCAGTTCACCCAAAAAAGCCAGCTTGTGCCCAACTTCACAGCCCATGTTTTTAAACCTAAAGCAAAAGTGATTTCTTTGTGGAACAGACAAACTAGCATTTTTTGACAGGTTAACATAGGATCCAAATGTAAGGATCCTAAAGTGTAGTACCTAGGAGTTTGATTTAGTAAATACACTAGGAGGGCATCCCTAGAGATAAGAAAAACTAAAGAGCTCTTAAGTCCCAGAGCATGAAACTTGGGTTAAGGTGGCAAAAGGCTTTCCAGTTGGAACAGAAAGTCCAATTACATCCAATTTGGTGGGTGTCAGGCTGGAAGAGTAAGTGAAAGCTGAATAAAATCTGGTGAAAATTTAGAGACTGGAAATGTTTCACTAGGAGCATTTCTAATTTCTACAATTTAGTCATTTAGATGCCTGGCCGAGCCAGAATTTTATATTTGACGGTGCACTATCTCGTACGATAATGCTTCAAAAAACTGACATCTAATAACACTTCTAGGTGATGTGAAAAAAATCTAAAATTTATAATGGTGACATTTTTGGAATATATTTCTAGATATATTTGCACTCGAATTTTAAAAATTCAATGCAACACAATTGTATGAATTACAAACAATACAATGCAATAGCTTAGTCTAATTAAAAAGAACTCATAAACTAGTTAAAAGATGTGATTACATTTTTTTTTATAAATAATTTCCCCTTAACATTATTCACCTTTTTAGTTATTTAGAACAATAATTTTCTTCAAAACAAAAATTTTTAATTGAAGAAATATATTTAAAAAATTAAGAAGGATAAATTAAATACAAATTAAAAGAGCAAAAAGTAAAAGGGATTTGTAGCAGTTGGGATCGAAACCAAAACAAACATGACATAAGATCTATGTAGACGAGATTGGCCACTGTTGACTACAGTCTTATTTTGAACGGGGGGGGGGGGGGGGGGGGGGGGGGATGTGTAGTTTACATGAATGACCAGGACTAATAGTAGTTCTTCCAATGCCTAAATCTAGACAACTACAGGATCTTTGTTCAGCTTATTAAGGAAAAATAAAGTTAACCGTATATTATGAATTGACAAGGGTGAATGAGTAAGCTAGGTATTTATATATAATTCTGTCATCCTATATACCACCCATTAAACATTATACAAATGAAAGAGAAAACACTTTATTTAATGGGAAAGCAGAAAATTTTATTAGAGAAACTATAAGTTGGACTAACAAAAATAAGTGGGAAATAAATAGGGAGACTTAAAATTCAGCTCTACTGTATACTTCAGCATTATAACCCTATCCCTGTTTTTGGTTTTTGAACTCACAATTTCGAAATAATCAAACATATTAAAAGTAACAACAGCTCTAAGTTATCTCCATGCTTATAGTTACACATAAAATTTCCATAAAACTGGGTTTAAAGCAAAGGCCTCACTTGCTAGATACTTGAGCTGACCCATTTAGAAAGGGAAATGATTTTGGCACAAGCAAAATTGTAATTGGCCATCCACTTGTGAGTAGAATACAAAAAATTGTGTTCTCACAAGGGGGTGTGCCAAAATCAGTTTCCATTTAGAAGCTGCAACAGCTGAAGCACTGCTCAGCAGTCAGCTACGAATAAATAGAATTTTATAATATTGATACAGGTTAAGAGATATGGCTTAGTGTATTGGAAAAAATGGCTTTTATAAAAGAATTAAAAAAAGTAGATTAAAGAGTAAGAGAAGCCTAAACATGCATGCAGATTTTGATCTAATTAACAAAAATAGATTTCAAACAAATTAGCATCTAAATTAGGAAAGAAGGGGAATGTACACAAAAGACAAACTGTATAATACCAGTATGAGTAGTCGATTACTACAATTCAGGAAACTATTGATTGCTTCTTCAACTGGAAGTAAGGGGCGGATTTGTGTTATCCTCAACTGAGCCTCTACAACTGTGTCATTCAGCTCACTACAAAAAATGGAAGCAACAGTTAAATCAAAAAAACATTACAGCTGGATCATTTGCCAGAAATTTTAATTGTCTTCAATCTTTCTTCTAACACAATTGCCTCTTCCACTATAATTAAATTTTTTCTTGACCTAGCCTTAGGGTCTCTATATATGCTTGTTATAGGGTTTTCTTCCACCCATATATTGAGAAGGTCATTACATTTTCTCTTATGATGACTTATTTTCTATCCCATTGCTAGAATTCAAGAAGCCAAATAATAATGAATCAGCAATTGTGCAGTACCATCAACTTCAATACATGGAGGCACTTTCCATGTTTCATTCACAAGGCCTTCAACTTGGAAGCTGGTTAACACCCTTCCCCCACCCACACACAAATTCCATCTATGAAAAAGCTGCAGGTATCCAAAGAAAAGCAAGATAAACGATTTGGGGTAGGTATTGAAAATCACTTATGTTTTGTACATGGTTTATCTTTACAGTGACAACTGTTCTTAGCTGTGTTGTGCAAATTCTTGATACTTCTTATTTTCTTAATCAATAAATTTAATGCCACAGAAGTATAACCCAAGTAATATACTACAAAGCCAAATGCAAAATGAAAATGTATTCAATGGAAAGTCACACACCTTACGAAAAACTCAGCCCACTCCTGAGCAGTATGCTCTGTAACATGTAAAAAGTTAATTTGATGCCTTTTTTCTCTCTCTTCATCTGACATATTTAAGGCTTTACCAATTGCAGCAGCTACCTCAGTGATATTCCAGGGGTTAACCAAGAGAGCTCCAGCTCCTAGAGATTGTGCAGCTCCAGCAAACTGTCCAAACAAAAGCACATACTGAGAGCAACAAAAGGACCATAGCATAAAGGACAACCATTAAAAAAACAGGGGCTCTTTTTTCTGATCATGCATGCATGGACAGTTTATTCTGTCTACTGAATGACAAATCATTAGCATATTCAATTCATTGAAATGTTTGTTTCTATGAAAATCATAAACTGGTTATAAAATAGTTGATCGTTTAACTAGCTTTACAACACAACCTATTAGACTCAAAAGTAAATGATCAAAATATGCTTTCTTTGCATAAATCTATGGCAAATCAAAGGTTCTTAAGTTATGGCATATTAAAAAGGTCAAAGAGGAGTAAAAGAAAAAGATTGTCAAATGTTACCCCGTAAGAGTTCATACACTTGGTTTTACAGGTAAAAGAAATGCAAGAATTCACTTGGGTACATGATGTATGCATATAATTAGATACATCTGTATTAATATTAAGTCTTACCTCACTAAGAATGAGCACACCCTTTTTTGCATCTTGGCATGCCACAAACTCATAGCTGACCAAATTCATTCCATCTCTCAACGAAGTTACCAATGCTACATCTGGAAGAGAAAAAAATAAGTGTGGGAAAAATCTGCACTGGCCATTGGAAAAGGAAAAAAAAAACATACATTCGTAATATGACTTTAACTGAAACAGAACCTAGCTTGTCAGGAAAAGGAAGTAGACAAGGCGCCATGTGGGATAAGACCTTAGTGGTAATCCCATAAAAAAAAAAAGATCACAGATGCAGTTGCGGTAATGGTCACATTATTGTGGATGTGGTTTGAGCCAACGCATTGTAAATTTTTTCAAAAAATTCACATTAATGGTTTTAAGACTCTTTTTTCATTTCTAAAGTTTATGAAGTATTCTTTCAACAGAATATAAATAAGTCAAAATATGAGTGGAACATATATATATATATATATATATATATATATAGTGAACAAGTGACTATGTAAATTATCATGTTTCATAAACCACATAAGATTAAAAAAATAATTTTGGCGAATTTTTACAAAAGAACGGTTGTAATAGGTTAAAAAAATTCCAACACAGCACGTCACGGTTAACGTGGAGAGAAATATGTGATTTTTGTTGCAGTATTATGTAACATTGTTTTATGGAACAGAAAAACCAACACTTGTTACAAAAGTGGCAGTTCTGTAATGGATTGATTTTTAATTCCATGGTGGTACTTGGCTAAGACCTAAATTGTAAAGATATGTTTATAGAAGTTAAATAGATAAATATTATCGAAATTTGAATAATTATACGATCAGTGTCCTAAACAGACCAAACAAAACTATTCAACAGTTCAGAGTTAGATAAGAAGAGAAAGAGCGAAGATCTCGATGAATATTAATAGAGGGAATAGGGAAGGGAAAAGCAAGAGAATCATTTTCAGAGTATTTTACTTAGTTTTGGGAGAGAACAAACCTCTCAATCTTCCTCTTCAATTATCTAGTTTATATCATTAACTCTAAGAAGTATAGAAATAATTACCAATTCTAGAAGATAGTCTGAATCAAGTTGACAAACATAAAATAAAAAATTCTGTATTTATGGATAAAAGCAAGTTATACACATGTAGTTCTTCTTGTGTTAATTATATGCATCTGATAGAAGAATGTATGCCTATACGTAGAGTTGTCATGGAGGACAAAAGGATGTTTCTATCGTTTTCAGCCATGCCTACCAAAGTAAAGTAAACAGAGATTCAGACCTGGTAACATATATTGGCTTCTCAACCAAAATTTAAACATAGACACCTCACAACTCAATTGAATACTTCCATACTAAGTTGAACTGAAAGTTGAAAACCAAGGACTTCAATAATGATGATGTCAACTGTGGTGAAAAATTAATACCAGTCACTGCATATAGAGCACATAGGGCATGGAAGTCGAGGGAACGATCCTGCAAATAGATCAAAATCCTCTTTTATCAAAAATCTCAAAAGTTAGTCTGAAGTAGAATACCTAAGAAAAGAGCTAAAGGTGGAACAATCACTATGTAAATCTGACATACCATGTCAGTTACATATCTTTAAAGTCATGTTATAGATATTTCACAGGATCACATCCAACTGTCCCCTTGAAATATGGAGGTAATTACCATAATGGATGCTGTCTTGGATAAATGAATGCAAACCATTCACTAAGAAGAAGTTATCATGATAATATGCCAAGTGAACTGCTCATTTTGAATTCTACTGTTTCACCTGAACAATGACTTTTACCACTGATAGCTGGTAGGAACATTGCTTTTTGCAAGCATCCATCCCAATCGTATCATCAATATTTAAAACATTGCTTTACATCCGTCCTATACCTAACACCAATTTTTGAGGCCTTGAGTCTAAATATCATTCCACGTACTATGAAATTTTAATTTAGAGGAACCAGCAATATAAAATTTTTATCCTCCCTGATACCATAACCACATGACTATCCTGGACTAAAAAATACTCTTTCGTCCCAATTTATTTGCTACAATTTCTATTTTAATACGTTTCAAATTATTTGCTACATACCCAATATAGTAATAAGTAAATTCCTAATCTACCTTTACTTTTGTCCCCATCCCACCCAAACCCTAGACTAATCCACCCCGAAAATAACCCTAATCCTAATTTCCTCTCTGTCTTCCTTGCTTTCTCTTTGTAAATTAGGTTCTCCTATTCTTTGTGTTCCCTAATCCCTCCATTTTCCACCAGATTAATAAGGTTTGCATCTTCATGGTCCTTTTGATACCCAATATCGCATCTTCTGGAATTGGGGTTGAAGTTTTGAATTCATGGAGAAAGGGAGTGGATTTGCTAAACCTAGACAAACTTACTTCGGTTTTGAAGAGGATTTGTTCCCACCTAGTGAGATGCGTCGTCTTCAACGAATTCTCTGCGAATTGGCTGCAGAATCCTCTAAGAAACCTATGGCTGCTAAGGCAGCGCTGGAATCCTCTAGCTCTGCTCTATCTCAGTTGCCTATCAACACCACTCCAGAACCACCACCCTGGTCTTTGCTACTTGGTCGGCGTACTCTTACTGGTTTTCCAAAAGACATGAGTATCCTCTTCACCCCTAACTTGTGTCTTAGTTTTGTGCATTGATGTGTTGCACTCCGAATATGTTTTGGTTTGGGATTAATTTTTTTTTGTAGCATGTTTGAGTGTTTTACATCCCTTATGTTTCGGTTTTTTTGTTCTTGACCCATTTTGTATGTGGATCTGTTTTGTTAGGATGATTGAAGTATTCGTTGTTGGTGGTGGTTGTTTCTTGATGTTATTGGTCTATTTGTGACTCCGCATGTTTCTTGTTTCTTGATGTTTTCATTTCTTGTTGGGGCTCTATTTGTGGCGTTGTTGCTATCGCTATGTTTGTGGTTGTTGGTGCTCTAATTGTGCCTGTTGGTGCTCTTAGTGTGGCTATTTTTGTGTTTTATGGTTGTTTATGGTTGTTTGTGGCTAATAGTTACTTCTTCATCCTAGGCTAAAGTTTGAGGCTTCTTTAGCCTAAGCTGATGTTGGAGGCTTCTCTTATCTAGGCTATTGTTGAGGCTTCTCCAACTTTGGCTAATCTGAGAGTCTGAGGCCTTTCTGACCTAAGTTGATGTTTGAGGCTTCTCCATCTTAGGCTAATGTTTGAGGCTTTAAGTTGATGTTTAAGGCTTCTCTAATTTAGGCTGATGTTTGAGGCTTCTAGCTGATGTTTGAGGATTCTCAAGCTTAGGTTGATATGATGTTCGAGGCTTCTGTTACTTAGGCTGATGTTTGAGGCTTCTATTTCTTAGGCTAATTTTTTAGGCTTCTGTTGCTTAGGCTGATTTTTTAGGCTACTATTGCTTAGGCTGATTTTTGTAGCTTTTGTGGCTTATCCAAGGCTTATGCGTGCATGTCATGTTACTTCAAGTTTAGTTACCAAAAAATTATCCAAATATGTTGTGATGTTATTTGTTGCATCATAAAGTTGGTGTTTTTTCACACAAAACATGCTTTTGCAGCATAAAAATATATTGTTACACAAAAACTCATGTTTGATGTTCAACTTTAGTTACAAAACACTTAGCCAAGCATGTCTAGCTATATTACTTAGTGTTTCTTTACACAAAATATGCTTATGCTTCCATATATGTTGGTGCATGTATGTCACTACTAAGCATGTTGAGATATTTCTCTATCATCTAATTAAACACCATTGTCCATGATTGCTTGTTCTGCCATTTCATGCTTGTTCTGCTATTTCATGCTTGTGTCCTTCCAAGTTCACATTCTTGAACAATGTCCTTGTAGCTCACCTCTTTTTTCTCGTGATTGTTTGTTCATATGTAGGATATGGTAGTTGTTGTTTCCTTTCATCTTTAGAATCTCTCCCATGCATTGTTGTAGAGTTAAGAATATATGATTAATGAGCTTGGGATTGTAATCATTATAAGCCTGTTTCAATGCCTTCACTAATTAATCTACCGTATTGGGTGTTGTTTGCTCCTTTAGTGATTGTATTGCTCTGAAAAATCCTAGATCAATAGCATTTAAATCAGAGCTTTGGGTGGTTGGTTGACTAACTATATACTGAAACAATCCTTAGTTGCTTCTTCCATAAACTGTGTATCATTTCCTATAATGTGTGGCTTTATATTGTCTTGAACTAGGAAGAGTTGTTTGCAACCCCAAGGTGGTCACTTAGCCAAATGGCAGGTAGTATGCCATATATGATCTCCGATTTGATGACTTCCTTAGTCACATTTATTATTATTGGCTTAAGCTCAAGTGTGCCTGATGGTCTGTTCTTGCTTGTTCCTTGTGCTGGGATTACTTTTGTGAATGAAAAAATGCCTACTTTGCCGTCATAAGCTACCTAACCCTCTAAGGTGATATGTGGCCTTGCCACTGCCGCAATGAACATGACCTTAATAATAAATCTCTTACTCTTGCATGATCTATATGGATCTCTCATCTGATGCAATTTAATACCTTTGTAAAGTTTTTGTCATGTAAACCATTTCTCGTCCAAATGTATGACATTATACATGTTAGCAAATCTCAAATATGTTGTGATAGTTGTTGGTACAATTTCATTCAAACACCATTGAACTCTTGTAATCCTATGTGCCAAAGTTAGTTTTGGTTTAATTGTGTTTGTGTGCTTCTTTAGGCATCCTCTTTTCACAAGCCTTTGTGTTAATGATTTACTTATTTCAAGTGTGGCAGCAGCTGCTCTTATGCTTGTTCTTTTCCTTAATGGAATTTGTTTGATCTCATCTGGGTTAAATGATACTCTCTTTCTGCCTACTATCCCTGTTTTCATGTTTTGAACATTGATTGATTCATTTGATGTGATTTGTGAACTAACTCTATGCCATATCCGACTGATTCTCCACCTTGAGACATTGTACTCTGTTGCTAGTTTGTTTATACATCCTACTCGTAGCTTCTTATTTGTGTATGGCATGTCATTATTTTCACAAACCTCTAGTAACTTATCAACAACAATTGCTCTCTCCACATTGGTAAGCACACAACAGCTTGTTTTCTTGCACACAGCCAGCCATCTCCTCTTCCTCTGATACTAACTCATTCAACTTTGCAATTGAGTGATCAGTGAAGAAGTATTCCCCTTCTTCACATTATACTGGTTTATTCAGGTTTAATAATGACCTCACTACTGGTTTATTCTCTGCAGTAGCTTGAATGGGTTATAAGCTTGATAAGGAACATGTTAGCTTGCTCTTAGATGCTCTGTCAGCCACGTTGTGTATTGACATGATGCGACTTAGATTTTTCCGACAAATTCCTCATAAAAGTCCCAATTCCCAAGGTAAGTACTCACCTGATGAAGAAGCAATTTACGTTATGCTGAGGGTGAGTTTATGTTGTCCCTCCTGCTAGTCCTTGCCCTTTGTTCTCTGCTGTCTGTTGCCTGCTTTAGTGGATGTTTCGAAGTTTTTTTTTTAAAATTGTGCTCAAGGTTTGCATTTGTATTAATTGTGGAAATGAGTTAGTTATCCCCATAAATGAGATTGTATTTATGAAGGGTTTTAGTGGTTCATGAATGTTGTAAAATATTGGAGGCAAAATTTTTGGAGCCAATTTTTGGCTTTGTTTGAAAACCCCTCTGCTGCTGCCTCTCCTTTGTTTCACGTGGGACATACTAAAATGTTGGAGACAATTGGCCAAAATTTGGGGCCAAAAATTTCCCTCCAAAACTTTCAATTGCTAATTGCTTTACAATTACTATTCCATTTTGTATTAATGAAATGTGGTCCCCCACCACATCATTACACACATTAATATGTGTGAAAAGGGGATGAAGCACATAAATTGGGACGGAGGGAGTACCATAAAAGTTGCTCATAATATTGTCCACTTAAGCCCATGAAATGACATACATCGCACGGACATTAAATGATGAGTAAAATACTACACCAAAATTGTGGAATTTTTATATATTTTGACCCCAAATATAAAAAGGCTACAAACATCTCTGCTGAAAGGCAAATTCAGGTATAACATTTTCAGAGCTCTAATTGGAAGAAAAATTTCAATTACTATAGCAGGTCAAACAACTCATCCAGAATTGATTTCTTGAAATTTCTTATGCTTAATATCAAGTTAAGAGATAAAAACTGACCAGATGATGTATAGGAACTCGAGTCAGAGTTCCAAATCTACCGTTAATGCGTCCAACTATTTCGTGAACTTGGCTTGTAAGTTTTTGATCTGCAAAAAGATTTATTTTTTAAAAAAATAGATAATAAAGTTACACTGAGATGTGGAGATGGGTATAAAAACCATAAAATTGAATAACGCATGGAGCATGATTAACAATCAGAAAAAAAAAAAAAAAAAAGCATATCATTACTGGAGCATAGATATTATTGGATGCACCATGTTCTTGCTCAACCTCACTGTTTAATACATAAATATCCTTACTTATGATTTGCCTCGGAGAAAAAAACACCCATTATATATTGATATGGATTTATGGACTCAGAAAATCTTGTTGCTTGGTTTCTGGTAAGCCAACTCATCTCTGAGTCCAATTGTCTTACTTCCAACATTATTAATAGTTCAGATGTTCCCTATGCTTAAGACACAACCTGTTTAGGCCTCAGGCACAAAATGGATTTATGCCAACATCTCAACACCATGGGCAGTGTTCAGAAAATAGATCAGGACTCCTGAATAGAAATGAAGGGAAGAAAAGAAAATATCATTCAGAGAACTAGGAGAAAAATATCCAACCCAAAGCCCTAACCCCTCACAAAAAGCATGGATGAGCTATACCTAGCAGCTTCTAAACAAATCCTTCTTCCCATCCCTTTTGAACAAGAGATGCACAGGACAACAATTAGAATATCAACCATCTTAATCAGAAAAGATCATAGCTAGTATGAGCCTGATGCAAGTATAAATGATGAAGAGTGAGCCAGTTACCAACCAGAAACACAGACCAAGTTATGTTTGTTAAAGAAGATAAATCACAATTTGTGTCCTCTGCTTGATGTACTTTCCTCTTCACTTAGCAAAGAATGTTTCTTTTAAACTTAGAGAATATTAAGCAAATATATGAGATGAAGAAGTCATCTTTGAACTTCATCGTTGGTTCAAACACATAGATTTACTCTACAATTTTACGTATGGATATTTTTCTGTTTGACATGCTAACTAGAACAATCAGATGTGGGAAAAGCAAAAAAAACCTCCAACATATCAATTTTAAGAGAAGCCAACAGCGATACCTAGGAGGAGAGTTTATCTTTTGTCAGACTTGTATCTATCTTTTCAACTCTCCTCGTTCATACTCCTCTTTAAAAAAATCTTAGTAGCAAAAACTATCTAATTACTACTAAAATCCACAACAATAAAATAGGTTTTATACTTTTTGAGTATCAAAGAAACTTCCATCTCTGGGATAGCTTCTTAAGGATACCACAACTAATACATAATGAGAGTTTTTAGCCAGTCACATAATACAGAATATGCACAGTAGCACACAACTGAAAATTACAAAGGAACACTCGATTAGGGTGACTTGACAAAAGATATAATCAAATTATTTCATCATCATGTTGAACAAAATCTTAGCATGAAGCTAAACAGTTCTGATTATCAGCAGAAGATTCAACAGTTCAGTCAACAACAAATTATATTTTCTCATTGTTCATGTAAGGAATTAGAGATATTCAATGGGGGATGAACATGCAAACCCTATTCCATTATCGCTAAAATCCATTAAACTGTCATATTAAGTTTAATAAAAACTATTGGGGGGGGGAGCTTACACTCAGGAACATCTGTTCTTGTGGGAACAGCAATTTGGAGCAGAACAACTCTATCCCGCCAGTAGGGGTTTTCCTCCAGAAATTTTTCAAAGGCGAGTATCTTTTGTGGTATTCCTTTGATCATATCCAGCCGATCAACACCTAGCATCACCTGCCAAAGTAATAACTCATAAAAAATGAAGCACACTTGTAGTGCGGTGATAATTTGAACAAAGTTCAAATTTCAAAACAATTAGAAGCAGATAGCTAGTGGTAGCAGCCCAATATAACATATATGACCAGTGCCCTACATAACAGAGCCCATGATCAATGTACCAGATTGATGAACAATGCACCAACAAAATGATTAGCTCTTTCTGGTACTGGAGACAATATTATAATAGTATGGCACAGTGTTAACAAACTTCCTCACCCCCCCCCCCCCCCCCAAAAAAAAAAAAAAAAAAACCGTAGAAAAAATGGAAATTGGATGCTGCTAAACTTTATACAAGTTTGACAAAATTAGGTAGAGAATATTTTTCCTTTACCCATACAAAACAGCTTCCTAAATTCTAGAAGTCTTATTTCTCCTATGACTGATCTTCATCATCAGAATGACACAAATCTTCTTCAACCATATAAATTGCCAGCTTTTGGTGGCAAACAACAATCATGCTAGAAAACTTGGGTGGAAGCCAAACTTGGTAATTAAAACTCATGCCAGAACAGCAAGGTGGAAGCCAAACAATAAATACAAATTGTGCTAGTGGAGAAATTTTCCAAATTAATCTACAAACTTCACTGAGCATCTTATGTTTGTATGTCATTCCCCTTTGCTGAACACCAAAGACATCTGAATTTTCTCTATACACAGGTGGGATTTGGTGGTCAATGATTACAGATGCCTATAAGATGTGAATGATATCAACTGATCATAACAATCAGTTAAGGCACTTCTACAGTTCTATAACAGCCTATGCAAAGAGAAGATGTCAGGTAACCAGGTACACTTTATCTAAAGAAAGAAAAGAATACCTCCTAGATCTAATAAATAGCGGTGGAAAACAGGTCCTTGGTCGGATTCTTTTTAATTCGTATTTGGTTGATGAGTCATTGATCATATTAAAGTCTAGTCCTATTCGGGTCTATGGTCAATTAACGATTATGATAAATCAACCAATATAAGTCAAATCAACTTATGGCGCAGGTAAATTTCAGTTTGGGTCAATACAAGATTATGAAGTGAATCAGGTAATTCCGGTTGCGTATTGGTGAATAGTTCAGATTAGGGATATGGTACTAAAAGTATTCCCATTTGAACAAATGGTGTAGAAAGTTATCATATGATTAAACCCCCATGCTATCCAACAATTCTAGTCATCCATAGAAATAGAAAGAGCCATTTACAACATATGAAGTAACCAAAATATAAATACAGCATAAAGTAGCCCAGTATAGACAACCTAGCTTGGAATTACACATAAAAGATCTTGATTCGGCACATAAAAGAAAAATTGAACATTGGTATAAAAGACTCCTTATTGTAACCCTATAGGCTAGTCTTTTAGAAAACATAGAAGTTAAGTTTGGAAAATAAAATAATCTTATAATCCTTATAGATGACATATTCAGGAGAAGACATTGAAGAGCTCAAAATTGACGTCCTACCTTTCGACCAGCAAATCTTTCCATTAACTCCTTGATATGCTCTTGAACTTGAGGGACTTCCAGTGCTCGAATGAAACGATCAGAATCAATTCCAATTGGAAACTGAAAATTATAGGCCATGAAACACAAAACTCTAGCATTAAGAGGTAGTGAACAGACACGAAAAGAATTTTACAAAATGAAACAGAACAATAGAAAAAACTATGCTTTCCAGCTAATTCTAAATCAACAAGTTCATCAGAAGAACATATTGCTTGAACATACAGCAGCCACACGAGTCAATCTGCCTTGATCATCCTCTACACCTTCAGGTGTGCCTTCCAGACCAAGAATGCGAGTGCAAGCACTTACAAAGTGCCTTGCATAATCATAGGTATGAAATCTGTGAGGACCAACATTGATAAATATAAACTTAGAAAGTGCGAACAATAATGCAATTGTAAATACAGAATCTTTAACTAGAATAAGTTATAGCACTCTAGTCAATGAATACAATTGGAGTGTACAAGATTATGCTGCCAAAAAATTTAACTGATAAACTGAAGAAGACCAACATGTGGCTAAATAACCAACCACAAAATATTTTTAGAGCTGCTGAACACAGACAAAAACAAATAATATTGGCAAGGCAACAAACTCCAAATAATAATCCCACATAGTTATTTACAAAAATCCTCCTCCTCTATTTGTTCCTATTTAGAGCCACATCTTCTTGTAACAATCCATTTTCTCCATATTTTGTTAACTCCCTTCATCCAAGTCATCTTCATCTTGCCATTGCGTTTGACCTTTCTCATTGGTATATCTACTGCTCAACTTCTCACATGCTCAAACCATGGCAACCAATTTTCCCTTATCTTATCCTCAATGTTCTCTACTCCAATATCCACATTTCTAATTTTGCCTCTCAATGTGTTCCGCACATCTATAATTATAATGTAGCTACGCAGCAAAATGAGAAGTCCATCAAGTGAACAAGAAGTCATAAGATCATGTCAAAATTCTCTATCTAAATCTCTCACATCCTTAACAAAAATGCTATGGTATTATATGACATCTGCAATCATGATATATTGTCCGAACTGTAATAACAAATCAAAACACAAAAGTTCAAGAGTGTGATGATTTATTTGTATGCTCTAAACTCCACAGCTTTAATACAGCAAGCAACAATAACAGCCCCTTAAACAGCAATGGAGAACAAAATCAGAACAGGGAATCAGATCATAATTCAAGACAGCTATTCATCCTGTGGTCCACTGTACTAACTTTATTACATAAGCTAACCCCTTATGTGGGGTCAAAAAAGTGAGCTCTTCATTTAACTTAATTACAAAAACAAAAAGAGGCATCTGTTGAAATAGGAAAAATTAGGATATATTCAAAATTTTCATAAAAAAGAAAACTTTACATATTTTATTGTGAATGTATGTAAATTTCCAGGTGCCTAAATATTTGCTAGTGTGCTTTTGAAAATCTACTCACCCATCACATGCATACGGCTCTAGTATTCCATACAAGGCACATATTTGAAGCCAACTCTGCAGTCAATTACAAGAGAGGGGATCCAAGACACCAAAAACCCAATCAATTATACACGTGAAATCTTTGAAAATGCTTCACTAAAGTTAGAGCAATTGAAAAATTTTCTTGTTCATCCAAGCAATAACAATGGCAAAAAAATTATCAACAGATAAGGATCTTTGGAATGCTAAGTAGTGTCAAAGCAAGAAGACAACACGACATTCCCATCCAAGCCATTCAATCACTTCCAGATAATTTGACCATTCTCAAGATAATATGACCATTCTCAAATTTATGATTGCTGTAGAACTGGGATCACATTCATCGTTGTAAATGATGTGAATCAATCACAAATTAAGTACATAACTTCTGCTTGTCAAAAAGACAAGTCCACACAGTAACAAACAAAGTGAAAGATAAAGGATGACTAACCCAACCAAATCAGCTGCAAGAACTGCCCGTAGTAATTCTGAACGAGATGGCAAGGTTCTGTGGATTTCAGAGGAAGGAAAGGGGGTGTGGAGAAACCACCCCACTTTCATATTGATGTTATGCCTTTTTAAGCATTCTGGGAGAAACATGAGATGATAATCATGACACCAAACGACGTCACCTTCCTCATAGTACTGATTTACTACATCAGCAAACATCTGATTTGCCTTCTTGTAAGCAGCAAACTGAGATTGAAAACTTCTTGTGGTAGCAAGTCTATCCTCTTGAGGAAGACCAAGATAATGAAAAAGAGGCCACAAAATATTGTTGCAGTAACCGTTATAATACTGATGCACAATCTCCTCATCAAGAAAAACAGGTATGCACCTCTGCAATCACCCGAGAAATCTTATAACAAATGAAAATTGTAGGGGCATGCTAAACATCATGCGGAGGTATAGCACAATAAAGTTACATGATGCAGCCAGTGAAATAAAGTAACATACCTTCTCTGCCAGAGCCTTTGTGAGAGCTTTTTGTCCAACTTCATCAGGAACATTGACACCAGCCCATCCAATCCACCTTGCCTCAAATTCCTTGACACCTTTTGAAATTGCAGTATATAACATTTTAAAGTACTACTTAGTTCTTTGGGCACTTAAAAGCTTCCGAAAATCAAGCTCCATAACCACAATTTCAGAACGGATACTGAAAAATGCAAGTGTTGGATTACCTAAAAGAGCACTAACCAGCCCTCCAGCACTGATCTCCAATGACCAAGAATCTTCACCTCTCCTAACAGCAGAAACTGGTAAACGATTAGCAACAACTAATAGTCTTTGGGTAGGACTCCCAGCCACTGCACCTTCCAAATATTTTTCTACATGCGAAAAATCATGCCCACCAGCCTCTGGGCTCTTGTTACTATCTGAATTTTCATTGTTCGCCCTGCTTGTTCTTTTTAGCTGCCTCACTTCCAGGAGTCTCGATACTCTACTTGTTGGTATATTAGAATTGCCATTATACTTGTTTCCAGGCATATGCTCAGTCTGTAATCAACAAAAAAATTACACCAGATCACCCCTTGGAAGAGTTTTTGTTACTACATTCATACTCTGAAGCAAAAACCTTTCACTTAGTCAGTCGTCCTAAGCTCTTATCTTGGTCCAAAATTAACACACGGTCAAATAGTATCAAAGAATGTTACATAACAACGGCAAACAAAAAAAAAATTGACAATCCAATAAATCTCACCCTCTTTAACTCTCATCATTTATCAGCTTCTACACAGAAAGAGTCCTCAGGACTGTGAATAATTCAATGGGATCCTCATGAACTTATGCTAATCCGTACCCGAAAATGACCCAAACCCGAAATCATTCGACTCCTGTTTAATAGGTCTGTATTTATAACTTGTAAGCCTATAAACAGAAATCAATGAGACAAAAAAAAACTTTGAGAAGATATACCATTTTATTGCATATTGTGAAACTAGGCATAAGTCATAATTCTTATCATTCACCAAACAAAAAATTGCAAAATCAATTGTAATCAGCCAAAGAATATCAAATATCAACAAGACAGCAAATGGCCACCAGAGAAACACAAAAAATCAACAACCATCAAAACAAACAACAAAAAATTCATCCAAAAATAACCCAATAAACTTCAATATCAAGTAAAAACAACAAATACCCATCTCATTTAAAAACCATATAATAAAAATAAAATAAAATAAAATAAATCACAACAATGCCACAAAAATTAGCAACCATATAATAAAAATTATTTCATCTCACCCTGCTAGTCAAACCGTCACAAAATTGGCTGAGAATGAGGTTGACGAATTCAACAAACACCCAGAAAAATTGAACAAAGAACCCAGAAAATTTGAACGAGTACCCAGAAAAATTATGTAACAAACAATAAAGTTGAGCAAGTTGAGAAGCGAATATAGATTAGTGGGGTGTCCCAAAAAAGGAGAGAAAATGGGAGGAATCTGGGGTGGCAGAGAAAGCAAAAGAAGACGGGGGATAGCATATCAGAGCAAATGGGATCCTCGTGTAAGCTTTATACGGTTCCAATGGACGGAAGCCATGCAGGCAGGAGCTACCACCATTATTATTAAACTTTTTCGTGTCTAATATATAGTTTTGTGAAATATTTATTTTTATATTACCTTCGCCTTTTTATTTTTCTCCATTTTAATTTATAGAGTTAAAGTCTAAAAATTTTGACAATAATTTTTCATTATATTATAAGAAATAATATAGTCAAATAAAATATATTGAATGCATTTTAATGTAAATTTTTTAATATTAAATTTTCATAGTTTTTTTTATCTTACAAATTTAGAGATAGAACATTATAAGTCGTGTATCAAATACCGTGAAAAATAAAAAAATGCCAAAAAAATATAGTTATAGAGGGAGTATATGTGTTGTAAGTATTTAGAGTCGTCAAAAATTGACCCGACCCAAATATCAACTCTAGACATGCAATGACCTGAATTCTGATAGCCCCCGTTCTATATGTGAAAATGGTGACTCATACATGACCTGGCCTAGCGGGTGGCGTTCAGAACAAGCACCATCACCATAGTGGTGGCATCTGAAATGGACGCCACTACTAGTGGAGTGGCGTTGCCACTTAATTTTTTTTAATATTTATTTAAATAAATTTAATATTAACAATATTTACTTAGTATTAATATTAGTATGAGTATTAACTATTAATAATTAATATTAATTATAATATTTTTAACAATAATAGTTAGTAATAAGAATAATTAGTACCGTTAATAATAATATAATTGTTGTTATTTGTATTATTATTATGTATGTTTAGGAGAATTCTGATCTTCCTCAAATATATTTTAAGAGTATTATTATGTATGTTTAGGATTGAGTATTATTATGTATGTTTAGGAGTATTATGAGTGTTATTATTATGTATGCTAAGGAGTATTCTGAGTAATAAAATTTCGCTGTATTTTTTTAATATTTTTGAAAAGGCAACCTGTACATACAAGACGATGACGGAGATTTTGTAGGTGATGGAGTTGATTACAGTGTTATCTTTTGGCATGATGGATATTTTAAGGAAGCTCATAATGCGATTGATTGAGTCAAGTAAGTTACGATAGGCCACAAATATTGTTTGGTCGTAACAGGGTATAAAACACAACGAGATAACCGTCAGAATCTAATATTGAGATGTGATCGTTGGCGTAAGAAAGAAGCACGGGATTTTAGCGTGGAAGTTAGGTTTGATATGAAACGAAAAGGCTTCGATTTTCTGTTTCGGGTTAAGGTACATGAGCTACCAAGTTGCGTTGGGTGGAAAGTGAAAGCCTTTTCAAAATGGGGTCTCCATAACCATGAATTGATCATGTATCTTGTGGGCCATCGCCTGATGAGCGGCATGAGAACTGTTACTAAGTTAGTTGTGCAACAAATGAGTGATGCGCACGTGAAGCCTGCCAAGATATGTGTTGGAGCAATTCCCATAAGACTAGCCTAACAGAAGGCATATATACAATGTTAGACATAATCTGAGGTTTGAAAACTTAGAAGCAAGGAATTCGATTCAACACATAGTTGATAAACCAAGATATGTGGTGGTTTGATGCCGATGTTGAGACGTACGAGGTAACGCAATTGTTCATTATGCACCCTAAGTCTTCTGATATGTATTCCTCTTGGCCGTACGTTCTTCTCATCGATTCGATGTACAAAACAAACATGCACAAGTTTCCTCTAGTTGAAATTGTAGGATGACTCCAATGAACAAGAGCTTTTTGATTGGATATGGAGTTGTGAAGGATGAGACGGCTGTAAGTTATTGTTGGGTTTTGAAAAAGCTAAGGGATTACATGGGCCCCGAGATACATCCATCAGCCATTGTAACTGATTGTGAATGAGGTCTTTTCGCCCCGATAGTTGAGTTATTCCCAGAAGCAAAGCATCTATTTTGCACGTGGCTTATTAACAAGTGTGTGGAAACCATGGCATATTGGCTTTTCAACAAGGACAAAAGGTAATGCAAAGACTTTGAAAAGGGGTTGATGGAGTAAAATCATATTTGCCAAGATCGAACTAGAATACGAGCGAGCTATAACACTTTTCAGGGATTGTTATTCGTGGTGCTCAGCTGTAGTCCAGTACATTGAGAGTCAATAGTTTCCTCACAAGGAGAATTTTGTGAATTATTGGACTAATCAAGTCCTTCATTTTGACAACACAACGACCTGCAGAGTGGAGAGTGCACACAATGCCCTTAAGGACTTGCTTGATTCTTCTAATCAAGCTTTGGATAGACTATTCAAACATGTGAATAAGGCACTCAACATCAAGTTCAACAACATTGTGAAGGAAGTTTGGACATTTTGTTAACTAGAAGTTCCATGGTCACATGTCACACCACTGCTTGAGTTTGATACATGACAAGAAGACCAGGATCAGACAGTAAGGGGATAAGGTTGAAGCAACGTGTAAATGTACTATTCTGACAACCCATATGTTACCTTTCTCTTGCACCATTTACCGCTCCATTAACAGAAGTCAGTCATTGTACCTTGATAAAATTCATGTTTTTTGGAAATCACTGGTCATTGGAGAAATGGCTGACAAGGAAACCGTAAGCAGTTTAGCTCAAAAAGAGGAGCAATTTTAAGTAGTGACTGATAAGGTATCATCCAGTCATGTGCGATGTGTTGCACCTACTACACGACTACTTTAACCCTGAAATGCTGGATTAGGAACAACCCAGTCAAAACAAACGTCCACGAGGCCGTCAACCACGCCATAATCGAAGTACATTTGATTATATTCGTGGAGGTCACATTAGCGGTAGCAATAGGGGTCGTGGTCGGTCGTGATCGGTCGTCGTCAATGGGATAATCCTCGTCGTCAGTGAACAGTACATGTCAAACACTAATACGTAATTATGCTTAAGTCATTAGAAAAAAATGTCACTTGTGTGTACTTAGTCAACTGTTATTGTCATTCTATTGTGAATGCAGGCAGAATGGATATTAAGCAATTCCCATACAAGGATAAGATTCCTAGTTTCATAATACAGTACTTGCAAGGGTGGAACGATGTCATGGCAACCGAGAATCGCGGTTTTGTGTTGCTGATGTCTTTTGCCTTACGGAGAATAACTTTCCCTTAGAGCGGGTGGTCATTAGGAATAAAGTCGCCGCACATAGGGATGTATATAGTGAGATATACGGGGATGGAATTGAAAATGCCCTAGATTGTATCCGATGGATAGGAGGACCATGTGGTCAAGACCATAGGATGGAGGTTATGGCAGACCTATTTCCCATTGCCAATGCGTATAAATTCACGGTGATGCATTTTGCAGTGGGAGAACATGATCAAGCTTAGTATACATGTTGTACAATTCTGCCTTGGGATGCTCCTTCAACCTATAGTAGACTAGTGGCTGATTTTGCGTTTCATTCGTCTCGACCTCTCTCCTGGGTTCCCAGGGCCACTAGTTCACTACATATGGCATCGACTGCGCCAACCAAGTGTGAATGGGTGGGATGTTATGTATCAAGATCAAATCCAATTACGGGAACAACTAGTTGCATTCATACCGTAGTTAAAATATATAATTATTGTATTTATACTATATAATTATTATTTAGGTTGTATAATTATTATGATTACCGTATAATTACTTTCCATATGCTTTATTATGATTACTGAATAATTACTTTCCATATAATTACTATATTCATACTATATAATTAATATATTCATACTGTATAATTATTGTATTTATATTATATAATTATAGTATTCATACTATATAATTACTAATAATAAAAGTTCTGTATTTGTGTTTGTTAATTGGTACGTTGGTTAAATTTTTTTGAAAATTTCGGCAGAGTTTTCCCTATAAAATGATCTACCAAGTTATCAACTGTTTTCTAAACCTGTTAATTTAATTTCACAATAAGTTCAAACAAGAATTCAACTAATCCTATACAGTATCGTTCATACTAACATAGTTTAATCAAAAAAAAAAATTATCCAATCATTAGAACAAACCAAATACAAATTAACATAGTAAAAACTCCTAAAACATCTAGGATGACATATTCCAGTCCTCGAAGAGCTATGTAGGTGCTCAACCGCCCTTTGCCCGACTTCGTTCAGTGGCACCTGCCCACTTACATATGAGGGAATCGCCTGTATCACCTTGGAAATCCACTACACACAGTACGTAAGTTAGTGAAGAGATATATATTAAACTAAAATATAAATAAGACTACTTATGGAAGTGGGCAAGACACATAGAGCTTCGGTAGTAGTGCGTAGTGGTTCGGAATGAACGTCGTCCTCATAGTTGAACTCGCCTCGTATTAGCTTTGGGTGGGAGTGCTCTTAGTACCACTCCATGTAGTATTGATCACACATGGACGGGTTCATAACAGGCGGCTTCTGAGTATAGCGAGAGCAATGCTGTCACCATCGGAAACTAATCCCGCATCGAGGACACAATGTTCTCAGGCCATTCCACGGTGTAGTCTTTCAAGCACGACGATCACACAATACGAGTTGGATGCATAGGTTGAGATGGGATCACCCGGACATAGCCGAGCTGACGCATACATCGCTGAGGAATATATGCCTCTACGATATCTTGGTACTGTATAAGACCCATGTATAGGGTCCTATGCATATTAGCAGTAGGGGTCGGACTGAAAGGCAACCAATTCACCTGCATATTTTCGGAAGCTAGCAAAGAAATAACAAAATAAACTATACCAACAAAAGATTTCAATAAGTTTATTATTACCTCCATCGCAATCAACGAATCCAGCCTATACCGGCTAAGTCTGAGCCTTTCCAGCATCTTCTTATCTGCGTGAGGAGTCCATGCACACACTCAGGGAGTCCACGTACATGCTTGGGGACTCCTAGGGTCGAAGGGTACTAGGTCGCGATGTGAGCGGAAGGTAAGGAAGAACTCGTAAATCCACGCCTACAGCAGAGTTAGATAACCCGTAATACTAGTGGAATCAACTTGACTGGATATGCCTAGTAGGCAATACAAGTACGCCAACGTAGCCAACCCCCAAGAGTACTATGAGATGGTATTTGGGTCACAACATTCGAGTATGTCACTGGGCCTAACCTTATTCTTGCTCTTATTCGAGAATAGGGCACACCCGGTGACAAGGAATAGAGAGGCACTCAACTATATCTCCTTCGGCCTAGAGGGAGTCATGTCAAAACACAGCCTCTGCACGACAGCAATCTTCACATCGTCGTAATCCCATATCCCCATGTATGATTGGCACATAAATTCAGATCCAACCCCAAGAGCTCCGCTAGGGAATCGACACCATACCCTTCCTTTGGCGGCTACCAGCCGGCCCTATGTACGAACCCCCAAGATCGCCTCGACATCATGGAGCATGATTGTCATATCGCTAAAGGGAAGATGAAATAAATTCGTGTCCGGCTACCAGCGCTCCACAAATTTCGTAATTAATGTAGCATCGATGTGAGTGTACATGATGAACGACAATTGTATCAGTTTAGTCTCATGCATTCGACCATACATGTGGCTTCTTAGTGGGCACATGTTAATCCACCTCGTCGGGTACTCAAAGACAGTGCCTCTATTTTGACACTTCAAGATTCCTCCACCTGAAGCCCTATCCTCTCCTCCCATATTTGGGTAGCTATGTGGCCCAAGAAACTAGGAATGACAGTGCCATCTTCGAGCGCGCCCGCCACCTCACTCGTCACTAGCCACAAAAGATCGCTTTTCGACCGTTTCCTATTCTACGCAGACACTGTAGACGTAAAACCTACAGCTTATCTACTAACAAAATGACTACCCCTGCCCTTCTACATGTCTACCCGATATGTTTTGCCTACTTCATCCACCTGCCCACTAAAAGGACCCATGTCCTATTAAGGCTCCTCCATCTCCTCCTCGTCCTACTCCTTCACATCCTCTAATTGTTGTTGTCGAGCAGCAACCCTTTCTCTTCAAGCCAATTCTAAAACCACCCTTCCTCAAGATTCCTTCTCATGACATGAAGGGGAAGCGTTTTCCCTGCACCTAGTCGGAATGACCGTACCTAATTGCATTGAAATTATAATTAGAAGTTAGTTACATACATAGCTCTAATATAATTCTATCAACATAACAATATGAGTTACATCAAAATTTTAACAAAGTTTTCTTTATAAATTGGACAGCCAAGTAATCGAAATCTGATTTCCAAATAACTATAATAACAAATAACTATATTCCACAACAACAACTAATAGCAATACTCCTAAACATAATAACAATAATTTAATAAATAACAACAACAAATACTATTAAACTAATAACAATATGAACGATACTCCTAAACATACATAATAATAATACAAATAGCAACAACTATATTACTAAGCAAAATAATAATAATTATTATTATAAATGGTACTAATTAGTTTTAGGATTAATTGACCGCATTAATCTAATCTTTGTCCGATTTGCGGATATTATTCCAACCTTTTATTTATTTCTGATTGAACCTACATTTAAATGATTTTTGCTTCCACTAAACCTTGCCCATATGTTACCCGTTGTAGCCGATCACGAACAGGTTACTCTATTTTAAAATTAGGATTCAACTCCTAAACCGTTGCCAGTTCACTTCGCTCTTCACTTCACTTGCTTCACTCTTCGCTCCTCACTGTCCACACTTCTCTTCGTGCTTGCTTATCTTCTCCATCCTTCTTCCCTTCGTCCTTGCTATGGCTGGTGGGAAATCCTCATGTACATCGTCCCCCTTGAATTCAAGGAAGTCAATTTATCCTAGGGTTGCATGTATGTGTGGGAGGGATGTTGTGGTGCGGACCGTCAGAAATGGGGAAAACATTGGGCATAAGTTCTATGGATGTCCCTTATGGCCTGTAAGTTATTGTTATCTCAATTAAGTTATTTTCTTGAATTTGTGCTTTTTTCATCGGGTTGATTGGAGTGTTTACTTGTTCTAGTACTGTACATGCTCGAAGTTGGAGGAAGTCCCGCCATTGCTAAAGAATTAAGTACTTACTAGTCTTAGGAACCCGAAAATCGAGTGGGATTTCCATTATACACATGGGTGTGTTGTATACAGTAATACCTATGCTCATTTGAGTTGTGATTTAGCAAATAAACTATAAAGTGTGTTACTACTGATTTGAGTGTACTATGTATAATGGACATCCTCTTAGTGCGCTTAATGATCACTCCTGTGTACATTGTAATTGTCTTAGAAGGTTATGCATTATTGGAGTAGTCTAAAATGCATTATAGGTTTTAGTTTGATGTGTAACAAGCTTTCTGTATTGGATGCGCTTGTTTAGGACCTCACTTGTTCTTGCATCAATGCACTATGGAAGCTGATTTCTATTTTACATATTAAATCTGGTTGAATTGCACTAATGGAAATGATTATATGAAATTTGATTTTATTTGCATTTTGTGGAGTTGTGTTGAATTTTTTTGTATTGTCTTACTAGGATACAAAATGTGACATGTTCCGGTGGGTTGATGATAAGGAAAATTTACAATTTCAGGTATTGGAGAAGGACACAAGAATTTTGGAATTAGAGTATGAAAATAAAGTACTGGAAGACAAAGTAAAGAAGATCTCTACAAATAAGGAGAATTTAGAGGAAGATGTTCAAGAGATGAAGAACGAAATTGTAGAGATGCGTATCGAGTTAATGAGAAGCTCAAGGAATGAGAAGAATCTGACCGTGTCTTTAATATTTTCGTGGATGTTAGTAGTGATTGTATTGTTCTATTACAAGTAGTAGTAGTTGGATGAATTACAACATAAGTAGAATAACTAGTAATGTGTTTTGGTATGATTAACTATGAATGTATTTTGCTACTTAGAACACAGGTTGTTTGCAACCTGTTTGTAATATGGATGAATGGTTGTATGGATGTTATTTTTCTGTTTTCTATCAATGACAATGATTATGGCCCATGGGTGTTACATTGAACATGATTACAATCCTTAGTACAATTAGTTACATTAGAAGTTGTAGCAAAAGTAGTACAATGTAATACATCTGACATGGATGTTACATTGAACATGAATACATATGATCACTGACAAAGTTCCATCTATTCTAAGTCATATCATGCAAAAAAGATGATAATATATGACAAAGTTCCATCTAATACATTAAAGTTATTCTTGTTGGCTACTTTGAGGTTGCTGTTGTTGGTGGTGACTGACAAAGACTGAAATAGCTTGTGTTGAAGTGGCACCAGATACCTGTAATTTGCAAAAATGGATTAGTATAGAAAT
This sequence comes from Dysphania ambrosioides, assembly GCA_026401315.1. Classification (NCBI taxonomy): domain Eukaryota; kingdom Viridiplantae; phylum Streptophyta; class Magnoliopsida; order Caryophyllales; family Amaranthaceae; genus Dysphania; species Dysphania ambrosioides. Next base: position 19,998,656 of record CM048666.1, read on the forward strand.
TATTTGGTACATTCAAAAAGTGAAGCAAGAGAACACTTACATTCAACATTGGAGTCCCATCATCACTGAATAGCACTCCTACTTCTAGTGGCACATGTGCAAATAAAATAATAGGTTTTCTGTCAGTTTATTAAACATATGTAAGGTCAAGTATGTATCAAATGTTGGTAGTTTGTCATACCCTTCTTCTTCCTCTTGCTTTCCCTCTAGACCTCCCCCTGCTGGCACTTTGACCATCGGTGCTCTCTACAGCATCAGTTGTTGCCCTTTGTTTTCCTTTGTTTGTAATTTGGCTTTTACCTCTGACTCCTCTTCCACCAAGAACCAACCTCCCACCTCTACCAAGTTAGGTTGTTTGTGCCATTGTGGAGTGGTGCAAACTTGGTTGAGGAATTATGGAATCAGCCTGAGTGTCCTTTGCTGCTGAATCTGAGGGGGTGACAGTCTTCTTAGGCCTTCCTCTTGCCCTCTTAGGCTCTGGCTCTCTCTGAGTAGCATTATCCTTGTTTGGAAAGGTGCTTTTATTATGACCTTTAGTCATACAAATACGACAAGTCATCTCTATTCCTGTTCTAAGCAAGGTGCCTTGTTTTTTGGGATTCTCAGTGGGGTCTTTTATCCTATTCTTCCTAGGCCTACCAGGACTTCCCCACCTTCAAATAATGCTCCTTCATTGACCCATGGAGCAGCTTATGAACATGGTATTTCACTTTGTAAGCAAAGTCTTTCTTTACCAATACCTTGTACGCCCTCTTCACTGTATCTCTTATGTCCTTAGCTGGCGAATGAGGCCTTGCTTTGAATACATCTAGCATCTCCCTTGCAACCCATGCTAACTTCAATTGCCTATTCCTCTTCATGTTCCTATGGCAAGTGTGCTCCCCCTTCACTTTCTTGACTATGAAAGTGGCAAGGCCTGAATGCCAAGAAGAATACAAGTAAAAGGGACAACCACTCACACACCTAACTCCTAACCTTTGTTGTCTTCTACTGTCACTAACTACAAAATTGAGATCTCTCCCTTACATGACTGCATACTTCGAAACAACATCTTTAAAATCCTTCCTATTTGAGAATCTATGTCCTACTTTCCACTTGAAATTCCTAAAATCATTATCTGCTTTCACTAACATCTCCCTCTTAGAGAAACTCCCTTCTCCAAACTCATCTCCACTTCCTTCAGGAGTATGAATCTCATCCTCACTTGGTTCATACTCACTCTTATTCTCATTCCCCTGCTCATTCTCATTATCATCAACATCCCTTTCTAGTGCTTCAATTTCCCTCCTTCCCGAAGACTGTCCAATCTGTTGACCTTGTAGTTTTCCCTCTCTAGCCTCACTTTGAAGTTGCTTGGCTAAACCAGCCAACTTGATATTAATAGATCTGAATCTATCCAATGCCGATCTAATCTCATCATCACTACCACCTGAAAAAGACTCAAGTCCTTCCTCTTTAGTATCTACACTAACTTCACTGACACTTTCATCATCCTCTCCCTTCTCAGCAGAGTAATCTGAGTCTGAGTCTTCCTCATCATCACTACCACCGTCATGCTCAGCAATATGCCTAGAAAGTGTATCAGGCTTGTACAAAGGATCACTAATATCTTCACTACTCTCACTAAACAACTCAGTACTTCAGTGGGCTTTCAGGTCTATTATCCACCTAAGATTCAGCTTCAGCTTCACTGTCTCCTTTAAGGTTTAATGCCTTCCTTTTCTTTTTAGATGGGGATGCAATGACTGGGGAAGTAGGTATGGCAACCAATTCCTTATAAGAAGATGTAGGTATTTTTTTGGTGGAAGTAGGAGTGGAGACAGTGTTTTGGGGGCCCTTAGAAGATCCTTGTAATTGTCTCCTTGGACTACTCCTAGTAGGAAACATTACTTTCTTGAGTGGGACTTTTTTGGGAGTTAACTTTTTGGGTCTTTTAGTGGGGGTTACAGGCCTTGCTTCATTTACTGGTTTTTCATTAACTGCCAAAGAAACATTTACTGTTTTCTCATTAAGGGCATTTGGCACATTAGCTTCTACTGTTTCTTCATTAATGCCACCACTAACATCATCAATCCCCCCTTGTTTCTTCATTAAGGCCACCACTAACATCAGCATCTATTGTATCTTCACTAGGGCCACTGTCTGTAGAAGACACATTAGGCTCCTCCTCTTCATGCACTACATATATATTAAGTTCTTTGTGCTGCAACACTAACTTCCCCATTTCTAACACTTCACTATCACCCAATATCTTTCTTAGCCCATTCACCAATTTCTGCTTTGGAACTAAGTAAAAATAACCAAGAATGGTATTGTAATTACCACACTTCTTAGCAAACTGAAGAAGATCCCAATAACAGAGCTCATCAGGATCCATTATAAGAGTTTTACATTCTCCATCAACGTACATTAACTGACCATTATTAACAGTCTTGAACTCTCCACCATGCCAAAATATCAATTTCACAGAATCAAACCCACTCCCCATTGTAACCCAAACAAACACAGTGAATAATGATCAAGATTTGCTGCTAAGTTTCCAACATCGATTCACACACATGAAAATAATTGAACATTTACGCATAACAATTTCAATTTCGACCCAAATGATTGACTTAAACATATTTACACATATTGCAACCAAAATTTTGACACACATCATGTACAATTTCATCATTGAATTACTAAATTTTGACACCCAAACAGACAAGGTATAGTAAAATTCGAATATGCATAACATTGAATTTTCCATGAATTTTGCCATGAATGTCGACATACCTTTAGTTAACCCAGCAATCAGCAACTAGAAGCACAAGCACCGGCTATTCCAAACTGGAAATCCAACGTGAAATCCTCTTCCACCACCCACGATAGTGAGCAACACCACGCATGCCAGACCCAGAGCTAGACCTAGCAAACCCACGCACGCCATAACCCATAAATCTTGCACAAACCGGAAGGATGTTGTCGTTTGGTGGGGGTTCGAATGAAGGATGTTGGGGTTCGAATGAGTTATGGAGGATTTATGTTGGTTGGGGTGTAACCGAGCAATAGTAGAGAGGGTATATTTGGGGTTCGAATTAATTAAGAAGTTTGGTTTCCGACATTGTTTAAGAAATTAGGACAGCGTGGCAAAAATTTGCGTGGGAAATAAAACTGCTGCTGCCACATCAGATAATTCTCACTTGTTTTTCCGGTCACCCGTAACAAGGTTTAATGGAAGCAAAAATCAGTTAAAGGTAGGATCAATCAGAAATAAATAAAAAGTTGGATTAATATCCGCAAATCGGGCAAAGGTTAGATTAATGCGGTCAATTAATCCTTAGTTTTATTACCTATTAATAGTATTATTATTACTACTAATTATCATTGTTAACAATATTATAATTAATATTAATTATTAATAGTTAATATATTAATAATTAACATCTATACTAATATTAATACTAAGTAAATACTATTATTATTATTTAAATAATTATTTAAAAAAATTTAATTGGCGTCCAATCAGTGGAGTGGGGTCCAATCTAGACGCCACCTCACTTAAAAATTTTCTTACCACCGACGCCAGATCGATCCACTGTGCTGCTTCCTTTTCTGACCTTCTCGACATTTTTGAGATGTTAATTTTTTTAGAGTGAATAAGGGAATGGAGGAAAGTGATGTAGAAATGAGTAGAGAGATAGGTTGATAGGTTATAAATAGGTCAAGGGTAAAAATGTCATTTTACGATTTAGTTTTGGGCTTTAATTGGATATTTGCATGCTTTGTTTAACAATTCACTTAAGTTTCCACATGCTAATTAATTGCATATTTTTTTAGTGCAAAGTAGTAAGTGTATTGAGCAATGTTTTTAGTTGAAATTGTCAGATAAATATATCTTTAATTTATGAATTAAGTAAATTTTTCAAATAAATTAAGGTAAGGAAAATGGTCAATTTTTTACAATAATTACATTATTATATATCATAATGCATTAAATGTACAAATACTTTTAAAATTTTTTAATTAGGCCCGTAAAAAAGTTATTGTTATTAGTTTTACTTGTGTAACATTAAACAAGAATATTACTTTCCCCTATCTAGATGTAAAAAAAATATTCATGTAATATGTTGATAGATTGTCTCAATGCATATTTTTCAAATATTAGTTTTTTTTTTATAATTATCACAAATATATGTTTAAAAATATTTCAATTTAAAGTTTACATTGGAAGTGTAACACTAGTAGTTAAATTTTTACTTTCCAAATAAAAGTTAAGTTTTTATTCTTTGAAACAATAAAAAATACACAAAATTTTTAAAAAAATATGAATTTAATATATTTTTAGTAATTGCTTTGAAAAAAAGTTTGATAATTAATATTAACGTAATATTTTGACCTATATTGTGTCTTGTACAAACCTACATAATTAAAAGTAAAGTTGAAGAAAATATAACAATTAATAAAAAAATCTAATTCAATTATCACAAAAAAATTATCCCTCAACTTTTGTAAGAGCACAGTGGACAAAAATCTCCCCAACTCTCTGCCTATTTTATCTTTCATCCACGTCAGATTTTTTATAAGCAAGAATTTATTTTCTTAACTCTTTCCATTAATGGGCTACAAATACCCCCCATTACACTCTATTACTTCTCACCATACCCTCACGTTATTTTTTCTTTCCTATATATTTAACACAATTATATTCAGTTTTTTATTCAGTTTCACGTTGTCCAATACATGAAATTTGCCCAACTCTTGAGCTGAATTGGTTTCACCCGTAAGCAAATTAAATTTTCCCAACTGAGGTGAGGGAGTGGGGAGGAAAAATCTCACGAGTACAGAACTTTTTCCTTGCTGTTGTGATTGCTCTAAGGAGACAATTAATAAAGCATCAAAAACTAGACCGAAAGTCTTCACTTTCCATTTTTGCAATAATCGGCTATTGGTTAACCAAGGGTTGTTAGGTACAAGAAATTGGAATAAGAGAGATAGAAAAGTAAGATAAGAAGAGAGGACTAATGTATGGGATTTACGCTTTACGCCCAAGTTACATTGCAAGTATTAAGTCGAATGTTTTTGTCTAATTTTATACGTGTTTATGTGGAAAGGGGTACAATGATCAAGGGTGTTGGTTAATTACTTCAAATATAAATAAGATTCTTGAAATAAAATTAAGTGACTAATGATGTACTCCTTAACTTATATGATTGCAACATACTTTCAATACCCTTGAAAATAATAAGAAAAACATGACTTAAATGGTAAAAGTTAACTGGTTTTAAGAACTAACTAACTTATAACCCATGCCTTAATTAATAATCATTTTTGTTGTTTTCGTATTAATAAAATATGAGAGGTACTCTTCTTTTTTTTTTTTTTTTAATAGTTTGTAATAAGTAGAGCTATTTATAGAAATAAAATACCTCTTAGTATGGTAAAAATTGTTAATGTCATAGAGAGTTGTTTATATAAATAATTTTAATAAGATTAATGAAATACTCCACTAATGAAAAAAATTCACTCCACCGGCGCTTGACGCAATTATCTCATCAACCTCCCAAATATATAAACATATTTTACAAAAATCTACATTAATGAGCACTATTAGTTACTCTTATAATGAATATATGTGTTTATGTAACTTTTAAGTGATTTCTTATCTTATATTATATAAAATGAATACTCTTGTACTAAAATCACTATCTTCTTATCAACTAGTTGATTCATAGTGGAAAGTTCATGGTCATAGTCATGTCCTTTAACAATACATGGTATACAATAGGGTAGATTAGAATTTTCTAAAACAAATTCGATGAAAAATTGTAAAAATAAATACAGTCATTCCCTAGTTTAGGAACGAGCTAAATTACCTGAAAAATTAAGAAAATAAAAAGTAAAAAATTTCAGGCAGAAATTTTTTAGATGAGAATGCAAGCATGTGTCATTTTAGACCTCCCATGTAGTCTACTTTGGATTATTACAAATAAATAGATTCATTTGAATATGTGTCTAATAATCAGCTGAAAAATGATAAAAAGGTTAGTATAGTAGAGTTAAAGAGTCCAAAGGCTCAGCAACGTACAGTAGGTTGGTCATTGAAGAGGACGATGCAGAATTTGTACACTGACGAATAGTTGAATACCAATCTACCTATCAAATGATATAATCGGACCACTCTGAAATAAATGAAGTGTGATCCATAGACTCTCCTGGCACATCTGCATTCTGTGATGGTTTCTCTTTCCCTCCAACCAACCTTGCTGGGTTCCCCACAGCTGTGGTCCTTGCAGGAACATCAATCAGCACAACTGATCCAGCCCCTATCTTTGCCCCATCACCGATCCTCACATTACCCAAGATAGTTGCCCCAACACCGATTAAAACTCCATCCCCGACCTTGGGATGACGATCACCTCCGGCATTTCCTGTACCCCCAAGGGTTACATGGTGTAAAATCGAGCAATTGTCACCAATTACTGCCGTCTCTCCAATAACGACCCCAGTGGCATGGTCAAAGAGGATCCCCTTGCCGATTCTAGCAGCAGGGTGGATGTCGACAGCAAAAACATCAGAGATTCGGGAGTGAAGGGCAAGTGCAAGGGGGCGCCTATCCTGATTCCAGAGCTTATGGGCCACACGGTGAGATTGGCAGGCCAAGAAGCCCTTGTAGTTGAGGAGACAATGAGAGAAGGATACACAAGCTGGGTCACGGACTCTGGCAGCACGCAAATCGGCAACAACAGCAGCAAGCAGAGCAGGATCAGAAGAGAAGACATTAAGGAAGAGATCATACAGGAGTGTTGACAGCAACGTGGAGGAGCAGAGCTTGTTGCCTAGGTGGAAGGAGAGTGACCGCTCGAGAGAGGAGTGAGAAAGAATTGTAGAGTAGAGGTACGAGGCAAGTGCAGGTTCTGAGTCAGCATCACGACGGGCTTCAGCCTTGATCTGGCCCCACAACCAGGCCTCATCATATTCATTGGATTCTGCTGTCAGCTGAGCCACTGATGGTGGCACATTAAGTTCCCCTCCTGGCATTGAAGGAAGATGGATGGGAGAACTTTCCTGCTGAAAGGTTAAGTCAAAATGTCAGAAGTGAAAATATACACTACTGTGAAGTTATCAAATACAGCGAATTCTTGAAATAGGAAAAGGATCAGTAACATCAAAGTGCTTATATTATACACATACAGTTAACCACTAAAATGAAATATAATTAGAAACATAAGAACAACCAAGAAGTTTGGTAAATACCATTCTTCTTCTAGCACGTGGTTGGAGCTTGAAAAATTGGAAGCAACTAAAATAATCTAGAACCCCAAGAGAAACAAATTTGGTAAACCTTAGACTATTAAGTATGCCACATGAAAGCAATTATATCTGGCTCTCAATCTCTCATGAGTGAGGGATGCACGGTGTACCAAAACATCACATGTGCCCAAAATGCATCCCTTTGGCTTTCTACACATGATGTTTTGGTGCATCATGTTGGCATGATGTGCACCCCTCACTTCACCAGTGTAAATAGCAATCATAATTCTGCAGAAGTTTTGTGACACTTTATAAGCATTCTATGAATACTTCGGTTTTCATGTCAGTGATATGAATGACTCAAACTCACAACTAACTCAAGGCTTTATATGTCAAGTAATCTTCAAATTTGCTTCCCATATATTGTCATTTGACTCAGTTATGACCATTTCAAACATATTGTCTTTAGGAAATAGTATATATAGTATTCACACAACCTTTAACTCATTCCACCCCACCTCACCACATTCCCTACAGCCTCACCCCTACAAGAGAGAACAAAAAGGACGGGATCCAAATGTGAGGAGCTAAAAACAGCTGTCAGATCACTAAGTTATTGAATACGAGTAGCGTCACCTTCTCTAAATAAAGGTACTCAAGTCTGAAAAGTACTAGTTTGTTAAAAAGCTTTTATTTAAACATATATAAGGACCATAGCGATTATAAGAAAACACATGGTTTCTCATGTGAACACACTATTAGGTATCTAGAACACTAACAAAGTAAAAAATCATCATTTTTTTGGTCTACGACTGCTTATTTGATAGTCTAAAATTGGATAATTTAGAACTTCACTTCTATTAGTTAACCATTAGTTTGAATTTGATCATATAAACATTTAAGTGATTAAATTCCAAAGTAGCTTAATACTTCTGGTCTATGGGCACCAATGGTAAAATGCATTCCAACTAAAATAATACCAACTCAAGATGATTTTAAAAAAGCTTAATTAATATGTGCTTCTGAGAACACTGAGAGTAATCATAATTCACATCATCTGAAAATGATCTACAAATTATAAGCAAATCTTCATTTCATCACTTGACTTCATAAAAGTATGGATGCAAAGTCCATAAAAAGATTTAGGCACCAAAAGTTATTTCAATGTGCATATGAAAATGAGAGGAAGAAGCAGATATTAAAATATTAGTAATTAGACTTTACAATCACGAGATTAAAGAAATAGTCTAACCATTAATTTAGCAATAGCAGGTTTACCACAAGAATCTTAAGATCACACCATGTCAGAATGATCTATGAATTATTTGCAAATCTTCATTTCATTACTAGATTGATTTTCAAAAACGTTATACATTCTGATGAGCACAAGTTTACACTTAAATCATGCTAGAGCCTTAACTTTCAAACAAATCAACCTCAAACATTTAATTCGACAAATAAAGTGAACTAACACACCATATAGCAAGTCATTGAATATAAGGTTTTCAACTATCCCATACATTACATCGACAAAAGTCACATACTCATATAAAGGAATAACATATGAGTAGACCTATGCATTAGGTTGGGTTAGGGCCACAAGCAAAACAGGTCGGGTTGGGTCGAGCCAAAGGATATATATAACGGGCCGTGTTGGGTCGGACCGTTCAAATAGAGTATAATTTTTATCTATAAAGGGTGATAGTTTACGTGTATCACCTCCAATCTTTGGTAGTCGACCATTGACAAGTAAGTGGAAATAATTCATTACTTGATAGTGTTTAAAAAAGTCTTGGAAACTATAGGCCCATTATTGACCAACTTATCCCATTAAAAATAGAATAAAACATGCGCAAATTAGAAGGTGCACGCAGTTGTAGGGGAGGCATGATACACCTGTCCTAGCTGGCACCCGTAGCACATGCAAAGAGCATTGGGGAAATGAAAAGGAGTGAAGAAAAGCACATGCAAGCACGACAAAAAGGAGTGAAATGACAAAAAGGAAAGTGGCAGCATGTAATGATTACTTTTCATTTTGAACTTATTTGTACATAATTTCATCCCATTTTTTGTTAAAATTTTTTTTGGAATGCTGGTTGGAGGGCGATTTTTGAATTTGAATAAAAAATTTCATTTATTTGAACAGAATTCCACTTATTTGAACCCCATTTATTTTCAAGAGGGTGATTTTTTTGAAGGTGCTTGTTGGAGGGCAATTGATATATGTACATTTCATCATTGGTACATGTACATTTCATGTGAGGAATATGTACATTATTAAATTAATAGTCCATGTTATTGATCAAATAATATTATATATATATATATATATATATATATATATATATATATATATATATATATATATATATATATCCGATGTACATAACTTGTTTCTCAATTATTGTAAGTTCTGTGGACTAATGCAATTTCTAGACCTTTACAAAACTTACAATAATTATAACTTGTTTAATTAATAATATGGACTATTAATTTAATAATGTACATATTCGATGATAACTTCCCTTCTCCGTAATGATAGGGTGGCAGTTTCAGTGTGACAAACGACTTTTCAATTCCCCAATGACGGTTGTGTGGGGACGCTTGCATCTGGACACATTTACTACGTACATTTTCCATGAACTTCATGTACATTTTCCTCTGCATTTTGGACCGGGTGTATCATGCTCATGCTACACCCAGGTGCACTGTCCACCCATTGTAAAACATAACCTTTTAAAAGACCGACTCATTAGGCCCGTTATTGATTAGGCCCTTTTACAAATGGGTCGGTCAAGAGCCCTTAACAACCCTCACCCATTTGAACTGGTCTACATATGAGTAAGCCAGATAGTGACAATCCAAAATCAAAGTGCGAACGGATTTCAACAAAGGGAAAACATACTTTAACAATTTCAAGGAGAGAACTACAATTATGATTGTAAGTAGAAGAGGGCAAGCAAAAAACCTTAACCTAGTGATAAGAGTGAGCCTTGACTAAGCAAATGCTATTTGTTGCTAATGAGGACTAAATACCTCATAATTAACAGGGAGAGTACAACATAATACATATTCAGTCTATTCATTCAAATTGGACTTCTCCCTACATGATTCACTAGAACAATGCTCATCAACATTAACTTATATGTATATAAGGAGCACAAGTATTCATAGATGCTGGCATAAGCAATTCAATGCTAGAGGCTAGACTTTCAATAAAACCCACACATTTCACCAATCTTCTACTACCTCTATTTTGGAAAAAAGTCACGTGCTATCTAGACATCTAATTAGATTGGCCTAAGTATTTCAATGTATATTTTCCAAATATAAACTTAAAATTATTTAAATAACTTATAATTAAAAATATTATTGATGTAAGTAATAAATCAAAATGCGCCTAGGGCTGGATATAAGACGAGCTAGCTCGTGGGCTACTCGGGATCGAATCGCCTAAAGCTCGGCTCGAGCTCAAAATTAGGCGAGCTCGAGCCGAGCCAAGCCTGAACTCGAGCTCAAACAATTCAGGCTCGAGGGCTCGATGAGCCTAAACGAGCCAAGCTTAATAAAGGGTATAGTTGAAGCCAATCTTTAAATAGAATCGAGCTTAATTACTCGAATAAGCATTTGACAAATCCGAACCAAGTGACGAGCTTATACCGAGCAGAGCCACGAGCTTTTGTTGAGCCAAGCCTGAGCTCAAACTTTAAAGCTTGACAAGTCACGAGCCCGAGCTTTATGAGTCTCGGGCGAACTGAGCCACGAGCTTCTCAAGCTTGGGCTCGATTCGGCTCATTTCCAGCTCTAAATGTGCCTAATGAATTGTGTCAACTCAAAAAGAACGGGGAGGTATTAGTTCAAATTAACACACAATAATGATTGAATTAATAGTTTTCGGCTTCCCCTTAACTTACATTGTCAAAGACTAACCAGTCCTTATACCAAATCTCAAGTAGAGCCAATAAGCCTAAAAGAGGCCTTTTAAAATCGAAGAATAAACGAAATTCAACAAAGGATAAACAAATCTTCAACACTTTCAAAATGTTAACAACCATTACCTAATCACAAGAATGGCTAATAAATTAATAATCCCTCCGTCACTTTTTAGTTGTTATATTTGATTTTTCACAGTTTTCAAGACACAATTTAGAACGTTTTCTTTTCTAAATTCGTAAAATAAAAAATTATAAAAACTTGATATCCTAAAAATTTATATAGAGGTGCAACTAACTAAATCCCACTTGAATATATTATTTGTTATAGTATAGCTAGAATTTATTGTCAAAATTTATAAAATTTGACTCCCAAAATAGAAATGTAGCAACTAAAAAAAGACGGAGGAAGTAGGAACCAAACCTGATTGGTGGAGTGGCACCTGAAGCTTGCCTTGTAGCAAGGGTGGTGGTGCGCCGGACGAAAAGAACTTGGAAATTCTCTGGTATAGAATCTGTTAATGAAGCAAGACGGAATGGCATATGAAACCACCAACAACCGTCCGGACAACACTCCGGAATTGCGACGATAGAAATTTCTTAGAAGTTCCAGCTTCCCAAGGTGATTGCTTTTCCAGTATCCGAATTTCCAACAAACCTAAATAACAATAAATATTCAAATATAATACAATTTGATTGGTATAAATTCAACCGTTAATTCGTTATAATATGCATTACAACGAATGATACAAACACAAACATTTTGTTCACATAACTATGCAAACACTTCAAACGTAGCATCTTTTCCGTACATTTCACCAAAAAATTAACAAAATTATGGTTAAACTTTATCATATTATGTAGCGAAAAATAAGTGGCATAAGATGCAAACTTCCATGAAAAAAAATCATCTTTTTCAAAAACTTCACCAGTAAATTGAAACAATCATGGTTAACACTTATCGTATTACGAAAATGAAAAACGAAATGTCAAAAAAAAAATGCAAACTTTCATGAAATATTGACAAAATCATTCAAACCCACCCCTATCACTTCTCAAACAAGAATAAACCTGAATGAGTAATCAAATAAGTAACATTATGGTTTTTCAATTGAATAATTCATTCTATATTCAAATGAATAAAAAAAAAACCCACAAATTTCGTGATTCTCTACGAAATGAACAAAAAGAGGAACTGATTTGAATAATTGACATGAAATTAATAATTCAAACCCCAAATTTAAAGTCAACGAAAGAAACAACAGTAAAAATCTGACCTCGAAAATTTTTGAGGAAGAGATGAGCGGCTGGAGTGAGATGAAGGAAGGTGAAGACTGAAGAAGGTGGTGTAGTATATGTGTGGTAAAATTTTTGGTGTTTATGCACTACCCAGTTCAGGTATGGTAACTAATTGAAGGAGGGGTATCGGTCTCGATACACGAGTCAGTTCTAGGTTGGCTAATCGGTGTTTATCGGTTCGGGTTAAATTGAGTTAATTTGACCTATCTGATCGGGTCGGGTTCGGTCAAGTCATTATTAGGTCAAGTTAAATAAGTTATTTGCTTGTCTGAGTTCGGTTTAGGTTTAGGTTTAGGTTTGGGCCAGATCGTATTCTCTTCGGGTCAAGATCGGTTCAGGCTAATTCAGGTGGGCTCCTAAACGGGTTATATGAGATTATTTCAATTTCGGGTAAAGTCAATTATGATAATAGGTCACCTCAATTTGGTTGAAATCTAGATGGGCTATCGAGTTTGCATGGGGACATTAATAACATATTATCGATTTATGACTCGGTATTTAACTATTTTGTTGAATTCTTTTCGGGTCATATCGGGTAATTTGGGTCAGCTCATGTGATAACTTGTTTTTATATGATGATTAATTCATAAATTGGACAATGATGATGTTGATAAGTCATTGTAAAATAAAATATTTATAAGGTAATGATTATTAAATGTGTAGTATTCTATTAAACAAGTATACAATATGTATCTTTAGTGTTAACATATATTTAGATTGTTAACAGATCGGGTGAAATCGGGGTCACAAGTAATTATAAATCGAATCATGGGTTGTTATAACTTAGGTAAAATCGGTTATTTTTCGGGTTCAATTAGTTTCGGGTTTGTTCAGGTCGGGTCTGTAACTGGTGGGGTCTATAATGAGCCTGACACATACCGTATTCAAGTTTCCGAATATCGGGTCAAATCGGTTTTAAATTGACTTCAGGTCGGGTTGGGTCGGTTTTTGGGTCTCACTTTTTGAGTCATAATCAAGTTGGGTCCGGGTTAATTTCGGGTCGTTTATCGGGTCGGGTTAGATTTTGACAGCTCTATTTGAAGGAATTGGTGATGCGCATGGCCTTAGGTTTTCATAAGTGTCCATCTTAAGAATGATGTACAAAATTCTTTATTTCTTAGAATCTTAGTATTCCTTTAATTCTTGTGTGCTTGTCACATTTGCTTTATGCACACTTTTCAAGGATAATATCTATAAATTTGTATTCTAAAAAATATAAAATTTACATATTAAAAAATTATAATTCGAGGAGAATCTATCAAGACTCCATATAGATATATTTTAATTTATATATATATATATATATATATATATATATATATCAAAGAAAAATCATATTTAATTTCTCACTCAAATGAAATATTCTAAATAGGACAAATAAAAAGGAACGAAGGGAGTATAAAAAAATAAAGTTGATTTGGTTAAAGAATTACACAAATATGGAGTAATACAATTGTTATTCGCCGTCTACAGAAGTATGCAATACAAATTTAAAGGCATGGCCGGGTGGGGATAAGGATGGAAGTATCTAAAGTAGCTTGATGTTATCATCCACAAGAAACTTAATTTGGATTTTCTTTACTAATACTAGTGGGAAAAATCCTATTGTCTCCGACAATTTGGCTTTGATTTTGAAAAAAATTGGAGCATACTAATATGGGTCTAGTTTTTTTTTCCTAAAAACCAGATCCATATTTTTTTAAAATTAAAACAAAGATATGGCTTCGACTTTTTCCAAAAAAAAGATAAGCAATATATGTTTGATTATTTTCTTTTCAAAAAAATAAAGATATGGCTCTGGGAAAAAACCTATGCCATATAATTTTGTTTAGTATCAATTTTTAGGTTTTCGACTTTATTTTGGCCCCATTGCACTCACTCAAAACTGAGAGACGTACTTTTCTTTTACGTGTTTTTTGTTTCTTCTTCTTCTTTACTGAGGATTCTTCTTCTTCTTGGTTTTGCTCCACACCTCAGCTCCTGCCCACACACGCCTCTGCATTTTTGCTCCGTGGTGTTCCGTTGTCAGGTTGTCCACTATTTTTCTCTCCTCAATTGTATTTTTCTTCTTATGATTTTAAACAAATTGGATATGAATTGTGGGTTTTGCTTAGTAATAAAAAAATGCAAGTGTTATTATGAGTGAGATAGGTGCAGTTGTGCTCGTTATCTTATGTGTTCGATTTGGACAATAGCATTATTGTTTGATGGTGGCTGAAATTGAAATTCTATGAGTAGGTTGCCTTGCAAATTGCTATGATGCTAAAGCAAGAGTATTTTATCACTTTGCATTTGTTGATACTTCACAGTTGTGGATTAATTATACATTTTGAGTTTAGGTTGGATAATTATTTTTAAGAGCCCTAGAAAAATTAGAAATACGCTCTGTCTTGGTGAAAAGAACCTCTAACTCGTTGTAGGGTTACAGACGCTGTAGACATGAAATCGTGTCTCCCCGCCTAGCGGTTCGATGACGAAACATCCCTGATGAGCGGACTTAACTTGGGTCGAGTTTGAGAATGTGTAATCCCAAAATCACCTCAAAGATGAACCCTCGAAAGGCCCTAAACACCAACCCGAGCCCAAGACACTTACCTTGGCCCAAATACATAACTAAAGTCACAAAATCACATCATCAAAATACCAAAAATAAACCCCTAAACCGTGAAAAACCAAGGCTCAGAGCTCTTATTCATGATGCTCGAAGTAATCGTCGAATGCAAGAAGTGAACTAGGAAACCAAGATGGGCGTCCAACACACCATGGGCGTCCAATGCTGATCGTCGGCCAAAAGCGCTCCTGTGTCATTTTGAGCCTCTTTTCAACTGAGCAATGGATTCCTTTTTTGAGTGCCTGACGCCATCTCAAGCATCTGATGCCCTAAGTCGGCGTCTGACGCATTAAGTCGGCGTTTAACGCTCAGGAAACTGACTCTTTTTTTCCTATAAATACCCCCTCATTTTCTGAGCTAAGGGTCGACCAATTCTCACTTTCTAAGGGCTGTCAATTTGCCAACCTCCTAAACATAATCAAAGCCTCTCAAAAATCCTTTTTATCAAGGATCAGTCAAAGCACATTTTGACACAATCAAGCAAGAAAACCTTGCCCCTTCAATAGATACTCAAGAAAAAGGACTCTCCTCAACAGTAAATAGCAAGGACCCTTCTCTACTTCAATTCTTTTTATGGCTTTGTCTACCTCTACTCCCTTCACTTGCTAGTCCTTGATCTTGGTGGTTCTACATCCATCTAGGGTCTTGGATTGGTCTATTTTTGTGGTGATTATGGGAGGTGCAAACCCCTTTCACATGAACATCTATTTTAGATTTTACGCAACTTTTGTATTATGATCAACCAAAGAGTCATCATTATCGATGATTTCTTATGATCAACTCCAACAACTTTATTTTCAATGTCTCTTTTTCCTATGATGTGAAGATCTAGGAGCAACTCGTACTTCACTAGGTTAAGTCTCATAACCCTAACTTTGAGCATCATGTTCAAGGAGCCATCCTCATGGATTGGTCTCCTCTAAACTTATTATCAATCCCTTGCCCTTGCATTTTACTTATTGCAAGTTATTTATGTCTCTTTTCTTTTTTAGTCTATGATGTAAAGACTTAGACATCTCCAATCTTATTAGACTCTATATTTGACCCATTTTCATATTTCATGAGCAAATCCTAGGTGTGTATCACTCTTTGATATGGCAGCAAGCAATCAAGTCCTAACTAAAGCCTATAAAGTTCCAGAAGTTCAAACGACGGTCCATGCCTTGTTCATCCACGAAAAGTCCAAGTCCTTGGGTGATAATTTCGTGGGGTTCTCTTCAATTAATCCTTTTGTTTCTTGCCTTAAATGGGAAGAGAGAAAAGGGGAAGTTATGGCCAGTTAAAGGGGACGGTCAAAAAGAAGTTTTCAAACAGCCAAATTAACGCCACAGCTAAAAAGGGGGGGGTCAATGCTTGATTCATGGCGATTTCTGTGGGAGAATAATTATGATTTATTTGCTGTTTATTTTAGTCGTTTAAAGCTTTAATTAGGGAGGTTATTTTCTGTCAAATATGCACGAAATAGCTGCTCAAATAATCAGTCAACTAGTGACTTAGTCAAAGCGTGATTCAAGGCTTGAATCATGCTCAATTTGAATTCAGTTTTTAAATTCTGTTTTGAATTTCAAAAAGGAGTTACAAAGCTTTATTGAGGCTTGTTTCTTCTGTTTTAAACGTATAAGATAGGAAGCTAAAGGATTTGTAAAGCTTCCTATAAATAGGGCACTTGCCAATTCATTTGGAACAGGAGTGAAAGAAATAGAACAGAATCTGATTTTCTTTGTGAATTTCGTGTGTTACTTGGTGTTTCACAAACTTATACTCTCTTTGCTTAGTGCTAGTTAGTATAAGCTCTATAATCTAGCCTTACTTCGTGTTTGGTCCAGATTATTTCCCCTACACGCAATTTAGACCCGATTCTACCTTGCGTGTTTATCTTGTTTCCTTTTGAGACGAATTTGCTTTTTAATTCATCTAATCCACTCCAAAACGATCCTAAACCACAAACACATCAAACACATCAGTAAACACATCAGTTGGTATCAGAGCAAAGGCTTTGGAGTATGGCTTCGAGTTCATCCAACTCAACATCTCACGAAGTGATGAAAGACATTCTTGGAAAACTCCAGGAAATGCATAACGAAATGAAAAAGCATGAAACACGTATGGATGCCATTGCTGACCTATGCCTTAAACAAGGTAGAAAGTTAGAGGAATTAGAACATTCCAATTCCACACCCACCCATGGGGAATCACAATTTCGTGGTTACCAAGAAGATAGAAGTCTCAAACTTGATCTTCCCGAATTCGATGGTTCTAATGATCCAGAAGTTTTTTTTGATTGGGTACGTAGATTGGAGAGTATCTTTGAGTATAAGGAGTATGATGATGCTAGGAGTTGTAAAATGGCGATTCTGAAGTTAACCAAACTTGCTGGACTTTGGTATGATAATCTGAAGGCCAAAAGGAGAAGAGAAGGAAAGGGTAAGATTGAGACATGGGTGAAACTCAGAAAAAAGATGGAGCAACGTTGGATTCCACGTGAGTATGAGCAAGATCAATATGTAAAATTGACTCGCCTAGCTCAAGGGGAACGAAGTGTTGATGAATATGTGCGAGAATTTGAGACACTCAGTTTGGTGTGTGATATGCAAGAGAGAGAGCCACTCAAAATTGCGCGTTTTACCAAAGGGTTGTCAAAACCAATTTCTAATAAGGTGGATCTCCTACCTTATTCCACCTATGAAGAAGTTGTTAAGGCTGCCAGAAAGGTTGAGGCACAAAACAAAGAAGATAGGCCAAGACCTACTTCGAGGCCTCCTTACAAAGCTTTTCCTTCCATAGGAAAAGGTGAGGTTGCTGCCAAATCCACTTTCACTCCTAACTCATTCAAAGGAGGAAAAACGGATTTCAAGCAAGAGGCTTCCAAGAGAACGTGTTACAAGTGCCATGAAAAGGGACATATTGCTAGTGAATGTCCAAAACGGAATACACTCACCATTCATGAAGGAGGGTATGATTCCGAAGAAAATGAGGAAGAAGAAGAGGAATATGAGGAATATGGAGCTGAAGAAGACGCCACTCCATTGTGTGGTGTTATGAGGAGGATCCTACATTCTGAACCTCTCAAAGATGTCCAACAAAGAGAGAATCTTTTCCATACCAGATGCAAGGTACGAGACAAGCTTTGTGATGTGATTGTAGATGGTGGTTCTTGTACAGATGTGGCCTCTAAGGAACTTGTAAGTAAACTGAAATTACCTACTCGTGAACATGCTAAGCCTTATAAGTTAAATTGGCTAGATAATGACACCGGTTTAAAGGTTAAGAAACAAGCTCTAGTTTCTTTTACAATTGGGAATTTTCATGATGAACGTTGGTGTGATATTCTGCCTATGAGTGCATGTCATATTTTGCTTGGTAGACCATGGCAGTTTGATAGAAATGCGTTGCATGATGGCGTTTCTAATGTTTATACGGTCACTGCTCATGGGGGAAAGAAAATCAGGTTACTTCCTTTGCCTCCAAAGGTTGAACCTATGGTGGAGAAGAAACCTAATTTTCTGGTTTCGAGACGTGAGTTTGAGCGTGAGTATGCTATGGAAGGAGAAGGGTTTTTTCTTGTTGTTAAACCTGTTGATGATAACCTTTCCAATGTTACTAACTCATTACCTTTGAAGAAATTGCTAGAGGAATTTTCTAATGTATTTCCTAGTGATTTGCCACAAGGCCTGCCTCCATTTCGAGGTATTGAACATGCTATTGACTTGATTCCGGGAGCTCAATTGCCTAATAAGCCAGCCTACAGATGTAGTCCCGATCAGGCCAAAGAGTTGCAAAGACAAGTTGAAGAGCTTATAGAAAGGGGATATGTGCGCGAAAGCCTTAGTCCATGTGCTGTTCCTGCTCTTTTAGTACCTAAGAAAGAGGGAACTTGGAGAATGTGTATTGATAGTCGTTCTATCAATAATATTACTATCAAATACAGATTTCCTATGCCGAGGCTTCAAGACATGTTTGATGAGTTGAGTGGAGCCAAGATTTTCAGTAAAATTGATTTGAGAAGTGGCTATCACCAAATGAGAATTCGTGAAGGTGATGAATGGAAAACAGCTTTTAAGACCAAGCAAGGCTTATACGAATGGCTTGTCATGCCATTTGGTCTTTGCAATGCTCCTAGCTCTTTCATGAGACTCATGAATGAGGTACTACGTCCTTTTCTCAACAAATTCATTGTTGTATATTTAGATGATATTCTAGTATATAGCAAATCCATAGATGAACATTTGTTACATTTAAAATCTTTATTTGAGGTTTTAAGGACTAACAGATTGTATGGGAAGTTGGAAAAGTGTGCTTTCATGTGTAAGCATATTACTTTCCTAGGATATGTTGTATCTAGTGGAGGAGTACAGGTTGATCCAGAGAAAGTGAAGGCTATTTCAACTTGGAAGGTGCCGAAAGATGTGCATGAAGTGAGGAGCTTTCATGGTCTTGCTTCATTTTACAGAATCTTTATCAAGAATTTCTCAACAATCACAGCTCCTTTGACCGCGTTATTGAAGAAAGGTGCGTTCATTTGGAGTGAATCTGCTCAAAAAGCCTTTGAAGAAATCAAAGAGAAATTGTGCAATACAACGGTTCTTGCATTGCCAGATTTTGATAAACTGTTTGAGGTTGAATGTGATGCAAGTGGCGTGGGTATTGGTGCTGTTCTTATTCAAGGAAAGAGACCCATTTGTTATTTCAGCGAAAAATTAAGTGGTGCTAAGCTTAATTATTCGAATTATGATCGTGAGTTCTATGCTATTGTTCGGGCTCTAGATCATTGGTCTCATTACCTAAGGCCAAAACCGTTTGTTTTACATTCGGATCATGAAGCCTTGAAATTCATTCATGGACAGCAGAAGCTTAATCACCGACATGCTAAATGGGTTGAATTTCTTCAATCTTTTACATTCAGTTCGAGGTACAAAGAAGGGAAGAAGAATGTTGTGGCTGATGCATTATCAAGGAGAAGCTATCTATTAGCTATGGTTCATACGAAGATTCTTGGGTTTGAACATTTGAAAAATCACTATGAAGAAGATGAGGATTTTTCTGGAAAATTCAAGAAACCTACTCAAGACTACACGGTTCAAGATGGGTTCTTATTCAAAGGCAACAAACTTTGTGTGCCTAAGAATGGTGTGCGTGAACTCTTGGTTCGTGAAATCCATGGGGGAGGAATTGCTGGTCATTTTGGAATACATAAGACATTAGAAATGCTTCAAGAACATTTCTATTGGCCTCATATGATCAAAGACGTTACTCACATTGTAGAAAGGTGTTCTACTTGTCAAAAATCCAAGAGTACTTTTCACAAGGGTCTTTACACTCCATTACCAGTTCCTGATGTTCCATGGGAAGGAGTAAGCATGGATTTTATCGTGGGTCTCCCTAGGACTCAAAGGGGGAAGGATAGTATCATGGTGGTGGTGGACCGTTTTTCTAAAATGGCTCATTTTATTCCATGTCACAAAACAGATGATGCTTCTAAAGTTGCTGATTTATACTTTAGAGAAATCATTCGTTTACATGGGGTTCCAAGGTCCATTGTTTCGGATAGGGATACTAAGTTCCTTAGTCATTTTTGGAGGATTTTGTGGAAATTGGTGGGAACTAAGCTCCTATTTAGTACTTCTCATCATCCACAAACGGATGGTCAAACAGAAGTGACTAATAGAACCCTTGGTGCTTTGTTACGAGGTCTAGTGAGTAGAACTCAAAAGGATTGGGATGTTAAGTTAGCCCATGCTGAATTCGCTTACAATAGGTCTCCTTCTTCTACCACTGCTCGTAGTCCTTTTGAAGTGGTGTATGGGGTTAATCCTTTGCTGCCCATTGAGTTAATTCCCTTGCCTAAAGGAGATTTGATACATGGAGAACCTAAGAAGAGGTGGGAAGCATTTTAGAAAACATGCACCAAAGTCAAAAAGAAGATTGAAGCTATGAACAAAGTCTACAAAGATCGTGCAAATAAGAACCGAAAACAACCTACATTTGCTAAGGGTGACTTGGTTTGGCTACATTTAAGGAAGGAACGTTTTCCTAACCTTAGGAAAAATAAGCTCATGCCTAGATCAGATGGTCCCTTTCAAGTCTTGGAGAAAATTGGGGAAAGTGCTTACAAGATTGATCTACCTGGTGAGTTTGGTGGCGTAAGTGCAACGTTCAATGTGGGAGACTTGAGCCCATATCTAGATGATAAAAGTTTGAGGGCAAACTTTTCCGAAGAGGGGGAGAATGATATGGCAGCAAGCAATCAAGTCCTAACTAAAGCCCATAAAGTTCCAGAAGTTCAAACGACGGTCCATGCCTTGTTCATCCACGAAAAGTCCAAGTCCTTGGGTGATAATTTCGTGGGGTTCTCTTCAATTAATCCTTTTGTTTCTTGCCTTAAATGGGAAGAGAGAAAAGGGGAAGTTATGGCCAGTTAAAGGGGACGGTCAAAAAGAAGTTTTCAAACAGCCAAATTAACGCCACAGCTAAAAAGGGGGGGTCAATGCTTGATTCATGGCGATTTCTGTGGGAGAATAATTATGATTTATTTGCTGTTTATTTTAGTCGTTTAAAGCTTTAATTAGGGAGGTTATTTTCTGTCAAATATGCACGAAATAGCTGCTCAAATAATCAGTCAACTAGTGACTTAGTCAAAGCGTGATTCAAGGCTTGAATCATGCTCAATTTGAATTCAGTTTTTAAATTCTGTTTTGAATTTCAAAAAGGAGTTACAAAGCTTTATTGAGGCTTGTTTCTTCTGTTTTAAACGTATAAGATAGGAAGCTAAAGGATTTGTAAAGCTTCCTATAAATAGGGCACTTGCCAATTCATTTGGAACAGGAGTGAAAGAAATAGAACAGAATCTGATTTTCTTTGTGAATTTCGTGTGTTACTTGGTGTTTCACAAACTTATACTCTCTTTGCTTAGTGCTAGTTAGTATAAGCTCTATAATCTAGCCTTACTTCGTGTTTGGTCCAGATTATTTCCCCTACACGCAATTTAGACCCGATTCTACCTTGCGTGTTTATCTTGTTTCCTTTTGAGACGAATTTGCTTTTTAATTCATCTAATCCACTCCAAAACGATCCTAAACCACAAACACATCAAACACATCAGTAAACACATCACTCTTTAATACATACTTAGGTGTTATCTTATGGATCATTTCTTGCTTAGATTTCATAAGTCATATTTTGATTTCTATTTTGCATATACAAGTCTATGATGTTCTAAGGCAAAGTCACAAGTGTCATATGAACTAGACTCATCTTCAAGTTAGAGTCTTGTAAACACAAAATCGTGTCTCCCCGTGCAGCGGTCAGATGAAGAAACAACATTGACGAGCGGACTTAGCTTGGGTCGAGATTGAGTATGTGTAAACCCAAAAACACCTCGAAATCAAACCCCAAAAGGCCAAAACACAAACTCAAGCCTAAGATACTTACCTTGGTCCAAATACATAACCAAAGTCACTAGATCACATCATCAAAACACCAAAAACAAACCCCTAAACCGTGCAAAACCAAGGTTCAGAGCTCTTATGCTCGACGCACGAAGCAAGCGTCAAACACAGGAAGTGTGTCAAACAATCTAGATGGGCGTCCAACGCAAACACTTGGCGTCAAAAACCATGCATGGGCATCCAATATTCAATGGGCATCCGACAATCTCCTGATCCATTCCTATTCCTTTATAGCTCATCCTCTTGCAAGCGTCTAATGCCTAGCCTCAACATTTGACTCTCAACTTTGTGTGCCACTCCAAAAGCACTCTTGTCTCATTTTGAGCTTCTTTTCATCCAAGCAAAAGATTCATTTTTTGAGCGCCCAATGCACAAAGTTGGCATCTGACGTAAAGACTTGGCATCCAACGCTCAGGAAACCAACTCTTTTGTGTATAAATACCCAATCATTTGAGAAAAGGGTCGACTTTTCTCACATTCTTAAGGGAAATGAAAGCACCCTCAAATATCCTCAAACACAATCATAGCCTCTCAAACATCCTTTATACTTACCCAGGATCATTCAAAGCAGACTTTGACATAATATGTAGAAAATATAGAAGTAAGCAAAGGTAGGACAAGATAATAGTGAGCAATAAGATCAGATTAGTATTATATATAGAATCAAATAGACTAGCATAAAAGATAGAGTTTAGGGTCAGCAAGAGTACCGAACAGGTTGAGCTACGTAATATATAAATAGGCCTACAATGTACAAATTATCAATTAATGAAAAAACACAGAAAATTAAACCAAAACACACGTTTACTTTTACTCTTGTTATCAGAGCAGGAAATTCTATAGGGGTGTTTTACTACCCTTTTTCATCATCTATCAAGAAAACTCACCTATGAAGCAATGGGTGACACCCCGAAGGACCCGAGTGACAACCATGTCACTATGGCTCAACTTCTACAAATTCTCGAGAAGATAAATTATAGTAGGAGCCAAGATAACTATGGTGGATCACTCCATGTCTCAGAGAAACTAAGCAATAAAAACCACACTAAGTGGTCTTGATTGATGCTAATGGCAATCGAAGGGAAGGGGAGGCTCACACATATCACAACCAATCCCCCCTCCACAGACAACATACAATCTGGGCCTAGAAGGACGTGGTGTTCAGGACATAAATCATCAAAAATATAGAACTAGATTTGGTAAACCAAATTCTGGATTTCTCAATGGCCAAGGAGCTTTGGAAGGGCATCAAAGCCGTTTATAACAGTAGCAAAGACGGGCTCTAAATTTTTGGTTTGACTGTTAGAGCCAACACAATCAAGCAAGGACATGATTCCGTAGAAGTGTATTGTGGCAAATTAATCACTTTATGGAAAGAGATTGACAGACATATGTCAAACCCGATGCACTGCTCAGAGGATATAACTGTCTATAATCAATTAACCCAACAAAACCATCTCTATCAATTCCTAGTAGGAATTGAACCCATGACAAGGAGATTAGAGAATTGGTGAACCAAGAACCACTTCCCATAGTGGAACTGGCATACAATACAATCAGAAGAGAAGTGACCAATAGGAAGATATTGAAAGGAGGAGGCGTACCTAATAACTTACCTGTGCCGGCATCAGGAATCGAAAGTGGATTAAGCATAAGGATAAAGCAGAGAAGGTACACACGAAGAGATGATGACAAGTCACATCTCTGATGTACCCGCTGCGGTGGAGTGCATCATAGAAAGGAAGAGTGCTTTAAACTCGTGGGTTACCCCGAGTGGTGGCATGATTTGAAGAAAAAAGGGGGAGGGAAAGGACAGGAGGAAAAGAGAAGGGGAATTGGTGCATCTTCAGTGGGACAAAGCTCAAAGGAAGCCATGGATAAAGACCATAAAGCGGCGGTTAACACCAAGGAGGAAGCAATTACTAGAGAAAGTGTGTAAGAAGAAGGTAATAAACCTAGAAACTTGATGCGGCCCCA
This sequence comes from Dysphania ambrosioides, assembly GCA_026401315.1. Lineage (NCBI taxonomy): Eukaryota > Viridiplantae > Streptophyta > Magnoliopsida > Caryophyllales > Amaranthaceae > Dysphania > Dysphania ambrosioides. The sequence continues at coordinate 20,023,156 of CM048666.1, forward strand.
AGACTTCCCTTTAACCTAAAAAAAAACTCCCTTTCCTTATTTATCCACGAGCAAAGAGAACCTAACGCACAAAAAATTAAAACAAAAAACCCTAAAAGCCTACTGAATCATCACGTGGTCAATACGAGCCCATCCCAAGTAGGCCAAACTATACTTGCAACCTTTTCTAAGCCAAAAACCCGGGAAACCAGCACCCAAAATGAAGATGGTATTGCAAATATGGTATGTTCTTAGGGACGGTGGATATTTGACTGTAGAGCGACAGATACAATGACTTATGATGTACATAACTTTATAACATCAGAAAAACCTGCAAAAACCTTATTCAGACCACTAGTGGAGAGTGCATGGATGTGATGGGAGTAGGTGCGGCAAATATCGGGAATTAGTTTTCCTTAACAAACCGCTTCTATATTCCAAATATTTCTCATAAATTATTGTCTGTCAGTCAATTGACAAAAGAATTACACTATACAATTCTAATGAGTTCTAATCATTGTATTTTGCAGGATGCCAAGACTAGAGAGACCATTGGGCATAGTACTAAGAAAGATGGAATATACTACGTAGATGAACTCAAAGGCGACACTGCTATGGTGTGTCAGGAATCAACATAAAACAACTTCGAATGTGGCACCGTCGTCTAGGGCATTCATCCTTAGGATATTTAGAACGTCTTTTTCCCCCCTCTCTCGTTCAAAGTTGAGGTAGTAGCCATGCTCATAAATGATGTGCTCATTTTAGAGCATGTTTACAACCCCACTTTAGTATTGAGTCTCGCGGTTTTATATTGATTTTATAGACATTACACATGATTTTACCTTGATCTTGTCTTCGAGCTGTTTTAAGGTCATTTTAGGTACTTTCGATGGTTTCAAGGTAAAATGCGACATGTTTAAGGATTTGACATTCTTATCAAGAGTTTAGATGCACATATCATAGCTTGGGCATGCATTACAAGCCACTCTCAAAGATTCCACAAAGTTCATAAGTCATTAGACACTTCGAAGAAGCCATATAGCAAGGTTCAGGCTCAGATTCGACCAAATCTCACATCTATTCGGTCAAATAGAAGGCAGGAACTCAAGATATGACTCAAGCTCTCGGGAATAGCCAAATGAGATCCCATTCAGTCGAATCATGGTCCATTTGGCCGAATGGGTGCTATCCTTCGGTCGAATGATGGACAGAGTCAAGATAATTGAAGTTTCTGTTTTGGGCGAATGACAAGACCATTCGGCCGAATGGTCCCTCATTCAGCCAAACCCTTACCCTATTCTACCGAATGGCCCCCTTTTCCCGCAAAAATTACTTCTTCTTAAGTTGGCCCTCGAGGGTTTTTCTAGGGTTTGACCCCCTTATGTCCCTAGGGTATAAATACCCCCTTGCTTTGTAAAAAAACCCTCATGCTTATTTTGAGAGCTCTTGTGCCTCAACTTGGAACATCACTTTCATTGCTTTCATTTCATTCATGCTTTAGTTTAGATTTAAGGCTTTTGTTGCTCTTCTTTTCAAGCATTGTATTTCAGATTTAGAATTTCTTTCATTCACGCAATTTCATTCACGTAAGTTATCGTTTCTTTACTGTTCTATTTTGTTTAATGCTTTCACTTATTGCTTTTGTTAACTCCATTTCTCTTGCTATTATCATTGCTCCATTTACGGCTTTGATAGAATAGTTGTCAGTTTTGATTTCCCCTTCATTTCCCCTTTTCGTTCTCTTGTTCATTTACATTCAAATTGTTTATGATTTCAATCATGTTTTTGTTCATTGTTTATGCCCTAGCTTTTATTAGTATGAGTGAGTAGTTTTCTTAGGGGTGTGATTGGTGAAACCCTACGCTTTGGCTTGTTCTTCATGCGTAGGGTTAGGGTTTGAGATTGTCGATGATTGATTGATTGACATTTGATGTGAATCTTGTCTTGCCACTTCTTAGGAGACATAGGGAAATTATAGGTTGTTCATGTGATTTATAGGGTCGCAAACTTCCTCTCGTCATCTTGAGTGTCTTGATTGATTATTGATCGATTTCCCCTAACCTGGCATATCTGCTAGTTCGATTGTCCTTCCTAGGGTGGAACTAATCTATCCCCGTTTTTCTTTCATTGCATATTATCATTTTGTTCTTGCGTTACTTTTCTATCGTTAGTGTAGTTCAATCAATTCAAATTTCAAATAAACGCTTTACATCAAGTCTAGAAACTAACATCCCTTGTCCTTGTGGTTCGACCCTTGACTTACCATTACACTGTTGTAATAATATTAGGGTGATTATAAATATTATTTGTATAACTAGTCTTTTAGTAAAACGATGCTAAAAGCCGGTTATCAAAATGGCGCCGTTGCCGGGGACAGGGCGTTATGTTTAGATTATAGTCTTGTTTTAGTTCATTTTTGTTTCATTTTTATTACTGTCTTTTAATCTTGCTTGTCAGTGCTTACGCTTGGTCTCTAGTGTTTTTTGCATGTCCTATAGCACACGTAGATAAAATTAACAGCTAGAACCATACGACCCTAAGATTCAACGTAGTAAACGAAGAATTCCATCCCAAACCCCATTACAACCAAATACTCCCAACCCCCCTACACCCCTAATGGATGAAAATCAGCAATTATTTGGTCAATTTGGGACACCTGGGTCCCAGGAATTTCAAGGAGGTGTAGTGTTACCCATAGCTCCAAATCCTTATCAAATACATCCACAGTTTACCCGGATGGTGAAGGAGACCCCCTTTTGCGGTTTGAAAAATAAATGCCCCCTCCAACACTTGGAAGCATTCTTAGATATTTGCGGTCTTATTCCTCCATGCCCCAACAGTTTGGACTATGTGCGGATGCATTTATTTCACCTGAGTCTAGCTGGCGATGCTAAGGATTGGTATAAATGCTTAGAGCCTAACTCAAACATTAATTTGCCTCAATTGAAAACAAATTTTCTAGAAAGGTTCTATCCTACGGTTCGAACGCAAGATTGGTGTAAGAAAATTGCGTCTTTCACTCAAGAGGATGATGAGAACCTCAATGCCAATTGGAGTTGGTTTAAAAGAATGATTAGAGCATTCCCTCATCATGAATACGGGGAGAACCATCTCAATACATTTTTCTATGATGGTCTGAATGACTCCACCAAGGCACTTCTAGACTCGGCAGTTGGTGGCCAACTCTCGAAAGTTCCATGCAATCAAGTAAAGGCTAAGATTAAAGAGGTGGCCAAAAATAGCTCTCGGGGAGGAGCAAGAGGTAATGGACTATCAAGAGGGACGATCGACTCAAGTAACTTGGACACTATTAGTTCGAAAATTGAGGCTATCATGGATAAGAAACTGTCCAAGCTCAAACTAGCTCAAGGTAGTTTCAATGTATCATCGGTTAATGAGAAGCTATTTTCATGTAGAATCTGCGGGGCACCAATTATGATACATCCTATTATGGGGGTTTGAATTCTTATTATGTAGCAGTTGTGAACTATGGGGGGTAAGACTAAGAAGGGCCTCAAGTCATGAACTATGATGGTTATGGGTACAATCCCAATTGCGTAGCAGCTGTGGGTTATGGAGGTAAAAAACAAGGGTTTGCTCAACAAGGTCCCTACAACAATCAACCCTTTAGACCCCCTTTCACTCCAAATTCTAGCCAAGGAAACTTCAACTAAGGGTACAACTCCAACAACAATGTCCCCTATAGCAATCAAGCAAATGGGAACTTTCCTAGGCCAAGTGGGAATAGGCCGTATCCTCAAGTGCCAAGGCCAAACCCACCCTACCCTACCCATCTACACAACCACCACCCAACTCGCTTCCAAATCATGATTACCTTTCCACTCAAGTGAGCTCTCTTGCTCAACAAAATCAAACCCTCTCCCAAATCAATCAAACCTTGATAAATCAAATGGAACAACTTCAAGCACAACAGAAGTTGTTTGAATCACATCTTTCTTAGATGGCCAGTCTACCCCCACCATTGCTATTCCCATCTCACCCTCAACAAATCCCATCCACACAACCTCCACCACAAAACACTCCTGACTCCAACCCTAAACATCACACCTACAAGGCGATCTTCCTATGATCGGGAACCTAATACTTTGCTTCAGTTGTAGCTAATAGAGATGATTTAGGGGAAGGTTCCTCAAAGGATAGTGGCTTTTAAAGGGAAACTGGGCATAAGGAGGATCTTAAAGGGAGAAAAGAGAAGGAGGTTAGTGAAGAGGATGAGGAAAACAATATTAAAGTAGATGGGAACAAGAAGAAAAGGAAGGATGAGGAAGAGAGATAAAGGGAGATACAGGAAAGGAGGAAACTTGAGCGTCAACATGCTCGCCTCTACCTTTTCCTTACAAAAAAATGGAGAAACAATTGCAAGAAAAGTTTCTTAAATTCCTAGAGCATATGCGGCAGCTTGAAATGAAGAGACCATTCTTAGAGGCCATGGAGCAAATGCCTCAATATGCTAAGTATTTGAAAACTCTCTTAGCAAACAAGAGAAAGCTTAAGGGCAAAGTGATTAGTTTGCCAGAGCAGGTGAATGCCATCATTCAGGGCACATGGGCAAAGAAAGAAAAAGCTAGATGACCCTTTGTGCTCCCAGTCACCCTTGGAAAACTCAATTTTAAAGGAGCACTCGCTGACCTAATGCCGATGTCCATTGCCAAACAGCTAATCTTTGAGCTCAAGCCATCAAAGAAAACCATCCAACTGGCCGACCGTAGTATAAAAGTTCCATGTGGGGAATTTGGGGACCTTTTGATCTAAGTAGGGAACATTGTGGTGCTTGATATGGTTGAGGATCCTTACACCCCCCTCATCCTAGGGAGAGATGCTTTGAAGACTTTGGGTGCCTTGATAGACTGTGAATCAGAGACTATCACTATGAGGGTAGCCCAAGATAAGGTTGTGTTTGCCTTTTCTAAGTCTTCCAAGGAACCCATGGTCAAGCAGATTTGTTCTTTTGATGTTTTTGGAAATATAGTTGAAGAAAAGGTTGAGGGGTGTGATGTTTTTGCTACCCCGGTGTTTGTTGAGGTGATTGAGGTAGAGAAAACGATTAAGCGTGTTGATTTTGATGTTGAGAAGGAGATTATTCGGATGGAAGAGGATTGTGATAATTCTAAGGGTACTGACAAGCCAGCCCGCAAAAGGAAGAGGGCTAAAAAGAGAAGAAGAAAAACCCAAAAGAGATCGATGGCTCCACCTTGGCTTGGGGGAGCCCCACATTATAGCCCACCTCTAGATGACCCTAGTTCTACATTGCTTACTTCTGCTATTGTTGCTCGGTGTTGAGTTTTGACTCCCCATGCTGGAGGTGATGGAGACATTAGGAGTGAGTCCACTCCTACCGCAGGTATAATTTTTGTGTTTTTTTCTATCTAACTTATGGCTAATTGTGTTGAACTTACCGACGTTAAACAAAACTACTTATGGGAGATAACCCGGTGTTTGTTTTGTTTGTTTGTTTGTATAGCAATAGTTTCTATAATGCTGACCTTTCTTCCTTTTGGTTCCATTCTCCATCTTTCCCCAGTGCCAAAATGGCTCTTGAGCTGGCTTGGGAGAGGGTTCTTGCGTTTTCAAAGTTTCAAAAGATCCGCATTATTGAAACTATTGCCTTTGTTTTTGTTATAGTTTTTGCATGTTTAGTTGCGTCAAGTTGATGTGCTTGAGTTGTGAAACCGGCATGCAAGCTTCTGACGTGTACATTCTAGTGATCCTATGCATACTCATGTTTTCCTAGCCTTGTTCCTATTTTGGGACCAAATGATTGACTGTTTTCCACCTGACTCGAGGATTTGGGCTTGCTTGGTTTGTGGCTTGGATGGCTACCTATTGAGGCACATTTTGATTAGCTTAGTAAGGATTGAGCCTTCTAGGACTCCATTATGAGTCCTATGTTATTAAGTGCTATTTAGAGAATCTAAGTATTGTTTCTGTTCTCCTCCAGCATAGTCTGCTTTGCTAAGGGTTAGGGATGATAACACATTTGTAGTTATAGCTACATGGCCAAATTGCCTACCATGAATATTGATTAACTTTAGGGTAAGCCAATTTTGTGCCTTTACCTTTTCTTCATAGCTACACTATCTAACTCCACATGAGCCAAATATTCCCTCTCTTTACCTAGAGGATAGTCAAGTGATCATAGTGAAGTTGGTGTCCGTTGTGTCGTGGTGAAGGATTTCAGTTTGAAAAGTCATAGTCGTATGATATAACTCTTTACATCACTTTTAGTATATTTTAGAATTATTAGCATAAAAAACTCAAAAAGAAAACAAAAAGACAAAAAAGAGAAAAGAAGAAAAAAAGAGAAAACAAAAAGAAAAAAAGAGAAAGAGAAAAAATTCGAGAATAAGGTTGGTGTAATGTATTAGAGTTCATTTATGCGTATCTTGAGGATTTTGGGAGTAGCATTGTCGTCGAAAGTCGTAGCTGTCCTTGGTTTCATTACCTTGGATTGCTCACTATCCTTTATTTTAACCCCACATCCCCTAATTTTACCATACCTTGATCCCAACCTACATTGCAACCCTTTCAAAACCTGTTCGACTTGGCCTGATTAGCAAGTTCTGTGCTGGAGAGTAGATAAGATAGAATTCCCAAGACTTTTCCCTATTTAAGTGTTTAATTCCCGGCTCATCTTTAGTCGGATGATTCTTAGCGAAACAAATACCTTATTAAACACACGAGCGTATTAGAAATTTCCCACGTCTTTTTGGAAATAACCTGGGGAGCGTAGACTTGTGACCTCATTAGGTAGTAGGTGGCATGGCCTGTGTTGTAACTTTTCTAGTGACCCTAAATTTGTGGAAAACTTTGCTCATCTTGGTAGTATGCTCTCCTGAGCCATTGTACTTGCACACCCATGGCTAGGGAAGAGTTTTGCGCTTACACGACTTGCATTGTCTAGTTTTCCGCTCGCCTTGCTTTTCATGTGCATTACTCATTGTGTTGCCTTGCTAGTTCATTTGCTAGGGACTAGCAAAGGTTTGGCTTGGGGGAAGTTGATGTGCTCGTTTTAGAGCACGTTTACAACCCCATTTTAGTGTCGAGTCTCACGGTTTAATATTGATTTTATACACATTACACTTGATTTTACCTTGATCTTGTCCTCGAGCTATTTTAAGATCATTTCAGGTACTTTCGATGGTTTCAAGGTAAAATGCGACGTGTTTGGGGCTTTGACATTCTTATCAAGAGTTTAGATGCACGTATCATAGCTTGGGCACGCATTCCAAGTCACTCTCGAAGATTCCACAAAGTTCAGAAGCCATTAGACACTTCGAAGAAGCCATTGAGCAAGGTTCAGGCTCAGATTCGACCGAATCTGACATCCATTTGGTCGAATAGAAGGCAGGAACTCAAGATATGACTCAAGCTCTCAGGAATAGCCGAATGAGATCACATTCGGTCGAATCATGGTCCATTCGGCCGAATGGGTGCTATCCTTTGGTCGAATGATGGACAGAGTCAAGATAACCGAAGCATCTATTTTGGGCGAATGACAAGACCATTCGGCCGAATGGTCCCTCATTCGGCCAAATCCTTACCCCATTCGGACGAATGACCCCCTTTTCCCGCAAAAAAGTACTTCTTCTTAAGTCGGCCCTCGAGGGTTTTCTAGGGTTTTACCCCCTTATGTCCCTTGGGTATAAATACCCCCTTGCTTTGTAAATAAACCCTCATGCCTATTTTGAGAGCTCTTGTGCCTCAACGTGGAACATCACTTTCATTGCTTTCATTTCATTCATGCTTTAGTTTAGATTTAAGGCTTTTGTTGCTCTTCTTTTCAAGCATTGTATTTCAGATTCAGAATTTCTTTCATTCATGCAATTTCATTCACGTAAGTTATCGTTTCTTTACTATTCTATTTCGTTTAACGCTTTCACTTATTTCTTTTTTTTAACTCCATTTCTCTTGCTATTATCCTTGCTCCATTTACGTCTTTGATAGAACAGTTGTCGGTTTTGATTTCCTCTTTGTTTCCCCTTTTCGTTCTCTTGTTCATTTACATTCAAATTGTTTATGATTTCAATCATGTTTTTGTTCATTTTTTATGCCCTAGCTTTTATTAGTATGAGTTAGTAGTTTTCTTAGGGGTGTGATTAAAGAAACCCTAGGTTTGGCCTGTTCTTCATGCGCAGGGTTAGGGTTTGAGATTGTCGATGATTGATTGATTGACATTTGATGTGAATCTTGTCTTGCCACTCCTTAGGAGACATAGGGCGATTATAGGTTGTTCATGTGATTTATAGGGTCGCAAACTTCCTCTCGTCATCTTGAGTGTCTTGATTGATTATTGATCGATTTCCCCTAACCTGGCATATCTGCTAGTTCGATTGTCCTTCCTAGGGTGGAACTAATCTATCCCCGTTTCTCTTTCATTGCATATTATCATTTTGTTCTTGCGTTACTTTTCTATCGTTAGTGTAGTTCAGTCAATTCAAATTTCAAATAAACGCTTTACGTCAAGTCTAGAAACTAGCATCCCTTGTCATTGTGGTTCGACCCCCGACTTACCATTACACTAGTTGTAGTAGTATTAGGGTGATTATAAATATTATTTGTATAACTAGTCTTTTAGTAAAATGACCTAAAAGCTGGCTATCAATAAACCTTTTTATTTGATACATTATGATGTGTGGGGCCCTGCCCCAAAACTTGGTAGTCATAGTTTTCGATATTATATTATCTTTATTGATGATTATACTCTGATGAGTTGGATCTATTTTATGAAGTAGAAATCAGAAGTTTTTAGAATTTTTTTAACCTTTTATCACATGATTTTAACTCAATTTCAAACAAAAATCAGTATTCTACGGTCTGATAACAGAGGTGAGTATATTAATTAGGAGATGAAAAAATTCTTCCAAAACCAAGGTCTTGTCATCAAACTACCTGTCCTGACACTTCACAACAGAATGGAAAAACCGTACCCTTCATGAAATGGCTTAGGTTATGATGTTTGCCTTAAGTCTTTCTATCCCAAAACCATAGCCATAGCCAACTATCTCACAAATTTCTTACCTAATAAAAAACTTCACTTTCAAACACCTCTAGATGTCCTAAGTTCCTATGGATCTATCTCATCTGTCCATTCTCTTTCTCCTCGGGTTTTTGGATGTGTTATCTTTGTCCATCTCCCAAAAAGGGACCAAGATAAGCTAGAGCCAAGAGAAGTAAAGTGCATGTTTGTAGAATATAGAGGGACGCAAAAGGGCTATCGGTGTTTTAAACCCGTCAGTAACCGGCTATACACAACTATGGATTGTGACTTTGTAGAAAGTACCTTCTATTATCACCAACTTTTTTGTCAGGGGGGGACATTAAAAGACAATCTAAGTTGGCTAGATTCTTATAATACCCTAATTAATGCAAGAAAAGACATTAATATGGATTCTACAGGGATAAATTCTGAAGATGTAGTACATTCCATCCTATCAATACCATTACCAACTGCCACTTCAGAACTCGTGCATCAAGAGGTTGAGGTAAGGGGTCCTGAGAACTCATTAGAAACTGACACTATAATTTGTGATGATAAAGTACAAGAGGCTAGTGAAGTACAAGAGATCATACCTGAAGGGTTTGGTGGCTCAGATACTAACGGATATCAGAGTCCTTCGAGAAGTACCAAAGAAGTCCCACCCACTGAAACGTTATGATGCTCACTATGAAGTTCAGAGATTAAAATATTTAGTTCCTAATTCATCTAGTGAGAATATGTCTTGGGTAGAAGTTGTCTTTAATCAATTTGTGTACTCTAAAAATATTCCAGATATAGTAGAAAAGGCCCTAAGGAGTGAACGATGGAGAAGAGCCATGAGAGAGGAGATTGATGCCTTAATAAAAAAAAAACAAAACTTGGGAGAGATGTACTATTCCTGATGGGAAGAAAGTTGTGGGCTATAGATGGGTATTTACTATCAAGTTTAAAGCTGATAGGAGCATTGAAAGATATAAGGCATAGTTAGTAGCAAAAGGGAATGCGCAAGTTTACGGAGTCGACTACTTTGAAACTTTCTCTCAAGTAGGAAAAATTGATACTATCAGGGTATTGTTCTCTATAGCTATAATTAAAGGGTGATCATTGTATTAGTTTGATGTCAAGAATGCCTTCTTACATGGTGAAATTACAGAGGAAGTTTACATGGAAGCACCACCTGGTTTTTCGCAGGATTTTTCTAGAGGAGAAGGGTGTAGACAGTGGAAGGCACTGTATAGGTTAAAGCAACCTCCTAGAGCGTGGTTTGGGAGGTTTACAGTGGCTATGAAGCACTTCAGATTTAGGTAGAGTAACTCAGATCATACTCTATTCTCAAAAAAGAGAGAAGATCTTGTTACGTGACTAATTATATATGTGGATGACATGGTGATAACAAGAAATGATACAGATGAAATTAGCAAACTAAAGAAGAGGTTATTTTAGGAATTTGAAATGAAAGATCTAGAAAACCTAAAACATTTTCTTGGAATTGAAGTACTTAGGTTAGAATTGGGTATTTTTATTTCTCAGAAAAAATATGTCCTTACTCTTTTGGCGAAAGTGGGTATGATAGACTGTAAACCAGTAAAACTCCTATTGTGGTGAATCAAAGCTTGCAAATCACTGAGATGCAAGACTTTCAAACCATTGAGATGCAAGACTTGCAAATCGCTGAGATGCAAGACATGCAAATCATTGAGATGCAAGACATGCAGATCAAACACAGTATCAACGACTAGTTAGTAAGTTAATATATTTGTCACATACTCGTCTTGATATTGCGTATGCAGTTGGGATAGTTAGCAGGTTCATGCATAAGCCTAAAGAATAACATCTTGAAGTGGTTTACAGAATTCTTAGATATCTCAAGGGGACTCTGGGGAGAGGCATAATGTTTAGAAATCATGGACACTTGGAACTTCAAGCATATAAAGATGCTAATTGGGCTGGAGATAGAGATAGTAGGAAGTTTACATCAGGCTATTTTACTCTTGTTAGGGGAAACTTGGTAACCTAGAAGAGTAAAACAATAAAAGGTGGTGGCTCTGTCAAGTGCTAAAGCAGAGTTTTATGGAATTACGAAGGGAATTACAAAGGTACTTTAGCTAAGGAAGTTGTTGACTGAAATGGGATTTCCATCAGGGAAAAGTTATGAGCTAATGTGTGATAATAAAGCCACAACCAGTATTTTAGAAAATCCGATTCAACATGATTAAACAAAATATGTTGAGGTAGATAGACATTTTATAAAAGACACTCTGGAGTCCAAGGTGGTGAGTATTCTGTTTATACAATCAAGTGATCAGGTAGCAAATATATTGACCAAAGCAGTTGGAGCTAGTACATTTGAAAAGGTTTTGTGCAAGTTGGGTGTAAAAGATTCGACGACCTAAATTGAGGGGGAGTGTAGAAAAGTTAAAAGTTAGCAAAGATAGGATAAGATAACAGTGATTAATAAGATTAGATTAGTATTATAGATAGAATCAAATAGACTAGCATAAAAGATAGAGTTTAGGGTCAGCAAGAGTACCAAACAAGTTGAGCTACATAATGTATAAATAGGCCTACAACATAGAAATTATCAATCAATGAAAAAAAAAAATTAAACCAAAACACACAGCGGAAACCTTACCCCTTTACCATATATACAATCAAGACTTAAGCAAAAAGGACTCTCCTCACCGATAAACACTAAGGACCCCTCTTTACTTTAATTATTTTAAATGCTTTTTCTACTTATACTCCCTTCACTTTATAGTCCTTGATTTTGGTTGTTCTACATCCATATAGGGTCTTAGATTAGCCTATTTTTATGATGATTGTGAAAGGTGTAAACCCCTTTCCACATGAACATTTATTTCAATCTTCATGCAACTTTTGATGAGCCTTGATCAACCTAAGAGTCGTCACCCTTGATGATCTCTTGTGATCAATTCTAACAAATTATTTTCAATGTCTCTTTTGCCTATATTGTGAAGAGTTAGGGGCAACTCCTACTTTATTAGGTTAAGTCTCAAAACCCTAACTTTGTGCATTATCATTCAAGGAATCATCTTGATAGATCGGTCTTCACTTAATCTCTCAAATGGCCCCTTCCCCTTGCATTTTATTTATTATAATCAATTTACATTATATATTCAAGTTTATTTTTCTTTGGTCTATGACAAAGAGACTTGAACATCTCCATTCTCTCTAGACTCAATCAATATTTGACATTTTTCATGAGCAAACCCTATGTGTACATTATACTTGAATGTACATTTTGGAGTTATCCTTAAGGCTTATTTCTTGTTCAAGCAACATAAAGCGTATTTTGATCTTTATTTTGCCTCTTTCTGTCAATGATATTCTAAGATCAAAACATACAAGTCTTCATGAACTAGACCCTTTTTGCTTAATTTGGACTATGTCATGAAGAAGGGTCTCTTTAGAACTAAGTCTTCATTTGATTAGTAAATCATCAACTCATCATGCATCATACTTACATTGCATTTTAACTAACCCTAACTTATTGACTCTTGTCTCTTATAACTTGTTATGGTTGTGGTATAATTCTTACTTTGTATTGAGATTACATGATCACCTTTATTTTATGCACTAATTAAGGCCTATAGATTGAATGCCACACCTAATAAGATAAAAAATGGACAACCAAAATTATATATCCATTAATCTTAAGGACTCTTAACAAAGTGATCACCAAAACTAGATTTATGTGCATTAATTTTAACCTTCTCAATCAACTTAATATAGAGTGTGTTTATCACTTGTTTTTTGCATGTTTTCCTATGACTAAAACTTATTTATTCTCCATATCATTGCCAATTTCTTGCATAATTCTCAAATTGAAATAAGTTGCTTATTTTCGGACCTTCTCATGATTTGAATACCACTTACGTGGGTCAATTTTAGGATTCAAACCCAAGGGTGACCAAAAAACCTATAAATGTTGGTGGCGACTCCTTTAACCATTTCAATGTCACAAAGTTGTGTAGCTGATCCTTATTAAGGTGTAAATATAGTAGGGCACTAGTGGAGGAGAGTCCCTTCCTCTTTTCTTCACCAAAAAAGGAAGGTTGGGTTGTAAAAAATTGGGCTCTCTAGTGGTGATTCGCTCATCGAATCGTCCACTCGAAACCTAGTTGGGTTCCTTGACCCTTTGAATCACATTAGCCCCTTACAAGTCCATTATGGGAAAAGTCTCTTTAGGCTTCCTTCTTCATTTGAGTATTCAAACTCCAAAACTCATCATGCATCATCTTGCATTGCATGTAAACTAACCAAAACTATTGTCTCTTGTCTTTTGACTCTTATTGCTTGTTGTGGTTGTTGTAATTTTGTTACATAATTCTTATCTTGTATTGAGATTGCAAATCAACTTCATTTATGCTTAAATCAAGACCTAGATTTTTTTGTGCATTAATCTTAACTTGCCAAACCGGCTTAATCTAGAGTGTGTTTATCACTTGATTTTGCATGTTTACCTAGGACTAAATCTGATTTGTTCTGCATCTCAATGCAAATTTCTTGCCCACATTCATGAATTGAAATAAGTTCTCTTTCTTGAACGTTCTCATGGCTCATAGACCACTTGTATGAGTCAATTTTGGGATTCAAACCCAAGGGTTTCTAAACAGCCCAAAAATGTTTGGTGGCGTCTCCTTGACCCTTTCAATGTCATAAAGCCGCGTAGCTGATCCTTGTTGACGCACAAATATTATAAGGCACTATTGGGAGAGAGTCCCATCCTTCTTCTTCAACGAAAAAGGAAGGTTAGGTTGTAAAAAAAAACGGGCTCTCTAGTGGAGATTCACTCATCGAATTATCCACCCAAAACCTAGTTGGGTTCACCAACCTTTGCATGTGAAATCTCCCTACAAAATCGGCGATTCCGTTGGGGAGATTTATGCTTTAAGCATACTTGGTTATGCGTATGAATGAGAAACCAAAAAAATTTGGTGTGTGTGCTTGCATTTAGCTTCAGATTATGTTAGGAATAGCATTTCACACATACAACTCTCTATGTGTGGCACTATAACAAATCTCTTGTTTTTTCGACGCTAATTGTGTATATTTTTGTCGCCAAAAGCATCGATAATTTATTTCTCGACGCCCCTAAATAGAGTCGAGAAAATCAATGTCGAGAATTCTCGACGCTTTTTTGCGCCGACATTGTCGACGCTTAAAAGTGCCCAGATGGTTGAAATATCCATTCATTTGTCACATTTAAGCAATTCTCGATGCTTTTTACTGCCAACTTTCTCGACGCTTTTTGGTGTCCATTTGTGTTGTTGACATGTTTTGGCGTCGACAATCTCGACACTTTTTTGGTGTCTATTTTTGCTGTTGACATGTTTTGGCGTCGACAAACTCGACGCTTAAAACTGCCCAAATTGTTGTAATATACATTCATTTGCCACATTTAAGTAATTCTTGACACTTTTTACCATCGACATTCTCAACGCTTTTGGTATCCATTTTTATTGTTGACGTATATTGGCGTCAACTTTCTCAAAGACTATTTTCTCCCATAGATTTTGTTAAGGTTTTTTTTGCGTTTAAAAAAGTTAACATAGGCCGATATTTATTTAAATAATATGATTCAAAAATGGAAAATGAGAATATATAGGCTATACTTGAACTTTACAATAGTACGTACATGTACATACATGTTCAAATACTAATTTAATATAAGCTAGCTAGTATGTAGTCACGTACACATACACATATATATAATATATATGAATATATATTAAACAAGACCCTAAATAATATTAATAATATATGTCGAAAATATGATCATAAATGTTAAAAAATTATTACAACTAAATATAAGTCAATCTAGAAAAGCTAGAAACAATATTTCTAGATCAATTTTGTGCAATTAATAACTATAAGCTTGAAAAAGTCATAAATGATAACTCTAGATCGAATGATAGATATGTATGGTGGAAGCTAATTTGATGCCGAAGCTTATTATCCTTAATTCTCCGTTGCGCACTTGTAATTAATAACTATAAGCTTGAAAAAGTCATAAATGATAAAATATGTGATCATTTAAGTAAAAAATTTGAAATAAGAGATTAAAGTATTTATCATATCAAATATACATAAATAGAAAATACGCCTTAAAATTCATCCATGTCTCAATCTCACTACAAAAATTGAAAAACATGACAAAAACTAGATATTTCAAGTTCCTCTAATAATGCCAATTAGATTTTAAGACAATATATCATGTTCTCATCAAATATAGACGTATAAGTATCTTTTGTATTAACTATTTCTATTTTTAAATTTTGTTTCAAACCAGTTTTCATTAACAAACAACTAAATAAAGCCTATTTCCTTAAGGATGTCGTTACTAAGGGTTTTAGTTAACAAAGATGTAAAAAAAAGTCACTGACCACCAATCTTCCGCAATCACATTCATAAACGGCCAAGTTGCCCTATACATGTCAAATTTAAGATGGCATTACCTGATATTCTCGAAAATTAACCTCTTCAATGGTGATCTTGGAGGCTATTTCTACAACTTGCTTATATTTTTCTTCATATTAGTAAATCTGCCTAAAGATTCCCTCTGTTAGTTATATGTTAATTGAATTCTAGTGCAAAGTATTAAGGAGTTCCCTGATCATATGACATACTACGCGCTCGGCTGCAGATGCACTCTCAATAATCTCATTCAATCGATTATCACATCGACTTTTGTATAGAACATAAAAAATAAAACAAGATTGAATCTTATAAGAAGATATAAAAATGATGATGGAGATACAAGTGCTACTTATGTAAACAAATTGTAGTTACATGGATATACCCCACTTAATTTCATGAAACTAGATGTAAAAAACAGAGACATCAACAATCTAAATTTTTTTATAAGTTGGATGTCTATAGCCAACCAAATGGATATTCAAAGTTATGTAAAAGTTTCTATTGAGAATTGAATAATCTATCCTTTATATTTCATTACAAGAGGGAGTTTCCCAAATTGAAAACAACATCATAGGGTTTATCATTTTCTTAAAGAGTATGCTCTGCCCTTCCATTTTCATAATACCTTGAAGTTTCTAATGGCAACTTGCAAAAATTTTGTAATACAATGTAATAAATCAAATATCTCCTTAGAATATGTCAAACTTTAAACTAAAGTAGAGAGAAAATTGCCCTCTAGGACAATAGTCAATCAGAAACAACTTTGAGATGGATGTGGAGCCTCTTCTATAGGTTAGATAGTGTCCATTCCCTTGTTTAATGTTTGAGTTGATAACCTACCTAAGACATGTTATTAAACCCAATTACTCATCAGATTTTGAATATTTAACCAAAAAATGTACCTAACTTTACAATAACATTTTGAAACATAACCACGTAGGATAAAGATTATCCAATTTGAGTGCACTTATACTTGAATTTAATTTGTTTACATAGGGTAAATATATTATTAGAAAAATCTTGCTCTAAAGAAAAAATTTTCCAATGGCCATACACAAGTAGGAGATGAATAAGTGAGCTAAAGAACAAAGAAGTTACTCACAAGTTCTTGCATTTTTGTACGGTAGAACTCGAGCTTTTCCCAAGAATCCAGAATCACTTTTCCACTCTTCCAACCTTCATTTTATGAAACAAAAGTTATAGAGATTAGGATGAAGATTATCAAGTACTTGCAGAAAATAGGGAAGCAAAAACAATTGCAATATTCAAACTAATGTAAGTAGTGTTCCAAAGTCATGTGTAAGCAACCAAAGTGACAATACAAGTAAGACAAAAAATTGAACCACTTTTGAGCAAAACATATACATAAAGGAGCTACTAATTAAGCATGTAAGTTTTCTTAGTACAAATTGATTACTGTCTAGTCTTAAGACTGAGATCAAGTAATTACTTGATAAATTTACGTTTCATCCATAAACATTATGCTCTCCCCATATTTATGCATTCTTAACACAATCAACATGTAAATCCATCATATCAATGAAGACAATATGGACAGTACGAAGTCACAAAACGCAGAGAATATTTATAATGCAATTCACTTCTTAACGTTAACTAAGTACTCTATAGTATAACATATAACTAGCGCATTATTCAAATATCTTAAAATGTGCATCTGTTTAAAAATGATGAAATTTAATTGCACAGAAAATCATAATATTCCCATTAGTAGCTTTGGTTTCCTGTAAATAAACAACCTTGTTACAATGTACAAATAAAAAATGTAAAAAAAAACTCATTGCTTATTGATACCCTAACTTCAAATAATATGAAAGATAGCAATATAGAAGATGTATATAGAGGAAAGGGGGGGGGGGAGAGGTAAAGCCTATTTCCTTAAGGATGTGGTAACTAAGGGTGGAAAAGTCACATCTCTACAAAGGAGATATGGAGTACAAAATAGCAAGAGAAAATTAAAATAAAGAGAATTAAAATACTAACTTTTACTTTTCCACAAAACTAAGAAAGGATCATGTTAGAGAGTATATACCTCACATCTTTAAGGTATATACTTCTAGCTTATCTCATTGGAGAATAAACACAATGGCATTACACATACTCAATTCAAGAATAATGAATAACTCATAAAACAAAAACAGAGAGATACTCTCATTACTTATCACATGAATCATATACTGAACTAAACTGATGCTGACATTGTTGTTTGAGTTGATGGTGCAATTTAGCCACCTTTTGCTTCCATCGAGCCACATATGCTTCAACAAGAGCAATCTCCTCAAGCTTAGCCCTTGTCTTCACATTCAACATAACCTTATTATCCCCAATACCTAAAGATGAATATGAAAGAGAGTGAACTACTTCACAAAGCTTAGAATCCATACCACATGAACTCGATAGTTGCCCAAAGGACATACTTAAATCAACCTCCAATGCAGCTCTAAGATCTATTTCAACTTGCATATGCTCTTGCAATGTTTGTACCTAGCATTGAAAAGCTTGTGTGATAAAGTAGCTGATATGTTCTTTAAAAAGGTTTATTCATATAACACTAAGAGACTACATAGAAGTCTTATCAATATTTTTCACAAAGGAAGGTATTAAAAATAATAATTAATTGCTACAAATCAACAAACTAATTAGCCGCGAGCTTGCTCTTAATATAAGAAGCCTAATTCAGTGTTTGCCAATTCATAGCAGCAATTTCAAAACATACAAATTTGAGATGTATTTATTAAACTCATATAAATTGGTAAAGACATAATATAGAGATTTAATAGATATACACATACATCATGTTCAAGGGCAACTTGTTTCCTTCTCTCCCGACTAGCAATTACTATTGAATTTTCCTTTCCCTTTGGTAAAGCCATTAATCATATTTGGTAGGCAACTATTTCATCCAATTTACTTTTCAATTAATGTCTTTTGCAATTCACTCCAGCAAGTCATTCTTTGTGAATTCAATTCTTTGGATGGCAAGTCTGACAGGAAAAAAGAATATTTCAAAATAGAATCAAAGGAAAAAATATTCAAGCAATGGTAGTGAAACCTAACCTAATTGTAGCAGGACTAGGATTATAGTTACACACAGTTAAGAACAACGCAAGATATTGCTCCTCTTCCAAAATTGAGGCATGAAAAAGATACGACACAAACGCATTTCCAATGAAACATCTAGCTGCCTAAAAACTACAAAATGAAGAAAGAGAGAAAAGAGCTCTTACTCTTCCTCTCATGAGGAATCAATTGACTTAATATATGGCATGAAAAGGGAAAAAAGTTATTAGATTTAAGAAACAAAACTCAAGGGCATCATTAACAAATAACCCACTTCAAGTGTAAAAACTAAAAACATTCACCAGTCAAAAGAAAGATCAGCACTTTTAACATTTAGGAAAAACTAGATTGCACAACAACAAACCAATGTTACCTGATCCATGGTACGCAATGTGCACTTTAGTACATCGAACAGGTACAAGAATACACTTTGCTAATGAAATTGCTAATGCTTTTGATTTGGAGGAATAGCTTGTGGGGCACAATCTAATCGAAATCCTTCACTACACCTTTCATTATGGAGTACCCATTAATTAGAAATAGTAATTATGTCCAAACCTTGAAAACAAAAGCAAAAAGAACAGAAATTAAGGGGAATAAAATTGAAATTAAGGTGATTTCAAATGAAATTGAGAAGAAATGTACAAACCTTGAAAACTAAATTAAAAAACCAAAACTAAGGGAATAAAACAGAAATATAGAGAATTGAAATGAAATTTAGAAGATTTTGTAACAAAAGGGAGAAAATATAAAGGAGGATGGAAAGAGGAGCAATTATGTTTGTATATTGCACAAGGGCTAAACTACAGTTTAGGTTTGCCAAAATGATGTACACGATGATAGTTTTTTGGGGGAATTTTTAAAGCATGTGTCATGCACATGGTAAAAGACCATAAATCTCGACGCTTATAGTTATCGAGATATATTTCTATATAAAAAAGCGTCGAGGACTAAGCGTCATGAAAACAAGGAATTCATTGTAGTGTGGAAATTACATCCTAGGAATCCATCTCATACGAATGTGTTTTACATTTGAGATAGATTGGAAATGGAAGATTAGAAAAAAACCGACAAAGGCTCAAAGCCCGACCTTTCGCTTTTTCGAAGGTTACCAAACCGTGGCACTTGGCACGCACTTATGACATTGTGTTCAGAGGGTTTTCCTCTTACTTTGGCCTCTTTCAAGTAGTGGCTCTAGGTAAATGGATCTTTCTCTAAGTCATGGACCCTTTGACCCATTCCAACCCTAGTGCATGTCAAACATAGAACATTGGCTAGGTGGAGACTTTTGCATGTTGCTTTCATATAATAATGCTAGCATGACTAAGTGATCTTGTGTGCTATTACTATGATTTTTGCACTAATGCTTGGAATCTAGCTTTGCAAAACCCTAAGGAAATCTAAAACCCTAAAAAATGAATTGCATGCATCGTTGGTCCGCGATCACTAATTAGGATTATGAACATCATTACACGAATTAAACCGCGTCTAAAAATTGCGTCATGCTTGTCCCTAGTCTCATTATGTCCTGTTATGTTTGTGTCATGTGCTACCATGCTGCCCAAAATAAATGACTCAAACACGGTAAAATTCCAATCTTACCTGACAAAATGACTCAAACACGGTAAAATCCTAATCTTACCTCTCAAATTGCCTCAAACACAATGATTGGCTTGATCTGTGGGAGTGCAAGGGGCATTAGGAACTTACAATGGTTAGATGCACTGCTTTCTGAGTTTACATGGGGTGACAATGATTTTTGAAAATTTATGAGACTTTCACACATGGGGGGTGGCTTGATTTTCTATAGAAGCGAGACAAATGATTTGTAGACTTCATCTTTGTCCGAATTTGACTAAGTCTAAAGAACTAGAATCTAGGAGGTGTACGTTATGTAATTAAAGGAGAGGCATGGGAAGAAGGTGAAGCCAGTCAAAGAAAGGTTTACAAAGGAAAGAGAAGTGGCTAATCAATTAGGTGTTAAGTTGGGGGATAAAATTTTGAAATGAATGAGAAAGGATTTTGTTTGGGTTTAAAACCACTTCCTTTATCTCCTTTGATTTAGACTCTTCTTTCTTAAACTTTGAAATTAAGCTTGTTTGAATTATGAAGTGCCATTAAATATTTTAAGGATTACATTTAATTTACAAACTTAAAATTCGTTACTAAGACCAAATGAGCCAAAATAATCATGAAAGAACGATCCTTAAAATGGGAGCTCTTTTGCTTGATGCTGAAAATCTAGTTCAAGGATGCCTATGTTTTTGCTAAGGGAATCAGGCCCACACGTAACTCTACATGTATAAAGTGTGGTATGATTTTTTTTTAAATGATCGTGATTCATCAGCAAATGAAACTCGTTACTGTCTATGTATGTAAGCTGTAAGGCTCCTCCAAAAAGAACTTTCTTGACAATAAAGGGTCCGACCTAATTTAGTTTGAATTTGATCTATGGGTTCATGATAGTTTCTTAAAATGATTGTTTCTTACTATCATAATAGATTGTTTTTTTCCTTTCCCTCTACCCTTTTAAGTTTGAAATGCCCCGACTAGTGAGTCAATGACTGAGAGGTTTAGGCAAAGAGGAATTCTTGGCAATGATGGGGAAAGCATAGGAGGAGATATCTTTATATCATGTTGAATTCTTTCAGGCAATCTTTGTTCTATTCTTTAGGTGTATCGCTCTTCAATTTTTTGAACACAACGTAAAGATGAATATAATAATGTGTTGCAAATGACCCAAGAAACTTCATATTTTTTTTTAATGTTTAAGGGGTGCCATAGCTACGATAGCCTTGATTTTGGATTAAATCCAATGCCTCGAGAGCTGATAACAACTTGCTTGATGTTACACCAAAGATACATTTCTAAGGGATGAGTCTCACATTAAGCTATTTGAGTTTGTTCAAAGAGTTTACGAAGGGCGATGAAGTGCCCTAGATGATCTCTATTTTTTACGATCATATGTGGCACCTATGTTCTTCAAGCCAAACAACATGACCTAGTAGCAATAGGTGCCATATTTAGTTACAAAGATGCTTTCCTCCATATCCTCTTTCGCTATTATCTAGTTGTAGCTTGCATACACGTCAATGAATGAGAGGAAGATAGTTAGTTTTTCCAACTAGAACATCGGTGTGGGGTAGAAAAAACCCGTCTTTTGGACTATACCAGCTCAGATTTTGGTAAACCTTACAAATCCAAACACTACTATCTTTCCTTGGATCAAGCAGTATGTTTGGAATTCAATTATGGTAGTTTGCAACTTTGATGAACCCAACTTCTAACTATAGCTCTATCTATGCCTGAGATACCTCGATAAGACTAAGAAAAGACGTCAATGCATTATCTAAGCAATTGTATCAGTACTGCGCATTCTTTTAGGGTTAGCGCTAGCCCATTTTTCATATGCTTTAGTTCATGTTCGACACCTACATTAATCATTTTAATTTATTTGGTTATAGGTGCTCTATTTTTATGTTCTTCCATTGTTTTAATGAATTCAAGTCAGAGGAGTAAGTAGAAAAAGCAGTGTTTATTGAATGCAGGGATTATTACAGTAAGGGAGGATTTTTGGGTTTCTCCATGTGACACAACCAACACAAGCCTAGACTCAATGCATTTAGACTCGACTAAATTAGACTTAGACTCAGACTCTGACTCACATAACTCAACTCATTTAGCATTGGAGCACTGGGAATTGTGATCTTTGAGGTCTTTTTTATCCATGTGCCATGTCAGGAACTTGCATGATAAGCTTTGATGGATAAATGTTACAACTTGGGAGAAACATGTGGACTTTTTTTTCAATTTTCCCAAGTCCAAATAGTAAGGAGAAAGCCTTGTGATTGACGCATTCAGGTGGCTTTGATGATTTTTCATATTCATCATCATTTCCATATGTACCATTGTTGAGTTTTGTGATAACATGATTTTCCCGTTCAGTAATGGGATCCCCCATGGAGGTGATCAAGGAAGATAGGTCACCAATAAGGCCATCCTTATAGATAGGTAAAATTATAAGTAGATGTGTCATTAATAAGGCCATTATTTTTGTTATTGTCGTAGATGTCATCTTGACATGCTATAGCCTTAACATTATTGCTTTCATCATCATTAGGATCGAAAAGGGAGTTGGTTTCAATTTCATTCCCCATACATTGCTCATCATCTTGAGAAATAGGATTATTTGCCATATCATCTCCAATTCGTTACCAATAGTGTAGGCACGCTCGAATGATTCGATACCCAAGTCCTTCATATGATTCTTGTACTTAGGTAGAAGACTTAAGATGAAAAATCTCACAAGTTCCTTTTCTAGTGGCCTTAAGACCCTTTGAGAGGCTATTTCCCTCCAACGATTTAGATAATTCGTGAACCCTTCATCGGTGCCTTGTCGAAGAACCTCTAACTCTTGAGAGAGTTGTTTGTAATTGCACATTGGAACAGTACTAGTTCATGAAGGAATTGGTGATGTCCTGCTATGCCTCAATTTCCTTATCCTTCAAGGCATAAAACCATTTTTTAGTGATTGGCTCTATGGACATAGGAAAAATTACTGGGAATAATTTTGGATATACCCCCTTGATGGCGATGGTGGCCTTGAAGTTGCAAAGATGATATCTTGGATCATCTAACGAGAACTTTAGGATGTCTTTAGTTGAAAATTTCTCTAGGAGGCTAACTTTCCCTTTCAATTTATAATGGGCTATGTCAAAGTATTTTTCGCCGTTGGTGAATTGATGAACCATACTTCCAATTTTCTGTGCCAAATTTGTCGGGGAGTTGGCACTTTCGATTCGCTCTAGACGAGCGTTCATACCCTCTAGAGACTTAGTTAAATCATTGACCACAACCAGGAGACGTGCCATTTGTCCTGCGGGTGCCATTGGTTGTAAAGGAGATAATGATGTTCTCTTTAACTTAGTCTTCGTACCAATTTGACAAAACCTTAAGAAATAACAAGAATTTTAGGATTTTGCACATGGGACACTAAGACTCGACTTGGTTAGGGTTGAGTGTTCGAGAGTCAGTGTTGAGAGAGATGATACTTTATGCATTATGCAATTACAAGTATGATGTAACTACAAGATCACCTCTAATGAAAATAATGCATGGTCGGGTTTAAGGAGTCGGCCTCTGTTACAAAAATGACTCCATACGCATGAAAGAGACTCAATAAGCATGGACTTAATATACACAATGTCCGCATCAGGGTTAAGGTTTTTGTGGTGCTTTAGGGTAATTCAGAATTTTACCCTGTAATCCCCCGAAAATTATGAGATTTCAATTATATTTTATCGAAAATATTTTCTATGCATTAATATAATACATATACATTACGTATATACATATATATACATACATATATGTACATACATATTTCATAAATAAACAGCAAATTATTTTTATTATTTAATAAAATCCTAAAATTAAAATTCTTTTTCTATAAAATATATTATATTTTCCTAAGAAACCTACGATGCCCAAAATACCAAAACCTAGCTACACTTTTACTAATCCTATACTTCCTAAACCTAAGCAATTTACTTATTATTAAACACTACAAAGCAAAAACAAAAAAAAAGAAGAATTTAACCCCAAAACCCATACCTTCCACGTGAAGTATAAAACCCCCAACCCCAAAACTTATCCTCATGCTACCACTTGCTTGTTGTTGTCCTCTATTGCCGCCGCCCTTGTGGCACCTCCGGTGAGCCGCCTGCCAACCTCCCTTTTTCTCCCTTCGTTCTTTTCTTTTATCCCTTAATTATTGTGCCCTAGTATACATGTTTAATAAGTTTTTATATGATTTTTGTATTGATTTTATTATCGATTAAATCTATATTGAAAGTATATAAATTTTTATGTGTTATAATTTAATTTGTGACATCCTACGAGTTTTCATGCATAAATAATAAGGCTAGGCATGCTAGTATCATGAGTTAGGGTTTTTTGATACTAGGATCTTGAGTTTTTACATAAAATTATAAGTATTTTGTGAATTATCTATGTTAAATTTTATGGGGTTGTTATTTAAATAAATTTTCAGATTTTATGATCATATGTTTTAGTATAAAAATGTTAGTTTTCATGATTTACGACTTAAGTTCTTATACTAATATTTGTTTTATGAAATTTTGACTTTAGTATGATGTATTTTGATAAAAATTTAATATAATGGTATTTGAAATAAATTTTCAAAATATTATACATATTATATTATGGTTTAATTGTTGAGATTTGATATTTTAAAGCTTAAAAGTATATCTATTAGTATATACATTAAATTAAGACTATTTTATGATACAATTGGGAGTAATTTGAGTATTTTATATGGAATACAAATTTTCAGATTTGAAGGGATATAAAAATAGAGTTTTATAATATGTATTTTAATGAGTTTTCAAATAGTATTTGTAGTATTTTGTAATACTTGTAGTAATAATAAACAAACTTATGGGTTAATTAGAAAATTAATTCCAATTTAATAAATCAAGATTTCTCACCATATGTAATTCTTTCCCAATTAGTATTGACAGATGACATGCAAAAGTACAAGACTTAACTCACATGGTCATTTAGTCATGTTAGCATGATTGTATGAATGTGACATGCAAAAGTATCCACCTAACCAAGTTTTTATATTGGACATTAGCTAGGGTTGGTTAATCATGAGTCAAAGGGTCCATGCTTAGAGGAATATCCATTTAATTAGAGTAAGTACTTAGAAGAGGTCAAAATAAGAGGACAACCCCCAACACAACGCCATGAGCGCGTGCCAAGTGCCAAGGTTGGTAAGATTTAGAAAAGCCAAAGGTTGGGCCATAAGCCTTAATCGATTTGTCTCTATGAGTGAATTACCACTAGAGAGCCCTGTTTATTACAACCCAACCTTCCATTTCAGTTAAGAGAAAGGAAGGGACTCTCCCCCACTAGTGCCCTATTATATTTGTGTGTTATTAAGGATCGGCTACGCGGCTTTGTAAAATTAAAAGGGTCAAGGAGTCGCCACTAAACATTTTATGGGCTATTGGGACACCTTGGGCTTGAATCCCAAAATGACTCACATTACAAACCATGAGAAGGTTCAGGAATAAGCAACTTCTTTAGATTTAAGAATATGTGCAAGTAATTGACATTGAAATGGAGAACAAAAAGTTTTAGTCCTAGGCAAACATGCAAAAACATAGGGAAAACACACTCTAGATTAGGTGTTTAGTGACCACTTTGTTAGTTGTCCACAAGATTAATGGGTACATATATCCAGTTGTCCATATTTATTTTATTAGGTGTGATTTGCAATCAATAGTTCTTGATTAATGAATAAGATAAAAGTGGTCATACACATTCATAATATAATAAGGATCATGAAATAAAGTGCATAATTGAAAGTGCAAAATAGAAAAAAAAGCAATAGAGTCAATTTAATAAGATGCAAGGCATGATTTATGCATGATGATAAGTTGAAGATTTAATAATCAAATGAAGATTTAGGTCTAAAGAGACCTTTCTCTATGACATACTTCAACAAGGCAAAAGGGGTTTAGTTCATGAGGACTTATGTGTTTTAGTCTTATAACATCATTGAAACGAAGAGGCAAAAACAAGTGCAAATTAGATGGTGCACCAGGGTGCACCATGCTCATGTTACACCTCTCCAAAAAACTATACATTATGTACATGGAAAATGTACATAGTACACATGCCAGTTATGTGGAATGTACATTTACATTCCACATAACTGACATGTGTACTATGTATATTTTCCATGTATGTAATGTACATTTTTCATTTACGTAATGTACATTTTTTTGGAGCGGGTGTACCATGCTCATGGTGCACCCGGGTGCACTGTCCACTCATTGAAAAACAAGATCAAAATATGCTTTATGGTGCTTGAATAAGAAATAAACCTTAAGGATAACTTCTAAATGTACACCTAGGTTTGCTCATAAAAGTGTTAAAGATTGATTGAGTTTAGAGAGAATGGAGATGTCCAAGTCTCTTCATCATAGACTAAAGAACCCATTTAATCATCATAGACTAAAGAACCCATTTATGGAGATGGTTCCTTAAATGATGTACTCAAAGTTAGGGTTTTGAGACTTGACCTAATGATATAGGAGTTGTTCCTAACTCTTCATATCATAGGTAAAAGAAATATTGAAATAAGAGTGCTAGAGGGTGATGTCTCTTTGGTTGATCAAGGTTCAACAACGTTGCTTAAAAGTTGAAATAGGAGTTCATGTGGAAGATGTGTGCATCTTCCACAATCATCCCAAAAAGAGTCCAATTTAAGGATCTTGAGTGGATGAAAACCACTAGATCCAAAGAAAGGAAGGTGAATGAAGTAGAAGTAGGCCAAACATAAAAGAATAAGAGTAGATTCGAGAAGGGTCCTTGGTGTTTACCATTGAAGAGAATCCTTTTGCTTGAGTCTTGATTGATTACGTGTTAAAAAGGTAAGTTTCCTTGCTTGATTGTGTCAAACTGTGCTTTTAATGATCCTTGGTAACTATGAAGGATGTTTTGAGAGGCTTTGATTGTGTTTGAGAGTGTTTTTGGAGTGTATTTTGGATGACTGACGACCCTTAGGAAAGTGAGAAATGCCAACCCTTTACTCGGAAAATATGGGGGTGTTTATAGGCAAAAAGAGTCGCTTTCTTGAGCAGTGGACGCTGACTTCAGGCACCAGACGCTCAAGAAAGGAATATATTTGCTCGGTTGAAAAGAGGCTTGAAAAGAGACATGATCGCTTTTGGAGTGACGCTCAAAGTTGGGTGTCGAACGCACAAAGTGGGTGTTAGACGCTTGTAGGAGGATGAGCTGGAAAGGAGCAAGTAGTTGAGTAGAACTATGTGTCGGACGCATAGAGGGAGTTGGACGCTCAAAGTGGGCATTGGACGCCCAATGATGTGGCCTGCTCACTTATAGCGTTCAACACTAACTTCGAGCGTCGAGCATAAGCATAAGAGCTCTGAGCCTTGGTTTTGCACGGTTAAGAGGGTTTTGTTTTTTGTGTTTGGTGATGTGATTTTTGTAACTTTGGTTATATATTAGGGTCAATGAAAGTGTCTTGGGCTCGAGTTTGTGTTTAGGCCTTTTTGTGGTTCGATTTTGAGGTGATTTCAAGTTTACACATACCCAATCTCGACCAAAGCTAGTTCCATTCGTCAGGGTTGTTTCGTCATCATACCATTAGGCGGGAAGACACGATTTCATGTCTACAATAACATTAAAAATAATAATACTAATTGTAGTAGTAGTAATAACGAAAATATTAATAATAATAGTATTAAATAATACTAAATAATGACGTGCTTTAGGTTGTGCCTCGTGCCAAATTAGCGTGCCGCTCGCGTGGTCGTAACGTGCTCGTGCCTAACTTTTTTTTATTGTCCGCTTTCTAGCCTACGGCCTACTCCATAGACATTGTGTCGTGTAGTGCCACGACTTTACTTGTGTCGTACTAGTTCAAAAGTGTGTCTACTTGCTCGACCCGCGTGTCAGCCCGTCTCATGCCCACCTCTAAGTAAATGCGAGGGGAAGGGGTGATAAAAAATAGGACAGTAAATAATAAGCCCCAAAATATAGTGAAAATTACTTTTGATTGAATTTCAATTTCTCCTTTGCAAAAAATTAAGAAAAAATTCATTAGTTTTAAACAATATTAACAAATAATATTTATGCCAGAAAACAAATTATCTATAACTTATAACAAAGTTAATAACACATTATAATTGAGATTTAAAAGAAAATATTCCTAAGATCAAACATATACAATTGAGATAATAACAAGTATACATAAGACCAAAGCATTTATACCTAATATTAGGACTTCTTGGGACTTTTATTTCTTGAGGTGAAACGGAGAACATAACCAGTCACATAATTAGTCATATACTCACATTCAAACCACCATCTACCATTTTTCAATACTAATACAGTGGACCTTGGAGAGATGATACTTCTACCGACACCCAGAACACCAAAACTAATGGGAGCCTGTAACAATAGGAGGAAGATTAGATGGAAGGGAATTGTGAAAAAGATATACTCTGTAGTAACTGCATTTATCATAAGCTACGGTGTTTATCAAGTCATTCTGGGCAGTAACCAGCAAAGAAAGATAAATACACGGCCGAGCAGTAATTAATACTTGGTGCCCAGTACTAGCGTTTAAGACTGCTATTTCAAATTTTATCCTCCACGATGTTTAAGAGAGCAATTTGTACAAAAAGCTTCCCCATTAACAGAAAGCAATCCCCTAAATCTAAATCTAATTACACTGATAGTTTAACTCAGACGAGCAAGTCTGAATTATTCATCCAGAGTAGGTTTGATATTATATTTGTATGAATTTCACAATGGGACCCTGCGAATGAAAGTAAACTGTCAGAAACACCCTTAACAATTCTCAAAATACGACAGCAAATGTGATGCCATATCTGGCACATTCACTGCTCAAGAGAAGTAACAGCCAGCCAGAGAACACGCAGAGGGGGTGGTTGCATGGGGGAATAGAGTAGTAAGGAAATATTAACAAGTTGAAAAGCATACCATAGTATAGGCACTAAATGGCTTCAATGCACGAAGGCATAGTACTAAGATTTGGTTGACTGGATTCTGGATCAGAATTTGCAGTCAGTAAACACCATTCTCAAAACTTTTATTCAAACCGGACACTTTAAAATAACACAAGAAAAAGGCATGAATAATACCTTCTACTTCTGTCCGCAACCAATCTTGTGTGCATATCAATGCCTGCACTGTATCTGAACTAAGAGAACTACGATACTGGTCAAGAACCCTGCCTCCAGTTCTGAAAGCCACCTCAGATGTGACAGTAGACATGGGAACGCCAAGAACATCTTGGGCCATCATAGAAAGGATTGGATATCTTGGTGTATGAACCTTCCACCATGTAAAAATGTCGAATTCATAATTACGGGGAAAGACTGGTTCCTCCAAATATTTATCCAAGTCTGAAACTGAATTTTTACCCAGCGAAGTTTTATGGAGGAACTTGTCAAAGCCTTTTAATCGATCCCTAGTCTCACTCCCAGTACTGCTGGAACTGCTTCCGACACCGTGATCTCTCGAAACTGAGGTAGAACCAATCAAATATTCATTAAAAAGATCTCTGACACCATCAGAGACTTCTTTGACGTAAGCTTCTGCACTACTACCATAGATTTCGCTGTAGTAGTACTGCACCAATGGCATTTTGAATCTGGGATCTAGGATTGCAGCAATGGCTAATGATAAACTGCATTTATTCCAATAAATATCAAACTTAGCTTTCATCTTCAGAGCCATAGATTTGACAAATCCATCAGAGCTCTTACACCAATCAATAAGCTGTAAATGAGCATCACAAATTTCAGGGAAGTATATATTTGATGTAGGAGATTTATTGCTGGTAATTGAACTGGTTATCTCCACAAAAAGCTTCAAAAAGCCAGTAACAGAACTCATCCATTCCCATTCTTCTTCAGATAGACCCATTGTATAGGCAGTATCATGTTCCTGCAATAGAGAGAAAGCGGCTCTGTATGCAAGCGCTGTTTCAAGCATCACAGCTGTCGAATTCCATCGCATATGGCAGTCAGCTAAAAGATTCTTCTGATCATCTATTCCAGCTTGTTGGGCTAATTCGTTGAATTTCCCTTGCATTGTTTGTGTACTTTTCACATAACGAATACTTTCTCTAATCTTATGTATCACCTCACGCAGTACATCCATGGTGTCTCCAACCAGCAGCTTTAGGGCATGTGCAGCACAACGCACATCAAACAGTTTACCATCACTCAGAAGAGGTCTATTTTGAGATACATGGTCTTTAATTCTGGAAACAATATCATCACTGGTGAAAAGGTCACCAAATGTCAAAGAAAAAAGGCGTCTCTCTATGTCCCAATCCATCAAACATTTGATAACCACTTCTGAGTGTATATCTTCAGTATGAGCAGCATCAATCATGATAAAATTTAGTATCTTCTTTTGCAATTTCCATTCTTCGTCAATATAATGGGCTGTAAGACACAAATATCTAGCATTCTCAGGTGAATTCCATAAATCAACAGCAACACTAATCCTGCCACTTAGTCTGCCTATGGTCCCATAAACCTTTTTCTTCTCCTTCTCATATATGGTAATGCAGTCCAGCTCAAGTGCACTATTTGTTGCTATATCAAACATTGGCTGCAAATTTTTCACAAAAACTTTGAAGCCAATATGGTCAACCATGGCCAAAGGATAACCATGCAATATGATCATCCGGGCAAGATCCATCCTACTTCGTTCTTGGTTAAATTTGGTACTCCCAATAGAAATAGCCTCTTCTCTTTTAGGCCCAGGCTCAAACTTAATAGCTGCAACTGGAATTTCTTTCTTGGGCTGCCCTTCGTCAAAATTGTAGCTTGTAACAGTAACAGTATTATCCTTCTTCCTTCTCTTAGCAAGCAGCTGAGAAACATCATAGTTGGATCTTTTCAAACATCGCATCAAATGATTTCTCAAATGTGTGGTTCCACTATTACTTGATCCACTAAGCCTCTTATTACAATGTACACAAACAGCATAACATATATCAGCCTTCTTTACTCTTTCAAAGTGATTCCAGACGACTGATGTCAACCGCTTCGGTTTCTTCAGCACTATTTCACTCGATATCTCCATCACATTGATAGAAGGGCTTGATATCAATGTCTGCATAGCAAAATGCAAGAAGAGTAATTTCAAATTACTGATACCACCTAGTAATAAGAACAATACAAATAGAACGTTATAAGGCCACAGATATTATAAAACACAAGAAAATACAATTGTGTGTCCTTTCCAAGGATTTAATTTATATAAGTGCAGTACTTTAGTGTTGATCACATGGACAGAAAAAAACAAGACATACATCATAGCCCCTAAATGATGACTAATGAATTTGACTAAAATGCAAAAGTAGAGACTTACACGATACAGAGTATATTAATTTTCACTGTATTCCCATGCCCTCAGCAATATCAAGTAAAATGCCATCTTACCAAACTAAAAAAAAACAATTGCTTTTAAAACTCTAAATTAATTTTCTATATGCACTTATAACATAGTCAAAAACTGATGCTGTCAATTGATTATTCACTAATAAGTTACAGAAGACATAACAGCAAACAAAATCTCAAAGTTCAAGCAACTATTTTAGTATCATTTGCAACAGCAAGTTAACCATGGTGTGCTTCAAAAGTACGGCTCAGAACTAGGATCTATAAGAAAGGAAAAACTGTTCTAGCAACACACTGCATTTCTAACAAGTCCAAACACTTGATATCAATATGCCAATTACTTTATATCTAATACCTATCACTTCATAGTTTTCCACCGTTCTTCTACCTCCCTCTATGCCTAAATTTCTATCCAAACATCAATTTAGTCATAAATTAAGCGTGTTTGGACTCACAAGCAATATCTCAACACACCCCAATTATAATTCACCACCTCCTCCACCTTAATCCAGTCACAATCAACATGCAAAATTGATCCTCAAAATGCCATATTACATCAGTAAACAGTAAATTTAACACTAAACATCAGTACAAATCCTTCACAAAACCTCATAATTCAACTTATCTAAATCAAAATTAGGCCACCAAAATCACATCAGTCCACAAAATCACAACAATTCAAAACCCTAAAAAGCAGATCAATTAACCTAAAAATGCAATCAATCGATAGATTCGCGATAATTCAAAACCCTAGTAATTTGACCTGAATTAACCTAGAAAGCGTGAATTATGATTTTGAGGAAATGAGAGATAGTATACCTCAGCCAGTGGAGGGATATCGATGGCGTTAACGACGAGGGAGGCAACGGCGGCCAGCGGAGAAGGCTGAGAAGACGGCGGAGGAGAGAGGGATGGGTGTAGCAATGAAAGTGGAGGGGCGATTCAGTTTTTTTTTGGGTTACCCAAGTTCGACCGGGTGGATATGGATACAGTCATACGGATATTATTGAGGATTTGAAAATATTTTATATGTTATAATACATATACAATAAGTGAATGTCACCCTTTATTGACTAAAATACATTTTAACATTTATTACTAAACTTATTTTTTCTAGACTTATGTATGAACTACATTACTTATAGTTGATAATTATTGACATTAAACTTCTGTATATAGTAAATTCTATTAGTATAAATAAGGGTCCAAATGCTTATTGTGAGATACACAAAAATTACATAACTAACTCATTCTCTATAGTTTTGCTTGTGTTTATCTTATTTCACACCATCATTCTATCAAGCTTTGTAAGATTGTATTCTTATTTCATAACACATTATCAGCACAAATTCTTCCCAAGGTAAATTTATACTTATTCTTATACATAGCAAAAGTTTTTACAAAAATGATTTTGAGGAGTATGCTCTATAGTTGCCTATATTTGGGATTCTCTATATCAGAAACTCAAAAAAGGGGTTTACATAATTAATGCTTCTTTTGTCAGTATAGAAAAATAACTTAGGCAAAATATATTTTTGAATCTTTTGGTTGCATTTCATGTTTTGTCATGCTAATAGTTTCCGTCTGTAGCACAGGTTATGTGGAAATAACTTATAAAATAATAAAACACATGATATGATGTAGAATTTTCTTTACATTTTATGTACTACTACTTTTGATGCACATATGTTCACATTAGAATAATAGTTTTTCTAGCATTATTACGTTCATACAAAAATATTAATATGAGCTAGGTTTTATATTAGGCGGACTTGGATAATATTTGGTCAAATGTAGTATAAGATTCAGTTCTATCCATCTCTTATTCGGATTCGGACTCACAATTTTTTAAACGGGTTTGGATTGGATTTTTTCCTTCGGATCGGAACGGAGTCGAATCGGATTCAAATTGAATAGCCATCCCTAATAAGGAAGTCCAATTCTAAGTCAAGTCTATGAAAGTCTAGTCTATCCAAGATCAAGCCAACTTTAACCAAGCCAAAATCAATGGGTCAAATCCCAGGCCTAAGCCCAATTTTAGCCCAAGCCCATTTTGAGGCCCAATTATGGGAACCTAAGCCCATGACATGCACATTGGATTTCCAAGCATTGGGTCTATGAATTCACATATAACATCCTCCCCTTCTTAAAGGAAGTTTGTCCTCAAATTTCAAATCTTTGAAAGGATAGAATGACTCATCTACTCGATTATGGAACCTACAAAAACAAAGGTTAGGAGAAAAAAAATTAGAAGCCTAGACAAGGCTTCATTCCAATCAATTCTAATTTCTTCATGTTTGGATAGCCCATTCCTTGTTAACCCATGAAGAGTCTTCAAGCCAACAAGCCCAACTTCAGCCCTCTCTATTCCAATCCCATCAAATGTCATGGATCCAAGAGAACAATTAGCCTAATCATCCCCCAATTTGTGTTCTTTTATAGCTAAAGCTTCCTCTTCTAATGCTCTAATCCACTCAGCCCAATTCAAAGTAGCATGTGCCAATGATGTCGGCTTGACCTCCTCTTCCTCCATTACCATCTCCAATCATTTCCCTTCATTCGGCCCAACCTCTAATTCCTCAAAGCATTCTTCCTCTACATCACTTTCATCATACATCGAATTATCAAAGATCTTAAAGTCTGCCAAAGTCACTTTCTTTTCAACTACTTAGAACAAGCTATTCATTATGTAGAATGACGAGTTCTGAACTACTTAGAACATTAAGGTCTTGTTTGGAACAATATAAGTATAATTTAGAACATTAGTCACGAATTATGGAAATTAAACAATATTTAGTAAATTGTCAGTCTGTTGAGGTTTAGAACATTTTGTTCATTAGTTTAGAACATTATGTTCATTAGTTGGGAACAACCCACCAAACTATTTTGAACTAATGAACAAGCGTTTAGAACAACCAACTAACCGTTTTAGAACATTAAGTTCATTAGTTTAGAACAACCTACCAAAATACTTAGAACAAGCAAATCATTATGTAGATTGATGGGTTCTGAACTATTTAGAACATTAAGGCCTTGTTTGGAACAATATAAGTACAATTTAGAATATTATATACTAAATAAAGAACATTAATCACGAATTACAGAAATTAAACAATATTTAGTGAATTACCCTTCCGTCGAGTTTGTGGGTGTGGTTGAAGATGATTCAGTGTCCTCAGTAATCCTTTCGTTGAGTTTTTAATACCGATTTGTCTTAGATTACAAAAATTAACCAAAAAAAAGAAGAAAAAACACCATTGTTGGAGGATAATACTTATAGAAGTCCCGCAATCGTCTTCTTCGACGGTTGTGAATCTTTGTTGGAGGATTCCATGAGTATAGTACTGTGAAAAAGGCAAGCAACAATGGGGCAGGCGAAATGTTCTACTGAAGCAACAATGGGGCAGACGAAAAAAGCAAGCAACAATGGAAATTTAAAATGTTGAAGAAAGACACCGAAAAGGCAGAAGAAAGGGCAGTAGAAGACGAAAAGTGTTTGAGAAGTGAAGGAATGATTTGACATATCAGAAAAGTGAAGTGGGTTATCATATACCGAAGTGTCAGTTATTTCTTTTGAACCAACTGCTTTTTGTCAGTTATTGTGGTAATTATATATATATATACATATATATATATGTATATATGTTTATATATATATATATATATATATATAAACATATATACATATATATATATGTATATATATACATATATATATATATATATATATATATATAAATAGCTGATTAAGCTACTAAAGAAATTGTGCCAGTTTAACAATAATCACTAAAACGGCCATGGCATAATCACATATCAAAGGGTTCTTTTGTGTACACATTCGAATAAGCAAAGTTTCACCCAACTTTCTTTTATTTCGCTTAACTCTTCATCTAAGTATGTTGTTCTTCTTGAGAAATCCTGAAAAATGAAAATTTCAACTAATGAGTGAGTAAGATGATAAATAAGTGGTACCATACATGATAATTTAAACACCCCAACAAATTGTATGCAGGCGAGTATAAATTTTGGCAAAATTTTGTTTTTAAATAGAATCATTCCTAAATTTAAACATATATTAGGTACTTGTGTTACAAACATCTATAATGACTACAAACCATAATACAAGGACTATACCATGTTAACCTTTCAATTAACGCCGACTTGTCATTCCCATCTACCTTCATGATAAATCATAAAATAAATACAATCTAATATTCATTTTTTAGACTAAATTAGAATTGAGCTCAAAAGAAATTCCATCGACGTTCCTTCTCCATCGTGAGTTAATCGACATAATTCATAAGAGAAATTGTAGCACACAAATCCTAGAAAGATCTTTATTACTATGATGGTTTTGAACCATATCAAAGACAAATCTTAAAACGTAGTATCCATACTCGGTATGTTCACTTGCTTAGTGCACTACATTCGAATTTAAGAAAAAGCAAATCACATATATGTGGTCATGAAATTTTTAGAAGATGATTCTTCAACTTCAAATAAGCTTGTCATATAAAAGTATACCTAAGCCAAAATCTAGTTTAACTTATTTCCTATTTTGTGCACAATAGCCACTTTATGACTTCGAAAAGTTATAAAGTATTTAAAACAAAGAAAAATGGTCAAGTTATAGATGTATAAGATCTTAATATGAACAATGAAAAGTTAATAAGATTCGTAATTGCCATATGACTTCTTTTTTTCCGAAGAGGATAAAAATAAAGATGATCATTTTCTCTAAATAAATTACTTGAAGGATCTAGTGATGCCTACAAAATTACAAATTATTAATAAGTGAAAAAGAAGCCATATTCTTGGTAACCTGGAACCCAAAAGTTAGAAATTCATACTTTTCATGGTACGTGCATATGATGAATTGCTTAGATCTTTAGCATCCCATTACATATGGCATGTATGACACAACATGATTTAAATCACTCAATGCCATGGTTGGAGAAATCCAAGAAAGGTACATGAACCCAATGAAGTTCACTTCTTCCTCGCACAACTCATGGCAAGCCTCATATTTGGGCTCGATTCATGATTAGGCCTTTTGAGAGTTAGGTTCCTCTTGAGGGAATTTTGGGTTTCTGCACACTCAATCTCAAGCCAAACTAGGTCCACCTATAAGGAGTGGTTCATTATAGGACCACTACATAGATATACATAATTTTGTGTCTAAACCTATGAAACTTCACTCCAGTCTCTTGTCAAGATTGACATCTTAGCACGAATTATTTCACCTAGATGATTCTTGAATTCCTTTACCACACCATTTACCAATGGGTCGGTTAAACTCATCCCATTCAAGTTCTTTCTACATCCGGGGGATCGATTTGATCCCCTTGCGAAGGACCTCTCCTAACTTTTTTCCTACTCCGACTTTTTGAAATATCTAGTCTAGTTACTGTTTCTCTTATCTGATCATCATTATCTATGGATATGAATATGCAATATACACAAGAAGTAGAATTAGATAATGAAAATTTGAAGAATGAGGAAAAAAATTGAGAATTGAGAATTTGAAACATTTGATAGCAGTATTGATAACAAAGAGGTTTAATATTCAAGTACAACTCACATTGAAAGAAATTACTTTTATTACTTTTGGTCCCTAGCAACATAAAATCCTTCATCATGATCATTACATTTTAAAATATCATTTATATCATTAATGACTAATTTTGGGATATTCCATGAGGATAGTGGGTCTCATCAAAATGCTCTTTGTATTCTTTTTCATCAATTACATCCCTCTCGAGAATTCGTCTTTTCCCTTCAATAACAATCGCCAATTACAATTGACAAGATCGACCATATAATAAATTTACTTCTCTTGCTATGCCTAAATAAATGAATCTATATAATGTCCTAATCGACTAAGGTTTAAAAGGGTCAAATACCCAAAATTCATCATTTTTAACACCACTATAATAACAACCTAATGACAAGAGAAGAGTGGAATATTGAAAAGCACATAGTCAGGCTCTAAAATATCTTTAATGAACCCAATTTATGAATTCCTTTTCTCTATAAGTGTTTGGTCCTTTTCACTAACATATTCTAAAAACAAACAAGTTATCATTACACCCTTATTTCTAATTTTCGACTTGTCATCTTGCAGCTTCGTGTAAAACGAATAACCATTGATTCCCTACCCCTCGTACGATATTACTTGAACTTTAGAACCATATGCCAACTATCTTAGCATGTCAAAAATGTCCTTGAATGTGTTGGATAATTGAGACATAACTCTTTTCTTAAACCATGCAACAAATGTACAATTATGCTCCTTTATCAACTCCATATGCCCTTTTGAGGGATATTCACTTATAAGGATATTCATGTGCTCATCTAAGTATGGATGGACTTCACTAAGATTCCATAATATAAGGAGTTTAGCCCTATATTTCATGTCAAAACTAATTGATAACCATTTCCGACCCTCATGTTTAGACTTTACCCTAATTTCTTGTGCACATGCTAAATGTTAAGCAATCCATGCTATAACTTCTTTGGCCACTTTTCTCTAGACAATACTTTCCTCATGTTTGGCCATATTCATTACTTCATTAATCTAACCTTCAAAGTACCCATTTCTCTTCCAAAGACACACATGTACCTCCCTCATACTAGCCCACAAGGTTTAGCTTCATATACTATATGAATAACCAAGTGTAGTATGATGTCGAAGAATGATGGTGGAAAATACATCTTAGATTGACTCATGGTCTCCCCTATACTTTCCCAAAAAGTTTAATTTAATATACTAAATGAATAACAGAGTGTTGCATGATGTCGAAGAATGATGGTAAAAAATAAATCTTAGATTGACACATGGTCTCAACAACATTAGCCTATAGGTCATCTAACAATGCTGAATATTTTATCACCTTGTTATCAATAGGGTTGAAAAATATGCAAAACCTTAGAATTGTGTGTCTCACTTGTGGCGGCAATATCCCTCAAATAGCACCTAGCAAAAATTGCTGCATTAAGACATGACAATTTTGAATTCCTACTATTTTTATGTCAATCATTGGCACAAGTATACCAAAATTCAAAGGGAACCCAACTGGGACCTTTTATCAATGCAAAGACTCATGGAATCTAACCTTCTCCTTTCTTAATAGTGTGAATTAGGCTATAGGAATATTCTAATATTTCCTACTATTACGAGGTGCCAGTTCAATACGGCCCATAGTAGCCATGTCTCTCCTCACTTTAACCCCATGGTGCCACATACATTTTTCTCGATATGCATTACATAAAGACAATGTCTAACCTTAAAACCTCACCAATAGGAAAGAGTCCATAACACATACTTATTCTTATAACCACCAGTTCATTTGCTATTAGAACCATTATAAAAATGGCTTCAATGCCTTCTGCCTGCTCATAAACTTCACTCACACGTAGAAGGAAAAAAGCTTCTCTCATCTTTACATCCCCGTTAAAAGATTTCCCCTTTCTTATAAAAGGATGATCTTCATAGAGATATCTATGGAAACCTATGAATACATGTTCCCACGATTTCATAGGTGCTTCACATATTATACATGCAGTTTTTCCCTTCATAGCGTACCCAGATAAATTTTCATAAGCTGGGAAATCATTGATCATACAAAAGATCATGGCACATAGAGTGAAAATAGATTACTATACATATAAAAAATCTAGACAATTTCCTCCTGTAACAACCTCAAATCTTTGATAAACGGGGCCATATACACACTATGTTTTTACTAGGTTGTTTTGGTCCAGAGACTAAAGCAACAACATGATGTACCTATGCTTCATGCATAACTAAAGAGGCAAATTGTAGATTTTTAGAATAACCTTTTAAGTGTTGTATTAGGTACTTAATGTCTCAAATGGGTTAATGTAGAAACACCTTGCCTAAGATTGTAGTTTTCACCATCAAAATCCTTGAACTTTTTATCACTGTATCTCCTTTAAGGAGAATCAGCCAAAGGCCTTAGCAACCTATCTTTCTTCCTCCCATCAGCATGCCAACACAACAATTTTGCATTTTTTTTATCATCAGAGTATAGGTACTTAAATCTCGATATAATTGGAAGTTACCAAATAATTTTTCATCAGTCTGCTTTTTCTTAAGTCTACCTCATTTTGCTAATTCTTACAATGAGTCACTCCGTATAGTGGACACTCCTTAAAATTTGCATACACATTTCAATATAGAACACAGTCATTTTAGCACGCTTGGATCTT
The DNA here is from genome assembly GCA_026401315.1 of Dysphania ambrosioides. Taxonomy (NCBI): domain Eukaryota; kingdom Viridiplantae; phylum Streptophyta; class Magnoliopsida; order Caryophyllales; family Amaranthaceae; genus Dysphania; species Dysphania ambrosioides. The sequence continues at coordinate 20,062,885 of CM048666.1, forward strand.
CACAAACTCCATGCCCATAGGGCACATGAGTTTTTTGGCCTCGTACGTAGACACTAGCATTTCATTGTCCTCGAGAAGCATATTTGATAAAACTTCCAACAAATGTATGAAATTCTTGTTATTCTAGTTGTGGGGTTCCTGTAATTTAAAGAGTTTCATGATAGCATATACTTTAGTATGTGAAATATGGTTAGGATATAAAGGCTTTTCTGAAACTCTCATAAAATTATCAAACATTTGGGGACGTTTTGTGAAATGACCATCAACGTCATGTATCATCTCATCTATCTTATCCTCCTCCACTCTATTCTCATAATTTTCATCATTAATGTCCTTATTTGCATTCTCAAAATCATCATAGCAAACATTCTTACCCAACTTTCACAATTGCTAGAGCTTGCCCTAAAATCTATCATTTCTCCATGCATGTGTAACTTGCTTTAAACCCTCGAAGAATTAAGTAATTTTTGGCCTCATTATTATCATGATACCCCCTTGAATTAAGTAATCTTTAACCTTACAATGAATTATTTTTTATTGATTCTATACTTGGTGTTCAAGGGCAACTCTACGAAACTCTTCAACACCATTTAAAAGCTTAATTGAAGTCCATGTACCTTACATCTAATCACAATCAATTTTGAAAAACTAAATACATGAAAGAACATACTTAAATAGGTGGTTCATACATCGAAAACATAAATTATATCCATCACACTACATTGTAAGGACCTAATGACACAACATGAATATTTAACTCAATGACCTAATTACAATAATTTCCTATCCCTGGAAAATTTTGATAGAGTTTATCCTATGACTGGAAAATCCCAATAAAATAATATTAGTCTTAAAACCTATTTTTCAACATTAACTAATCAACAAACATAGTCTAACAATCAACGAACATAGTCCAACAATCAATAAACACTTCTTAAATAATAAGATCGATGTCTTCAACTACTCTAACTAAGTATTGGCTAATTCTTCAATTCTCTACATTATCATCATCCAAATCTCTACTTCATGTTTTGAAAAATTGAAGAAATTGACAAACCTTGATCAAGGTCATACGTGGTACTAAGCTTAATAGGCCATGAGCTAAGAACTTTTCCCTTCTTAATCCTTTCATTCACTATTAGAAAATCATTCAATTGCTTCCGTTAAAATATCTTATATGATGAACTTATATTGTTAGCAGGATTTTACCAGTGGGTATTTCAATTATTGGGCTATTTTATGATCAAGGATTAAAGCTCAAACACCTAGTAATGTTCCAGTAAATTCAAGCAATACTCACGCACTTCCAGAGCTTCCCATGCGCTAGCAATAAGCCTCACTCGCCCTTGTCTAGTTCTCCCATGACATTTTCAACCTAAATCTAAGGAGGTAACTTCACTCTCTCACATGAAGTTCTAAACAAACCCAAACATACACATTAGCAATTCTGCCCAAAATTGATTAGAGTAGGGTGAGTTGGCGTGGGTCCTTGTTGACGTGTGGAGAGAGTTGGAGTAATTTTTGTGTGCTGATTTGTGTGGGGGTCCAAGATGATTTTTTTACTGAAATAATGGCATGGGAAAGAGGGAATATTAGGGGATTTGGGAAAGATTTGATCTGATTTGATTTTAGCTTGATTTAAGGAAGGTATGATCAGATTTGCATATCTTACGATATTCTTTTGAATATGGTTGAAAATGGGATGGAAATAAATCAGATTTTTTGAATTTCTTCTCAAAATCAATTAAGAGATTTGAATCCCTTAAATTAAGGGATTTAATTTAGTTAATTGATTTGTTCCTTAATGTTGGGCGTTTTTATGGCAAGGGGGTTGATTGAGTTGATTCTTTTGGGCATAAATAAGGGAATAGCATGGAATTATGGGAGGTTTTGGATGGGTTCTTGACTAGGTGCGTCCAAGGCATTAAAGGAGGGATATTTGCTGATTTTCCTAGTCTAAATGGCATGTTTCATGGAGGGAAAGAAGGCCTTGGTGTATAGAAGTTCTCCTTAAGTTATTAGCATAAATTAAGGATTAATTCCTTAAAACTCTCACACATTTTTGGATAGTTTATTTTGACCTTTTTGGACAAATTTAAAAGGGGAGTTACTAGGGTTTTGTCCACTATAAATAGGAAATGTATATTTGTGTTTCAAAGGAATGAATGAATGAATGAAGTTTGAATCTTGATATCTTTACTTGCAATATCATGTATTGAGTTGCTTGTGTTTTTCCAAGTTTTGCTTGAAAAATTTGTGAGAGAAGTGAGAGTTCCTTCTTTGCAAATTTTCTTGAATCTAATCATCCAAGTGAGTGTTCCTTGTGTGTAAGATTCATACTAGTAAAAGAGTGAGTGTTCCTCTTTTACATATCTTGATTGTTAGGTGAGTGTTCCCTACTATCAAATCCCCTTGTTTCTCTTCTACTTCTTATCAAAACAATAATTAAACCTATCCAAAGATCCACATCTATTTCTTTCCTTTTCCACCTAAAACACATATCCATTTCTTTCTTAATTTCTAGCCTAAACACATTTCCAAGTCTTTTTCTAAAGCCTACGAATCTGTCCTTTTTGTTAACCTATTTGTGATCCATTTTGTCTTGTAATTTCTAGTGTTCTTCATTAGATTTTACATCACCATTTTAAATGGTAAAATATATAATAGGAAGCTTATTATTAATTAGTTAACAAGGTTAGAACATAAGAGGTTAATACATATTTCATTAATAATAGATTGACACAATGTGTACAAACAAAGAACATATCACTAGATTGATCGAAGTTAAGCTTTGCAAAATTGTCCAATTATTTATAATATATCACTAGATTGGCATTGGAATCACATCATCATAATGTACACTTCTCATCATGTAGAAATAGCTCTTGGAGTTAAGGTACACCACCCAAATTTCTCGAATTTTGTTCAACTCTTCATCTAAGCCTGAAAAATGAAATTTTCAACTAATTTAGTTAGTACAAATAAGTGGAACCATAATGGATGATAATGTAAAGACACCAATAAAATCTACCCAAGAGAGTATAAATTTTGATCGAGTTTCATTTATAAATAAGATCATTCTTAAATTTTAATATGACTAGGTACTTGTTTAAAAACACCATTAATGGCAATAAAGCCATAATGCAAGGGCAATACCACATAATACAAGGGTCAAACATCTTAACCACCTCTATGATATAGAAAAACCAAATAAAATAAAATCCAATTCTTACATCAAATTGAAATCTAACAAAAATTCAATTCCATTAATATATGATATATGATCCTTCTCCATTTGAGTTAATTCATATGTGAAAGTTTAGAAAACATATCCCACCAATATCTTGATTACTATGATGTGTTTGAACCATATCGAAGATAAAATCACATAACATAGTAGCCCCAATAGGTGTTTCCCACTTGCTGAGGGCACTATATATTTAAGCAAAAACAATTAAAGTGTAAGAAGATCAATGAAAATACCTTAAACTTGAAATAAACTTGTCATGTAAAAGTATATATACATTTGTCAAAATCTAGTTTAACTTGTTTCCTAGTCTGTGCCTAGTAGACACTATATAACATCAAAAAAGCTCTAATGTACCCAAAACAAAATACAAATGGTTATGTAAAAGGAGTACAAGATTAAATGAGAAGTTTTTAACACTTTTGTATTCATTGGTTCCTTAAATATCATATTTGTTTTCTTTTTATTTAAAGAGAATAAAAAATATACATTGATCTTTTCTCTAAATAAAGTATTAGGATGATCCAGTGATGCCTACAAAATAAAAAATTAGTGATACATAAAGAAGAAATAAAATATTTGCAAACCTGGGATAAATAGTTAAAAGTTCATACTTTTCATGGTATGAGCACATGATGATGCACTCAGAACCCTAGTATCCCATTACATGTGCCATATATGACACAATATGATTTATATCACTTGTGGCCATGGTTGCAGAAATCCAAGCAGGATACTTGAACCTTATGGAGTTCACTCCTTCTTCCTCGTACAACTCATAACAAGCCCTATATAATCCCAAGGAACACATAAATGTTGTATTTTGTGTAAGAAATAATTTAAAAGGAGAAATATCTTCATGATAAGCTCTAGTGAGAAGTTAAGTAACATCTTCATCCATGACCATAATGTTGGTTTCTTCTTCATAAAGGAATGTCCTCTTCCCACCACGGAATATGACACCCCTACCCGGATTAAGGCTAGAGATATAACTCTTCAAAAGAATGCACTTCTCACCCAAATTTTGTATGTCATAGTTGGTAAAAGAGTGTTTTTTTGGATTCTTCATGATAAACTCAGTTGTCTCTAGACCACTTTAGACCTCTTTCATTTAGTCCCTTGCCTATTAGCATCTATTTCATTTGGCGGCAACTCCTAACAATATGGCCAAGTTAATTAACATTAGAATCAAACAAAAACTAACTTAATGGGATGTCTTTTTGATAACGGTACAACTCATCATATGTTGGGCATTCACATTAGTGAGCGAGCTCCTCCTGATAGATTGGTCTGGCTTTTGTCAAAGTCAGGGGAATTCTTAGTAAAAAATGGGTGTAAATTTCTCCAAGAAATGAAAAAATCAGACCTTAAGGTCCATTTTACCCTCTGCAAATATGGGGAAGTTCTTGTCACGTTTCTGGAAAATAAAAACGTCTCCAAAAATCCGTAATTTTGAATGGAAGTTGCTTTATCAAGCTATTCTTTCTAGGCTTGAGCTTCATAAAAGAGGTGTTTCTCTTATGCCAATTTGTCTAATGTATAAAGATTATTCGGAGACTCTGGAACATTTATTGCACTATTGCGAGTTGATCAAGGGGGTTTACCATGGCTCCTTTCTCGATCTCTATATTAGAAATGATGAACTTATGGACCAATAGACCAGCACAATATCTTATCCTTTATTGGTGTATTTGGATATATTGTTTTCAAGAAAGTGTGCCTAATCCTGGCAAGATTCTGAATTGTTTTCACAGTTGGCTGATAAGTGATGCCCAATCTCAAAAAGTCCCTTATGATCATAGTGACCGGTTAGGTCACCCACATTTGCTCACCCTTTAATGTACGATGGGTTCACTACAGGGCAATAATCTTATCATTGTTGAGTAGGTTGATGGAGCCTAGAAACATTTCAAGATCAGACCATTTCCAAAAAGTCCTCAATCAAAGCGGGAATCAGTTGGATGTTATACAGTAGCGATGGAAGAACTGAAGGTGGTGGAGAGAGAATTCTGGCACATTCTTCACTTCATGCTGAATTACTAGCTATTAAGAAAGGAATTCAGGTCGCTATGAGATTAGGCTTGAATTGTGTCATTCGTACTGATTGTTCTAATGTTGTGTAGGCTATCATGGCCCAGATGAAAACTGACAAGAATCTTAAAATGTTGGCGGAGGACATCATAACTGAAGCTTCCGGGTTTTGGCTTTTTGCTAGTTTCAAAGTTTCTAGATTTTATGTGTGTAATGCCCATAACTTGGCTTCTAAAGCTAGAAAAGAAGGGTAGTTTTCTTTGTTGATAATCTGTTGCAAAAAAAAAGCAATTACCTCATCATTGGAGAGTAAAACTAAGTCTTTAGGCCATTAAATAAAGGTATCATGAGCATCTTATAACTTCATAAATGATGAAGGTGCAAGAATTGGAGAATCCTTGAAATGAATATCATAATCATCCATAATAATCTTCATATGATCTAGAAGGAGGTTAAAATGGTGATCCAGGGTTAATGATGGATGTACAACCCCATGAGCGACAGTGACATTTTATGAGTCATTCACCAAAAGCAGCAATCGACAAGGGACGGGGTCCTATAATTTTAAATGTGTGATTGTCGGTACATATAATAGTATATAAAAGGGAAAATACTAAACTTCATGATAATTGAGTGATCATACTTATATCATTAAAAGGATTTGATATGATTTAAGGTGATGATTTTGAAGATTTGATCGAAACTGCTAAGAAGGATACAACTATTAAGGTATTACCATATTTTGGAGATACAAATCTTCTAGATGCATCCAAAGGTAGAATATGTGTTTGCATGATCACTTATAACAATACTTATCACACGTGAATATGATAGATTGATGGTTATGTGGAATAAGTTGGTTTTCCCCATAAGTTTTCTCCCACTTTACTTGATAGGGTTTTTCTCATTTTAAGCATAGGTTTTAGGGAGTCTTTTGGAGTCTTTATTATCATACTATGTGAAGAAGCCATGGATGAGAGTATTAGAGGAGGTTTTAAGATAAAAAGATCTGATCTAGGAAGCTTTCTTGAAGATTGCAATTTTCGGCCATATGGTTGGGAATTTTACTATAATGGTAAAAGATCTCCATATGAAGTTTGACTTGACTTGACTTAACTTGATTGGTGATATGGTATGGTGACTTGGTAAGGAAGGTCCTGACTTGGAGGAAACATGGCAGTCACGGAGGATGATGAGTAGGAGTCTTAGGATAAATAAAAATCAACTATGATTATGTATTTGGATATAAAAATTGTAATTTTATCTTTTTGATAGGATATAAATATGATTTATATAGGTTAATGATAGAATCCTAGCAGGATAATGTATAGGCAAGTTGGCTTCATCCTACTCGTCCTTAGTATTATATTAGAACTAGGATTCATAAGCATAATAGGATTGAACTCCTCAAGGCTTTGGGTATAAATATATGTACACCCTAATCCAATTTTGCATTTAGAATTTAGATTTTACGTGATATTCAATAAACTTGTTAAAGCTTGTGCTTTCTTTGTGTGTTTGCAAAGAGTGAGTTGGTGCATTAGCTTTAAGCTTATATGAGGATAGTTCTAAGGATTGAGGGTGAATAAGTTTTAATCAATTTTTAGGATTATTCGACCTAGAATTTAGACTTATAGTGCATAGGCTTTAGCAAGTTGTCTTCTAGTTTTAGCCCTTTTGTGAATAACGGTTTTTCGACCTAGATTCACATTAGGATTATTTCCCTTTGAGTTACAATTACTAGGATTGATTCGAGTGTTATGCCTTACATTGGTTGCTTCTTATTCTTGACTTGGTAAATGAAAACCAAATTGTCTAGCAAACATCATGAACTTCTATGTAATTAATATCTCTTTGATTTCTTTTATCGTTTCTTCCCTAACCCTTTTAGATTCTACCTTAACATGCTCCTCATACAACGTAACTTATACTTTTTGAACCATAAGGCAACCATCTTAGCATATCAGAATTCTTATTGGGTGTACATGATAATTAAGACATGACTTTTTTCTTGAACCGCACAACAAATGTAGAATTATGCTCCTTCATCAACTGCAAATTCCCTTTCGAGGAATATTCAATTCTAAGGATGTTAATGTGTTCCTCTAAGTATAAAAGAACTTCACTAATATTTTGCAACATAAAGAGTTCACCCTAGATTTCAAGTCAAAATTGAGTGATACATGTTTTTAACTAATAGTACCATAGCCTTGAAGCCTCCCTTTATGTCTAGACTTTGGTACCAACTACTGAGTAATCCATGCTCTAACTTCTTCAATAACTATTTTCTAGTTGCCTTAGGTTTTTCCATATTCATTACTTTGTCCTTCAAGGAACCCATTTCTCATTCAAATGGATACATATACCTCCCCCACACTAACCCCCAAAGCTTAACTTTGCGAAAGTGTGGCATGATGTCGGATAATGATGGTGGAAATACATCTCAAATCGACACATGGTATCAACTACTTTAGCCTAGAGGTCATCTAGTATTGTTGGGTTTATAACCTTGCTACATATGTCTTTAAAAAAGATGTAGCCTAATAATTGTGTACCTTTGTGGTGGCGGCAACATTCGTCGAACAACAACTAGCAAAAGGTGTTACATCAAGACATGACAATCCTGATATTTCATTCTTACTAATTTCAAGTCAAACGTTGATACAAGTCTACTAAAATTCAAAGAGAATATAGTGGGGACTTTATATCGATGCCAAGACTCATATAAGCTAACCTTCTCTTTTCTAGACGGCATAACCCAAGCTAGAGGAAGATACCAACATTTTCCATGCTCTTGAGGTGCCAGTTCAATACGGCCTATTGTAGCCATGTTTCTCCTCATTTTAACCCCATCCTTTATTTTCCCTAGCATATTCAACAAAGTCCCTACAATGGTGTCTATAGAACAAAATTGTGTCTCCCCGTATAGCGTTCCGATGACGAGACAATGTTAAGAGTGGACTTAGCTTATGTCAAGTTTGAGTATGTGTAAACCTAAAAACACCTAAAAAACGAACCCTCAAAAGGCCTCAAAACACACACCCAATGCCGAGACCCTTACCTTGGCTAACACATAAATCTAAAGTCACAAAATCATATCACCAAAACCACCAAAAAAAACCTCAATCCATGCAAACCTTGAACCTTAGAGCCCTTTTGCTCAGCACATAGAGAAGCGTTAACCACCAAGTTCATGCGTCAAGAAATGACAAACTTTAAGCCCTAAAGGGCGCCAAACGCCTGTTTAGTGTGTCAAATGCACAACCACCATGCGTCGAGCACCCAGATCTATTTTAGCTCATCTTTGTCTCTACTCTATTAAAGCTTATCCTCTTTAAGCATTTGACGCACAACATTAGCGTTTGACGCTTAGTCGTAGCGTCCAGCACACATCATGCGTCTAAGGCTCGAACCCAGTATCTAACGCTCAAACCCAACGTTCAATGCTCAGGAAGCTTCAAATGCCTAAACCAAAAAGGAATATGACCAATTGTCAGTTCCAATGTCTGAAGCACAGCCTAGTGTTTGACGCCTCACCCCTGAGTGTCAGCCAAAAGTGCTCCTGCCTCTTTTCAACCGATAAACCCTTGTCGGACGCTTAACGCTTGAACTCATTTTTCCTATGATGTGAGAGTTAGGAATAACTCCTACTTCACTAGCTCAAGCTTTAAACCCCTAGCTTTAATCACCTCATTCCAGGAACCCCCTTCATAGATTGGTCTCCTCTTAATCTCTTAAGCAACCCCTTTCCCTTGCATTTCATTTATTGTAATCTACTTACATTTATGCAATTTTCTTTTTTCTTTGGTCTAAGATGAAGAGACTTGGACATCTCCACTCTTTCTAGACTTGATCAATCTTTAACACTTTTTATGAGCAAACCCTAAGTGTACATTACACTTGAATGTACATTTAGGAGTTATCGTTAAGGCTCATTTCTTGTTCAAGCATATAAAGCATATCTTAATCTTGATTTTGCCTCTCTTTGTCAATGATGTTCTAAGACTAAAGCACACAAGTCTTCATAAACTAGACTCTTGACTCTTGTCTCTTTAGTTAAAGTATGTCATGGAGAAGGGTATCTTTAGGCCTAAATCTTTATTTGATAAGTAAATCTTCAACTTATTATCATTATGCATAATACTTACCCTACATGCTAACTAATCTAACCCCCTGACTCTTGACTCTATTGCTTTATTTTAATTATGCACTTTTATATATAATCTTTACTTTGTATTGAAATTGCATGTGATCACTTTTTACTTATGCTTATAATAAAGACATATTGATTAAATGCCCATTAATCTTGTGGATATTTAACCAAGTGGTCACCAACTCTTAATTTATGTTTATAATTTTAACTTGCCAAATCGATTAAATCAAGAGTATGCTTTGCCTTGATTTTGCATGTTTGCCTAGGAACTAAAACTTAGGGGTCACAAACAAATCAAGTTGGGTCAGGTTTGTGTTTCGATCACCTATTTTCGGGTCAACTATCCTCCAACCCAAACCTGATCTATTTAAGTTTTCTAGTTGAAAACCCCCATCCAAACCTAACCCATTTAATTTTGGGTCGGGTTCGTGTCAACCTATTTAAGTTTTTATGTTGAAAATCTCAACCTTAACCTGCTATTTTCGGGTCAGTTTGGGTCGGGTTTTCAGGTCAGGTCAATTTTTGCAACCCCTACTAAAACTTACTTGTTCTCCATCTATAGCCAATTATTTTGCACACATTCACGAATTGAAATAAGTTGTTCATTTCAGGACCTTCTTATGGTTCGTAGACCACTTACGTGAGTCATATGGAGATTCAAACCCCAAGGCTTCCAAATAACCCATTAAATATTTGGTGCCGACTTCTTGACCCATTCGATGTCTCTAAAGCCACATAGTCAATCCTTACCATTATGGAAAATAGTAGGGCCCTAGTGAGGAAGATTCCCTTCCTCTTGTCTTTAACAAAAAGGGAAGGTTGGGTTGCAAAAACTGAGCTCTTTAGTGGCAATTCACTCTTCGAATTGTCTACCTAAAACCTAGTTGGGTTTCCAAACCCTTAGCATATTATGAAAAATCCCCTACAATTTGGCGACTCTATTAGGAAGGCGTAAACCTTAAGCTTACTTGGCTATGCGTGCAAATGAGCAACCGAAAAAATATGGTTTGTGTGCTTATAATTGGCTGGAGGTTGTTTTAGGCATACTTGCGTGTAACTCTTTGTGTGTGGAAGTTACACTCTAGGTCTCCATCTCATATGAATGTGTTCTATATTCGAGACACCTTAGGAGTGGAAGATTATCCAATAATGACTAAGGCTCCTGGCTCGACCTTTGACTTTTTCAAAATTACCAAAATATGGTGTTTGGCTTTGTGTTTTGGGGGTTATCCTCTTACCTTGGCCTCTTTTAAGAAATGGCTCTTGGTAAATGGATCTTTCTTTATTCCATAGACCCTTTGACTCTTGTATCCAACCCTAGTTCATGTTAAAACTTAGAATATTGACAAGGTGGAGACTTGTATTTGTCACATTGATTCAAGCATTCTAGCGTAATTATGTGAACTTGTGTGTTATTGCCATGTTTTTTGCACTAATGTTGGAATCTAGTTTTGCAAAACCCTAGGGAAACTTAAACTCCTAAAACATGAATTACATGCATCCTTGGTCACGATCCCCAATTAGGCTCATTTGCATCATGTCATACATCAAAATTGTGTCTAAACCACGTCATGTCCATCCCAAGTCTTATTAAACACGTGTATGTAATGACCTAAACAAAGTTAAAATTGGCTATGCATCAAGCCATTGAAGAGGAATAAACTAGAACAGAGGTGGAGCAAGAAGAGTTGGAGCGAAGATGGGCGCCAAATGCTGGAGTAACTTGCGTCTAACACCCTAAAGTGATGGCACTTGGCACCCATGGCCGGCACTTAATGCCTTAGCATGGGTGGCTTTGAAGTTCTTCTGTGCTTGTCACATGATTTTTGTGCTTCTGAGTTTTAAAGTTTACGCGGATTGAGGTTTGATTTGTGGTGTTTAGATGAGGTAATTTTGTGACTTTGGATTTGTGTTTGGTCCAAGGTAAGATTGGGCTCGAGTTTGTGTTTGAGGCCAATCAAGGATTCGTTTTTGAGGTATTTTTGGTTTATACATACTCAAACTTGACCTAAGCTAAGTGTTCTTGTTAGGATTGTTTCGTCATCATACTACTACATGGGGAGACACGATTTTATGTGTATAACCACCCTCACCATCAGATAACGCTTAGAAAATGGACAGGATAAAGCCTAAGAAAAACACCCCTTGCACAAAGGTTCAACAACAATCATGATCCTTTTGAGATAAAATACTTGATGTGATAGATTACTTACGTCAAACAGTAGGCGTAGGACTCATTTAGTATACAAAGCACATACAAGAATCAAAATAAAATTTTAAAATCTTTGCCAAAACTAGTGGAATTCTACAAAAAAACCATTAAAAAAATTTGGATTGCAAACCGATGAAGGAATAGCAAATTACCGAGCATAAATAATCATGAAATTTTTATACAATAAGGATAAATTATTATGAATAATTTTGTTGAAAAATGTATCCTTGCAGTTCGATGGGGACTGCTAATAAGTATTATCGTTGTCCAAATATATGCAACAAAAATATCAAAGAAAGAAATTTCACATGAATAATAGTATTTGAACTAAACTATAATCAAGAGACAAAAAATTAAACACACAAAAATAAACTAGAAAACATACTACATAATACATAATACATTAATACATATAGATAACGTAAAATACTCCAAGGGAAGCAAAAAAAAAGTAGAATACTACAGAGAAAGCAAAAGGTAAACTCACAAATTGATATCAAATTGTCACAAACCATCAAATAAGTACAGGTTTTCAAGACTCAAATATAAAAGACCCCTCTAATTCTTAATCTTCAAATCCATGCATCAATAGATGAAATCTCTATCAACCTACACAAGCAACATTCGAATCATAAACATCATATTACACATCAATTATGTCTCAACAAATCTAAAAACCAAACATTTAAGATTGAAGGAAAAAAGGAAAACATAAGAGGGTTAACCTGATGGTGAGATCTAATACAAAGGAAAACGATTTGAATGGTAATTTGACAGTTATAGTCTTAGAGATTTTTGTTTTGAGTGAGTAACTAGATGACAATGTCATTTGAAGAATCAAAAGATTATGTATGTAAGCAATAAATATGGCTAATAAGAGTTATTCTTTAATATCCTATATATTATTACTTAAAAGTCATAATGAATGTGAGGCCTCCAAACTCAAATTTGAGGTCTGTCGTTACTTCAAAAGGAAACAATTAAAAAAAATTAAAAAGTAGGTTTGGGTAACTAAGGAATTGTAGATTTTGGTGGAAAAAAAAAATAAGATAGTTTGAGTTTTTTTTTTAAAAAAAAAAACCTTTAGATAAACATTACCCCTACATTAACTACCCACTAATAAAAAAAACCACCAGATAAACATTTCCCACCGTTACCTGCCCACTAATAACTATTACTAAGTAGCAAAAAAACATTAACCATTACCAAGCATTGCAAATCTGAAATTACATAGCTTTATCTGCCTATCAACACCACTATACTTCACAAATACGTACAATTAAGGAAATAATAGTTGGTTATAGAAAATTTCACAAATACAACTAAATAAATTCACAATCATACTATACATGTTGGAGGACAAAATCAACGATTATCTGGTCATCGGCTGCTTGCCAATGCACACTTAGACACAGGTACTATCTTTGTTTTAATTCTTTATTGAACAATCATATTATACAACATATATCTGACTATATTAAAATGATGAATAGAGGAATACAAAATCATTCCCAAGTTCAATTTACACTTTAATTAATAACAAACATAATGCACAATAGTCAAACCCAATTCAATCAATCTGAAACATTTATATCTTTTTTGTAAAATTGTCCAAATATGAAAATGATGAAATTGAACTTGAGGGACATTAGCGAATTGAAGCCATTTTGAGAGGATTTCTATCACTAAAAAATGTCCAAATATGAAAATGAAGAAATTAACCATGAGGAATATTGCCGGATTAAAGCCATTTTGAGATAAATTCGATGAAATTATTACTATTATCATCAGAATATTGTCGCGTTGACAGACCTCACCTCTGCTGCATTTTACTTCCAACTACATTCATCTTCAAAAAAAATTTCACCGTTTTTGCAAAATTGTAGTTACGGTTTACACTTTTTAATCTTTGATTTTTTTTCTTCTTTTTCCTTCCACCCTAGAAATAAAAATTGGTCCAATTCACTAAATTCAACTCTAATTACGAAATTAACAATAAAATTTTAATTTTTGATTTGATTAAGAATTAGAAATTGATAAAAACTACATAATAAAGGGGGTTGAAGAAATGGGAGACACATGAAGAATAGAGAAATGAGGAGAGATAAATGGGATGATTTGATTTGTTGGAAAGAAGAGTAGGAATGAGTATTGAGTGAGAGGGGATGTTGGAGTATATTACATAAGAAAAGGGGGAATTGAAGAAATGGGGGCACACAAAGAATGGAGAAAGGAGGAGAGATAAATGGGATGATTTGATTTGATGGGAAGAAGAACAGTAAGTGAGAGGGGATGGGTACGAAATTCGGAGTATATAACTACATATTATGATACTTTTTACTCTATTTTTAAAACTCTTAATCCTAAGTGGCAAGCGTTTTGTTTTTATAGAATGAAAAGAGTATACTTGAGTCTCTTTATAATATTTGATGATATGATATAGAATGAACACTTTGAAGATTTACATTACATTTGGAGTAAAATTTTAGTATACTTTAATTTTCATAGTGCCTAATTACTAAGATATATGAACTATACTCCACTTTAATGGTGTTATGGATGACAGTTGCACTCGAGACTTATCTAAACTTACAAGTTTGGGCTATAGAGGTCCATATTGATAAGAGTATCAGTTTGATGCCCAAACAAATGGTACATTAGAACCTACTAGATAAAGGAGAATAGAAAAAGGATAAGCTATAAGACCTGTAATAATATTCTATATGCTCCTACATAAGAGAATGAAGAAATAAGAGTTGCACGTAGTTCTTCAAAATAAATGGGAGGAAGAATTTTATTTTCTTAAGCAAGATATTAACAACTTGAAATCATCAAATTAAATATTTATTAACTTTCATTCAAGCTACATTTTATGTTAGTAATCCAACTTCTTCAGTTTCATTTACCAAATATCACTACTGTGCTATTACATGGGCACATGCTAGTAATACTCTAAATGACATTGTCTAACACTTCCCAATACACAATATTCTTAGTTAAAATTTTTGTTATTTCTTTCCTAATTTGAATTAGAAATTGTAGTCCAAGAGGAGTTAAAACTCTCGACACTGCAACATATAGTTGATTGTGACTGAAGATTGGTTTTGGTAGATAAATGCCAAACGTATTTAATGTTTGCCCTTGACTTTTAGTGATTGTCATGGTGAAAGATAATTTCAACAAAAATTATCTTCTTAATTGGAAGTTTATTTTCATACTAGTAGGGATTAAGTCAATTCTAGGTACGAGTACTGATTCTCCAGCTATTGGACCTATGATTACCCTTGTTTCAATGACTCTTTGCCCTAACCTAGTGATTATTAGTCGTGTTCCATTGCCTAGTCCTATAGATTAGTTTATATTGCGCATAAGTATTACATGGGCTCCTATTTTTATGACTTAGTGTTAAAGAAATTACGAATTCTGTGGGCTCCATTCGAGAAACAATCATCGTCTTCTTCATAACCTAGTAAATTAGACCTAAATTAAGTATAATTTTCACCCAATAACATTGATAATATTCTTGAATTTAGGTTATCCGCTTCATTATTTCTCGGTGCAAGAATAGCTCATTCTTGAAAATACTTCCAATTGATGCACGTAGTTAGAAGTTGTAGGTAAACAAAATTAACTTGATTTTTTAACCCATTTGGATCGTTATGAATCAGAAATTGCTCTATTATTTCTATCCAATTGCCATTAGCATGTTCCGAAAGTGATTGTCTTGGTATTACGCCTTCCCAATTCTCAAAATCCAATCATTGTTGTTGTATTTCTTGAGGTGATGCTACTGAACGACATAAACGCAAGTTTATTTTTAAATGAATTAGCTGACATTTCCTCTAAAATTTTGATTGGTGTAAGGTAGTTGCGACTATAAACTTGATCTCGACTTTCATTAGGAACTACAGGAAGTATTTTTCTAAAATCTCCACCTAGAATTAGTAATTTACCACTAAAGGACATCATCACAAATATCCTTTAGTTGTTTATCTACCGCCTCTATTGCAAGTCGATGTGACATTGGCTCCTTATCACATATAATTAATGAAGCCTCACAAATTAAATCTTCATGATTTGAGTCTTTCTTGAAATTACATACAGAAGTGTCATCTAGATCAATTGGAATCTTGAAAGTAGAATATGATGACCTCTTCACACGCATTATAATCTAGTTCCTCCTTTATTAATGAATATGTGTTGCTTGTAATGAAAGGTAGGGCATATCTGGATAA
Source organism: Dysphania ambrosioides (assembly GCA_026401315.1). Classification (NCBI taxonomy): domain Eukaryota; kingdom Viridiplantae; phylum Streptophyta; class Magnoliopsida; order Caryophyllales; family Amaranthaceae; genus Dysphania; species Dysphania ambrosioides. The sequence continues at coordinate 20,078,763 of CM048666.1, forward strand.
TCCTTTATCGATTTTTTGTTTGTATTCAACATAATTTCAATTTCTTATAGGCCTAAATTCTGCAATTCCTCAGATGTGAGCCTTATTTATGAATTTCTTGATTGTTGTTACATTAATCTTCCTAAATCATGAATAAGACTCAACCAATGTTGTTCCTACAATCCCCTCTAATCACTTACTTTAGCAAGCATTAATATTGAGCTAAATATATTTTGTAATTGTGCATCAATTACCAAATAGTTGCTTAGTTTAAAGCCATGTACCACTCACAATCATCACTGAGCAAACCTAATGCATGACCTACCACCCTGAGTTTATGGTACTCAAGACCTTCGATTGTATGTATATCTTGATAAGACTTTGCTCCACATACTTTTGTTAGAAGAAGTCATAGGAAATATCATTCTCTATACTTTGGGTGAATGTATGGTAATCTTCCAATACTAATCCTGACATCCCTTCATTTCTAACTCCTTGATGTTCTCCCATACAAAATGATTTAGGAATTCTTTGTAAGTATATTGGTATGCCCTAGGTAGTCTTTGTTAGCCTAGAACCACATTGTCAACGTAATTTGTTGTAATCTTTGTTGCTGGATGTGATGAAGATTGTCATTATTATGAAAGAGAAAATATTGTTCTCCTTGTAGATAAAACTATAGTAGCATTATAATTTTGTTTGGAAGGGTGCACAACAAAATAGAGTTACATAAATTATTTAATAGTTCTAAGCCTATTTTATCACCTTATTAGATAAAGAAACTCAAATTACATTACAAAGGACTAATCAGTCACTCAAATCTTCACTTAAAAACACGCTAAATTGATAGCTTGGTGTCATTGACATAACCAAATCATTTCTCCTCCAAAATCACTTTTGTAATATATTTTAAAGATCATTATCCAAGTTGATAATAATGTGATGAACGAGTTTCATTTACTAACGAACTTAGATTAGTTGAAGAGATTCTACTCCTAACTATCCTTTAAATAGCTCACCCAAGAGTTATGTTTTAGTTGATTCTTGCAAAGAAAACATAGGCAACCTCTTTAGATGCCTAATCCCACTAATAAAATAAAAGTTTCATGTTCATTCAAAGCTAAAATAAAAGATATGTCTAAATATAAAGAAACAAAGAAAATTTCTTTAGACTATACACATATAGCCTAAACACCTTTTCCTTTATATTTTTTATTATCCTCGAACTAAACACAAACTTGAAATTATTGAGTCACTTTTTCTAGACCAAAATAAGCCTTTCTTCGACTATGTTACATATGGATTCATAGATCTGATACTTGAAAATCCAATGTTCAAGTCTTGGGTCTAGGTTTCCATAAAACTGGGCCACCAAATGGGCTTCAGCCTTAAAATGGACTTGGGCATTTAAATGGGCTTAGGCTCAAATATGGACTCATGCCCATATATGGGCTTAAGCCTACATGGCTTGAGCTTGGGCCTAGGCTTTGGCTCATTGACTTAGGCTTGGCCTTGGAGTTGACTTCTATGGGTTGGACCTTGACTATGACTTCCATAGACTTGACTTTCATAAACTTAACTTGTACTTGGAATTACTTGAGGTAGGGCTACAAATATAAGTAGGATATGCATTAAATCAAGGAGAGGCCAAGAGAGTAAGATTGGTATGGGCTAGGTATGGAGGTTCAAGAGCAATTGATATAGATTCAATAATGGGCTAGACAAGGTGTACGCTAAGATGCAAGATCCAAATAGTGTGGATGTGGATTTGAAGGCCCTAATAGTGTGGATTAAAGAATTGAGCATTGAAGACTCGTAGCTTGCTAGGAAAGTGAAGACTCCAAGAATCATCCAACTTATGAGAATCCAAATACAACGCTAATTCTTAGTTTTATTTTTTGATTTTTATTAGCTTTAATTAGAGTATGTTTCCTTTCAAAGTCCTATGTAGTAAGACTAGATTAGAATATATTTATATAAGTTTATCTAACCTTAGCTTGCTGAGAAGATTTTAGTTAAGTCTTTTAATTACTTAGGTATCATTTTTAAGCATGTGTTTTAGGTATGCTTTGTTGCTGAACATAAGCATGTGAATTAGGCTTATTATTAGGTTTTTCTTAGGGATTTTATTTATCTTAAGCTCTTGTATTAGTATTATTCAAATAGGTCAGCAAGTGAATAAGAAAATTAGTTGTTGAATATTGAAAAAAGTTTGTTTTAGCTTTGAGTTTTTAAATTAGATTATGTGAGGCTGTGAGTGTTTCATGCTATTTCAACTTTGACAAGTTAAAAGTTGATCTTGAAGACCTTAAGAAATTAGGGGGTGAATTTGTATCCTAAGCCATTAACAATTTCCTAAAGGTAATATATACTTGGTGATTTCTATATAGTATTTATTTCTTTTATCTATCTTTTTAATTTGTGATTTTGGTTTGAATTTATGCTTGTATATCTACTGGTTTATAGAGGAAAGTTTTGTGATTATTGAAGCCATCTTATGCTTATGTTTTGTTGATCCAAATCTGAGTAATGTGATAGAATTTCTTGGCATAATAATATGGAACAAACATTGGTGTTATTTGACAATCAGTTTGAATGCAAGTATAATTGAGCTGAGTTTTGTGTGTGAATATTGCTGGAGTTTCTTGTGTTAGGTTATTTTAAATTCATGCATTCAAAGATCTGATAATACCTTAAATTTTTTGGGATATTCATATTATATCAATTTCTTTCTCACAAATTTGCAACAAAAGGGTGAAATTGAGCTCTTGCATACTTAGTCAGTTTTGGGCAGAATTGCCAGTTCACATGTTGGCTGTGTTTGTGATTGAATTGAGAGAGAGTGTACTTACACCTCCTTTATAATAAGCTTCATTAGGTTGGTTTGAGTGGGGAAGAGGTGAGTGACATCCTTTAGTGGCGCGTGAGTCAAGGCATGAGTCAAGGGAAAGTGCGTGAAAAGTGAGTTGATTTGCGGGAAATCGACTGGAGCATTGCTGAGTGATTGGGCTTTACTCCTTGATCTGTAACCAACTCAATATCCGGAATACCCACCGGGAAAATTTTTCTAACATTTGATATCAGAGATTATATTTTTTTAAAGCCCAAAGTTCTTTTCTTTGATCCATAGAGCCTAGAAGAGCTAAATTGGATATTTGGACAGATTTCGACCGGAGTTTTGAAGGGGCATAACTTCTTCTATTTTAACCCAAATTGAGTCATTATTTTTTCATTGGTATCTTAATTTCCTTAAGTGTATTGTTCTAAAAAAATTTCTATTTTTATTAAGATATGCATTTCCTTGGAGTAAGGAACATGTGGAGGATACCTAATCGCGTAGTAATGGGATAATCTGGGAACTTTTGCCTTTTACCTAAGATCTATTTAGTTTTTTTCAATGTTTCTTTTTTTTTGGAATTTGAGCTGTAACAAATTCCTAGTTTAAGGAAATTGGAACAATGTATTCTGATCAGTACGTGAAAAATATGACTAGTGGAGTGAAAATGAATGGGTAGTGAAAATAGCACGTTTGGAGCATTAATTGAAAGACATAGAACATAGGAAGTGTTGCATGTATGTTTAGTTGGAAAAGCTATCTAAAATGGCTAGGAGGCAAAGCGTATACTTACCCACACAATGCCAACAAAACCCTGAATTTCCTTCTACCACTATAAGTAGTTTGGTAGGTTGTTCTAAACTAATAAACTTAATGTTCTAAACCGGTTGGTTGGTTGTTCTAAACTCTTGTTCTAACTAATATTTCCTTCATTGTACATAATATGTCTCTTGTTCTAAATAGTTTAGTGGGTTGTTCTAAACTAATGACCATAATGTTCTAAACTTTTCTTCCAATGTTCTAAGACTAATGAACATAATGTTCTAAGACTAGTGAAGACCTCATCGAACTGGCAATTTACTAAATATTGTTTTATTTCCATAATTCGTAACTAATGTTCTAAATTGTACTTATATTGTTCCAAACAAGGCCTTAATGTTCTAAGTAGTTCAGAACCCATCATTCTACATAATGATTCGCTTGTTCTAAGTAGTTTGGTAGGTTGTTCTAAACTAATGAACTTAATGTTCTAAAACGGTTGGTGGGTTATTCTAAATGCCTGTTCATTAGTTCTAAATAGTTTGGTGGGTTGTTCTAAACTAATGAACATAATGTTCTAAACTAATCAACACAATTTTCTAAAATAATGAACATAATGTTCTAAATTAATCAACATAATGTTCTAAACTAGTGAACATAATGTTCTAAACCTCAACGGACAAGCAATTTACTAAATATTGTTTAATTTTCATAATTCGTGACTAATGTTCTAAATTCAGTATATAATGTTCTAAATTATACTTATATTATTCCAAACAAGGCCTTAATTTTCTAAGTAGTTCAGAACCTGTCATTCTACATAATGATTCACTTAATCTAAGTAGTTTGGTAGGTTGTTCTAAACTAATGAACTTAATGTTCTAAACCGGTTGGTTGGTTGTTCTAAACGCTTGTTCTAACTAATATTTCCTTCATTGTACATAATATATCTCGTGTTCTAAATAGTTTAGCAGGTTGTTTAAATTAATGACCCTAATGTTCTAAATTTTTCTTCCAATGTTCTAAGACTAATGAACATAATGTTCTAAGACTAGTGAACATAATGTCCTAAACTATTGAACATAATGTTCTAAACTAATGAACATAATATTCTAAACTAATGAACATAATGTTCTAAACCTCACAAGACATTAAGACAAAGTTTATATATTGTTCTAAACGTCTTTATATATTGTTCTATACTTGAAACAAAGTTCTAAGACAATAAGACATTCGTTTAGAACAATCAGTAAAGACGTCTTTACTTTGTGTTATTGTTCTAAGACAATATTGTTCTATACTTATTGTTCTAAACTTTGTGTGATTGTTCTAAACGTCTTTACTGATTGTTCTAAACGTATTTACATATTGTTCTATACTTCGAAACTGATTATTCTAAACGTATTTATTTATTGTTCTATACTTCGAAACTATTGTTCTAAACTTCAAAACTATAGTTCAATATACCTAAACTATTGTTTTAAACTTATATTAATGTCTAAAATATTGTTCTAAATGTCTTTACTGATTGTTCTATACTTCGAAAGTATTGTTCTAAATGCCTTTACTGATTGTTTTATACGTCTTTACTGATTGTTCTAAACATCTTTTCTGATTGTTCTAAATATCTTTACTGATTGTTCTAAACTATTGTTCTAAACTTATATTAATGTCTAAAATATTGTTCTAAACGTCTTTACTAATTGTTATATACGTCTTTACTAATTGTTCTAAACATCTTTTCTGATTGTTCTAAACGTCTTTACTGATTGTTCTATACTTCGAAACTGATTGTTCTATACTTCAAAACTGATTGTTCTAAACATCATTACTAATTGTTCTATACTTCAAAACTATTGTTCAATATACCTAAACTATTAATATAAATTTATATTAAATTGTTATATACGCTATTTGTCATAATTTTTAAACATGAATCCAACATACTATATACAATTCAATACTAGTATCAAAATATTCTATTTGGACAATTTCGGATATCATGATATCCAAGTTCCCCACACCCTCGACATAACTTTTTTCTCTTTTGACATTGCTCAATTTCTTTCTCCTTACTCAATTTCTTTCTCCTTATCGCCCTTTAATCTTTTCGAAGTAATTCCACTGCAATTTTCACTCCCAATGTGTACTCCAGTCCCTTTGTTTTTCGAAATTTTAGGAATCTAACCACTATTTCAAAAGGAATGCTAGACCCAGTCAGCAACTCAAGAACTTGGGATTTATTATGCCCATTCTCACTCTCATTTGCAAATCTTCTTTTCTCTTCCAAACTCACCCTATACTCTTGTAAATACTTAACAAAGTCACCCATATCTTCATTGTTCGAAAGTTAGCTTTTATTGTTCTAACGTCTTCTTCTATATTTTTTCAAATATATAAACTAATGATTCATATAATTTCATAAAATCACACATTCCAAAACTAGAACATATTCAACCATCACCAAATTCTGAATAACTAACTGTGAATCTAAAACATTTTCCACTCAATTCTAATACAACAAAAATTTCGCACTTTCCCAATAAAAATAATTAACAAGCATCAAAAAATTACAAGAGGTGCAAAAAAAAAATTACCTGAAATGAGAGGAAAACTCTTGCCGGGAAAACGATGAGATATTGATATCAATATTGAAGAAAACAATGAAAATATAAAGGAAACCCACAATGATGAAGAAAAGTACAATAGCTTAGTAGAGTGAAATGTGCCAATCGAACAAAAGCAGCTGACATTTCGTCTGACTTCAACTGTGCTAGTCGAACAAAAAGCAACTTCACATCCCCATATTCAGATATTTACAGATTTTCCATTGATTTTTAATCTCATTACAACCCTATCACTCACCTAATGGTCTTAGATGGGTTCTCACACAAAAAAGGGTTCTCTCATAAGGGGAGGGTTCTCACATGATTCGATGAGTGAATCACCACTAGGGTTAAGGAATCCAACTAATTTTCGGATAAATGATTCGATGAGTGAATCACCACTAGAGAGCATGTCATTTTACAACTCAACGTTGAAGAAGAGGGAATAGACTTTCCCCTACCAGTGCCCTACTATATTCGCACGTCACTAAGGATCAGCCACGCAACTTTGTGACATTGAAAGGTCAAAGAGCCGCGCACCAACATTTATGGGCTATTTGGTCACCCTAGGGCTTGAATCCCAAAATTGACTCAATAAGTGGTCTTCGAACCATGAGTAGATTCGTGAATGAGCAACTTATTTCGATTCATGAATGTGTACATTGGAATTGAGGTGGAGAACAAATCAAATTTACCTATGCAAACATGCAAAAACAAGTGATAAACACACTCTAGATTAAGTTGGTTTGACAAGTTAAGATTAATGCACAATAGTCTAGATTTGATGACCATTTTGTTAATTGTCCTTAAGATTAATGGGTACCTAAGTCTGGTTGTCCGTTGTTTATCTAATTAGGCGTGATTTATAATCAATAGGTCTTGATTAGTGTATAAGTAAAGGTGATCATACAATCTCAATACAAGATAAGAATTATGTAACAAGATTACAATGACCACACCAAACAATAAGAGTCTAAGAGATAATAGATTATGTAAATTGAAATGCAATATAACTATGATGCATGATGAGTTGGAGAGTTTGAATAATCAAATCAAAATATTTTGGTTTTTAGATAAAAAGTAAAATAAGATAAGATTGGAGTAATGTGGTGAAAATGAATAGGAAAATCCGATTTTTATAAGGGTTTTATGATTTTATCCTCAACTATAGAGAATGGATTTTTACTTATGCTTTTTGTGTATCTTATAATGAGCAATTACACCTTTATTTATACTACTATAATTTATTATATACATAAATTTAATATCAATAATTACCAATTACAGGTAATAGTTCGTACATAAATGTAAAAAAATATGAGAATAGATATGTACGGAAAAACCGGAATGTAGAAATTCTTAATTTTAATGTTACCCGTTCGGGCTCATTTCTAGCATTTGGTAGAGTTTCAAAAACCTCGAGTTCCTCCACATTCTTCCTCTACTCCAGCACTCTCTCCACCAAAACCTAAGCCCTTCCCCCCTCTCCCTCTTCTCCTCCAACAATGGCGGCGATGATGCAGCCCCAAATCATTCTTCTTAAGGAAGGAACTGACACATCCCAAGGCAAAGCACAACTCATCAGTAACATCAATGCCTGCACTGGTATCGCCGATGTGGTTCGCACTACGCTCGGCCCTAGAGGAATGGACAAGCTCATCCATGACGATAAGGGCAACACCACCATTTCTAATGATGGCGCTACTATCATGAAGCTTCTAGATATCATTCATCCTGCTGCCAAGATCCTCGTCGATATTGCCCGCTCTCAAGATTCCGAGGTACTCTCTTCGCTTTATTCGACACTTTTTGAGGGGTCTGTTGTCGAAATGTTTCTTTTTTATCTGGATTTTTGTTGAATTGAGGTAGGTTTTGTGTTAGGGTTGCGCAAATTTGTTAGCATTTCTGTGATTTGAGTGTATTAAATTTTATTCAGTTTTTTTAAAATTTATTTTGAGTTTTGGAATATTGGGGTTTCATGTGTAAATTTGTGAACATTCTGTGATTTGAGTTTGATATGTTGAGTAGGTTTTTTTCGAGTGTTTGATTTTTAGGGTTTCGCTTAAATTAATTTATTTGTATTTTAGTTTAGGTATTGGGTCCAGTAGTATTGGATCCATGGTGCTCGGACATGGGTACGGACAATTAAACACTTCACTTTAGGAGAAATCATGGAAAGTTTTCGGAAGATTCCCAAGTTTCATTTGGGAATGCACTTGTGTACGACACTAGTTCTTGAGTTTGAGTGACATATGGTAGCTTTTAGCTGAGGGTTTAAATGTTAGGTTTTTGTGCAGAGGTAATATTGATTTGAAATTAATTTATTTTTTGTGATAGTTCTGGTCATTGGCTCAAGTATTGTCGGATCCACAATATTTGGACTTCAGTATGGACACTTAAAACAATTCATTTTGGGGCATATCGTGGAAAGTTTTCAAAAAATATAAGAGTTATTCAATTGGAATCATTCTTTTGTTCAACATTATTTCCTGTGTCCGATTAGCATTTGTTTGCATTTAGTCGATTGCAACAGTTTAAATGGGTGGATTTGGAGGAATCATATACAGATGTAATGTGTTAAATGTAGGTTGGTGATGGTACAACAACGGTTGTTCTACTTGCTGGTGAATTTATGAAGGAGGCAAAGCCTTTTATTGAAGATGGAGTTCATCCACAGAATTTGATTCGGAGTTATCGAAGTGCTGCACAATTGGTACTGCTGACTAGTTTGACATTATTGTTGATATTATATCTTCTTTGTACTGTATGATGGTGAGGCTCATGAATTATGATTGTATGTTTGCTGATCAGAAATTCAAATTTGCTTGCAGGCTATTGAGAAGGTGAAAGACTTGGCTGTCAGTATTGAAGGAAAGAGTTTGGAAGAAAAGAAAAGCTTACTAGCAAAGTGTGCAGCTACGACTCTCAGCTCGAAGCTTATTGGTGGAGAAAAAGAATTCTTTGCAACCATGGTTGTTGATGCGGTTCTTGCTGTTGGAATTGATGACAGGCTGAGTATGATCGGAATTAAAAAGGTAGCTTTCAAAACTAGCTGGGTATTGTTTGGTTATGGACGTTCTTTTCCTACTATTTTGAAGGAGAATCTGTGGATTCATTTGATTTGATTGAAATGGTTGGATAAGATCATGTGGTTATATTTGCTTCTAGGGAATTGACTATTGTGCATGTGATTCTGTCGTAATTCTTTAAATGAAGCTTGGAGGTCTAGGCTGTCAGTTGAGAACTTGGCACTAATGTGGTATCAAGCTCTCCAAGTCTGGGTCTGCATTTGTGTATTCCTTAAAAATGTTTTGGTGACAATGTGCACTACTGAGGTTCATGTGGTGGACTTTTGTAAGCTTTTATTTTAGGGTCCATGGGGTTCTCAAAGAGTAGGCAAATGGTGACTATTTAAACCTGATCTTACTGAATCGAGGTCTGGTCCAGTCTTTTATATAATCAATCCTCTTTAGTTGAGATTAAGCGCTGTCATATTCAAAAAGACCCTCAAGGAAATTTTAGAGTAAAAGAGGATTATAGAATGATCGCCAAAACTCTGTCAGGGGGAGTGCGAAACTGCCACTGTGCAATCTTACAGATCCTGCACATTTCTCTTGATACCCTGCTCAATTTCTCCTTGCATGGTGAATATCGCACAAATAATTGGAATGAATACCTTTTCCTTGTAATCGCTCTTTTTCACTCTCCGTATACACACTAATGCAAGGCCAGTAAATCAAGGCAATCAGTCTTGTGGATGGTGGGAGTGTAAAATAGGGATTTTAGGAACTTTGTCAAAGGATTTTAGCAAAATGAGTGCCCTATATTTTATGATACTAGTGTCAATATACAATTGTATTTTAGTCCTTTGACCCTTTTATAAGCTCAATAGAATGTTAATTGATACTTCTGAAAGCCTGTTAGTTTGACATGGTTGATGAGTTGATGTCGTTGGTTCTTCATCCAGGTACCAGGAGGCAATATGCGAGATTCCTTTCTTGTCAACGGTGTGGCATTTAAGAAGACATTTTCTTATGCTGGTTTCGAACAACAGCCTAAGAAATTTGTGTCCCCTAAGATACTCCTGTTGAACATTGAGTTGGAACTAAAATCTGAGAAAGAAAATGCAGAGATAAGGTAGACATGATTGACAATTTATCTATTGACAGTTTTCGCATATTGTATTTTCTAATTGTTTGCTAACTCCTCTCTGCTTCAGGCTTTCAGATCCATCCCAATATCAGTCCATAGTTGATGCTGAATGGAATATCATTTATGACAAATTAGACAAATGTGTACAGACTGGTGCTAAAATTGTACTTTCACGGCTGGCAATTGGGGACCTGGCGACACAGGTAATGATTATCAAACCCTTCTTCTATTTGAACTTTGTGCAGATTTATGTATTTACATAAGCTTGGCCTGTATTGCACTTACCTGGTTTGATTATGATTAATAAGGAAGTTTAATTGGATATATTGGGCTGAAGAGCATTTTGAATCAACTTTTAAGGAACTTTACATTTCTCCTCATTACCCCATGATGCTAAATTCTCTATTGCAGGCCTTCAAAATATAGATTGCCAACATTAATATCATGTGAAGATGAGCTTCATTTATGTACCCCATGTGAAGGTTTAATAATGGGGACAAAGAACTAGTGTTATTCGTGATGAAACTGCCAAGCTGTTGCATATGTGCTGTTTCATCTTGCACAGTACCATTCCATTTATGAGAAAATTCTTCTTTGATTGAATCTTTGTCTTATCAAAATGGGTGAGAAGGCTATATGTAAACAGGTGTAATATCCTGATCACTCAAAACAAAGACTTGCAGTGCCATCATTGTAGGTCAATCATTCAATTTGTATATTTCTAGGCTGTTTAGGTTCATATTGATTGACAACCTCAATATTTTTTTCCGGCTGAATATGTTTTGTCTAGTCAGTTGATACATCCTTTATTTTTCTGCGTGTTTTATTATTTCTTGCTTAAGTCAGCAGGAATTATGATGAGCCTAGCTACGTCATGGAGTTAAAAGGCTTCGAACTTGGAGGGAGTATTTGAAATGTAAACATAGGACATATACGCCATCATTACATATGTGATCATGACATGTTGCATGCTTATATGCTCTATGTGGATGATTGTTTTTGTGTACGTGACAAGGAAAGATGCATATGGCTAGTACGAACTATGGGTTTTGTAGACAAAGTGTTTTGAATAGGATTGAATTAAGAGGGAGTATTTGAGATGTGTATTCAGGATACATACTATTTTGAGAGTGAGTATATTTCGTGAGGTTAAGCATGCTTGGTAAATGTGGGATTGTCGATTATATTGTACTTTGTATCACTTGTATGTTAAGATCAATCATGCAAGGCAATTGGTGATTTTAAAAGATGGGAACCTATAAATTACCTACCTGTATGAGCTATAGTATGGCCATTCAAGAGAACTCAGTCTAGAGGCTATTGATGGAAATGATTATAAATTTTCCTTGGATGTGCAAGTGTACTAGAAGATCTAACATTAAGAATGAAATCATTATAGATAAGTTGGTAGTTAACATATATGGAACCTTAGATATGTAAATAAAAACTCTTAAATGAAGTTGGAACTTAGATAAAGATGAAGTTATTGACGGAAAAGATTAGAGTTTTTCTTGGATGTGCAAGTATACTAGAAAAGAAAACATTAAGAATGAAATCATTATAGATAAGTTGGTAGATGACATATACATCATTAGATATGTAAATAAAACCTTAGGTGAAGTAGGAACTTAGATGCAGATATGAGGTTGACCGAAGAAAAATCTGAGTTTTGCCTTTTCATATTAATCTGGCCATTGATTCTGTGCAATATTTGTAGTGATTGTTTTACCAATCATTTTGGTATAAGTTCATAACCATGCCAAATTCTACTTGTATGCAGTATTTTGCTGACAGAGATATCTTCTGTGCTGGTCGTGTTGCTGAAGAAGACCTACATCGTGTTGCTGCTGCGACTGGTGGAACAGTCCAAACATCAGTCAACAACATAATTGATGAGGTTAGATTAGTTTGGCTGCTGCCATTAGCATATGCAAGCTTAATTTGTTTGTATTCTTAATTATTTTAAACTTTCTAAAGGTTCTTGGAACATGTGAGATATTTGAGGAAAAACAAGTCGGAAATGAAAGGTTTAACATCTTCAGTGGATGTCCTTCTGGTCATACAGCCACCATTGTTCTTCGTGGTGGAGCTGATCAGGTGAGTAATTGACCACCTAGTATGTTGTTGAACCATGCTTTGTCATCGTAAGTGTATTGAAATGAATTTCTTGTGTCTTTTCAGTTCATTGAAGAAGCAGAGCGCAGCCTGCACGATGCTATTATGATAGTTAGGAGAGCTGTTAAGAACTCTACGGTTGTTGCTGGTGGTGGGGCCATTGATGTATGTGATATGACAAGAGAGTATTCTGCTGTTCACTTTATTTTGGTATACACTGCTAATATGGTTGTAATATTTTCAGATGGAAGTAAGCCGGCACCTGAGACAGCATGCTAGAACTATAGCAGGAAAATCTCAGCTGTTTATAAACTCTTATGCCAAAGCTTTGGAGGTTTGTCCCTATTTGTGCTGGTTCTCATTGCTTTTTAACGTTTTTGTTCCTAGAAAAATGTTTTTTCCTGTCAAGGTATGGTGTTCTGTCAGAATGTTACCACCCCATTCCTATCTTGGATTGCAGCCTACCATTCTTGGTGCTGTTATGGATAGCTGCTATCAACTTCTGATAGGTGCAATAGTTTTTTCCCGTTTTGAATGAAATGAATTTTTAAGTTGCAAACTTTTACCATCTTCCTTGTTCCTACCGTTGTGCAACTTCGTAGCTGACTGTCCTTGTTTTTTCGTTGGTTGCATATGTCTCATATTACATCCTCCCTTGCAAATGTTCCGTATTATATCAGGTAATTCCAAGACAGCTTTGTGACAATGCGGGATTTGATGCTACAGATGTGCTAAACAAATTGAGACAGAAGCATGCGCTTCCCTCTGGTACTGTATCTTCTTTTTATGGTGTCCAATGGTTTAGCCCTGTTTTGTGTCATAAAGATTGAGGTACTTAAAAGTGTTGAATGGTGTCTTAAATTATGCTATCTTATTTGAAGGTGAAGGAGCTAACTATGGGGTTGACATCAACACTGGAGGCATAACTGATTCATTTGGCAATTTTGTATGGGAGCCAGCAGTTGTTAAAGTATGTATTGTTATTGTTGTTTGTGGTTGATTGTTGAAGCAAATTACATTTCTTTTATTGGATAATATTTTTCAGATTAATGCAATAAATGCGGCTACAGAAGCAGCCTGTCTTATCTTGAGCGTTGATGAGACAGTGAAGAATCCCAAGGTATCATGAGGCCATTTATTCTATTGGTTGGCTGGTTAACTATTTAGATGATGATTGATTACGTTATTAGTTTTCCCAGTTCTCAACTATGTTGAACCCTAGAGTATCAATCTAACTCCAACACTGCTTGTCCAAGGGAAAATTTTAGTGATATTTTGCTTTTACAAGCTGAACTCTTGTCCACCTTCTGATGCCACTTTGGCATAAGGCTTACAAAAATAGCTGGTGGTCATATATCAATAGTTCATGTCCCCACATTAAGGAGACTTGTCTATATTAGAAGGGAAATGTGTGCACTTCCAGCTCTAGAGATTTCCAGACTGAATTTGGTGTAGTTTTTAATTTTTTTTTTTAATTTCCTCTGTATTGCAGTCAGAAAGTGCTCAAGGAGATGCTGCTGCAATGGGAGGCAGAGGACGGGGAGCCGGTGGATTAGGGGGTCGTGGGCGAGGAATGAGAAGGCGTTGAGCATATAGGATTGTGGTCATGGAGGTGTCTGCTGAAGTTTTGATGTGAATCTGAGAAATTTTCAAGCATATTTTGCTTCGTGAAAGATAAATGCATAATATGCAAAACAAATAGTGATGTTGGCAGTATTTTGGTTTTGTTAAGAGTTAGTGAAGGCGTGCTTGCCAATGTGTATTGTGCTTCCAAAACGTGCCACTATGATTCTTATCTACTGCTTGATTTGAATATAATGGCAAAGCTTGTGTGATGTAGTAATTTTGAAAATTTTGGTTTGGGTGTAGGGAATACTCTGTAGCTGATTTGTAGTCATCAGAAGATTCAGAACCACTGTATTTTTTTTTTGTGGATTATGCTTTATGTACGTTAACTTATTACTACACAGAAATCAAGTCGTGAATGTTGTATTTTTTTAGCAAATCTTATTGGTGACGTTACCCTAGTACCGAGTTACTTGAATCTGGCATGCCATCATTCAAAACTTCTAAATCAGATTCCTATTGTATGGTATTAATACCTAAATAGTTACGTGACTGTCAGAGTGTAATCAATTAAAAATATAAATAAACGTTTATGTTTAAAATAGGGGTTTGTTAAACGCTGCTCTCCAATTTATAAAATTGCCTCTTGAATTTACTATTTTACCCCTCATCTTTTTCCCATCTTTCTTTACTCAAACAATCACTTTTCTCTCTTAAACCCCAACTCACACCGTTGTCGGAACCACCACACACCGTCGCCGGAACCACTGGACCACCGCTGAAACCACAGAACTGTTGCTCCACCACTTTCTTGCTGGAAAACATTGTTTGTCGCCCCGGGAAGTAGCACCCACCGTAGAGAGAGGAAGACCACCACGCGCTTGGGGTTTTATTTTTTTAAAAAAATCATCGCCGGAAATGGGGGTTTGATTTTTCTGACAAGCCCCTTTCGGCTTGCCCCGGGGCTTGCCAGAAAAATCAAACGACCCCCCTTATAGACGACTTTTTCGTCCTTTTATTATTAATTATTGTTTATTAGTATTATTGTTATTGTTAATTTTTGGGGAGCTGATTGAATTTTCCGGCAAGCCTCGGGGCTAGCCGGAAAAATCAAACGGCCCTCCCCCATTGCCGGCGACTTTTTCGTCCTTTTATTGTTAATTATTTTTTAATTATTGTTTATTAGTATTATTGTTAATTTTTGTTAGTTAATATTATTTGATAATATTATTAATTATTGTTAATGTTATTCATGTTAATTAGAATATAAAAGTTAGTATTAATTTGTTAAAATTATATGTTTGTTGAAAGCCTAGTGGTCAGGAATTGTAGTAAGGTCCGTTTTTACTGGAAAATGAAGTGAGAAATAAGATTGAAGTGTAAAATGTTTGATTTTTTTTGTTAAAGGACAAAATCATAAAAATTTAAGGCGGTTTGAATAAGTTGAGAGCGGCGTTTAGCGCTCTACTTGAAATATAATGTTGATTACAATATTGGCTTTGCTGGTGAATTCATAATCCAAATATGATGCCACAATATGCAAGGAAATTTGATCCCTTTATACAATGACGAACAGGAATATAATTGGGGCATTGTTAAATATCGTCTGTAAATCTCTACCTATTTTCTATATTTTTACGTCTTTTTTATCAAATTTGCCCTTATTTCATATACAATCTTTATTTATATTATTTTTACATATTTTCACTTTTATTCACTCTCACTTTCATTCTCTTTCACTCTTAAAAGGGCCTAACTCCTTACTCGAGCATTAGGTTGACAGTTTTTTGAAACCCCTTATTTTAGGCATCTACACACCTGTGAAGTAGCTAAGTCGTTCGATTCGCAGAATAGTAGATTTACTAAATGAATTTCAAAAGGATATAACATTATATTAGCTATGGGCTCTATACGAAGTGAATTTTTTTAAACGACGTATTTTTTCAAGATCAAGACATCTCATATACCCATAGGAGATTCAGCCAACAAATTTTGTCAAAAAGGCTTCTTAAATGTAAAATTTTCCAATTTTATCTACGAATAATCTTAAAAATAACTAGATCAAATGAATTTGTTTGTACTTACTAATTAATACCAAATACTAATATAAATTAATTTTTTTTAATTTTTTTAACAAATGTTAATTTATTTATTTATACTAATTATTTTTTTTCTGAATTTTGTAAAAAAAAACAAATTTGAATTTTCTAAAAATAAAATTCAAATTTTGTACCAGAAAATTATTATCAATTATAATCATTAATACCAAAAAAATAGGTATACTAATCATAATTAAACTTAATAATCAATAATAATTATTAATTACATAATACTAACATTTTTAATTAAAATACTAATTATCATCAATCGTACACTAATTATTATGCAAAATACTAATTATTATTCACTAGTTATTACTAATTATTTTGTTAAACGATCTTCCATGGAGGAACCATCCGAGTCAATTGTGTGCTAAACCAGTCACTCGTATCATAGTTGAAGGCAATTCCTACCAATTTTTACATTAATTACCTATGAATTGTCCTAATTTTTTTTTATTGACGCATAGGAATTTACATATAAGCCGCATCATCTTGATAGCGGCTCTCTATCAGCACCAATTTTCCCTAGTGGAGTACCTTGAGGCATCTAACACAAGCATTCAGGGCGATCTCCGTAAGTTCTTATCCTCAACAGAACTAAATCAACGACACCCGATGGACAAGTTTCTTGCAGAGTAACCCTTATTTGTTTTGCAAGCACCAGTGTTAGAAGAGAGTTTTGAGACCAGGTTTTTCTCCGTCCCGAGTCATACTTTGACCTTCTTCTTATCCAAGACTCGGTCAAAGTGGGGGCTTCTATAGACACACAATCGTGTCTCCCTCCTAGCGGTCTGATGATGAACCAACCCTGATGAGTGGACTTAGCTTTGGTCAAGTTAATATGTGTAAACCCAAAATCAGCTCAAAACCCCCAAAAAGCCCAAAACATAAACTTTAGCATAAGACACTTTTATTGGCCTAAACACATAACCAAAGTCACAAAGATCACATCATCAAACACAAAAAAACCCCTAAATCGTGCAAAATCAAGGATCGGAGCTCTTATGCTCGACACTCGAAGTAAGCGTTGAACGCTAGAGGTGAAGCAAGCCACGACAATAGGCGTCCAACGCCAACTCTGGGTGTCTAATGCTCACTTTTTTTTTTCAATCAAACGAATCCTGAGAGCAAGGACCATGAAATGGGTCATAAGCTATTTCATAATATGAAAAGTTAGATTCAATTTCTTCAGAAGATTTTGAGCTATTGACACCTTTAACTAGTCTTCTAGCAAAATCTAGATCAACTCAATGTTTTTCAATTGCCTCCTTTTGAATAGTGCTTAAATTTTTCGTTTTGTAAGAGGAAGAGATTTTGTCTATCCTTCGAGAGGAAGAAGAGGAAAATGTCTTAGAAGACGAGACTTGATGGATAGCCCATGCAATTTTTTGACCGGTTTGGATAAAACTTTTGACATTTTCAGGGGAGTAAAGCTATAACCTGAATTTTTCCCACCGCTTAACTTTGAGATCTCCAACTAACATCCATAGGAAAGGAGAAGGGAGAAGTGGCTTTAGACAGTAACTTCAGTAAAGTATCCATGGGATTTTGAACTCGGCATGGAAAAGAAGCGAGTTCATGAATACCTCAGCTTTAGAGGCAGATGAAAATATTTGAAAGCTTTCAAGGCAAGGTGGAGGATAGATTTCTTAAACTAGGCCATAAAAGAACCACCACTGAAAAAACCATAATGGGATTTGATCTTTTAGGAAAAACCTAATGAAGTTAAAAAACCATGAATGATCAAAAGCTCGAAAGAGAAAAGCTCTTGACCAAGCCATTTTGTAATCAAAGTATGAATAGGATTGAGGACAGAATGTTTTTGAAAATGTTTTCTCAACTTAGGGACTTATCCATTCAGATTGGTTAAAAATTCTTTTAATTATACATTTTGAATAAATAATTTTCCGGATTGAGATTTCTCATGTTGAATCTCAGCGGAATTTGAATCGACTAATATGAATTCATAAAACCTTTGGGTTTTGTGGAATCCATTCACATCCTTCAGGGAAGGATCGTTTGGTAAAGGATTTAATGGTTTCTGGATTTTGAGGAGAAGAAAATCTTGTAAGGCAAATATGTTATATTGCTTCTTTAGTGAAATAAAATGGTTTTGAGGTTTTCGAATCAGGCTTAGAGGAAGAGGTTAAATTTATAGGGTTTTTTTAGGCTTTGAACAATCTGGGAATAAGCTAAAGGAGGAAAAGTCTGTAGGCTTGAAAATTGATTGGATATGGTAAAGTTCTTTGAATCTGATGGAATTTCTTTTTGAATTTTCATCTCATAGTCATTTGCTGACTGAAATCCTTTGAATTCCTTCTTACGAGACATTTTGATGACCTTTTAAGAATTCTCTGGTAAGAAAATTGGGAAGAGAGTTATTTTCTACTTTAATGTGCTCAATATGAAAATCAAATATAGATAAAATAGCTTGCCATCGGGCAAATATATGTTTTGAAACTTTATTTTTTACACCCTTTTATAAAACTTCTTTAGCAAATTTGCAATCAATTCGAATAAGAAATTTTTTATTGTATAAATCTCTTTGAAATTTTGAAACACATAAAACGATTGATAAAATCTCTTTTTTTTTTATAGTAAAGTAATTCTTTTGAGGACCTATCTAGACTCTAGAATGAAACCTCACTAGTTGTTCTAGGTTTTCTACCTTTTGCTTAAGTATGCCACCATAGCCTATGTCTAATACATCTGTTTCAACTATCATGTGTGCGGATGGATTAGGAATGCAAAGACACGACAAAGATCTCACATTTTCTTTAAGCGATTTTACTATTCAGTATGTTCTTTAGACCATGCAGAGGGATTCTTTTGTAATCTTTGAAATAATGGTGCACATAATTGACGCAATTTTGGGAAAAAATTTGAAACATAATTAAGGCATCAGAGGAATCTTTGAAGTTGAGTTTTGTCTTTAATTTCATCAAGGAATTTTGAAGCGAATTCTATAGATCTATTAATGGGTTTAATGGTTCCACGATAAATATTATGACCAAGAAATCTAATATTTGTTTGAAATAATTTCAATTTAGAGGCTGAAATTACTAAACCATTTTTCTCAATTATGTGTAAAAAGGTTAGTAAATGTTTGAAATGTTGTTCTATATTATGAGAAAAAATCAGTACATTGTCTATGTAAACTATTATGAATGGAAATGGATTAAGGATATCGTTCATGATACGTTGAAACTCAGAAGGTGCATTTTAAGCCAAAAGGCATGACATTCCATTCATAGAGACCAAAAGGCACTGTGAAATTTGTCTTGTTTAGCTATTTGAATTTGCTAGAATCTTGACTTCATATCGAATTTTGAGAAAATCTTTGCATTAAAGAGTCTATTTTGAAGATCTCTTTTAATGGGAATTGGATATCTAATCCATTGAAGGACTTTGTTTAATGGTTTGTAATTAATAACTAGTCTAGGAACTCCTTGTTCCTTTTCTGCTGCATTCATTATATAAAATGCTACACAGCTCCAAGGAGATTTGGAGGGACGTATTAGCTTTTTATCTAGAAGAATTTGTATTTCCTTTTTACAGAATTCAACCAATTATGCATTAATTTGAATAGGTCTTGCTTTTGTTGGGATATTTGTTTCGACAAAATCCTTTTCATAAGGCAAAGTGACCATATGCTTTTTTCTATTCCAAAAAGCATTGGGAATATCTGCATAAACTTTTATTTTAAAAGTATTTTCAAGATCTAAAATTTTCCTTTGAATATATGGTTGCTGTAGTTGTTCTTTTATTTTTTGATAAGTAATTTATGTTTTAAGAGTAGTGATTAAATATTTTTTATTATGAATTGTATTTACTTGTTGGAATATTGATGAGTTTTGTGATAGGTTTATATCCTTTTATATCATAGGGGTAAGAAATTTAAATGAAATTTGTTTTCCTAAAATATTTGCGTGAACACCTATATTATCTACTTTGAAAGGATATATTTGAGTTAGGAATGGGGTTCCAAGAATTATTTCTTCTTTAATATCTCTTATAACAATAAAAGTATTTTTAAACTTAACATAAACTTAAGCCTAAGACACTTACCTTGGCGTAAACACATAACCAAAGTCACAAAGATCATATCATCAAAAATAAAAAAAACCCCCTAAACCGTGCAAAATCAAGGATCAGAGCTCTTATGCTCAACGCTCGAAGTAAGCGTTGAACGCTAGAGGTGAAACAAGCCACGACACTAGGCATCCAACACCAACTCTGGGTGTCTAATGCCCACTTTGGGTGTCCAACGCCACCTACGGGTGTTCAACTCCTGTTGTGCGTCTGATGCACAACTTTTACTCAGCTACCTGCTCCATTCTAGCTCATCCTCCTTCGAACGTCTGATGCCTATTCGTGCGTTTGATGCTGATAACCGTTCTTTTAGGTCGTTTAACTAAAAGAATAGTTATGCAAACTAAATTTATAAACACCCTAATACTACTACAACTAGTGTAGTGGTAAGTCGGGGATCGAACCACAAGGACAAGGGGCGATAGCTTTTAGACTTGATGTAAAGGATTTAATTGGGATTTGAAAGAATTATACTAATAGCAGAAAAGGAAAGCAAGAACTTAAATGATGTTATGCTATGAAGGGAAAACGAGGATAGATTAGTTCCACCCTAGGAAGGACAATCGAACTATCAATACGTTAGATTAGGAGAAATCAGTCAACAATGAATCATGACATCAAGATGACGAGAGGAAGTTTGTGACCCTATAAATCACACGAACAACCTATAATCGCCCTATGTCTCCAAAGGAGTGGCAGGACAAGATTTGCATCGAATATCATTCAATCAATCATTAACAATCTCAAATCCTAACGCTACGCATGAAGAACGAGCCAACCTAGGGTTTCACCAATCAAACCCCTAAGAAAACTACTCACACATAGTAATAAAAGACATGATTGAAAGCATGAATAGGCTGAATGGAAATGAACAAGAGAACGAAAACTAAGAACTATAACCGAACCGACAACTACTCTATCAAAACTATAAACGAAACAATAATAATAACTAGAGGAATGAAATTAAGAAAAAAATACTTGAAAGCATTAAACGAACTAAAACAGAAAAGAAACAATACCTTACATAAATGAAATTGCTTGAACGAAAGAGAAACCGAATCCGAAATACAAAGCTTGAAAACGAGAACAACGGAAGCTGTAAATCTAAACTAAAGCATGAAAGAAATGAAAAGCTTTAAAGTGATGTTCTAGGTTGAGGCACAAGAGCTCTCAAAGTAGGCATAAGGTTATGTACAGAGAAGGAGGGTATTTATACCCTAGGGACAAAAGGAGTAAAACCCTAGGAAAAACCCTCGAGCGCCGACTAAAGAAAGAACCAAAATCTGCGGGAAAGAAGGCCATTCAGCCGAATGAAGGGAGGATTCGGCCGAATGGGTGGCCATTCAGCCGAATGGGTATGCCATTCGGCTATAACAGAAGCTTGGCATTTGTGCGATCTGTCCACCATTCGGCCGAATGAGTGGAACCATTCGGCCGAATGGGTCTTGATTCGGCCGAATGAGTCTTTATTCGGCTATTCCCGAGAGCTTGATTTATGTACTTGAATCCCTGTCTTCCATTCGACCGAATGGATGTCAGATTCGGTCGAATCTGAACCTAAACCTTGCTGAACAGTTCCTTTGAAGTGCCTAGTGGCTTCTAGAGTTTATGGGATCTTCGAGAGTGACTTGGAACGCATGCCCAAGCTATGATACGCGCATCCACACTCTTGATAGAAGTGTCAAAGCCTCGAGCACGTCTCATTTTACCTCGAAATCATCGAGATCACCTGAAATGACCTAAAACCAGCTCGAAGGACAAGATCAAGGTAAAATTGAACGTAACGTGCATAAAACCAATATAAAAGCACGAGACTCAACACTAAAATGAGGTTGTAAACGTGCTCTAAAATGAGCACATCAGATGCCCAACACCTTAGCGTCAGCCAAAAGTGCTCCTGTCTCTTTTCAAGACTCTTTTCATCTTAGAATAATATTCCTTTTTTGAGTGTTTGACGCCCGACCTAGGCGTCCAACGTCCTAATCTGGAAGGAACTTGAAGGATTTCAGCATCCAAGAGAATCCAAAAGACTTTAGCATTAAAAAGGGACGTTTTTCAAGCTTACTGGCTAACTTCAACTTGCTAGAGTTTCAAAGGTAATTTAGTCCAATACTCCTCATAACCCCCCATTTAATCCTATTTTAACTCAGCATTTTAATGCAAATATCCAATGAAAATCAGTCCTAGAGCATGCCCTTGGAATCAATCTCTGTAACTTCAGTCTTTCAATCCTCCCTTGAATCACGCCTTTCTAAAGACTGCAGTTTCCTAAACCACGTCCAACTTAATGCTACACTATTAAATTATGCAACTCCATAATTAACACAACTTAATTGACTCCACAAAACCTTCTAAGTCTATTAAGCTAACTGACCAGTAAACAGAGCACTTTAAGAGGGTTTAATGCATTGGAATTATTAAGCTCGTAACTTCATCTTTTTAAACCTTGCAATTCAATGCCCACATATGGATGATAAAATCATGACCAAAATAATAATACCCAACTAACTAGGGCCTTGAATTCATGTCCACCTAAAAGGTACTATTAATCACATGCATTTCCTCAAGTACTTCACTTCATTGAAGCTTCAATTAATGCCCCACTTCATTAAACACGTCCATATCTAATTTAACTCTACTCCAACATGTTTATTCATTACAACTACTTTATTTAAAGAAAAATTAAAACAACTACTCTTTCTTTAGATTAAGTAAAATTTATTGAATAAAACTCCATTTAGTTTAAGACAAAAATACTAGAAACTCCTTGAAATTTATCATCAAGACTTCCTTTACAAACTCATGAGCTCAAAGTGACCCATTAGCCCCATCAAAGTGACCCTTGAGCTCAAAGTGGAGATAGTCCCATTATAGGGAAAATACTACGGAATTTTTTGTGGGAAAGGGCTGTCAACTTAACTATTAAAGTTGTGTCAACTTTTTTTCTTTAGTCCCTATAATGATTAGAGAATCAATATGAATTAGCATATGTATTGATCATTTCAATAGATTTAGATAATGCTTGAATATCTTTGCTAGTCGTACCTTAATGTAATTGCTTAAACTTTCTATTTAAGTTTTTTCTTTCATATTTTAGTAGATTAAAATGGATTGAGTTTGTATATACTATAAGCAAAACTCAATAAGTTATATTCAAGGGGTTGAGGAGTTTGCTAGAGTAGCCCTTAAACACCTAGAAAATATTCATTCAAATATAATTTTATGTCCTTATTTTGATTGCAATAACTCTATGGGATATCGTGATATCAATGAGGTCAAAGATCTATAATTCGTCGAGGGTTTAAAGCATGATATATAAGGTGGACCTAGCATAGATAATTTATAGATTTTGGCCTTTTGGGCATGCACTAGTCACTATGCAAGTGAGAATAAGAATCTTGACAATGATAATATTGAAAATGTAAATGAGGGCATCAGTGATGATAATGATGATAACAGAGTTAGGGAGGATAGAATAGATGAGATGATATGTTTGATAGTATTATGAGAGCTACTGAACACCATTATACTCTGGCTCTACTTCACGTACTAAACTATTTGCTATCATGATACTCTTCAACTTAAAGGTATGCCATAGATGGATTGACAAGAGTTTCACACAATTCTTGGAACTTTTATCAGAAATTCTTCCTAAGAGCAACAAAATTCCAATCTCTATCTATGAGACCCAAAAAGCTCATGTGTCATATGGGCATAGAGTATGTAAAGATCCATGCATACCAAAATGACTGTGTACTATATAGGAATGAGTATGAAGATCTAGATGAGTGTTCAGTGTGTGGAGTTTCTTATTACAAGATTAAGCATAATGAGGTAGACTTTAGAAAGAGAATAAGATCAACTATAATTCTTTGGTATTTTCCAATAATACCTAGATTTAAGTGCCTATTCTCTGATGAAAATAATACAAAACCACTATGTTGGCATGCTGATAGGAGGAAGAAAGATAAGTTGTTAAGGCATCCGTTCGATTCTCCTCAATGGAGGAACATTGATAAAATTTTAAGGACTATGGTCAAGAAGATCAGAATCTTAGGCTAGGTCTTTATACGGATGAAATGAGCCCTTTTGGGACTTTAAGTACCCAATATAGCACTTGGCCAATTCTCCTAACCATCTATAATTTGCCTCCCTTGTTATGCATGAAGCATAGATAAATCATGTTGTCACTTCTTATCTCTAGATCTAAATTACTTTGAAATGAAATAGATGTGTTTTTTGCCTTGCTTATTGATGATTTAAGGGTTGTTGTGGGAGGAAGTTGTGCCTATTTTTGATGCATATAGTAAGTCCAGTTTCACTTTGCGTGACATAATTTTTTGCACGATCAATGATTTTCCAAGGGAAATTTGTTCGATTATGCTGTGAATCGGAAGCCTACGTCTCCAATATTTGAAGAAGATATAGAGGATGTGCATCTATAGAATTGTGGGAAACACGTGTGCATGGGTTTCCGTAAATACCTTCGCAAAGACCATCCATTTCAAAAGAATAGGAAAGCTTTCAATGGAAAATTAGAGATAAGAGAAGCGCATATCTCTCTTTGTGTGAGTGAAGTTTATAACTGATAGAAGGATTTGAGACAATTTTTGGTAAAGATTCTAAAATTCAATCTACTGGTGGTTATAAGAAGTCTGTGGTTTGGACTTTTCCAGATTTGCAGCATTTGGAGGTTAGACATTGTCTTTATGTGATGCACATTGAGAATAATGTTTGTGATAAAATTTTTAGGACTCTATTAAACATGTCATGTAAAACAAAGGATGGGGTTAAAGGTAGGCGAGACATGCCTACTATAGGTTGCATTGAATGGCTCCTTAAGAGCATGGAAAGCGGTGGAATCTTTCTCTTGTTTGGTTCGCACTGTCTAGGAAGGATAATTCCAGTTTGTGAGGAATTATTGATTAATCAAAGGATACATAAATTATTTACTAACACCTTTGCAAATATTATTTTAGAAACCTATCCTTGTCAATTAATGCTATTGGTGAATGACTTTGAAAAACCATTGTCGCTTAAGGAACCTTGTATCTAGCGTTGACCACGGACCACCACTCTAAAATCCTTCTAGATCATGTGAAGGTTAATGTTCATGACAATGAGCTTCCGTTCAAAGATGTCATAGTTCCTATCCCATCTGGGTTCATCAAGTTACTTGAACATGCTCATGGAGCCTTCACCCAATGGCCCCAAGACTTAGTTTTGCTCTTGAATAATGAGGTAATTTGAATTTTTTTTCATAAATTCACGTAAATTCTTGATTACTAACTTAGTTTGCAATTCACTAACTTGTTTACATTGTTATTTGAAGCCACCGAAAGACTGTTGTTGGGATGGGAAAGGATGAACTAAAAGATGTTTGTGGCCCCGAGATATCTTAGACCATTGTGAAGGATCCTCTTTAGAAAAAATTTAATTGGGCTATAAAGGATATCATGAAAATGTATGTATTTGTGAAATATACTTATTATTTCACAGTGTTAAGGGTATGATTTGACTTTCATTGATATTATGCAAGTATGACATGAACGTTGTTCTTTGTTTTCAAACATTATAGTGCTTTCAAAAGTCATAAACTATCAATAGGGCACAGATTTAAGATGTAAATTGAGCTGGAATCTGGCATTGGTAGTATGTTCTTCTTATTCCAATATATAGTTCAACGAGATTATTAAAGATTCTTCTATTCTTTTATGCTTTGTCGAGATTGATTTACGTACTTTATGCTTTTATAATATAGTGCCCTCAGCAATTAGGAAGTACAAAGTGTGGTTACTTCGTTATGCAGTTCGTGTTTGACATGATTCAAGCCCACCATAGTAGTGAACATCTTACTAGGGTATATGTGCCTTACTTTTCCATGATCTATATATAAATTATGATGGAGAAGGATTAATGGAATTGATTTTGTGCCGAATTCTACTTTAGTAGCCAAAAATGAATGTTGAATTATATGTGTTGAGTGATTTATGATGGAGGTGTATGGGAATGAATGACTAGCATTAATCAAAAGTTTAACGTAGTATGACCCTAAGATCATGTTTTGTTGTGGTTATTGAAGTTCGCAAAGATTACCTTATGATTTTTAGAAAATGAAAACAACCCTATTTATAAAAGGAACTTTGCTAAAATTTACACTCACAAGTTTGTAAATGTGTTTATATTGTATGCATCTTTTATGGATGGTAGGAAAAATTGAAATTAAAAATACAAATTTTGACCGACCTTAGTTATAAAGGCCAACATTTACTTTATTTAATAAAAATACAACATCTGGGATTATTGTATTTTGAAAAGTTAATTGACTGGCCACATCAGCATTCTTATATGTAACTAGCTGATTATTTTTTTCATTTAGCTCTTTAAATACAATGATCCAAAATGTTATATTTTGGTGAAATAAAGCAAATGTTGGTCTTTATAAAAAAAGATAGGTCAAAGGTTGTACTTTTAATTTCAATTTTTCTTGAATAGTATATATATATATATATATATATATATATATATATATATATATATATATATATATATATATATATATATATGTATGTGTGTATGTGTGTATGTATGTATGTATGTATGTAATAATTATGATTCTATCGTATTTCAAGACTTTTCAAAAACTCCTTACTTAGAGATTAAGGAAATTTGGGCAGAGTACCTTTTAGCTTCCCATCGCCCTTAGGATAGATATAGGCCAACTAACTTAGTGGCACAATTTTGTAGTACTTACAACAACTCCGATCTAGAAAAATATCAATGATATTTGTAAATATATGCGCAAATATTTGATTTGATTTTTATAATATTAATCTCACATGTTTTCGTAAGATATTGGTGTTATTATTGAGAAATTGAAGCAATATATATATATATATATATATATATATATATATATATATATATATATATATATATATATATATATATTATACAAAAAAATCATATAATTCCACAAAAATAAAAATAAATGCTAATAATATAAACATTTTGATTTTTTTAAAAACTGAAGCAAATACTCAAATTTTGTGGCATTTTAAAAAATATATTTTTAAAAACTTATTTACTTCAGATTTTGAAAAAATGAAAGCCAAATAAAATAATCAATATTTTGTGGAAATGAAAAAAATTAAAATAAAAACCCTTCATTTGATGCAATTTTTTAATAAGTCTTTGATTTTATTAAAAACCTGTAGCAAATAAACAAATTAATTACTTCAGCTCTTTTAAAAAATCAAAGAAAATGAATGAATTATTGCTTCGTCCAAAAAACTGCAGCATGTTTTAGTTTTTAATTGCTTTTTTTATAAGTGTTTCACAATAAAAACCACAGCTAATAACTCCAGAAAACTATAGCAAATAATCCATTTTTAACTAGTGAGTATTGCTAGGGTTCATTAGAACCCCAAAATAAAAGAGTATTTACTAATTGTAGTTGTGATTACTATCCAAAACATCAAATACAAATAGATAAATAGCATAAAATCATAAAGATTAATGAAAAGAAACAAATTATTTGGATTGATACCAAATATAGAGTAAAATATTTTCGATATAAGAGAGCTAATAGTGCTTTTTGAGAGAAAACTAAGAGTGCTTGAATATAGATCTAAAGTCTAGACATAATATCTTACAAAGCCTCTAAAACTAACTTATATGGAGCCTAAAAGCTTAAGGAAATAAAAAAACAGTCGTACAAAATTGGGCCTTAAAACATCTAGCATGGATGTACCTCAAGGCCTTGTTGCAAAATAAAATCAGTAGCTTATACTTTGCGATTTGTAGAAGAGGCATAGAAATGCCTCATTTCACTTTTTTGGGAAGTCATGGATATGCCTCTTGAATTCCCTGAGATCATAAGCTACTGATCCTCTTAACAACATTGAGGCACAGGTGTGCCTAGAGGTGCTTATGAGCCGAGTTGAGCTCGAGTTTGGCTAAGCTTGTCTCAAGTTTGATAACTCAAACTTGAGCTTGACTCGAGCTCCAAAGCTCGTCAGCTATAAAATCGAAGCTCAAGCTCGACTCGAAAACTCAATTCTCGAGCTCGATAGCTCATTTCAAGCTTGACTCAAACTCGAGTTCATTTCAAGCTCAAGCTTGACTCATTAGGCCTTGATTAAAAGCTCAGTAAGCCTACATACTTATACTCTAATTGGGCCAAAAAGAAGGCTAAGTTTTAGATTTAATACACTTAATTTGATTAGGTAAAAAATACTATTGGGTTTATTTACACTAATTGCTTCAAACCATCTGTCATTTTTTTTTTCAATGTGGGACTTTGAGTTTATATATAAAGCTCTTTCCAACCACCTTTTATTTTAATCCAATGTGGGACCTTTGGTTTATATATCAAACCATGTGTTATTTTATTTCAATGTTATATCTTAAATATATTTTTCTATAAATATATATTATAAATAAAAATTCGAGTTTCTCACGAGCTTTTAGAGTCGAGATTTGAATTGCTCAACTTGACTCGTTAACTTATCGAGTCGAGTTTGATCTCAAGTCGATTTCAATCGACTCAAGTTTTGACCAAGTCGAGTTTCAATAGCTTGTGAGTAGCTCAACTCAATAAGAACACTTAGGTTTGGGCGTGCCTCTTCTTAGCATATCCTTACTAGCTCTTCTTCTTCCTATAAGCTAAGGATTCTTCTTCTTCAACTCTAAGAACCTAGAAATCTTGCTTGACATGATAACGGCCATGCCAAACATCCCTCACTCACTTTCTTACTTGGTTTGGATGGTTCATGACTCGGAACCTCACTTTGGAACCTTAAGGTCCTTGAATTCCGTGCGATTCTTTATCAAATCTCTCGAATGGCTCCAAAAATATCTGAAATGCATCAAAACTCCATACAAATACCTATGAAAGCATAAAGCGATCACAAAAGAACTGAAAAGAGTAAGAAACTATGATAAATAAAACTAAACTACAAGCAAAAAACCCTAGAAACACTTTAAAAAGCTTATAGAATAGGACTTATTAGTTATGACAGTGTATAATAGAGATATTGCTAAGGTACTAAGGTAAGCTCACTATAAAGCTAAATATATAGCGCTTCAATTTAAAAAGAGGTTCTTTATATTTTATCTTCTAAGGTTCATGATTATAACAAACAAGAAATTGAGGACTCTAAATTTTGTATAATTATTAATAAGGCTATAGATGAATCCAAGAGAGAGCATATAGGTCTTGTTTTGCGATTTGTGGATAAAGATAATTCAATCATAGAGTGGTTCTTTGACCTTATACATGTTTCATATACTATTGTGACAACATTGAAGAAGAAGTTATGTAATGTTTTTGCTTGACATAGTTTATCCAATGAAATTTTGTGGTCAGGGATATGATGGTGTAAGTAACATGAGAGGTGAAAGGAATAGATTACAAGATCATTGTTTCTCTTTGATTGCTCATCCGCTTATTTTCTCCATTGTTTTGCACATTGTTTACAACTTGCATTAGTTGCATCCTCTAGAGGAGTTTGCTTGTAAATCAACTTCTTTCACATTCAAGTTTTATTGTCGATATCATTCATACATCTCTTAAACGACAAGAAAAATTCTATATGTTATTATGTAGTGAGTAGTATATTGGTAGAATAGATAATCAAATTAGTAATTTGAAACGTGATGGGAAACACTTTTGGGGTTCACACCTTCAACTCTATTTACAGCTTGCTTACACAGTTTAATGCAATGGTTCGAGTCATGTAAGTCTTGCAATAATAGTTAGTGGGGAGATGCTTAATCTACTTAAGATTTGATGATTTCATATGACGTTGTATTTATTGCAGATATAATGGAAGATATATTAGGAATTGTTGATGTCCTTTCTTAGGCTCTTTAACAAAAAGTCTCAAGGTATTGTTAATACCATGAAGTTGGTTATACGTACTTCTCGAGTATGTACTTCTTTAAAAAAATAAAAGAAAATGGACGGAGCAATCTTGTGGAAATGTGGAATCTTTTTGCATAATATATTGATGCTTGATATGAATGCTCATCATATATCCCAAAAAGGGTGAGCTTGTGGCCGATAAGATAAATTCTCAATAGATCCCTATTTTTTTGTAGAGATATTACTCACTACTGTCGATTAACAATTACAAAAGATCAACAACAGATTTAATGAGAGAGCATTGAAACTTTTAATATTTTCATTAATATTAAAGCAAAAAAAAGGATTAACGATTATGATATTGATTAAACTTGTACTGTTACGTACTATTCTATGGATTTCACTCCACAAGAGACTTAAAATTCAAAATATTGATGGACAAGATGATCCTCATTTCATGAACCTCTCTGCCTTACAAGAGATGCGTCAACACTAGGCACAAGCTGGAATGTCAAGGGTATGTTTTATTTTTTATAGACTAATATGTCTTATTTTGACTATTTCCAGTCTCGACATCTACTACAAAGAGAGCATTCTTTGCCATGAAAATTATGAAGACAAGACCGAGGAATAAGGTGTAATATGAGCTTTTTGTGAACAACGTAGTTATCTACACTAAGAGTAATATTTCTAAAACTTTTGTACAAAAGTCCATAGTCATTAATTCCAATTTGTTAAAAGAATGTAACTATAGTTATTTATTTAAATATGGAATGCAACTAAACTTATCAAAGTGCATCAACTTTTGATATAATCAATTTAATCATGCTATTTATTTGTATTTCAGATTCATTTTATTACGAAATTAATAATTTATTGTTTAAGATATTCCACTGATGCCTTCCATGTTAGAAAACAAGGCAATAGAATTACTTGGTGCTAAAAGGCTGTGTAGCACAAGTGCGCCGCTTGCTAACCGTTTCTTGTACTGGAAATGGGTACGGGCTGGGTACGGTACGGGTACGACCAAAATACGTCCCCAAAACATTTTCAAAAAGAAGGTACGACTATTTAAATGCGGGTACATATGAGTATAGATTTGGGTACATTTTGGGTACAATTGGGTTAAATATAGACGTACCAATTCAGTGCGGCAAAAAAAACTAAATGTTCTTCTCCTCTTCTTCAACTCTAGCCGACATTCACTAGTGGAAAAAATGGCATCTACTACATTATATATGCTCTAGTCCTTGTAGAAACGAAGCATAAACTTTATTGAATATTAAATTACACTCACTTTATGCTCCGGTCTTACAATAACCGAAGCATAAAACCGGTATATACTCCGGTTTCGTTTAAACTGGAGCATAAAACATTATATACTCCGGTCTTTGTAACCGCAGCATAAATAATTCTCCCGTAATTTTATTAGGTCTTCGCTCGCGCTCAAATACATACACTCAAACCGGAGGCATTCATGTACACAGCACAGCCCTTCCATACCCATGACTCTTGCTCAACCGCATTCCCTCATCCATACCCACGACTCTCAACCGCATTCATGTACACAGCGCAACCCTTCCATAACCACTAGTCTCATCCTACATCTCAATCCCCATGCATTACACTCCCAACTGCATTCCAACAGCGAAAGAACTCGGAATCTCTTCGTGAATTGGAATAGACATCTAAAAGGTTAGTTCGATTATTCGATTCCCATATTTAAGTTGCTGAAATTATGTGTGTTGTTGCTGAATCTCTTCATGAATTGGAATAGACATCTGTATGCGTGTTGTTGAAATTATGTAGTGTTGTTGCTGAAAATTCTGGTTGCGTGTTTACGTTTTAGATTATGGCCATGTGTTATTGCGGAAAATTGGGTGTTTCGATTGGTGAATGATGAAAGTTAGAAAACAATTATCAAAGTGGGGTTGTTTCAAATGGGGTTATTGTAATTAGAGGGACATGTATCATTGAACAGAGAATTAGGCAATGATTCCATAGACAAGGACTTAAGACATTTGCTAAACCAGAACCCTTACTTTCGGTCGATCATGCATATGTCATGATTCCAAGATAAAAAAGCAAGGCAAGGGATTATTAACATATAAAAACCAAACAATATAATAAATTATTAGCATATAAATTAATGATGAATTGAGATTGATATGGAACAAATTTTCATCTAAGCTACTTGTGTAATATTTTATTTGATGTACTTGCGGTACATTTTGAGATTTCTTTCAAGCATATTGTACAAGCATATTGCAACATTTAATTTCATACAGTGGAAAACATTTGTGGCGAAACCAACAAAGTTATGTTTTACTTCCAAAATAAAAGAAGCACAACTAAAAGAAATTAGTTATGATGCTATCAGTGTTAATGACTAGAATGTTTGCCTCACATATTAGAATCATATAAAGTCTTTGGTTTTGTGGTTGGAAGACTTGATTGCATAATGCTTTGAGATCAAATGATTTGCTGCTTCTTTTGACTTTTGATAGTATCTATTGCGTGTTTGAGTCCAACTTGAGCTCTTCTTTATGCATACAAGTATTAATAAGTAAAATGCCAATTAGTGAGAACTAAATTAATCATTGCATATAGATTAACAAATTTTAGCATATACTCTGTACAATTGGTCTTTTATCTTCTTTAAAGTTTCTATAAAAATAAGGGATGACAATATTCTTTGAAACACTATGGCATAATAAAATCAATGCAGATCAATAGTTACAACTAACAAATACTATGAAGTGTACTGTAAAAAAATCAGATAAAAATACTTCAACAAAACTAAGGGACAATACATATATCCACATTTATTTACCTATTTACTATAATATTAGAGAGAACACTATAATTTTGCAGATGTTTTTGCAGATGTTTTTCCAAAGAAAAAAGGTAAACTCTCACAAATAATACAAACGCTCCTACTAGTATATTTTGTAGAAGGGGATCTTTTTGTAGTACTAAGTCTAATTTGGTATAGGTGCACTCATTGTACTCACTGTCACTATCGATTTAGCAAATTGCGATAATCATTTCGATATTCATTTCTAAATTCTCTTTATTTTCAAGGAACTCATTTAAGACTTACTCATTACTTATAAGTCTTGATTAGTCATAGCATGGAAAAAGATCGTTCGTGGATGTATGGTAGCATTGGATCATCAGTTTGTGGATGGGGTCTTGGAATTTTGTAGTAATGCTGTCAAACATCAAGCTAGGGCAGGGGAAATTTGATTCTATTGCCCATGTGTCAAGTGTGGCAATGTATCAAAGGTCGAGGGCATTGACATCCTCAGGGAGCATATACTTCAGCGTGGATTTAGGCCTCAATATCATGTTTGGGTGTGGCATGGTGAGGAGGGAGTTTACGAAGGAAACAATGTTCCTCAGAATGTCCACGAAGAAGAAGATGTTGCTCATGCGGTGGAGAATAATGAGTATGAGAATGACTAGGAGGATGTCAATGAGGACATAGATTGTGTTGATGAGATAATGGACGGGGTCGATGATGAGTTAGGAAAATGTCCTCGTGTTTTTGAGTTGTTGAAAGAAGATTTTGAGAAGCTTCTCTACCCTGGATGTACAAAATTCACCAAACTGACAGCTGTGTTGACACTTTTCAATGTTAAGTCAAAGTTCAACTAGAGTGATACTAGTTTCACAAGTTTATTAGAAGTGTTAGGTGAGATGTTTCCTAACGGAAATGAACTTCCAAAATCTACATATTATGCCAAAAAGCTCATTTGCCCTTTCGGCTTAGAGTACCAGAAGATACCTGCTTTTCTGAATGATTGTGTATTGTATTGGAAGGAACATGAGAACTTAGAAGAATGTCCGCGTTATGGGTTGTCACGTTAAAAGCGTAAAGGGGCTCGGGGTGCTAAAGGTCCCCCGGCTAAGGTGTTATGGTATCTTCCAATAATTCCAAGATTCAAGCGCTTGTTTTCTCTGAAGAAAGATGCTACAAATTTGAGGTGGCATGCAGATAGGGTGAAGAACGGTTGTCTCCTCACACATCCAGCTGATTCTCTTGAGTGGAAGACTATTAATAGGTTGTATAAGACATTTGGGGTTAAAGACCATAATTTGAGGCTTGGACTGTGTACTAATGGAATGAACCCATTCGGGACTCTTAGTTCTCAACACAGTACATGGCCGGTACTCTTAGTTATCTATAATTTGCCTCCTTGGTTGTGCATAAAATGTAAGTATATTATACTGTCGCTTCTAATCTCAGATTCTAAACAACCTGGAAATGATATTGATGTATATCTTGCACCCCTCGTTGAGGATTTGAGAAAGATGTGGGATGAAGGGGTTTCTGTGTACGATGCACATACTAATGAAGTGTTCACATTGTGTGCAATGCTTTTATGTACCGTCAACGATTTCCCGGCATATAGTAACTTATCCGGGTATAAGAATAAAGGGAAGAAAGCATACCCAATTTGTATCAATGACATGGAAGCTACGTGGATTCCTAAGTGCAAACATGTCTTTATGCCCCATCGAAAGTTCCTCCCTCGTGATCACCCCTACCGTAAGAGAAATGTTGAATGTATCCATAATACAAGTTTTCATGAGGTGAAATATACGTACTCTACTATATTTAATTTTGTGCACTTTATAGTTGGGTTTAAGGACAAGTCTAACATATCTTATTTGTTATGATTTGAGTTCAGTGCACTTCACGAGGATTTGAGTGAATGCGAGTCTGCTTTGAAAGTTGGGTGGTTATGTCCACAACAGATTTGTGATACACAATGTATGACAAGCCAACCCGAGGTGAAGGAATACATTGAACAAAGTTTGATAAAATCAATCAAAGATGGGGATAAATTTGTTTTGGCTCCATATATTAAAGAGTATGTTTTAGTCCCAACATGATTTATATGTATTTTACCATCATTATCTAAGTTATCATGTTTCTCGTTATTGACTTTAAAATCCTATTGTAGTAGACATTGGTTGCTCCTAGTCATATGTCCTTTGACTCACACAGTATATCAATTCGATTATGCATGTCTACAACCACCTCGACATTTACTTATCAAATCCATGTTGATTAGGTATATATCTTTAAGCTGACCAAATGCATTTTAGTTTGATTATTAACTTTAATATCACATTGATATGACATATATTTTTCTTGTCGAGTGTAGTGCAATGAAGAAATTGCGTGGAAGTTTTGGATTACATTCAAGAGCTACATTTCCTAAATGGAAATCAGTGAAGGTATATGTTTTTGGAATATCAATGTTTTATGGTAGCCTAACCTTGATTTACTTTGATTTACTTTGATTTGACATGAATATTTATTTCATTTCCATTTAGTGCTCACAACAACAAAATGGGGTACATTGTGGATATTATGTGATGAGATTCATGTATGACTTAGTCACTTCTACCACGGGAGTCGATGATGTAGAAAAGGTATATCTACTTTCTTTACTTATATTTGTTTATATATACATAGTAGGCAAGTCGTCCTATGAAATATAAGTAGATGTTTATGATCGACCATGCATGGAGGATGGGATTATATGGCCGGCATCAATCGAAATATTGATGTGGTATGGCTTAGTATTGTTGTACGATGTTGAATTGTGGGATTATTGAATTGTGTTGAACATGTTTTATTAGATTAAAAATTGGGAAAATGTTCATTTTACAGAGGAAACTCTGCCGAATTTTTTGGAAACTTATGCGTCAAATTCAATTAATTTATGGATTTCATTTAGGTATTTAGAGACATATACACAATACTGTATTGACCCTGGTTATACAATCATCTAGGATGTTAGTTTGATGTTTGACTGAGGTTTATACTAGCATGCTAGTGTTCTTATTATTTTGCTTTTATCCTTCAATTCATATACTAAGAACAAGTATTAGAGATTGATTACCTAATTTTATTTTATTATGTTGGCTACATTTAGGCTTTCAACACATCAAGAGAAGAGCCTTTCACCATTGACGAAATCAAAGAAATAAGAGACAAGTTTGCACGATTCCTTTCCAATAACTGCATTTAGTAGTTAGATTTTTGTATACAATCAATGCCTATTTATATTTGTCATATATACATTGTAGAAATCTCTGTATATTCGTAATTGTTATATGTATTGAAAGCCTTTGAGCTTGCATTATTCTAATATTTGCATATGCAATGAAACCGAATCATATTAGCATTTCAGGTTGCACTAGCTGTTTTAATAGCCAATATAAGCATTTTGTGGAAAAAACAATTCAGACTTTATGCTCCAATCCACTGAAAACAGGAGCTTATAATGGGTATTTTATGCTCCGGTTTTCAGTGGACCAAAGCATAAAGTCTGAATTTTTTTGAAAAATTATGGAGTTTATGCTCCGGTCCACTGAAAACCGGAGCATAAAATACCCATTATATGCTCTGGTTTTCTGTGGACCGGAGCATAAAGTCCATAATATCCTCCGGTTTGAACCGGAGCATAAAGTCTTTTTGAATATGCTTCGGTTACATCTACTTCGGGTCTAAATCGGAGCATAAAGCCTCCAAAAAAAGGGGCATATAAGGTTTTTTCCACTAGTGATTTATGAAGTTCTTCACCTCCGGAACTCCAAATCTCTCGACTTGAGGTGGAACCGTAGAAGTTAAAGGAGGCAACAACTAGTTATAATTTGGGTGATAAGGTTAGACCACATACCCGGTTTAACATGACTTGGCATGGATCCGACCATGGAATCTGTATTAAAACCTTGGTTCAACACTACGGTATAACCCGTAGCTAAGGCTGCTGCTCTTGGTAATGGAACAGTACCCAAACTTCCTATGCAAATGACTACCCAATGCAACTCCTAGAGAAGGAAGAGTATTGGTGTTTTAATCAACCTAGTGTATATCCATGAGAATGAAAGGAACACACGAAGGAATGATTAAGTTTGTATATAGAACTGACATAGGAAGAAGAATAGAGAATAGAGAGAATAGGGAGATATTGTATTTCATTTCATACCTTTTTACATATGCTTTTCATGCCTTTATATTAGCCGTGTGATCCTTGTATAGTAGAATTCAGTTACTTGATTACAATATTCTTATTCTAAAGCTAATTCTGTCAGTGCCAGCTCATTGTATTGTTTGTTATGCTCCCCTTTCTGTGCTCCTATGTAACCCACACGCGCTCCAGCATCAACATCATCAATATTTGCATCAATACCCGCCCCATGAGATGATACTTGTCCCTAAGGATCAAATGTTGGAAATTATTGTTTAATTTTATATGCATCTATCCATGTCACATCTTCTGAAGCTGAATTCGACCAGTGAATCAACCATTGGACTACTGCATGGTTGTTCCTCTTAACACTTCTCTTATCAATCATTGCAACAAGATATTTAGGTTCATCATGGGGTGGTGTAGGAAGGATGCTAGGGGCATTAAGGGGAGGCAAAGGACCATGATAGGCTTTTAACTATGAAACATGAAAAGTGTGGTGGATTTTGGATGTGGAGAGTAATTGGAGAGTGTAAGCTACCTTACCCACCTTTTTCAAGATTAAATATGGTCCAAAGTACCTCCTTGCTAAATTTTTATTAGACTTATGTTCCACATATTGTTGTTTGTATGGTTATAGCTTGAGGTACACCCAATCTCCTACTTTGAAGTTCCTGTCACTTTTATGCTTATCTGTAAGCTACTTCATTCTATTCTGACCAATGTTAAGTTGTTTCTTAAGCAACAACAACGTGGCCTCTCTTTGTTGTAGGCTTCGATCCACTGTGTCTACCAAACTGGAGCCTGCTAGGTAGGGAGTATGGAGAGGGGGTTGCCTATAGAGAACATCCAAGGAAGTCATTTTAATAGCATTATGGTAATTCATGTTGTACTAATACTCAGCTAAGGGTAACCATTTAGCCCATTCTTATGGAGCATCACCACACATGCACCAAAGGTAGGATTCTAAGCACTTGTTGAGCACCTTGGACTGCCCATCTATTTGAGGATGGTAAGCAGTGGATAACCTGTGATGCACTCCTAGCTGACGCATCAATTCGGTCTAGAACTCATTAATGATGACCTTGTCTCTATCAGAGATGATAGAGTAAGGAGACCCATGTAGCTTATAAACATTATATAGGTATGCTTGGGCAACCTTAATTGCGGTGAAAGGATGTGACACAGGTATAAAATACACATACTTACTTAAGCAATCAATGACCACCATAATGGTTTGTTTACTTAAAGAGCTTGGCAAACCTTATATGAAATCCATTTTTACCTCCTCCTATGCTCTGTCTGGGATAGGCAAAGGTTGGAGAAGTCCTGAAGAGGCACTATTATTGTACTTGCTTCTTTGACACACTTCACAACTCTTTATAAAATTTGTCACATTCTTTTTGAGCCCTACCTAGTAGAATAAGACCTTTACCCTTTGTAATGTAGCTTCAAAACCCGAATAGCCCCCTGTAGCTGAACTGTTAATCCATGTTAGAATCTTCTCCTTTAATGGTGCATTGTCTACAACTACAAGTTTCCTCTTCTTTCATAGCTGATGATTGCATCAAGTGTAATACTTGTGTGTTTGTAGATTGCGTACTATATCATCTATTAGCTTCACCAAATTAGGATCAGTTTCCCAGGTTGCTTCGATCTCCTCCAAAAGAGTGGATTGAAGAGTGGAAACTAACATTTGCATTATTTGATGCTCTGGTATCCTTGATAGCGCATCTGCTACTTTGTTTTCCTAACCACACTTGTACTCGACACTGTAGTTCAACCCAACAAGCTTGGTTAGCCACTTTTGTTGGAAAGGTGTGACCACTTTGTGGTTTAGCAGATACTTCAAACTCTGCGAGTCAGTTTTAATGATGAATGGTCTTGATAACAGATAATGGTTCCACTTCTGTACTACAAAAACAATGGCCAGTAGCTCACGCTCATAAGCAGACAGGTCTATGCTCCTCTTAGATAGTGCTTTGCTTATGTAAGCAATGGGGTGGCCGTTCTGTATTAGTACAACACATATTCCAGAACCTGATGTATCTGTCTCGATTATGAATGTCTTCTCAAAGTCAGGCAATGCCAATATAGGGGGAGAGGTCATGGCCAGTTTAAGATTATCAAAAGCTGCAGTAGCTTCTTTATTCCACTCAAAGGCTTCTCGTTTGAGGAGGTTAGTAAGGGGTTTGCAAATTTTCCCATAATCTCTCACAAACCATCTATAGTCCCCTATTAACCCCAGGAATCCTCGTAGCTGTTTGAGATTTTTAGGAATAGGCAAATCCATGATTGCTCTGATTTTCTCTAGTTCATTTCTGACTCCATTCACTGATATAATATGTCCTAAGTATACCACCTTAGAGAACCTAAATAAACACTTTTTAAGGTTACCTCGCAATGAGTTCATCTTCATGAGCTCTAGAATGATTTCTAAATGTTGCAAATGATCTGCCCAAGTAAGACTGTACACAAGAATGTCATCAAAAAATATGAAAACAAACTTTCTCAAATGTACCTTAAACACTGAATTTGTAAGGGCCTAAAATGTGGAGGGGGCATTGGTCAAGCCAAATGGCATAACCAAATACTCAAAATGGCCAAAATGTGTCTTAAATGTCGTCTTGTGTATGTCATTAGGGTGCATTCATATCTGGTGATAGCCAGACTTGAGATCTATCTTTGAGAAGTAAGCAGCTCCATTCAACTCATCAATGAGCTCTTCCGTGACAGGTATTGGGAACTTGCATTTCACTGTGGCTTTGTGGAGTGCTCGGTAGCCAGTGCACATTCTTTATCCTCTATCTTTTTTCTTCACCAAGAGTATGGGAGCCGCATAAGAACTGTTTCTATCTCAAATGATTCCCAGGTCATGAAGTTCTTGCACTATATCTTCTATAATTGTCTTCTGAAAAATAGAGCATCTGTAGGGCCTTATGTTGATGGGATTATGTCCTCCTTAAGAGGAATCATGTGCTCAAACTTATCTCTCATAGGTGGAAGTCCTTTAGGAGCCTCAAAGACTTCTTTGTATCTGCCTAACAGTGATCTTATTCCAGGTTGCATCAGTAGACTCTTCTCCTACCCTCTTAGGATCTCATCTTTTGAAATCACATGTATCATGGATAGTTCTTCAGTCATTGTCATGAGTTTAGACAATTGTTGAGGTTGGATTCCTTTGAGTTTCTTCAGTGTGGCACCTCTGAGTTTTACCTTATGGTCATCCATTTTAAACTCCATACTCAGATGCTTAAAGTCCCAAAGTATAAGACCTAGTGTGGTAAACCACTGAACCCCAAGCACCATATCACTCCCACTAAGAGGTAGGAGTAGGAAATCTGATTTGAAATGGTATCCTTACATCCTCCATTCAAATCCCTTTATCATCTTATCACACTTAAGCCGTCCTCCATCAACCACCTAAACCCACAACGGGTCTACTCCTTCCACTTTATAGTAGAGCTTCAAGGCTATAGGTGTATCAATAAAGTTATGAGTGCTACTTGTATCTAGAAAGATGTGTTATGGTTTTTTTCCTATAAACCCTTTTACCCTCATAGTATAAAATGTGCAATTTCCATCTAAGGCCTATAAAGAAATTTATGCACATATTAAATCTTCCTCAAGTGTTTCTTCTTCTTTCCCAGGTTCACCCTCCTGTTCCTCCTCTTCATTCTCTACTTCAAGGTGATACAACCTAGGCCTTTGATAAGTCATATTTTAATGTGTTGATAGAGGTGTTTTAGGATGGGTTTTGATGTTTTTCATGGATTTTTATTGGTTTTTAGAAGTCTTAGCCGTTTTAACTCACTTGTGTGCAATTAAGGAAGATTATGAAGTTGAAATGACATATTGAACTTGGAGGAATGATGAAGAACGATCTACCTTTAAGAGAGGAAGCTTTTGATGATGAATATCAATACAAAGCTGCCATAGCAGCTGCCAGAGGCAAAGGGGCAGCTAGCAGCGGCTCCTAAAACAATTAAGAGAAGGAGAATGCTGCCTTAGCCGCTGCTAGCGGCTAAATAGCAGCTGGCAGCGGGTCTTCCAGAATTTCGCAACTTCAGTGTTTTCCAGCGGCCTTTTCATTAAGTAAGCTCATGTTTTGGGCCGTCTTAGGTTAGATATCTGTAGTTTAGGTTAGTTAAGGGAGGTACCTATAAATAATGATTGTAATCTAGGGTTTTAGGAGAACTTTCAAAATTTAGAGAAAGCTTTGGTTGGAATTTTTGCTTTGCTCTTTGGTGGAGAAAAACTCTATGGAAGCTTAACCTACATGTTCTTGGTTAAAGATTGAAGCTTTAGACTATAAGTTATGAGATTTCTCTTCTATTAATATATATTGAATGTTTACTATTCTCTTGTGTTATTTCATGATTTGCTTGAATCAAGTACTAGGTTTGGTTATTTGGATTCGCTTGCATCTAGCTAATCTTACCAAAAGTAGTGACTTTAGGTTATTAATGCATGCTTTATGATTGATAACTTGAAGGCAAAATAGTATTATTGAAGAAATTAGACCGCTTATGTTAATTTCATCAATCCTTGTTGATTTTTCTGCTTGACTGCTTCTTGTGAATGATTTAGAGTGCTTGTCTTGAGTTGTTCACTGGAAAGGGTTAGAAAGGAATGCTTTGTTATTTCTAGCTAATTCATTAGAAAGGCGTTCAATGGTGTTAATGGAGGAGACTTCTATGATTAACTTGTAGTTCATAAGTGAATTTCAAGTAACCAATACTATTCTTCTCACCGATTTGTCATTCAATTAGTTCCGGTTATAATTAGGTTAATTAAGTCTATCCTGCTATTGCAAACCCCTATATTTATTTAGTTTATTATTTTGCTAAGATAATTTTGCATAGATTTTCAATTATTAAGTAGCTCTTCTCCGTGGATACGAACTTGACTTTCCTAAATACATTCATTTGAAGTTAGATAAGTTTTGATTTTGTTTGGTAGCATACGATAAGGCTCACCAGCCTTCTCCCTCTACACTTATGCCCTGGTTCAAACCTATCATCACACCAAAAGTAAAGGCCCTTCAACCTCTTCTCATTCATTTCTGCTAGGGTCAGGGTAAGTCTATTAGTGTTGGATCCTTTAGGTGTAAAGGTAGGTTGGGAGTGATTTTGAGTGGTGTTTATGAAAGGTTTAGGAGCTGGTAGCAAGGGTGGTAGGTTTCTTTGAAGTTGTTTAATGGTTTTTTTGGCCTTTTAAGAGGCATTTTGTAGTTTAGCAAGGCGATGTGCATGCTCTATCATTGAGGGTTGAAACATCCTAAATGCCACCTGAATCTCCTCGTCCATCCCTCCTAAATAGCAACGCAATAGGTGTTCTGGTGCTAAACTGATTTTGCTGGTAATTCCATCAAATTTGTCATGGTACTCTTGAATCAATCCAGTTTTTTAAAGGGCCTTCAATTCAGACATTGGATCATCATTTAAACTCCCAAATCTACTCGTGACGTCTTTCACAAATTGTGTCCAAGAAGGAGTAGCCCTATTCTTGATGGAAGCCTAGTACCACAATAACGCTTTACCCTCAAAGTGAATAACAACAAACTTCACCCTTGAGCATCAGGGACATTATCCAGATCAAAAAACTGTGTGCACCTCTAGATCCTCCCCATCAAATTTAGGAAATTCAATCCTAGTTAAACGAGTGGAGAAAAAGTTCTCCTGATTATGATCATGCTTTTTTATGATTTCGAAATCATGATTTCCCTTGTTACTGTCTTTCTCATTCACGATTCTGGTGAGCTGTACAGATAGGCCTAATATGAGGTCATTTAACTCAACTATGGACTCGGCATTTTGGCCTATATTCATGCTATTTACTCGGCAAGTTTTAGTAATATCCTTGTTCTGAGCTTCAAGCATATTTTTAAGACTTACCTCCATCTTTTGCAAATCGGCTAGTGTGGCAGCTTCCCCCTCATCCATCTGCTCGGTGTTCTTCCTTGGGGGCATGTTGGGTCCAAGGATACGCGATTTCTCTAATACCAATGGTACAGCCCGTAGCTAAGGCTGCTATTCCCGGCAATAGAATAGTACCTGGACTTCCTACACAAATGACTACCCAATGCAACTTCTAGAAAAGGAAGAGTATTGGTGTTTTAATCAACTTAGTGTATATCCGAGAGAATGAAAGGAATACACGAGGGAATGATTAAGTTTGTATACAGAACTGACAGAGGAAGAAGAATAGAGAATAGAGAGAATAGGGAGATATTGTATTTCATTTCATACCTTTTTACATATGCTTTTCATGCCTTTATATTAGTCGTGTGATCCTTGTATAACATAATTCAGTTACTTGATTACAATATTCTTATTCTAAAGCTAATTCTGTAAGTGCCTTCTCATTGTATTGTTTGTTATGCTCCCCTTCCTGTGCTCCTATGTAACCCACACACGCTCCAGCATCAACATCATCAATATTTGCATCAACTTAGACATGGCGTGTTAACATTTTTGGTAGAAGGAGAAAGACCATGGGTGTGTGGGTGGCATGTGCGACTGGGGGAATAAGAATAAGGTGGCGGGTTAAAGGTGTTTCCATACATAAATGAAAACTGGATTGGGTGAATAGAAGGAAGACTTTCTTCAAAATTAACGTGGGTTACAGCTGGCTAGCAACTGTCTTTTGTCAAACAAAGAATTGTAGCTACGTTCCACTGAAACAAAGCATATTTTATTTGTCCCTTTGACATTCTTTCTTTTACAAAATAGACATAATTGGTGTTATTCAATTAATTCAAATATTTTAAATAGAACACAAATGAAAATAAAAAGAAGAAACTATTGTCTTATATAAATATTATTATGTCATATTTTAATTAATAGTAGTTACCTTTGAATGCTTTTTAGTTTTTTACATTTTTTTGTCGTACCCGTATCTAGAAAATTTGATTTTACCGTTTCTCATACCCTTATACGTATTTAGATTCGTATCGGTGCAACATAGCTGAAAGGTTTTCGAAGAATATAGGGTATGGTAAAACGTTTAAGCTTTTTGGTGATTCACAGACACAAAGAGAGTAGTTGCTTTGGGAAGGCATATGACAAGAATTGTTGCAGGCGGTATCAGATTGACTTTCTCTTGAGGGACATTAATTAAATATTCTGCGGCTTCCTGATTCATTCTGAACATCAGCAGCAGGCGCATGACAGTGATACTAGGAAACTGGGGCTGTGGTGTTTTCAGTGAAGATCCTCAACTTAAGTCAGTGATACAGTGGATTGCGGCATCTCAGTCATCCAGACCGTTTGTCTCGTACGTTTCATTGGGAGAATCTTAAGTGCAACAATTATTTCAGGGGTTTGAATGGATTATTTCTCAGAATTGGACAGTTGGTGAGCAATGGAACAAGTTGGTTGAAAACTGTGTCC
Organism: Dysphania ambrosioides; assembly: GCA_026401315.1. NCBI lineage: Eukaryota > Viridiplantae > Streptophyta > Magnoliopsida > Caryophyllales > Amaranthaceae > Dysphania > Dysphania ambrosioides. Next base: position 20,123,224 of record CM048666.1, read on the forward strand.
AATGTGAAAATCGAACAAATATTGGTTTCTTTTCTTGCCCGCTTCCTCTGAAACAAGTATCTGCCTGCGGTTTTAAACACAACAATCGTGTTGCATGTGGTGCTGCTCAAGGGGCTTTTAATGGTTGTTGCAAAGGAGGAAGATAGTCGTCAAAGCTTTGACAATCATGTAATAGTAACAAACGAAAAGTCAAAATAGAATCATAAACTAATAATAACTTAGATTTCAACTTTCAAATAATAAATTATATACAACATAATATGAATCTAATATTCAACTCTAATTTTAATAGAAACTAAGATGGCTTGTCCTAATATGACTCAAAATGTAATTCGAAATAAATTGTCTACGCCTGTTTAAACTCGAACCAGATTGTTATGAACTAACCTGACTCAAAGTTCATTTGAACTTGAAATAAATTGTTAACCTATTCAAACCCAAATTGAACATAACCTAAACCAAATAAGACTTAGTCCTAACACATGTAGGCAAATAACTAACTGAACTCAACGCGACTCAGAGACAAAAGACAGCCCGTTCCAAGAGATCCATACGCGCTCAATCAATCCGATTTGATACCCCTAAATGGTGTAATGAAACTTCTTCCAAAAAATATAAAGGCATTGACAAAATAAATTAGCCGTGGATCAAATCGCGTCTTAATACCTTGTAGTGTTTTTCTGATGCACTGAATTTATAATAAAATAGTGAGAAGTGTCTAGAAATTTAATCCTCTGATCCTTCGCTTGCCAACAAGAAGCTCTGATGATTAAAGATACGGAGTAATAATTCACACACACAAAGAAAAGGGAAAGACAAACATGACTTTCAACTATGTAACTATCACAATATCTTGTAAATTTTTTATGTACAGATTGATTTTTAAGGCATCAGTAGTAAAAATTGCAATAGTTCTGTCACATTAAGCTGTAATTCAATCAACCATAAGGCAACTAGAAGAGCTTGAACCAGCAGCTGCTTCTGGAACATCAGTTGTGTCTGTAAACTTAAAAAAGAAAAATTGCTCATTGTGTTGAACAGCCAGTAAAGATATTCCTGAATGCTCAAGACTTCCATGCCATGTTTAGCAAGAGCTAGATGATGACCTCATATATCACATCCTGAAAGCAAATCATGGTATGATTTGACGGAAAATAAAGACGGCGCCTTCTTTTATCTTAAGCATACAGGCATTACTTACGTGAAAAGCTGAGGGCGGTTACGTGATAACTGAGGCCTCTTAATAGGAGAAAGAACCAGATTCCTCAGAGTCATGGAAGGGTTAGAATTTCCCGATCCAAAGGGAAGATGGGCATTGGGCCTTCTGTTTCCAGCATCTATCGGGACTGGTGCTTGCCTTGCTGGAGAGCAAGTTGAGACATCAAAGGCTCCTCCAGAGTTGGAACTATTTTGCCTAGCTGGCCAGATATCCTCCCTTGGCCCTGGAGTGTCAGGAGTAAAAACCAATCGATCTGCAACATATAAGTCAACTAATTTTCCTCGGGTGATATAATAAGAAAATGCAAAGAAGTTCATGCTAGCAATGAATAATTACTCTTTATTCTATACGAGTGAATATTTAGGAGATAATTGTTCAATATCTTGACCAAAGGCCACCAAATAATAAGATTGTATCCTTAAAAGGTATAAACGGACTCCCGCAATTGTAAACTCGCACTGTAAAACAGTCCTGTTTGCTGTTGAATGAAGACTTTTGTATGGTTAGTAGGCATTACCCAACGGTAATTCTAGGTGTATCATAGCTCTAACAAAAACATTTTTCTTTCCCAAAATAACCAACATAAAACCTTCTCCCACAGAAAATTTCATCTGAAAGTGGCATTCAATTAAAAAATATATTAAAAGCAGAAAGTATTTTGGAAGCTAAAATTGGACTTTTAGCAAAGTGATGACATTACCCTTTCTTAAAGTATCTTGGTTATCCATCAAGTTGGATGGGTTGGAAAAGAGATCAGGCTCAGGTCTGGAATAGAAAGTGTTTGATGGTTGTATGGCCGAACGTTTCACTGAATCAAACTCGCTCCTCAACTGATCATACATTTCATCAAGTTTTCTCTTCTGTCTGGTATCAGCATACAATTAAAAATGAAGCATTAGAAGCAAGGAAAAAACGTCAATTATTTAGATCAACCAATATAAATATAATACTTTGTAATACAATTTCTTTCAAGGAATACTACATGATACATATTGGGTGCGAAGGACTGAAATTATTAGGCCACAATTACTAGTCACCTTGATTTCTCAGCAAACTTTTCTTGTAGTTCTTGCTTATCTTTAGACAAGTTTTGAATCTCTTGTTCCATCATTTGACACCTCTTGCCCATTTTCTGGTATGCAGTATGCATCTGCTCCAATTTCTCGCTAAACTTTTCTTGCAACGCCTCACATTTTTGTCGACACTGCATCATTAGGTTGTTCATCTTGCATTGCATCTCTAGTTCCTTTTGCCCAATATAGAATATCACACTTCTGTATGCACTCTTCATCACTGAGCTTGGTCAAGAAAAGACAGAACATATTGCCAAAACACAGTATAGATAAAATTCATTCTGATTAGGTTTTACTATTCTGAAAGTGGCTCATTACATTAGGGCATGCTAATTATTGAACTCAACTTTTACTCCAAACAGTATATTGGCACTTCTATGAAAGAGGCTGCAAAAGAAGTCTATTCAGGGATGTTAAGGATATGAATCTGTGGTGAGACTCCTGCCATAGCCATCTGCAAGTACAAGGGAAAAAACGACAACACAGTCACTGATCTGTTAAAAAACCAAACAGAAGATGATCCAAAATATTGTGAACTAATGTCATTCATTGGGATGTATGCATTAGTTTAATTGAGAAGTCACTAGGAAGAATAGATTTGGAAAAATTCCAACTTACATTGACCCATTCATCATTTGGATTAACATCAATAGGTTTCATAAGACTGCAAGGAAAGTAAAAGAGATATTAAAAGATCTTTTAACCAAAAAAGAATCATACATGTTACATATTGTATCACTCCTAGACTAGTGGCAGCAAAGGATTGATTCCAGCTTTCCTTTAAATTCTATCCACAAAACCCCAAAGAAGAGCAACTTGTCAAAACAGCTCAAATGAGCATAAACAGATCATTCATTATAAGGAAGCAAATAATCAGAAAATAACAAGTTAAGGTTCAGCATCTTCACCAAAAGATCTTACCTCTTGGATAGCACCTGATCACAAATGGGACATGCTCCATCACTGTTAAGTATCTTGCCTGCATCTGATGTGCCTTATGACATGTTAAGCGCAACTTGTGATATCACAGTTTCAAATGAGTAATATAGGGGAGTATATTATCAACAACTGAACCACCAACCACAGACCCGCTAAAAATGAGGTCAGGGTAGAATAAATGCATTGGTATATCCATGGCAAGCAGAGAGCCTATTACAAATTACATAAGAAAAGACAAAAAACTAAGGGGCACTATAAGTTAGTCAGAAACAATATCAGGATACATAAAAGGTGTCCACAAGTGGTCGAAACAGCTTGACCTTCTAACTCTCTCCAGCACGCATTGCATCTCATTTTTACCTCCAACAAATAAGTTCAATTGTTGGCTTAATTAAATCCAGAAAACCTGTTTACAATTACATCAAAAACAATTCAATAGGTTATTATAAGCTTCTCTAAGTGCTTGGCAGAATTTTCACAAATACTTTCAGCAAGGCAACCACAAGAAAGATGCTCTTCTAAGAGGTGACATATATTGCATACATAGTACTGGAATGATTTATGTGGCCACAGCCCGCAGGGCAGGCTAGACCAAGTCTCTAATCTACTCAGGCCAAGTATCAGTAGAAGGGGAAGCGGTGGGTGATTGGAAAAGAGCTAAGGGAGAAAAATTACGAAACTCTTCCTTTATGCCTAGGTTGATAATAGCCTGTCCCTATGTCACGCAACTCCTAAAAAGAAACAAGTGGTCTGCTCCTTGGTTATATTTCACACAACTTTATGAAATCTGTCGTATTGTAAATCACATCTAAAGTGGATAACAACAAAAAGACAGTTCAAACACCTGAATTGATTATGGTTTATAGTATAGGAAACAACCGCAAGTAGCTGAACTCATCATACATACATCACTTAAATAAAGATTTTAACAATACTGTAATGTAGTTACATAGCATGCACCATGTTCAACTTGTAAGATTTAGATTAACCTACCAACATTACCGCAATAATAGGCTACATTCAATACGAAATAAGTACCTAATTTATCAGCAGCAGAAACATGAACCACGTCAAAAATCTCCTTAACAAAATTTCATCAATTATTCAAGGTAGCTACTATCACAAATTAGCAGGAATTCTCATAAAAATACATCCTCAACTATTGAAATCAAATTATATGACGAAATGATTTCGAGATTCGTTTCAATTTCGAACTAAATTGCCACAAGCTTATAAACATAACTTCCACAAATGTCACAGCAACTCATCGACACATTACAGCGTCAAGTATATCAGGCACCAAAAACTCACCTAATTAAGAACTCAGCAAGCTCTGGTTAACAGCGAGTACTAGTAGAGACTAGCCTCGAATTTCAATCCACAAACTGACAAAATCAAATCCAAAATTTATCAAAAGAAAGCGTAATCAGCAAGCCTCAATCGCACAATTTACTAGAAAACTGCCAACTTAAGCTATACAAACCCAAATTTTGAGTTGAAAAATACTGTCAAAGCCCTAACTTCACGAAAAAAAAATAAGAAATTGCGAAAATTCAAAGTTTTTTTTTTTAAATTCAAAGTTTTTTTCAAAAATTCAAGCTACTCGCTGAATTATCTGACATAGTGAAGTGTACTTTGTGGATCATAATGTAATAACATCGCAAGAAATCGATTTAGCGAGAAAATTTCACCAATTTCTGAGAAGATTACATCGAATTGAATTGAGGAGAGAGATTGCGATCTAATTTGCGAGACATTGCGTATGATAACAGGGGGAGGAGGAAAGGCGTACCGGACAATCAATGGCGGAGATAAGGAGGAAAGGGAGGAGCGGCAGTGGGTTCGGAGGAAATGGCGGTGGTAGGGAGTTTACGATTGGCTAACGAACGTTTGAGACGCCGGAGTAATGAACTTTGAAGCACGCCGTGATCTTTTGATCACGCGGGAACATTTGCATGCATCTCCCATAAATTTTTCAAATATTGTTTGTATTTTATGCAAGTAGTAGGCCTCGTAATATATACACCAAGCGCCATTACTAGGAAAAAAAATGTTAGAAACTAAAATCTTACTTAAAATCAGTTTTTTGTCATAAATTACCACTAGAACGAAATTGTAAATATTTAGCCCAGAAAAATTTCTTGTTGCAAGAAGGTATCATAGTCCCATTGTCCGATTTTTACCCGATTTTCTAGCTTTCACTAGGCATATCCTAGACATGTAACTTCTCTTAAATAAATAAGGATATACTTTTGGCTCTTCTTTTTTTCCCTCCTCTCTTTTCTTTTCTCTTCTTGTACGGCTTCTTCTTTTCTAATTCTTTCCATTTCTCTTCTCTCCTTGAATCAAATAATTCAACTTGCAATTGCAACTAATTTGAATTAGGTAATGTAGTGAATTCTTGGTATTTGGAAGATTCAAAGTCTTGATTGGATTCTTGAATATAATGACAGCTTAACGAGGAATTTGCTTGTTGAAATTATTGTGTTAAAGAACCTCACAATTAAACTTTATCTAACAACCAATTCTTCGGAATCATACCTAATGAATTGGAAATGAATAGCAACAAACAATAAGTTTATAGGGAAATTTCACTCACCTTTGCTTAAAAAACAATTGTAGGTGCTAAACATAGGCTACGATATGCTTAGCAGAAGCATATCAAATGATGTTGAAAGTTATTCTAGTTTGATAAGGTTGAGGTTTTGAAAAAACCCAATCTCACAAGGAAGGTTCTAAATTTTAAGGATCATAACCTATCTTTTATTGACTTGAGCGGAGATAAGATTCATGGAAAAGTGCCTTCAAGCCTCGGTAAGAGTCACAATCTCACTTGGATCATTTTCACCATGAACAACCTTTTGGGATCTCTACCTCCATTGCTCGAGAAACTTCATTGAAACACATTTTGTATTAGTGTCTTGCAATAATTTAAAGGACTTTTTGATACCTAAAGTAGGCATAAAATTAGATCAGTAGTTATAGAATCCATAAGTTATACATTTGGTGCCAAGCCATTGTGGTCTAGTCCCATTTTTTTTAGCTTTGAGGCTAGATGCATTTTTTTTTTAGTTGGTAGCATTTTGATAAAGGGGCAATTCCCACCTAATAAGGAATTTCAATAACTTGCTGAAGCTTTGGGGATGAGACCTCGTATTGGTGGCCAAGGTAAAATCTTAACTTCTAATTTTATAAAATTATGTTTAGTTGAATATAGTTTATTTTATATAAATGTTAGTTTTGTTAAAAATAGTTTAGTTTGGTTGAATATTAGTTTATTTATTATTTTGATTTCTATTATTGTTTTTTATTAGTATTGCTTCTTTATTTATCATTCATGGATTTCATATTAATGATTGTTGTTGTTTTAGTCATGAATTTTGAGTAGATCTCTTTCTAGGGTTTTGGGGATCCATGAACACTTCAATGAAATATTTTTATGCTAATTAATTGGTTTCTAGTTTACAATTGAATTCCTATTATTGGTTTATCATTTCTTATAATTAGACTATGGCCATTTTTAAATGTATGTTGGATAATTGTTGAATTTGATGTTGAGGGGTAAAAATATCACAATGACACTAAGGAATAATAGGCTTGACAAATCTAGGTATGAGCGAGAGCCGCTAGAAGAATCTTGAGGGAGTCCAAGTTCGAGAGAATTAGTGAGCCCTAGTTCAATTGAATTCATGAAACTTGTTAGTTGTCATTTCTCAATTGATTTGTTTGTTCATGTTGAACCATCGCCCTAGACTTTAGCTAGTTTGCATTAAATCTTCACCTAAGTTTTCATCATTAGTTTTTTACTTAAGTACACTTTCAACTAAGTCCCTTTATACAATCTAGACTTTAAGAGCTAATAGAATTGCAACGCTTCGCTGAAGATATTATCCCTACTTCCTTAACTATATTATTTGGTGTTGTCAGTTTATTTTTAAAAGGTGTACGATAGCCTATTCAAATTTTGGAGCCGTTGCCAGGGAGGAAATTGTTAATTCTAGTAGTCGGGTTTAGATTGTTTCATTTTTATTTTGTTTTGTTGGTCTCAAAGAATCTCTTAGGTTCTTTGAGACTTTGTAGTTTCTATTTTGTTTTGTTTTTAGCTTTGAGTTCCTATGCAATTTTGGTATGACACATAACTTGAAAGGAGACTTAGAAAATGTCATAAACTGTTAAGTGGAAAATAGCAGAGTATTTATTTAGGGGAACTCACTATATTGGATCTGTCAGCTTTCTTTGAGCGCAATACTTCATTGTATGAAGAGATGGCAGGACAACAATGTTCCTTGAGAGATTATTCCCAACCCAATCCAACACAGTTACCAGAAGGTTTCCCTATGCCCGAGATAGATGAATCGAATTTTGAGCTAAAACCAGCTTTGGTGAACATGGTTGAAAGAAATTAGTTTGTAGGGACTCCAATGAAAGATCCTAACCTTCATATTTCTAACTTCCTGCAATACTATAACACTATAAAGAAAAATGGTGTTGTTTAAGATCACATTCGGAAAATGATGTTTCCATTCTCATTGAAAGACAAAGCAAGATAGTGGTTAAGTAGTCTTAATAGGAGTTCAATCAATAGTTAGGAAGATTTAGCTCTTACATTCTATAAGAAGTATTATCCTCTAGAGAGAACTGCTTCACTTAGGAGCCAAATCACAAATTTCAACCAAGAATCCGATGAATCTCTGTATGATGCTTGGGAATGATTTAAGGAGTTGCAGAGACTTTGTCCTCATCATGGTCTTCAGAAGTGGTTGCTAGTCTAGTCATTCTATAATGGTTTGGGTAACGAGTCTAGAATAATTTTGGATTATGTTACAAATGGTAGATTCATGAACTAACAAGTAAATGTTGCATATGACCTTATTGAGGATATTGCCATTCATAATTCACAATATGGAAATCTAAGGGGGTAATGCAAAGCAAGGATGAGACAAGCATGTGATTGATCATAAATATAAGAGTCTAGTTGCACAGATGAATGCCATTAGTCAGAATCTAGATAAGCTACAATTTCCTGCCTCACAATCGATGTTTGTTAATGCAGTGGCCGCCTTATCAGGGTATCATGAGCACTTTTGTGATTCATTTGGTTCTTTTGGTCATGATTCTCAATCTTGTCATGGTTCTGTAGAGCGAGTATATGTCTTTTAAGCCTACAAGAACAACCCATTCTCTAACTTCTATAATCTAGGCTACAAGGATCACCCATACTTCTCTCACAGAAACAACAATGTGCAAAACCCTCATCCATTTCTACCACCACAACAGCAACAACCAATACCACAACAACAATATAACCAAAAGTTTCAACCTCAAGGACATATGCAACCACATGGGTTCAATAGGCCACCCTTTAACCCCGAATCATCACAAGCATCACAAGATAATAATGACAACTCAGAGATGAAGAATATAATGATGTAGATGCAGAAGAACATGGAGGCAATCCAAGCTCATAATAAGCAACTTAAAACTTAAATAGCACAGATTGCCCAATCAACAACTCAGAGGCAACTTGGACACCTTCCATCACAACTATCACAGTCGTACCCTCCAAGAGACACAGTCAATGTTATAGTCTTGAGGAGTGGTTCCACTTATAATGGCCCACAGATGCCTACTAATAATGTTACAATTAAAGGTAGTAAGAGAAATGATGTGGTGATAGAGAATAACAAATTAGAGCTCGATTCTTGAAAAAGAAAAGGAAGATCCATCAGATAAGACCATTGTAGTTGACAAGCTCTTGGACACACTATCACTTCCCAAGGTGCCATTATCCTTTCCTAATAGGGTAAACAGGAGTAAGAATGACTCCTATTTCAATATGTTTCTTGAGATTGTCAAAAACTTACAAGTTTCTGTGCCATTTACTAAACTAATCACACAAGTTCCTACTTATACAAAGTTCTTAAAAGACATTCTTAACAGGAAACGTGAGCTTAGTTCAGTGGATACTGTGGCACAAAATGAGGAATATAGTGCTGTATTGCAAAATAAGTCTCCACCAAAACTCAAGGACCCTGGAAGTTTTTCTATTCCCTATATTATTGGTTCCCTATACATTGATAAGGCTTTATGAGACTTAGGGGCCAGTGTTAGTATCATGCCATTGTCTATTTGCAGGAAATTGAATATATGTTCTTTAAAGTTTACTAACATTATCTTGTAGATGGATGATAGAACTCTTAAATACCCTAAGGGTATTTTGGATGATGTTCCAGTGAGAGTTGAGAAGTTCTTTATTCCCGTGGATTTTTTTTGTTAGATATGGAGGAGGATGCTCACATCCCTATTATACTTGGTAGACCATTTTTACATACTGTAGGTGTTGTTATTGCTATTAAGAATGGTAGTCTAACACTCATTGTAGAGGATGATAAGGTTACTTTTAACCTTTGTTCTTCTTTAAAAAGTCTCATGTTAGAGCAATCATGTTATGCTATAGACATTATCAATGAGATTGTTCAAGATGATATTCCTTAATCCCAAAAAGATCTTCCGGAGGCTATTTTGTGTTTGGATTCTGATGCAAGTAAGCAAGATGTTGATATTGATGAACTACGGTAGAATCTAAATGGTAAGGAATTAAATCGGAAAGAGAACCAAAAGTTCTTAGACTTACATAAACATGATTATATCGCCACTAAGGTAAAGCAACCTGAAATGAAATCTCTACTCTCTAATTTGAAATATGCTTTTCTTGATGAGAAGGAATTATATCCAGTCATTGTTTTGATCTTAATGATGACCAATTTGATAAACTATTATATGTTCTTAAGGGTCATAAAAAGGTCATTAGTTACACTATTAATGACTTGACTAATATTAGTCTTGATTTTTGCATACATTGCATTCATTTAGAGGAAAATAATACACCATACATACAGGGTCAATGGAGATTGAACCCTAATATGCAGAAGGTAGTCAAATAAGAGGTAATGAAATTACTTCAATTAAATGAATTGGATTAGTTCCATTAAGGAGCTTATGATAGTGCTAAGATTTACAAGGAAAAGATTAAAAGTTGGCACGATAAGAAAGTTGTGAAGAAAGACTTTCAAGTGGGTGACAAAGTGTAATTATTTAATTCTAGATTACAACTTTTCCCTGAAAAGTTAAAGTTTAGATGGAGTGGTCCCTTAATTGTCATGATGGTGAGTAAGTTCAGGTTCGTTGAGCTTCAAAACGATAAGGGTGAGAAGTTCAAAGTCAACAGACAATGTCTTAAGCACTACTATGAAGGAGACTTAGTTTGGTTGGTGGATAAGATCAACTTCCATGACCCCAATTCTCATTGAGCACATGAAAGTAAGGTCTAAATTAAGAACATAAAAAAGCGCTTTTCGGGAGGCAACCCGAATTTCTAACTCTTGTTTATCTTTAATTTTAGTTGTTAGTACTAGTTTGTTTTATTTTAATATTTGGATTCACTTGAATTCATCTTTTATTTCTATTCTAATTTATTTTAGATCCCTAAAGAGCTAATAATGTGTGTTTGTCATTGTTTATGTAGGAGGAATTGCAAAATTCTGATCAACCCGATAGTTTTCCATCGCTCGATGGATCGATTTTTGGGAAAAGGGTGATATTTTGATTAGCCCGATGGTTTTCCATCTCCTGATGGATCAATTTTTGAGAAAAAGGGTGAACTTTTGATTAGCCCAATGGTTTTCCATCAGCGATGGATTGAATTTCAGAGAAAAGGCAAAATTCTGGTTAGCTCGATGGATTTCCATCACCCGATGGATCGATTTTCGGATGAAAGGGTGAAATTCTGGCTGGCCTGATGGTTTTCCATCGCCCGATGGATTAAATTTTTGAGGAAAAGGCAATTTTTTGGTTGGCCTGATGGTTTTTTATCGCCTAATATATTGACCTTCTAATATATGGTGAAAATGTGATTAGCCCAATGGATTTCCATCACTCGATGGGTGTTTTCTACTGATTTTTCAAAACAAATTAAAGCTAAAATCTAAAAAGTGAGGCATAAGAGGGAAAGACTCACACATACTTATGCACTTAAGCAACCCTGCAGCACACCCATACCCCCCCCCCCCCCCCCACACACACACACACACACACAACCACCTCTCTCCCTTTCACATAGTTTTATGCATTTCCACAGTGCAGACATTATGTTTCATTTAGCGTGGAGGCGGGATACTTATCTTTATTGCTTTCTTAACAAAACTATTAGTCGTTAGTGTTCTCTTAATGTTATTATTAGATTCTTTAACTAAGTATGTTTCCATGTGCCCTATAGTTAAAATTTTTTGAAACTTGTGATTGTTGAAACTAGTCATTGCAAACTTATCGGATTTTGCTCCCCTAAAATGGACTTTTTAAGCTCATATATTCCCAAATATTATCCTACCCTTGACCTAAGCCCCAATATAAGCCTAATAAAGACCTTTTTTATAATCATGCTTTTATATGTGTCTTCTAGATTTAATGTCTTGCCAAGATTGTAGAGTTTTTTATACATTTCTAGTCGACTTTTCTAAGATGAGTGCTATTATTTTCCCTTTTCAAACATACGAGTGTTGGTAAGATGGGAGGGTATTCAATTAGTATCCTAGGCCACAAAAATGATTCATATGCACATCTTTTGCATATTTATGGGCGGAGAACGATTGAGTTTATTGTATACTCATCACAAAGAAAGGATGTCACCGATGATAACTCTTTCCTTGATTCATTGTCCTTTTTATTCAATAAGGTTTGGTTTCTCTTGAATGATTTCTACTCTTGGATAAGCATCAGACCATTTGAATGCTTTGACTTAGAGGATGTGGTCATAAGTTCTTTGTGATGTTGCTTTTCTAGGGTGAAACCTACTTAGGTTTTGAGAATCTCGTCTTTGATGCTTAGGACAAGCAATAGTCTAGCTTGGGGGAGTTTGATGAGACATCATAATTCTATATAGTTTTTAGGCATTTTTAGGTTGCATTATTAGAGCATACGAGTTCATTTAGTTTCATTTTAGGTATCATTTATATAAATTATCCATTTTATGCTCTATTATGCTTTGTTTGTGGTTTTCCTAATATTTCATGTAGTTTTATAGCTATTTGAATGCTTTCGAAGCGATTTTGGATGAGTTGGATAATTATTGCAAATTTAATCGACGAATTAAGGATTTTGATTGATGGATTCATGATTGTGGATGATTTCATTGATGATTATATTCATATGAAGTTATTTTGGTCTCCACAAAGGTCAAAAATAGCTAACAAGGTCAATTTGAGTTGAAAACAAGGAGGTATAGAAGTTGAAGAAGAACAAATCTGACACATGTTTACTCTTTTTGTCATAACTCAAGTTCTACAGATTGGATTGATGCGATTCTAATTGGGATTAAAATTAGACTTGAAGAGCTTCGCAAATTTAGGTCACATGCCTTGTGAAAGTTTCTAGAACAAAAGTTAAAGCCTTACAAAGTTGACCTTAGAAACCTGACCGCGAAAAAGCATTGAATTCGAGTTATAATTGGATTAAACCTCTAATTCGGCCTTAATACTTAGTTTAGTCATCCTATCATTCTGTGTAAAAAGAGTTTAGTATAAAATAAATACAGTAGAGACTAATTATTTTATTTGGATGCATTATTATTTTCCTTAGGTTTATTCTAGTTTTTCTCTTCTCTACAACATAACAATTTTTATTTTTCTCTCTTCCATGGTGAAAAACCCTAGTTTTATTTTTCCCACTAATTAAGGCTTATAGAGGTACTTTTTTATTTCTTTCTTCTCTAGTTTATTTTATTTATTATTTTTATTTCTATTATCTTTGTTTATTAGTATTGCTTCTTTATTTATTATTCATGAATTTCATGTTTATGATTGTTATTGTTTTAGTCATGAATTGTTAGTAGATCTCTTTTTAGAGTTTCGGGGATCCATAAACTCTTCAATGAAATATTTTTATTCTAATTAATTGATTTTTAGTTTACAATTGAATTCCTATAATTGGTTTATCATTGCTTATAATTAGATAATAGCCAAATTTAATTTTATGTTGGGTAATTTTTGAATTTGATGGCGAGAGGTAAAAATACCACAATAAGACCAAAGAATAATAGGCTTGACAATTCTAGGTAAGAGCGAGAGCCACTAGAAGAGTCTTGAGGGAGTCTAAGTTTGAAAGAATTAGTGATCCCTAGGTCAATTGAATTCATGAAACCCGTTAGTTGTCATTTCTCAATTAATTTGTTTATTCATGGTGAACCATTGCCCTAGACTTTAGCTAATTTGCATTAAATCTTTACTTAAGTTTTCATCATTAGTTTTTAGTTAACTACACTTTCAACCAAGGCCCTTTATACAATCTAGACTTTTAAGAGCTAATAGAATTGCAACGCTTCCCTTAGGATACGATCCCTACTTTCCTAACTATATTAGTTGGTGTTGTCGATTCATTTTTGAGAGGTGTGTGACAGCCTATTCATCCCCTTAGCTTGGTTTTGTCCCATCATGGTCTAGGGACGATACACCTACTTACTCATATTGGACGGTTCCTTCTGTCTCTAGTGTCACTCCCCCTTCCTTTCCTCACTATAATTAACTCATAGTAGGAAAAGTAACTACCGAGGTGATCTCGCCTACCATTATGGCGGACTGGGTTAATTTTTGGTTTATACACATGGTTGGGATACCCTTGTAGGTGTACTTCCCTTTGACAATTATCCTGATCATCTGAGATATGACTGACCTCCTTATACAGATGCATCGGGTCTCGATGTTGACCTATCTACAACTTCTCCTCCCATCACGATGAGGAGAGGTGTAGGAAGGATAAGGGCCCCTATTCTAGCTAGTCATACCGCGAATGAATCACCCTCGCTTTTTAGAACTAGAGTAGGAATTATTATTGACATGCTTCTCTTGTTTCTTGCTTTTAGGTGACCATTGATCACCATTTAACTAACCGTTGTTTGTTCATGAGTGATAGTAAATGAATAAAAGTAAGAGGCTAAGGTATAATCTTTCGTACTCCCCTTTTTATTGCTTTTATTGGTGTGAGTTCTTTTTCTTTTTAGTTTAGCGAAAATAATTGATTGTTTGAGGATGTATGACAATTTATTGTTGAAGACGTTTAACTTATTTTTGAGGATTGGTTAGCTATAAACAATTTGTTTTGATGACTATGGTTAGTTTTTTATTGCGTTGATTGTTAATATAACCTTTCATATAACATACTTGATAAGTCCTCTTTTAATGTGTTGATAGAGGTGTTTTAGGATGGTTTTTGATGTTCTTCATGGAGTTTTATTGGTTTTTATAAGTCTTAGCCATTTCAACTCACTTATGTGCAATTGAGGGAAATTATGGAGTTGAAACGACATGTTGAACTTGGAGGAATGATGAAGAACGATCTACATTTGAGCAAGAACGATCTACCTTTGAGCGAGAAAGATTTTAGATGATGAATATCAGTACAAGCTGCCAGAGCCGCTACCAGAGGCAAAGGGGCAGCTAGCAGCGGCACTTACAGCAAGCAAGAGAAGAAGAATGCTGCCTTAGCCGCTGCCAGCGGCTAAATAGCAGCTGGCAGCGGGTCTTCCAGAAATTCGCAACTTCAGTGTTTTCTAGCGGCATTTTAATTAAGTAAACTTTTGTTTTGGGCCATCTTAGGTTAGACATCTGTAGTTTAGGTTAGTTAGGGGAGGTCCCTATAAATAATGTTTGTAATCTAGGGTTTTAAACACACTTTGGAGATTGAAAGCCTAATCTATATTCTTGGTTAAAGATTGAAGCTTTTGACTGTAAGTTATAAGATTTCTCTTCTATTAATATATATTAAATGTTTACTATTCTCTTGTGTTATTTCATGATTTGCTTGAATCAAATACTAGGATTGGTTATTTGGATTCGCTTGCATCTATTTAATCTTACCAAAGTAGTGACTTTAGGTTATTAATGCATGCTTTATGATTGATAACTTGAAGGGAGAATAGTATTATTGAGTAAATTAGACCGCTTGTGTTAATTTCATCAATCCTTGTTGATTTCTTTGCTTAATTGCTTCTTGTGAATGATTTAGAGTGCTTATCTTGAGTTGTTCACTAGAAAGGGTTAGAAAGGAACGCTTTGTTATTTCTAGCTAATTCATGAGAATATAGAATTTTGGAATTCTACAACATGGTGTTAATTGAGGAGACTTCTATGATTAACTTGTAGTTCATAAGTGGATTTCAACCAACCAAGATTGCTCTTTTCACTAATTTGTCATTTAACTAGTTTTGGTTATAATTAGGTTATTAAATCTATCTTGCTATTGCAAACCCCCATCTTTATTTAGTTTATTGTTTTGTTAAGATAATTTTACATAGATTTTCAGTTATTAAGTATCTCTTCTCCGTGGATACGAACTTGACTTCCCTAGCTACATTCATTTGAAGTTAGATAAGTTTTGATTTTGTTTGGTAGCCTACGACAAGGCACACCAATACTCCCGTGCATAAATCTTCCTCTTTCTCCCTTCTTTTCTTTTACAAAAACATAGAAAATCCAAAAAAAATTGAATTTTACTTTTCAAGCACTACAACAAATCCCTTGCTTTTTCGACACTATTTGTGTACATTTTCATCACGAAAAAACGTCGAGAATTTATTTCTCGACGCCCCTAAAAAGCATCGAGAAAATCAATGTCGAGAATTCTCGACACTTTTTTGCGCCAACAATGTCAACGCCTAAAACTGCCCGTATTGTTGAAATTTTCATGCATTTGTCACATTGAAGTAATTCTCGATGCCTTTTATTGTTGACTTTCTCGATGCTTTTTAATGTCCATTTTAGCTGTTGACATGTTGTGACATCGAAAATCTCGACGCTTTTGGTGTCCATTTTTTTGTTGACATATTTTGGTGTCGACTTTCTTGACGCGTATTTTCGTCCATAGATTTGTCGAAGCTTTCATAGAAGTTAATATAATAGGCTTTCTTTCTAGACTTAAAAAAGCGACGAGATTTCTAATTATTTTTTTTAAAAGGTATATTTACAATGCAATATTTATTTTAAATGATATGATTTGAAAACAAAAAATGAGAATATATATGCTATATATACTTGAACTCTTATTTAAATGTATTGTATATGTACATCTATGTATGTCTTCAACACTAATTTAATATAAGCTAATTAAGCTAGTACGTAGCAACACACACACACACACACACACACACACACACACACACACATATAGAAATGGGATCATATGAGAACTCATCTAATACCATTAATCTAGTATATTTAGATAGTTGCGATTCAATCTACATTATGGTAAAGTTGTAATTATAATAAAGTCAAATTTGGTAGTTAAGGAAGTTTCTTTTTTCCATGATTATTGGGTAGTTTCCTACATGTCCGTTTATATTCCCTAAAAATCAGTAATTTTCCTACTTGTCATTTTACTCTATATTTAAGTAAGAAAACTCAAATGCTTCTTTTGCTATATTTCATTTTCAAAGGATATCTTTGCTATTTTGGAATTAAAAAATAAGGTAATGATTTAATAATTTTTTTTGTCGTAATTGATTCAATGTTCTACAAATAGAATACCGTATCGATTGTATGTTGAATTTGATTATTAGTAAAATGCATGATTATGAGTTTTTGGATTGTTTTAATGGCAGCAAGTTACGATTACATGTGTTGCTTATGATTGAATTTGATAGTAAATTTGAGTATTAGTTAAATTGCTGAATCAGTATATTCTTATTTTGTCTATATAGAAAATTACGAGTGTTTGCTTTAAATTTGTTCGTATGCACACATTATGATTTCAAACATCATATGCACACATTATAATTGAAAAATTTTACATTATGCATATATTATTTACCGATAAAATCATATTTAGAACATTAGATTTAGAGTACATATACAATGGGTACTACACGAGCATATATATATATTAGAACATTAATATATATACCTAAGAACAATAGTATACATTTTTGAAAACAATATAATATAATATAGATAAATGGCAATTTCTGAATTATATATAGAACATTAGTTTAGGTATTTAGAACATTAGATGTAGAAATATAGAACATTAGAAAGAACATAAAATTCATCTTGAGGGTATAGATCGAAACTAGAATCGATATATAACAATAGATTTCTAATTTAGAACATTAGTATAGATAGCTAAATATAGTAGTATATATTTTTAGAGCATTAATATAACTCACTAAGAACAATATTATAGGTATTTGGAACATTAGATGTAGAAATATAGAACAAGAAGTATTCTATGTTTCTAAAACTGGAAGAACATAAAATTCATCTTCAGCGTATAGATCAAAATCAGAATCGATATATAACAATAGCTAAGTAAAATAGTATATATTTTTAGAGCATTAATATAGCTCACTAAGAACAATAGTATACATTTTTAGAGCATTAGAATTATACTTTGAGACAATAAGGAACAAATAGATCAAAACGAGAATCACATTAGAACATTAGGATAGATAGCTAATTACAATATTATATATTTTTATAGCATTATTATAGCTTACTAAGAACAATAGTATACATTTTTTTAAACATTAGAATTCTACTTTGAGACAATATGTATAATACGAAATCAATATAGAGTATAGAACATTAGTATAAGCACAATAGGTTATACTAATGGTTATATGAAAAACCATTAGTATAAGAATATTAATTTTAGAACATTATAATTAGAATATAGTACAATAGGTCATTCGAACATACTTGTATATTTTTAAAACATCAGTATAGAGTATATATAACACATCAGAATAGAGTTTAGAATAGTACATAAATTTTTAGAACATTAGTATTAGAATAAAGTTTAGAACATTAGTATTTATTAAACATTAGTAATAAAATAAATTTTTAGAACATTAATATTATAAAATAAACTGCGCCATTCATTTGTGGCATGTATGCTAATCCCATGCTGTTAACTCCACATGAAATGGAAATATATTTATAGAATAGTAGTATAGATTTGTAGAACATTAGTATAAGAATACGATTTTTAGAACATTAGAATTAGAATACTCTAGTGATTTTTAGAACATCAGTATAGAATTAGAACACTTTTGATATTATATAGAACATGTTTTATATCAGGGGTTATATTTGTATGTATTATTTTAATGTTCTTATACATTATTCTATTCTTTATAGCCATAAGCATCAATGAGGAATGTAGTGTTTCTAATTCAAATGAGAGTGTTGCTCTTGAAGTAATACCCATATGCACTCCTGGGGGAACAAAGTCTTGGATACCATGTTGTTCTAATGATGTAAAACCATATGTTGGAATGAAATTCTCAAGTGTTGACAAAGGTATTTCATTTTATAAGTCATATGCAAATGAAGCTGGGTTTAACACTAGGAAATCTACTATGAAAAGAAGGAAGAATGGTGTAATTAGTTTCCAATATCTCGTGTGTAATAAAGCTGGATATAGGTGTAAACAAAAGTTTGATGTGCAAGATAAAGGAATTCTTAAGGAAGGTGTAGATGATGTCCCAATCATTAGGAGAAGATTAGTGACTCATGTTCGATACAAGGCACAAATTATAATGAAGGTTTGTGATGATGGTACTTATGTTATTTCAAATTTCCAAGAGGGTTATTCTCATCCACTCATTTCTACCATGTTTCAACATTTTCAAAAATCAAGAACAAATTTGAGCATCTTGCACAAAAAGATGATTGTTGATAATTCCAAGGTATATATTTATTCTAAGTCATCATAATAGAATAAAAAGGACTCTTTTGTGGTGCTTTGTTTTAATGATTTTTTCTTTGTGTTTGTCAGATAAATGTGGGTCTTGTAAAAACTTATAGAATGATGAAAGAGTATGTTGGGGGTTATGAGAATGTTGGTGCCTCTAAGTGTGATTTCAAAAATTTCTATAGGGATTTGAAGGCATATATTAAAGGGTCAGATGCCGAAATGTTTGTAGATAATTTTAAGAGGAATAAGTTGATGTGGTTGACTTTTTTCTTTGACTATCAAATAGAGGATGATGATTGTTTATGTAGAGCATTATGGGCTGATCCGATTTGCAAGATAAATTACGGACTCTTTGGGGATATGGTATCTTTTGATACTACTTATCAGACTAACAGGTATGCAGTATACACTTTTGAAAACAATATAATAGAATATAGATTAATGGAAATTTCAGAATTATATATAGAACATTACTGTAGGTATTTAGAACATTAGATGTAGAAATATAGAACATTAGAAAGAACATAAAATTCATCTTTAGCGTATAGATCAAAACCAGAATCGATATATAACAATAGATTTCTAATTTAAAACATTAGTATAGATAGCTAAGTACAACAATATATATTTTTAGAGCATTAATATAGCTCACTAAGAACAATAGTATAGGTATTTAGAACATTAGATGTAGAAATATAGAACAATAAGTATTCTACGTTTCTAAACCTATAGTATATTTTAGAACAATATGGTATATTTTGATAATACTTATCAGACTAATAGGTATGTAGTTCATACTGATAAACCTATAGTATATATTAGAGCAATATAATCATAGTATAGTACAATGGGCATGATATATATAACAATTTTTATAGAATTAATATAATGTTATGAAAATAAGTACTATTGTTTTTAATAATAACGTAAATTGTTCTAATTGTTAATTATATTGCTACATGTGTATAACAGGTATATTATGGTGTTTGGACCTTTAACAGGAGTTGATCATCATAAGAAATGTGTTACTTTTGCTGCTGGGTTTATAGCTAAGGAAGATGTAGTTTTTTTTGAATGGCTATTTAGAACCTTCCTTAGAGCAATGGATCAAAATGAGCCTACTTTCCTAATTACAGATCAAGATCTATGAATGAATATTGTTGTGAATAATGTATTTGAGAAGTGTGAACATAGGTTTTGTATGTGGCATATCATGAAAAAGATTCCTGATAAAATAGGAAGAAGTGTTATCCAAGACACTGAATTTTCGAAGAGGATAAGTGATTGTGTTTGGAATTTGGAGAGTAAACCGAAAGAATTTGAAGAGAAATAGAACAAGATGCTTGTTGAGTTCCATTTAGAAGACCATGAATGGCTTTGTGTAATTTTGAAATGAGAAGAATATGGATTATGGCTTATTTTAGAGATATATTTATGGGTGGTATCATGAGAACTACATCAAGATCAGAAAGTGAGAACAATTTCTTCACATCTTCTGTTAATCCTCATGTATCACTTATAGAGTTTTTGATGAGGTTTGAAAGTGCTATGGATGCTCAAAGGCACACTCAAGCATAAAATGACAATGACTCTCAACACAAGCATCCTGAATGTAAGACCCAAATGAAGATTGAAAGACATGGGTCTAAGGTGTATACCGTTAATGTTTTTTATAATTTCAAGATAAAGTGTATAGTGCTTGCTATGAATGTAGGGTGGAAGAGTTGAAGAAAGAAGAGGGGTTGGAGGTTGCAAAAGTGAGTGAAGGTAATAGGAGAAGAAGTTATGAAGTTCTTATGAATCTTAACAATTATGAAATAAATTGCTCTTACAAACTATTTTGTCGACAAGGAATTCCATGTAGGAATATGATATGGTTATGGAAGGCCAAAAACATTGTAAGTATCCATGAACAATATGTTGTTAATATGTGTACTACAATGGCAATGCAAAAGCCAATGTTTGATCTTGATGGGAAAGAGATGGTTAGTTCTTTATTTGGGGTTGATAGGAAGGGTTTGTTGAATGAGTTGTGGTCTGAGATTCATAATTGCATGAGTTTGGCGAAAGGAAATGAAGAAAACTTAATTGATCTTGTTAGGCATCTTTAGGTCTTTAGGTGAAGATTGGAAGAATATAACGTGAGTGCAAGTTATAATGCTCATACAAATAAACAAGTTATCGAGAAGTTGATTGGATCGTGTACTCCTTCACAAATTCTTATTAAACCTCCAAAAATTTCAAAAAATAAGGGTGTTGGATCTTTGAAGAGATTTAAAGGTGAAAAGGAGAAAGCAGTGGATCAATCCCAAAAGAAGAAAAGGTTATGTAGAGGGTGTGGTGAACTTGGATATCATGATATCCGAAATGTCCAGACAAGCTTGTATAATTTAAAAATAAGCTTAAAACATTTTTATAATAGATTAGAACAATAGTTATACATGTATTCATTTTTAGATCAGATCTTCGAATATACTTGCAGATTTTTAGAACATCATAATAGAGATTGTAGAACACATTAGTATAAAGTTTAGAATTTTAACTATAGAATTCTATATTTATAGAACACTAGTATATATTTGTAGAACATTAGTATAAGAATCTAATTTCTAGATCATTAGATTAAATATACAAGTTAGAACAATAATTTAATAGTTTCGAATAATATGTCAACGGTTTCGAACACTAATTTAGTAGTATTGAAAAATAGTTTAAAAGTTATGAACAATAGTTAAATAATGTCGAACAATTGTTTAATATTTTAGAACAAAAGTTTAATAGTTTCAGACAATGGGTTAATAGATTAGACGTATAGTTACGAATAATAAGTTAATAGTTTCGAACAATAAGTTAATAGTTTCGAACAACAAGTTAATAGTTTCGAACAATAAGTTAATATTATCGAACCAGAATTTAATAGATCAGAATAATAGTTTCGAACAATAGGTTAATAGATCAAAATAATATTTCAAACAATAGGTTATAGTTTCAAACATTATGTTAATAGTTTTGAACAACAGGTTAATAGATTATAACAAGAATTTAGTAAATCAGAATAATAGTTACGAACAATAAGTTAATAGAGTATCACAATAATTTAGTAGCACAGCAAAAGAGTTTTGAATAATAAGTTTATAATTTCGAACAATAGTTTAAAAGTTTTGATCAATAGTTAGTTTAATAGTTCATAATAACAATATTAAATAATAAATTTTAGTTTCGAACACTATGTATATAGTTTCGAATAATAAATTAATAAATTAGAACAAGGATTTAATAGATCATAATAATAGTGTCAAACAGTAGGTTAATAGATCAGAATTTTAGTTTCGAACTATAGACTAAAGTTTTGAAAAATAGGTTAATAGTTTCGAACAATAGATTAATAGATTATAACAAGATTTACATAAATCAGAACTAAAGTTTCGAATAATATGTTAATAGAGTAGAGAAATAAGTTAGTAGATCAGACAAATAATTTTGAACAATAAGTTCATACTTTTTCAAAAACAATAGGTTAATAGTTTCGAACAATAGGTTAATAGATAAAAACAAATGAAAACATAAATCAAAATGATAAATTCGAAGAGTAATTTAATAGAGTAGACAAAGAATTTTAGTTTCGAACAATTTGTTAATTGTTTCAAACATTAGTATTAGAATATAGCACAATATGTAATTTAAAACAAAAATTGTATTTGACAGTGGCTAATTTTGCTTGAGCTCCTCCTTCGCCCATTCCTTTGCCTTTGTAATTACTTCATCCTTGAGCTTGTTTTCGTTGTTGCTTAATATTCTAGCACAATACTCAATTTATAATTTTTTCAACGCTTCATCCTATAAATATAATAACTGATAATATTAATTGATATATTATAGAGTATGTCATCATAACTAAAATTACATATGAAAAAATAACTTACATCATTGGGTTGGAATCCAATATCCCATTGCTCATCGCTCTGTCCTTGGTATGATTCCATATGCTTCATGATGTACACCACGCATTCATTTACGTTGGTGTTATCCCTCCATTTCATCCTCTTTATTAAGCCCTTAAATGTGGATACCATAGCATCATCACTTATCTTTTTATCCTTTAAAAATCTAGCGACGGCCTTCAACTTTATAATGTCAATTAAAATAATAGAGAATGGTTATTATAAGTATATAAGTGTAATACGAGACATTAGGTATAGGAAAATACTATTATTAACTTATAACAATTATATTAGCAATTAAGAACATTAAATATATATTATAGAACATTATCATTGTCTTGGGAAAGTGTTGGTATTTAGATGTAAACGTCACACCCTTCTCAAAAAATCTATTGTCAATCACCTCAACTGATTTACTTAAAAATTAAAGTAAAATGAGTAATAGTGCTCATAGGCACACACTGGGAAGAACACCTGAAATATAAATTAGAATATAAGAATTACTATTTATTACAATAAGAGAAAATTTATATCATATTTGTCATTAAAAAAAAATTCGTTGAAAATATTAAATTACATATCAATTGAACTTTCTCAAATGATTTTATTTGGGAGTGCCTCATTTCATCCTCAAGTCTAGATCTAAAGGCCTTGTATCTGTTTTCAAATTAATCATTCTCTTTGAAGTATGTATTACTGCAAAGAATTATCTATTGTGGAATATATATATATAAATATATATATATATATAATATTAGTATAGAAATACATTAGAAATTTACACATAGTTCACTTGAGCAAAAGAATTTGTTTTTCGCTTCAGGGCTTCTTCTTCTATTCATAACATTAAGAATATGTGCCCATGAATCAACTATATTATTCGTAATATAGTTGTTTTCTATAAGGGACAATATGTCATCCCTATTGATGAAATTCAATTCATCATTATATAAATCCTCACTTCATCCATGCAAAAATTAGACAACAATATGAAAGTTAGAACAATATATCATAACTTTTAGAACATTAGTAATTTATAGTTAGAACAATATATCACAAAGTTAGAACAATATATCATAAGTTTAGAACCTTTAATTTTATAGTTGAGAACAATATATCATAATGTTTAGAACATTTTATCATATGGAACATTAATCATACATTTTTAGAACATAAAATGTAGAATATAGAACATTATTTAGTCTACGTTCAAAATCAAGAACAATCAATAGAACACTACCATTTTTCTTAAGAACATTAAAGATAGAATTCATAACATTACTATTTGGGTCCATCAGAGAAGGCATATTCTGCAACCCTCCTTTGAGAAGTATTTAATTTTTTAGACACTTTCCCATGCTTAACCATGAATAGGGAGCGCAAGTACAAAAGAAGGTTTTGTCTTTTCTCACACTTTTGTGGAGGCTCTTCTTCACCTAAACTGATTTAGAATAAATTATTTAGAATTGACAATTAAGAAATATAAACACGCCTACGTAATAATGTACCCATCCTTTGCAATGCCTTTCACAATTTACTAAGTCAATTGATGTATATGCTCCTCCTATTCTTGATCTTCTATTTGGAGGTTTTGAGGATGAAAATGGGAGACATACTTCTTTGGGGGCTTAGGCAATTGGTGGGATGGTGGATTTTGGGGCAGTGGTAATAATGGTGGTAAAAGGGCAATAGGGGGGGGGGGGTGTGTGGCAATGTTAGGGATGATTTTGGGGGTAATGAATGTGATGGGGGGTGGGCAACGGTGGGGATTGGTTTGACAAGGGGTGGTAATGGTTTAGAGGGGGGATTGGTTCTGATGGTGGCAGTGGGGGGGGGGGGGGGGGGGGGGGGGATTGTGGCAATGGTATCGATGGTGGAAAATGGTGAGATGAGGAAAAAGGTTGGGATGGTTGTGTATCAGTGAAGATATTAAAACTAGGGGGAGTGAAAGATATTGGAACTATTGTATCTTTGAGTTTGTCCTTATGTTTACAATTTGTCTATGCTTTCCCTGAGCTCTGCTAAAAATGCTGGCTCATCAAGCAAATGTTAGTCTTGGCTAAGAATTGTTGGTCCCTTGTCCCCATCCTGGGTCATGGATGGTTTCTTTGATGTATACTTGTCCCAAATATTATCAATGAAAATGTTCATCTCTTCTTGAACTGAAGTTTCTTCAAATATTGCGCTAGCTTTGTCAATCAAAGTATACATCTCGTTGAAGTTTATAGCAATAGTCTTAGCCAACTTACCAAACCTTTCTAAATATACCTATAAAACAATGGGGTTTAGTAAAAGTATTAGAACAACAATTATATATCATAGAACAATAGTATAATCAAGTTAGTACAATAAACATTTAGTACATAAACCTATTTTATTATATAACAATAGGTATGTTATTTTGAACATTACATTTTTTATTTAGAACAATAGATCATACGTTTATAGCAACAGGTCATACCCTGTATGTTGTTTTGAACACTAGGGTCTTAATTTTATAACAGTAGGTATGTTGTTTTGAACAGTAAGTTTATTATTCAAAACAATATAACATACATTTATAACAATAATGTTACATTTTCAAACTATTATAACAGTTGGTATGTTATTTAGAACACTAAGTTAAGTATTAAGAATAACATGTCATACATTTATAACAATAGATGTGCAGTTATATAATATTATGTACAATAGCTATATAATATTAAGTGTAATAGGTTATATAATATTAAGTATAATATTAAGTACAATAGGTCATAATTACCAACATGTTTGCAGAGGCTTTAGATGTTGAAGGTTCATAATCATTTTCTTTTATGTTCATTATTCAAGCACAATTCCCTTTCCAAAGCCCCTCTTCATCTCAATCTTCATCCTAGACTGGATAAGATCCTTATTCCAAACAGAAATGAGAGGGAATAGTCTTGGTGGGTGAATATCTCCTCTTTGCAGTCTATCAAATTATGAAATCTGCATTTTAACAACAAGTTAATTGTTATTAGAATATTACTTTTATGTTTTAGAACAACATAGTATAACCATCAGAATATTATCAATTTATAAGTGTATTACCATAAAAAACGGTAGAGGTCCAGTAAAAAATGATGATCCTTCTTGCCATTCAGAAACTAAACGCAACATATGCTTGTAAGTGTAAGCACACCAATCAAAAGTGTGTATTTTGCTGATATCTTTGCAGCAATATAAAAATTTGAAGTTAATTGCTTGATTTGTTGTTGATCTAACTCAATAATTTATGGCAGCAGCAACAAAATTGACAAGAAACTCATTACACACATCAAATTTCTTTTGCTCTTCAATTACAGAAATTAGAGCTAAATTGTTAAGACTTCCATTTTTCAATCCAAACATATTCCTCCATTTTTGTAAGAAACCTTGGGCTTCTTCATCCTCGTCAATTTTCTCATTAATGAGCTGACCTCCAATGGGTAGTCCATATACTAGGCGAACATCATCTGCAATCACTAGTATCTCTCTACCTTGTGATAGTACTAATGTTGACCTATTCGGGTCAAAGTTATTGATCAACTCAGCCAAAAACTAGATTTATGTGAGTCTAAATCCAGGGTTAAAAATCCTCCAATGCCAATTCTTTGAATTGCTTCCTTGTGTTGTTCAGGAATGTCCTTTAAAACAACAGACATAAATTTCTTTAAGGGAACTCTCTAATTTAATACATTAAGATCATGAACATCCTTTCTTTTTTTCTCTTTACACTGTTTTAATGTCCAATTGTTTCCTTTTTTTCACAATTGATTTATCCATTTTTTTGTAGTTTTTCCTGACTTGGATGGACGATAAGTGCTTGTTCCTTTTTTTTCTTTTTCTTCAAAGGAACACTAAAAGTGATACAAGATATATAAGACAATAAATTATAATAAGAACAATTGGTAAAACATATAGTACAGTACATATACAAAATAGAACAATAGTATATAGTTTTTACAACACTAGCTTATAATTATAGCATAATATGATAACAAAATAGAACATTAGTTGTTATTTTTAGAGTACATTAATGCTCGAAACTAGAAGTAGAGTTTAGTACACGCGAATATAACAAACGTATAAAATAATTTAAAATCATAAAAAAATATATTTTAGAACATTAGGCTAAAGTAATATAACGTCATAAAAGAATATTTTGTAGGTTATTATAAAACAGTATAATAATGTGTCATGTTTGGTTCTTCTTTAGGACAATACTAAATGATTTTAGAACGATAAGTCACCAAAATAGAACAATAGGTTATAATATTCAGAACATTAATACTCGAAAATAGAAGTGGAGTTCAGTACACATGAATATAACAAACGTATAAATAATAGAACATTACATAATAATATTTTGAACATTAGACTAAATTTCAGAACATCATACAAAAATATTTTAATAAGAATAATTCATTTGATTTTTTAGAGTATATTTTGAGAAATTTAAAAATAAACCATACTTTTCGTTTTCTTCTATTTCTAAATCCACTAGGGGTAGTGAGAGTATAGGGGAAGTCTCTTCGTTAATCATTTGCCTGAAAAAAATTAAAGAATAATTAGAATTATATTATCATAATAGATTTTTTTGGGAAAAAATGAACAATAAACTTACAATAGGTTTTCAATGCTTTTCTTCTTGGATTCAATGGACTTTTGTACAGTGCTTACTTCTTCCATGGCATTTGTTGTCGTCTTCATTGGTACTGACACTAGAAAGTGAAAAATTTTGGAGGAAATTTTCAGTAGAAGATTTAGAATTTTTTTTCTTGGTAGTTTGATAAAGGAGATACTGACAGTTTGAAGGATTTGACAAGTTAGAGAAATTTATAAAGTCTAAAACTCTGAAATAGGAAGCTAAAAGATTGCAGCAGTTACTTTGGAGTGTTGCATTTTTTTAGGCACACTAAAAAATTAGAGGGAAACTTTCTTTTTTTTAATTTTTTTTGAAAATGTGGGAACTTTTGCAGTTATTGCGTTGTTTTAGCAGAAAATTTTTAGAACGGTATGACATTCTTATTCGACAGCGAGTGATATATTTTTGAACCTTAATGTTCTAAATAGTATACTTATTGTTCTAAATAATAAATATACATGGTAAATTCTTACTTTGACAACGATGGATCTATTTTTCAAGCTTTAATGTTCTAAATATTATAACTAATGTTCTTAGTTAATATATATATGTGGCTTAATAGAAAATTTTTAGAACAGTATGACATTCTTATTCGACAACGAGTGATATATTTTTGAGCCTTAATGTTATAAATAATATAATTATTGTTCTAAATAATATAAATAGTAGCCTTAATGTTATAAATAGTATACTTTAACAACGATGGATCTATTTTTCAAGCTTTAATGTTATAAATATTATAACTAATGTTTTAGTTAATATATGTGGCTTAATATTATAAATAATATTCTAAATATTATTACTAATGTCATAGAATGAGTAAACCAATAAACGAGTCACATACAATATCAGCTTTTGACCAAGAACATTAGTTATTCTCAAGTGTTGAAATATAGAGACATACATTAGTTATAATATTTGGTATATTAATGTTCTATTATTACTTAAAATTCCATAAATTCTCAAGTGTTGAAATAAGCAATAAAAATTTTGAACTTCATATAAAACATTACGTTGAACAATAAGATACAAAAATACGAACAACTACATATACATTTAGAACATTAGATTGGTTAACTAGAATAACTACAAGTAATAATAACCATCGAACAAAAGGCTATATATTTAAGCTAACATATCGAACAACTTCATATGGATTTCGAACTGTAGACCAGCATATTAAGTACAACAATAATTTATACAAGGCTTGTTACAACATTCAGATGAACGAAGTATAAGTTTAGAACAAATAAATAAATATTTTGAACAATAGTACATTAACAAATAAATAAATATGTTGAACAATAGTATATCGAATAAATGGTTTTATAATTAGAACAATAGCTTATTACATTTACAGCATGTATGATATCTATGTGCATATTACATTTACGATGAACGAAAGTTTAGAACAAGTGATTATGATATTATAACAATAGGATACCAAATATAGAACAATAACTATGTTAATTATAATAAATTTAAATAATAATAACCACCGACAGAAGAGCTTTATATTTATAACAATTACCTAAAAATTCCTTACTGTATTTTCTATATTAAAAATATGGAAGTTTTAGACAAAAAAATTTTAAAAATTAAAATTCCGAAATTTGATTTGACCAGAATTGATACTGGTTGCAAAAATGAAGGAAAATTTAAAACATAGATTAAAGTTGTATTTAATACGCTTTTTAGTTATTAATAATTGACCAAATATTACATTTATACCATTTGAAAATCAATACATCTTAGCCGTTAGATTTCTTATTTTAAGGGCCGAAGATGGGTTCTTATATGCAAGCAGTTATATATATTAATCGAGACCCGAAATAACATTAATATTATGTCCAAAATATGATCATAAATTTTGACATATATTTCACTATAACTAAATATAAGCCTATCTAAAAAAGCCATAAACATTATTTCAAATCAAATATGTGCAATTAATACCTATAAGCCTAAAAAAATAAACGATAACCCTAGATTTAATGGTAGATATATATATACATATATATATATAGCGAAAGCTAATTTGATGCCGAAACTTATTATCATTGCTTCTCCGTTGCGCACTTGTCATTTTTAACTTTCAAAACAAATAAAAAGGAAGTGATCATTTAAGTAAAAAAATTTAAAATAAGAGGAGAATGTATATATCGTATCAAATGAATAGAAAATACGCCTTGAAATTCGTTTATGTCTCACTACAAAAATTAAAAAAACATGACCAAAACTAGATTTTCAAGTTCCTCTAATAATGCCAATTGGATTTTAAAACAATACATCATGTTCTCCTCAAATACAGACATTTTCAAAAATTCCGGCAGAGCCTCCTTTGTATATATTATTGACTATTTTTATTTTAAAATTTGATTTCAAACCTATTTGCAATCACAAATCAATTACAAACAACTAAATAATGCCATACCATGTTAATGTTGTTGTGGTTAGCGCTAGCCAAACAGTCCCATCCTCTAATTTCAGACAATCATTCACATAAACCATTATATAATTAAAAGTTTTGTAAAATAGTGATTGTGTAGTATTAGATGGAAAATCCTTCTCATATTTTAATCTAATCCTATAAGAGAGAAAATGAGTATAGAATAAATATCAAAGGGTTTACAGCTTCCAAGACTGATTGTGTAGCATCAAGCATTTCTTTTAAAGCATCTCCAATACAAACTTTTCCTAGAACTTCAGCAAATTGTCCCATTATAGTTTTAAACATGAATTTAGTCTCTAGAATTTGGGCTTTTAGAATTTCATTTTCCTTTGACACTGCTTTCATTCTTATCTCCGACAATACTTGCACTGGCCTCTTTCGAATTTGTCCAGACCTTTCCTTTCTCAACACACCTTTGACCTCATAAATATCGCCCTTTCGTACTCCAAATCCATAACCTATAAGACGTTCTGGAGTGTCTGAACCATACATAGTGTGCTCAAGGGCTTTATCCTCAAGTTCTTGCTGAGACTTTGAAGGATGAACTTGCCTTAATGTTTCCAACTTAGCATGTATATCCTCTTGCACATACAAACAATTATAGAAAAAATAGAACTACAAGAGTAGAAAATCAATTGCTATGTAGCTAGGATTGGGTTAAGCAATGAATAATTTGTGAAGTTTTGTGCAAGTTAAATAAATCATAGGAGTGTGCACATCAATTGCTACTATTCAATGGAGATGTACCATTACCCGCCTTATCTACCACTTATTACTCCATCCTAGATCAGTTTTGCATTACTACAATCTAAAAGAACACCATTCATAATTCTTTACCATGCACATCTTTCTATAAGTAATAATGTAAGAATTTTAAGGAAAATGTCATTATATATAATTAAGGGCATGCTAGAAGTTGGAGAACATAGAAAAAACAACATGATTCTTACATAATCAGCTTATTGGTTTGCAAAGCTATTAGAACCAGTTCTATGGAACTGATTTTGTGAGGCTCGAGCTTCTTTTCCAGAAATTGATAGTTTTTGGTTCAATAAGATTTGTTAAGAAAACTACTAAAGATCATAAAATTGAGGTAGAAGGAAAAAGTACATTTGATGTGACATCAATAAAGAAAAAAGATCCGTGTACTTACTTTTCCTTTCTCGAAATCCCAATACCTTACTAACTTGCACCAATTATTAATTACTACTAATTCCATGTGGCACACCATTACACATCTCATCAATTGTCTTCTCATCAGGTTTCTAGTATGCTTGCTTCAAATCATATTTATATTGCCTCCAACATTTACTAGTACTCTTCAAGGTTTGATTGTCATAGTCCACACCATTGGGAATCACAAATCGATCCTTGAGGAAAAAAGACACAAAAGATTCAAGATAATAAGTCACAAACCTTATATAATAAAAGGGGAAAAAGATGATAATGACACCATGCACAATAAAACGATGAAAAAAACAAATACGCAAAGAAACCAATATTTTTACGTACTCTAATCTCTTTAATAATCCTAGATTTCAAATACTTGTCAACTTTATGCCAATCCACTTCTTCAACCAGACAAAAGTCCTCCACCTTTGCAATACTACCAATGAATCTAACCAATATTTGCCCACCTTTCCTAAGAGGATGGTACAAGTCATTGAATTCAACAAAGTACCTTACGCTATTGTTACTCTAGACATCAATTGGTTTTATTGAACCTCTCAGTAGCACAATATTCTCCTTAGCATCTGCATTGAAAAGTATAAATAGAAAAACATTATCAATGGTCATGAAATAATAAAATGGAAAAAGTATAATGATAAAATAAACTTACCAATGGTCATAACCTCCTATTTGTCATCAAATTCAACATTTGAAGGCCAATTAGGAAGTGACTTTACCCATAGAGACTTTGGTGTTTTTGATTTATCTTCTCGTTCTCCTACTCTTTTTCTCTATTTGGTTAGGAGTACCACCAAGTCCTTCTAATCCACTTTTCCCTAAGTTCTTCACAATATCTTTGGAACATTGGGGCAAGGTATGTAAGGAATGATTTGGTGGTGGGCATGAAGAAAGAGAGGAAGTATAAGGGTGTGTAAGTGAAAGCTTAGGCAGAATTGTACTTATGACCTTAGGGAACTCTTTAGTTTGTGGAGAGAGTGCATATGATATTGTTCCGGTAGGTTGCTTTTTCTATATACCTTCTATTTTGTTAATAGTAGGTGTGGCCTGTGTACTTTTTATAGAATTTGAAGATAGAGGTACAAAAGGCCCATATTGAAAACTTGCCTTAGGAGCCACATAATTTGATGGAATAGTGTACCTTTTTATCAACGGTTGTGCATCATCAGTCAATGGTGTTGTACTTGCATTAGCCACAACTCTCTTTCTCTTGCTTGGATAAGTCATCTTTCACTACAAGAATAGTCATAATCTTATATTAAATTAAGATGTGTAGAAAAAAAAGACTATGAAACAATATACAGAATGGCATAATCTTTGTTAAAATCGAATCTTCATGTATGATAAAATTGATACAAAAACCACAGCAAAAAAACGGTTAAGCATGAAGTCTAACAAAGATGACATCCATACAAAAATGCATGAAAAAACCAGCCTACCATAAGATTATATCTATATAGTATATAACACTTCTTAAACACAAAACCCAATAATCTTTAATGGTTACATAGTTTAAGGCTCATCATCAGGTATATTAAACAAGTCCCTAGGCTTAGTCTTAATTCATGAAGCCATCCTTTTTGCATCTTATCCTCAACATAGAATACTTATTTTGCTTGAGATGAGAAAACAAATGGATCATCATACAAATTTTGACCTGTGTGCATCAACTTCGAAAAATTGACACGAACACTACCATTTGGGTATGTTTTGTAACCCCTACATATATCAACCCAGTCACAACAAAACATTAAAACTTTGAAAGCACCACAATAGTTAAATTCAACTATTGATTTGAGTTTTCCATCATATTCTTGGCCATCGGCTTCCACCATAACTCCAAAATTTTGTGTCATTCAAAATCGCTCACGATCCGTGATATCAAATTTATAGCCATTGATGATGACACCATTCATCCTTTTACGCAATCACTTACACCACCAGCTAAGGCTATGCGTAGCTTTCCTTTTTCAGTACTATCATCGAGGTTGCGAGTCTTTACTTCAAAAAAAAATTAAACTTAAAAACCATTTAATAATAAAATAAACTAGATCCAAATTTCATAGCATCTACCTGGTTTTGCAGCCAATTAGCAAACTCATAAACTAATCCACTGATTTTTGAGATTTTCATCTACTTGAATTCCTTTAGATTGAGTCTCTTACCATTTTAGGACAACGAATTCACTTTAAAGATTAAAAACTTGGTTAACAAAAATTTTGAATATTTATATTCTTATAATAAAATTAAAAATATATAACCGTTAAATTTACTTACTTAATAGTTGGTTTCAACTCATCTGAATGAATAAATACTTAGCGATGTGCTTGCTTTAAACTTTTATCATCAAAACGAATATTTTCCTTCGTTCCAATCACATGACAACCTGAGTTATACAAGTATGTATGGAAATATGGAACACCATCTTCATTCCTTTTAGGTCTAGTAAATATGGTCTCAACACCTTCTAAATATCTCGAATAAAATGCAATTATCTCCCATAAGAGGTATCCTTGAGCAATAGACCTCTCGGGATGGGCCTTATTCCTTACTTGAGTTTTAAAAAGGATAAGTACCTTCATATAAACAAGGTTGTTAATTTTAAATAAAAAATGTGTTATCTTTTAAAAAAAATAATAACACAAAAGGAATAAAAGAAATAGAGGTTGAAGCTATATACTTCTCAATAGGATACATACATCAATAATTCACAGGTTAACCAAGCTTAACTTCTTCCACTAATTGTGAAAATTGTTGGTAGAAACTCTTTCTCCATCATACAAAGAGTCAATACAATTTTTGATTGAATGGTATTCAAGTCTTTTTTTCAATAGAAGTCGCACAAAGCTTCTTAAAGAAGTCAGACAAATCCTCAAGCAAATCAAATTACTCGTGTAGCATTTGATGCTCTTAAAGAAACAGCAAGGATATTTTGCATAAGGACATGATTGTTATGGATTTTAATATTAATAAGTTTTTGTTGCTTCATGCTTACACACCTTTGGAAATTAGGTCCATATCCATCAGGAACTTTAATCTTTTGTAAAACTCTTAGAAATCGCTCTTTCTCTTCCGTTGACATGGTGTATGAAGCTGGAGGTATGTATTTGTGTGCTCAATTTGTATGAGATTGAGGCCAAAGATGAGGTTTTATCCCCTTTGCCTTCAGTGCTAATCTAGCATTCTTGTCATCTTTACCCTTATCCGTTTCTAGAAGAGTTCCAAACAATATATCACACACATTCTTTTCAATATGCATAAAATCTAGATTATGTCTCAAAAGATTATGTTCCTAATATACCAATTCAAAAACCCACTTTTCTTATTCCAATGAACAACATTATTACCATCATCCCCACTAGGAACATCATCACTTTCTATAAATGATGTGTTGGCATGTGGTTTTTTTCTTTTCTTAGAATATTTTTTCGGTTTTTCATAAACATAATTAACCTCTTCTTGTTGTTTCAAATGGTCTGTTCCAGTTGCCAAAATTGGAGGAAGACCATATTCCACGTTACCATCAAATAAATTTGCTTGAGAGTGAAAAGGGTGATCAATTGGTAACCATTTTCAAGCACAAGGCCGGATAGCAAATCTTATTACCAAACATATATGAATAGGTATGATTACCACACCAAGGGAAAGCTATGTAACCTTTTGTACTCCAACCCGACAACATGGCATATGTCGAGAAGTCATTTATAGTGGAATGTAAGGCAACTCAAAGCATAAAACTATTTTCACTATAAGCATCAACTGCATCTACACCATCCTATAACAAATTTAATTCATGAATTAGTGGTTGTAAGTACACATCAATATCAATCCTAGGACCATGTTTTATAAGCAACGAAAGAATAAATGAGGATGGTTTCATACAAAGCCATGGTGGTAAATTGTAAGGGATTAAGACCACAGACCATGTACTATAGTTGGTATATATTAAACGGTAAGGATTAAACCCATCACTTGCAAGCCTTAACCTAACACTAGGAGGATCATTAGAGAATTCACAATATCTTTAATCAAAAGTTTTCCAAGCCTCGCCATTTGCTGGATGCTTCAACACATTGCTATTATCCTTGCAATTATCATAATGCCATGTCATGACTTTTGTAGTTTTTAAGGACATGTAAAGTCTCTTTAGCCTAGGATTAAGAGGAAAATACCGCATTAATTTAGCTGCTTCACCTTTCTTACCTACCTCTTTACCTGTGACCACCTTCCATCTTGTTGTATGGCAAATATGACACTCAACTTGATTTGTAAATTCACCCTAGTATAACATACAATCATTAGGATAAGCATCAGTTTTCCCATATCTTGACCCCAAATTATAAATTATCTTCTTCCCTTCATAATAGGATGATGGAAGCTCATTGATTTGAGGATATGCATCTAAGAGAAGTTCTAGCAACTTAGTAAAAGACTCGGTTGACCAATGGAACATACAGTTAATGTGAAACAAGTGCAACAAAAATGATAGCTTTGAAAAAGTAGTACAACCCTCATATAGACACAAATTAGAAGCTTCCATGAGCCTTTCATACTTAGACTCTTCTTCACTGGCATCGGTCGATGGAAGTTCACCATCTACCTCATATCGAAAATCAAACTCCTCATGCTTGTCATAACCTTCCTTTTCAAAACATGGTACATTTAATGGCTGGTCTTTGGGTTCATAATTAGATTGTGGAATGTCAACCCCAAAAGCCTCTCTTAGCATCCTCCCATATCATCTCGACCTATTACCATTGCATGGTCACTAGAAGGCTCTAAAATAGTGCTTCTTTCATCTCTATGATGGAAAACCCAATCTCTATAGTTCTTATAAAAACCATTAAACAAAATATGTCCTCCTACTTTATATATAGAAAACCATCTCTTTAACTTGCACTTATTACATGGGTATCAAGTATTTCCTTCTACATGAGTCTCCTTAGCAAGCTCTAAGAATTTCATGCAACCATTATGATAAGCGAGGTTTCCTTTTGTTAAATCAATCCAACTAATATCCATATCTATAAACAATAACTATAGATTAAATATTATGTCACATGAAAACTTACTAGATTAACTTTATAAACCACGTAAAATTCACCACGAACAACAAACGTATTATCAAGGTTAGCATTCAATACGTGTTAAAAAAATAGAACATACTTGTTAAAAAGATTATACTTAAATGTTATGATTGGATTTACCAGAGTGCATATACATTTAAAAGATTATACTTAAATATTTGACTAGGTATTCAACTAGGTATTAAAATGTGCAACCTGGCCTCCAAACAAAACAAAAGATACCCCCCAAAATGAAAAGAAAAAACATACCCCCACCTCACTACAAGTATACTACCAAAACAAGATAATCAAAACCATGGACTAGCCTAACCTTGCCTGCTAGCCGTGCTTAATTATCTTAATTGGACATTTCTCAAGATGATGAAACAACAAAATCCAATTTAACAAGTCATCAAGCAATTAAATTAGCCTGGCTCTTAATCCTAGCCTTCCTTAGGAGTAAGTTAGCCTGGTAGATTGGGCACGAAGTGCAGTCAAAAAGGGAAACAATTGTCACATCAAGGGAACAATAAACCCAGAATGCTTGAAGAAATTTGTGGATACTGCTTTTGAGTATACTGCCTAAAGGAATTTCTGGATACTACTTTAATCAATGACTATAGATGAACAATGGAGGATCCCAATTCAATAAAACAAAATTAAAAAAAAAGCTACCAATTATTAAAACTTTCAAGGAAAACTAATTGGGAATCCTATGATCCTTCTTCAGTTCACTCGGCTCTAGATCCAACAATCCAATATTGTTGGATCAAAACTTTAAAGTGCAAACTACTCTGTAATTAAAAAGCCAAAAAAAAAAAACTTGAACTTAATTAGGCAAGTATTTGGTTTTCTTTGCATTAAGCCAAGCATAAAAGGGCATTCATCGTATTGAATATTCTCCTTCCTAAACTTTAAGAGTTTACATGGTTATTAATACTCATTAACTTTATTTATATATTAACTCTATGATAGTTATGTATGTTTGTTTTTTCCCTCGCAAAACTAGAAAACTACAAAATGATTAAAGTATATGATTATAATGTTGTATACTTACGTATATACAAGTATAACAATTTTGTTCATAAATATTAAAATATATCCATATATATAATTATTGACTTGATTTAATATATTAGCTAATACTCCCTCATTTCCTATTCATTTGCCCCATTTATATAAACCTACTATATAAATTTTTAGTTAGGATAATTAACGAGAGATAAATTTGATAGAACCATATATTATTGTTATTTAATTAAAGTTAGTTAATTAGTGTTCTAATATTATTCAAAAAGAAAATAAAGTAATTTTTTAAAGACAACTCAAAAATAAAATATAGAGCCATTTTTTTGACGGAAGGAATCTTATATTATTCTTTAGGAAACACATGAAAGTGAAGCCTCCAAAATCTAACCGGAGGCCTTTTGTTGCTTCGGGTGAAAAAAATCCAAATACTTTGCTTTGGGTAACTAGATAATTGTAGGTTTGGATTAAAAAAATTTAAGTCAAGTAGATTCGGGTTAAAAAAAATGGATAAACATGCATAACTGTTTTTACCTAACAATAACTGTTAACTTTATTAATTACCTATCAAATCTTTTTATTCTTCAATTTCTGTTGTCACCCAACCACTCCCTCAAAACAAAAATTATCTAAGACTATATCCGTCAAATTATCATTCACATAGCTTTCCCCTTTATCAGTTCTCACCATCAGCCCCAATAAGTTAACTGTTCTTATGTTTTTCCCGTTTAATTTCTTCGATTGATCCATGTGTTTTTATATGTCTAATTGATTCAATTCTTAAATTTGAATTGGTTTTTCAATATTAAAATTTAGGAAAACCCCGAGTGAATTTTTTTTGTTTGGGTTTTATATTTGTTGAGACGTATTTGATGTGTAATCTTATTATATTATTTAGGAGTAAGAATGAAAGAGGCCTCCAAATTGCAATATGTGGCTTTTCGTTGCTTCGAGTGAAAAAATAAGAAAAATTACAAAAACTAGCTTCGGGTGAAATAATAAAAAAAAATGATATACATTGGGTAATTATATCAGTGACCCTAATAATATAATAGGATTAGATCATTTTGATAAATAAATAAATAAATAACCACCATCAACAATCACGAGTAGCTTTTGGGTGAAAAAAAATTAAATTAGAAAAATAATAACTAAAATTAAAAAACAAGACCGCCTGACATTTCATGATAACCATCTATGATATTTTTCATGACAAATCTAAATAAATTTTTGAAAAAATCCAACAAAAACTACAAATAAATGTATCTCAAATTCTCTCCAATAAAGTGAATGAGAAGCGGTGGTTGACGGAGACACTCAAGTTTTGGTACATCATTCTTGAATTTAATTTTCTAATCCCAAATTTATTTAATTTTATTAAATATAGTATAATTTCAATTTGAAAAAGTTTTAAAGAAATAAGATACGATTTTATTGACGAAATTTTTTAGAGAAAATGACATCATAAAAAATTAAATATTTGTACAAATATAATAGAATAAATATATAAGGTCTAATTATATTTGTAAATTATATTTTGAATACCTATATGAATATATAACTATATTATATTTTTCATTAATTGTAATATTTTTAATTTTACTTTTTTGTTACAGGTTGTCTAAAACGTAATATAATTTAAAATATTATTTTAATGTCAATTATCAAACTATTTCGAATAGTTAATAAAAATATATTAAATTCATACTTCTACAAGTTTTCCGTGCATTGACACGAGCATATACCATTACTATGTAATTTAGATGCTCAATGAAAATCTAAAAATTTATTTATAAAAAAATATATAAAGTCATGCACCCAACCTCGTCACTATAATTTTTAATCTTGTACAATACACTTTGACCTTAAATCCACAATGTGACCAGACGTAGCTTTCAAAGCTTTCAAGGAATCTAGATCTTTTATGTTGTCTTCCTTCCTCATATCTGAACCCCAAGCAGCATTACTTGTCTGGTAGAAAAAGAAAAAAAAAAAATCTAAAGATTCTTCATTTCCACTAATATCCACCACTTATGTACCACGTGTTTCATCCTGTCCCTTAATTCTCTAGCACATTCCTTCATTTTTTACTATTACTATTACTATCATTATTATTAATTACCGCTCGCTTTATTTTTTTTCTTCTTACCTACTTTTTGCACAAATTCAAATTCAAATGCAAATTTTAAATTGAAATATGTTTAATTGTGAATTTGTAAAAAATTAAAAAAAATTATATTTAAAAAATATATCAAGACAAATCTATCAACATCTCAAATGAATATATAATTTTTTTTTATTTAAAATAGAAAAAATTATAGTAAAAAATTAACTCTAAAATCTAAAATAGTTAAATTGAAAGGAAAAAAAAAAAAAAGAGTACTAATTATTAAAACCCAATATAATG
This sequence comes from Dysphania ambrosioides, assembly GCA_026401315.1. NCBI lineage: Eukaryota > Viridiplantae > Streptophyta > Magnoliopsida > Caryophyllales > Amaranthaceae > Dysphania > Dysphania ambrosioides. The sequence continues at coordinate 20,162,924 of CM048666.1, forward strand.
TATGAAATATTTCTAATGCTATACTCCCTCCATTATTTTTTGTTTTTCCTATTTTTCTCATCCGAAAATTTCAAAATGTTATTCTCATTTAAAATCATTCTATTTTACTTTAATATTATGATTGGTTGAAAATTTTTTATGAACGTCACTATTCTTGTGATATGTAGCCCATTAATTGATCTTTTAATTGTTTAATATAATGTAATTTGCCAATAATATTGAATATTATCTTGATTTCTTCCCTAATTTCAAATGAGAAGAAAAAAAAGAACAGAGTGAGTAATACTTTTGAATATAACACATTATTTAGACACAAACTTGAGTTTTAGTAGCTCAAATTTTCCATTTATGAAAATTACAAAAAGTCGATATTTTGAAAATATAGACAAAATTAATCTGACAATTCTGTAAAAAGCAAACTATATATTATTATTATTTAAATATATATTTTTATTTAAATATACTTATAAAGATGACAAAACATTAGTGTAAAAAATCAAACCGGATAAAATAAAATTTCTTATAAAACATGATTTTGACATATATATATTCAAATTAGTACCATATCAAGAAAAATTTTAAGTTAATTCATGCGAGTACTACGTTACATTAATACTGTCCTCAATTTTACCCCAAAATATCTCCCTCTATTGAAGATCAATTGATATAAAATTCTGAATATCCTTAGCTTTCCTTTCCATTTCTTCGAGTTTCGGTGCATTCACTGAACCCAACCAACACACCCAAAAAACTCATCACCAAAGACAAATTAAAAAAGCATCTTCTTCATCACACTTTTATCTTGATTTCTTCTCAGTCTCACTCCTAGGGTTCCCAAAGAGATGAAGATTCAGTGTAACGTGTGTGAGACAGCGGAGGCGACGGTGCTGTGCTGCGCGGACGAGGCGGCGTTATGCCATGACTGCGATGAGAAGGTTCATGCGGCTAATAAGCTTGCTAGCAAGCATCAGCGCGTGTCTCTTCAGCACTCTTCGTCTCACATGCCTAAATGCGATATTTGCCAGGTTTTTTCTTAAGCTGATGATTTGATTATTAGTTTGTTCTGTGATTAAGGTCAGAGGAGAGAGAGAGAGACTTGGCTTTTGAAAGTACATGAATTAGTACTAATCAGGATTATTAAAATTATTACAGAGCGTCTTTGGAGCTAAACATTGACCTACTTTGACGCTTAATTAGGTACTGTTTTGTTAATTAAAGGTTAAATGGTGATTATTTCTACAATTAGTGATTAATGTGTCCAGTTGTCGACTCGGGTATTTTTAGTTTAATATAGAATTCTAGGATCTGTATAGTTGTAGGAGTGTTGAGGATCCGACATGGGTACTTGAGATGCAAGGACGACTCCTATTGGCCAGCGTGTCTCTTAGACGATATTTAAGAATGTCGTTTTGAAAAGTTAGTTGCGATGCAGAATTGTGGAAACTTTAACTGGAATTCGGTTGCTTATAGTTTTGGCATCTACGAGCGTCGTCAATATGATGGATTGATGTCCATTTTTCGTTACGAATTGTATGCACTCTAACAAACTGATAGTCAGGGCCTTCAAATTTGAAGGGGTCTCAAAATTCAGATATATTTATATTAGTTTTGTATAATAATATAAAATTGTAGTTGGAATAATGGTTTGAATACTTATGCTAGCCTTTACTCCGATAATTTTCTTATATTTTGGGAAATAAAGTGGACTTATTTAATTTATTTAATAGATGACCTAATTTTGAGAAGTTAAACAAGACCCATAAATAATATGCAATTGTCACCTGCCTGCTTATAGAATAATTATTTCCGATTGCAACATTTGCCTGTTGTGCTTATGGAAGGAATATAATACAACATATGAAGTACAGAGTATATGTTATGAAATATCTTATGGACATTGAAATTACTTTTTACAATGACTATATTGGTATTATGATAATAATAGATAATATATTTAGGACTAGCTGTGATACATTGTTTTTGTGTACACTTTGGTAGTGCTGAAGTTTGATTTTGCAGCTTTAGCATATATGATTTGCAAATAATTGTTTGCACCTCTGAATTTACTCAAATTTCCAAGTCATGCTGTGGATAATTTTGCAGGATACAGCTGGCTTCTTCTTTTGCCTTGAAGATCGAGCTTTACTTTGCAGGAATTGTGATATTGCCATCCACACTGCAAATGCCTTTGTTTCAGGGCATCAAAGATTTCTGTTGACTGGAGTAAAAGTCGGGCTTGAGCCTGCAGAACCTGGCTCTTCTTCCTCTGGAGGGAAAAGTCATTCTGGGGAGAAAGCTTCGGATGCTGAAAATCGTACTGTACAAAAGAGGAGGGCTCCTACATCGACCACCAGCGAATGTATGAGGGCTGATCCTGCTCAAACAGGAGTTGAGGTAATTATGCCCTCTAAGAGGAGCATGACAAAGCTGGTGTCAAGTGAATTTCCCAAAGTTCAACCTGTCCAAAGTGGCTCTCTAGAGGACATTACTCAGTCTAGGATGACCATTGCTGGTGGTTCTGCAGCAGGAACCCTTCCCCAGTGGCCCATGGATGAATTCCTTGGACTGAATGACTACCAATTAAATTGTGGTTTTTCCGAGAATGGATCATCAAAGGTATGCTGATATTTTACTATTTTTTATATATCACAAGGGTTTCCACTGATCCAATGGATATGAGGTTTATGACATAACGTAGTTGCTTGATCATAAATCTGGTTTCCATCATGCTGAATGAGTAAATGGCATACCATATGCATCCTCTTGTGGTATTATTTGGTTTTTTAATCACTGACAAACTAATGACTAGACATAGTGGTACACTTTTAGTCTTATTTGCCAAGGCTGAAGGGTGTTGTCACAACGCCTAGGGTTTCTCCAATTGTGTACCCCTTTTTAAGAGATTTTTGTTTTCTCTTCTTCACCATATCTCCTAAACTTACCAATCAAACAAAGATTACTAAATGGTGGTCAGTGTATAATTTGGGGCTTTCCCCTCCCTCATCCAGAAGATAGATCCCTGGAGAGAGCTCCTCTTCCTAGAATTCTCTCAAGATCCCTTGAAGAGCCCCTTGAAATCCCAGCTACATGATCCTAAATGTCTAAAACAATGACCTTGTATGAAAAGTTTAAAACTACTTGTTTCAAATTTTTCTTTTGAGTAGCGAACTTCTGTTAACTATTTAATTCTTCTTCATTTTGTAACTCTCGAACACTTCCTTTAATTTCCAATGCTCCTATCACTCAATTCCACTATAATTGATCATCCAAGTAACAAATTGATTTTGGAGGAGGTTTGAATATCTGATTTGTTAGGTCAACTATAGGTAATCGTCCTTTTTCATAATTGTCATTGCACATCAATTATCTGCTAGGTAGTTTAATTTAGGAAAATTGGAAATTGTATTTGGGAGTTTTGAGTGATTATATACTCAGGAAATTGAGGTAAAGACAAACTCTACTCATTTTTCCATTACTCTTATGCTGGCCCTTTTTTGCCCAAAACGATGTCCATTATCAGAAAGTTCCAGTATAGTGTGTGAGAAAGTTTGATGATATGGAGTGAGAATGAGTATAAAATTGGAGAGAGGGACGGAGATAGATCAATGATGATTTGATTTTTGATTCTTTTAGTCTTAGTTCATCACAAGAGTCACTCGTTTGTTAATTCCTAAGGGTTCTAAATCTGATTTGTGGTTTCACTCACCAAATCTATCAATTTATGAGGGGTTTTGAGGATGGATGAATTAGCTTCACTCGCTAACCTCACTTTGAATCATGTTTTACACGCCTAAAACAGTAAAACCGAGAATTATATGTTTGACTTCACTCTTCAAACACAAGACGAAATGTGGAAAATATTCGTTTCAAATTGTAAAGCTTAAAACCTGAAAATTCAACACACAAAAACTGATTATATTGATGGATGTTTTGGCCTTTATATAGGCATTACAAATAACCTTGAAAACAAAATCACCAACTAATAGGTTTAGAATTCTAAACTAATCAGAAATTAAATCAAAGCTAAATTAAGTCCTACTTTGACTTAGGAAAGTTCAACAAATCCAATTCCTATTAGAATTAGGGAAGTTAAATAATACCTACTCCTATTAGGATTCCTAAAGCAAAATATACTTAAAGTATGAAAAAATTTATCCCAAGTAGGATAATAAAAACTTGTAAGACAAATCCTACTAGAATTAGGAAAACTAGTAGAATTCTACATGAACTAGGATTCCTACATGAAGGAATACCATGCGGGAATCTGCATCAAATGATAATGCATTGGAGGAAGACAAATATTGGGGACAGAGATTATTTTTGATGGTTGAAAAGAGAATGAAGAAAAATGGAGTGAAATGAATGAGAGGACAAAACATAGGGAGGTAGTATAAAACTGAGGAGTAGATTAGTTAATTCATGATCAGAAAATGAAGGGAAAGGGGTGATGTGGACCCTTCTAATGGAAGTATGTATTTTTTTAAATCAATTATTTTTAGGTGGTTGTTTTCTAAACTTGACAAGTATTACCCAGTTCACAAAAATTTACTGGTCACTACACCATTGCAGCTAGCAGGTTCTGACATCGTGATCTCTGTTCTGCTTTCTTTCAAGGAAGGTTTTCAGGACAAGAGTTCGTCACATGCTTTGCTGCAGCGAACATAACAAGAAAGACATGAACTTAGCCAAAATATCACTTCAACATACATGACAGACTGGAAAACGTTTTTGCTACGAACTACAACCATAATCAGATGCACAATCCTTGACAAGGGAATTTCTCTGTATTCTATATCTCTTTCCAGATTTTTGTTTCATAAAACACTAGCTATTTCAGTTAGGGGTTGTACTAGCTATGAACCTCATCTTATTGTTTGTGTTTTTTCCAATGCTGACATTGAGTTAGACTTCATCATCAATGTTCCCTGGAGCTCTGCTAAAATCCAGGCCATAAAGAATCTTCGTCCAATCATGCAGTCACAGGAGAGGAGGAAATAACTGCTCCTTAGATTCCGTATCCTAACCACAATAAGCATTGTGCATTTAAGTGAAACCCCTTTTGGAATTCTGGCTTTGGTAGCAAGCTTGTTATCCAAGATCAACCACAAAAATAACCTGCATAAACAAGTACTACATTTGTATGAAATTTACTAAGCTTCAATGTAGAAGACTGAACTCCCGCCTTGTTAGTGAGATTTTTTGTTTCCATCCTGGATGCTGGCCTTGAGAATTCCATTGATCAAATGTTGATGTTTCTAATGATAGCTATATATTGGGTCTATTGCATTTGAAGAAACTTTTTAATGACAAATGAGATGTACCTATAACCTATTTTCTGAAACTGAGAGCCAATAATAATTTGAGCAATATCAGCCTTATACTATAAAGAAACAAATCAATACATCCGAGCCACCTGATACATCCGGCAAACACAAATTATCCTTGACAACTTGAGATCTTTTTTGGGTTACCCTGCTTTGTAACTTTCTTGTGTACGCTAACCATGGGTTGTTTTTGGCTGGTGGCATTATATATGTTAAGTTTGTAGAATTCAATTCAAAAATCCTTTATTTTGGTCTTCTTCTTGGACATTTGCTTGAGGCTTGACTTTGTCCTGCCTGACTAACACTCTGAGACTGGCATGTCATTGTACTCTTGATTCCCTTCATTCATCGAATCTTTCTCAATGTTTGACAGGCTGATAGTGGCAAGCTTGGAGAGTCTGACTACTCTTCATTCCTGAGGTCCATAGAAGATGATTTGGACAGCGATGATAGGTTGGGCCAGGTTCCAGATGTTTCATGGACAGTACCGCAGATGCCATCACCTCCCACTGCATCAGGGATGTACTGGCCTAAAACATCTCAACACTTGGTTGATAATACTGTGTTTGTGCCTGACATAAGTTGGCCTCAGCAGCCGATTTATTACCAGTAAGCGTGTTGTTGGTAAATGAAGAAAGGCAGTTCTAGCCTTATCTTTAGGCCTTACTATTCATATTAAGCCAGTGCTCTTAGGCGTTTAGGTATCAACATAGTTTAGCTGTTCTTGTGTTCCTACTCATGTATTAGGGTTTTATTAATTTTTTGATGAATATCCGACGATGGTTAGGACTTTACCATAAATTGCATCTGTATCACAATTTAAGGAAAAAAAACTACAATAAAAACAGTGTATTTGAAGTCTGAAAAGTAAATAGGTCAAGACTGGAAAGACCTGCTATTATTTGTGAACGAAAAACATAATTTTTCTTTACTTTTCTTTTTATTTATTTTTTTTGCCCCACATATTTCTAGAAACTAACTTGATCCAAGGGCCGAGTGATAGGGGTGGGTTGGTCTTAATTAGGATGACAATGCGTTGAATTTGGGTCGGGTTTGATTAGATTTAGGTCTATACTCAATTTTTTTTAAATTAGACTTATATCCGTCCCTAATCCAATAGGTTTTAAAATTTCAGACTCTTATTCAAATCCATTGGATTTGATAGGTTTTGGGTTTAAAATGGGTCATTAACATATTTGTATATTTTTACATTTCAAACCTTAGAATTATTTATCTTTTAAATGTTATAAAGGAATATAAATTACATTATTATATCAAATAGGAGAAATTAATCAATCCTTTCTTAAGAATACAATTTGTACTGTTAAAATACTTGTAAAACAATCTGTAGCTCAGTGAATGGAAAACAAGTAAGCATTAGAGTTAAAATGCAATAATGAATTAAAAGTCATGAAGTCAACAGTACTTTGTTACAATGTCTTTAAGATTAAGTGCATTGCTATTCATTAGTTTTAAAATCGCATAGTAGCTAGTAATTTCAAATTACGAATTATCCCTATACACGAAAATATTCATCAACATTATATGAATATGTTACCTGTCGAGTTGTGACAAGAAATAGTTGAAGGCTTCCAGTAGATTGCGGGTGGAAAATTGAGGATGGAGAGGAGAAGAGTAGCAGAAGAAAAAAAGGGCAGGGCAATGTAAATAAAACTTTTAGTTTTAGTTCTAAATGGAGATTAGGTTTTAGGTTTTAGTTTTATTTTTTTAAAATATGTAGGTCTATGGGTCGGATTTGGGTCTAATTTTTTTAGACACAAACCCATATCTGACCCAAGTACATTTAGACTCATATCTGATCCGGATTCAATGGGTCTAAAAAAATTAGACCAATACCTTAAAAAATTGATCGGATATAACCTAATCTGGATCGGATCTTAAACACGTTGTCATCCCTAGTTTTAATATTCAAGTAGTTCTATTTGTCTTCTGGTAAATCATCCGCCTTTGTAAGATATACTTGGGGTTTTGGGGGAAGTCAGAAAGAATACAAAATTCAAATTTGTCACCATTTCTAACCAGATTACCAGTTAAGTAAACATTTTAAAATTTTAATAGACTTTGCTCTTTATCCTCAACCAATATTATTTATGTGCATTGAGAAAAATTTAACCTCATTTAATTTTTTAATTCACATAATTGGTGCATGCACACTGCTACACTAGTCCACGTATTTGATAAGTAACTGCACTTTTTTCACCTAAAAATCTAAACCAGTAATAATTATAAGTTGAAATGAATAGTTATGCCTCTATGGAGCTTGGGAATGTCGGGGTGCAGATGTTTTTTTCTCCTCAACAAGTTATAGAATTTAGAAAAATAGTTAATCTGAAAAAAGAAAAGAAAAGAAAAGAAACTACCGTCTAAAACCACATTCTTACACATTAAACAAGTGCTAAATATTGTGAACATACAATTCATGAAATGAAATTTGTATATACTGACATGTATATATCTGTGATGCTATGTGCAAATAGTAAAAATACGTTTGTTTGATACATAGCTTGCTTTGCAATAAGCAAAAGGAAGGCCTTTTTATCAAACGCCCCCAATTTTATATTCTAGAAGCCTTTTTGCATACGAGAACAGCATGCTCCCTTGGATACCATTTGAGTCTTCACATACTTGTTCCCATTCTAAATTTCAGTAGTGAGTAGTGGAATTAGTAACTGATATACAGTGACACAAAACGAATATGAAGATGTTAGCATTTTCAAGAATAGTTTCGACTTAATTCTCCCTCGATATCACGAGGCATAAAGAGGGTTTTGCGAACTCTGCCTGGCCAGGACGTCTTCAATCTCCTGGAAATGTTTGACGTACATCACCAGCTATCGTGAACCTCCTTTTACGTTCTCTTTCGTATTATTCTGTTCAGACATTAATTTTGCATCTCATTAGTGAAATCATTTCACTTTATGACCAAAGCATACTCTTTCTATTACAAATAAGATATTGATCAAAGATGAAAGCTTATACAAGGACGGAAATATGTACTATTCTACGTATCTAAATTTTTTTTTACTAAGGTATAAAAAAAGCCAATCAGCAAGGAAAAACTGAAGCTGATGGGAGTTTAGAGGGAAATATCATGAGAGCAAAGATAACACTGGTCAAATAAGTAATAACAGGATAGGCAAAATCGAGGGTTCAGTAAGTTACCAGAGCCAGCTACGAAGCAGAACTTGTTGCAACAGAATGGCTAAAATGCTACCCATGGATATATTAATGATGTTGACAGCGTCATTGTTAAGCTACAAGTACACCGGAATTATCAGTTATGAATTTTTAGGATTAAAAATAAATACAAAAGCCACAAGAGTATTTAATTATTTATCCTATAATGAATGAAGGTCCATAAAAGGCAAATAAAACACAGTGGTTAAGCACCACTATGAAAAAAGCCAAAATATGGGACAAATGAACTAAAGGAATGACATAAACAGCAATAAAATCTCAGTTGGAAGCCTACCCATTGAAATCCTTCCTTCTCTTGAAATGAAGCACCAATGATACTTTCCCCGAGATTAGCGATCTGAGAAGCTAATATGCAGATCACTGCTTGAGTTAAATTTATCTGCATCCACGAAACCAACCACAGCAATCAATAAACTGATCAACGAATGCAGTCAAAATTGAAATCATTAATTTTACGAACTCCCTCTATCCCATCATGGTCTTCACTGATTGATGAGTTATTTTGGGCGTAGAATTTTTAAAATAGTTAGCTTTAAAACAAAAATTGCTATTGAATAAAGAGGGAAAAAGAAGATAGAGAAACTGAAGATATCTGGGAGCGGAAAGACTTTCATGTGATAAGGAAGGGAAAGCGAAAAATCATACTCAAAATATTGCCTTGGAACAGAAGTAGAAAATTATTTTGGGACACAGTAAAATGGTTAGTGTGGGTAATGTTGGGGTGGTGGCAATACTATGTTAAATTGTGGTCAACAAAAAGTTGCGGTTAATAAAGAAAGTCATCAGCCACAACGAAAAAAGGCCAATAGTCGGCCTTTTGCAGGTCGTGTTGCGATTCTTTACGCCATATAACAAGGAAAATCCAAATAAATCCAAGTCACATACTATGAGACAAACTAAAATCTGAAAAACAATCTACCCCATGGGAAACACCGAGTTCTCTGTTTGCCATATTAAACAATTGCTACTTAGTTCTCTACGAAAACAATAGGTTACACTAAAGCAAGTAATTTCATAATAATACAAGACAAAATGACCAAGTAATTAAAACTGACCAAACAGAAAATCGGATACAAACAAAAGGTTCCTTGACAGAAGGTTCTTATCACTTCAGACCTTCAAAAAGAAAGGACAACTCTCCTAACTTTTTCAATTCACATACAATTAGATTATAAGCAAGGGTTCCTTTTTAATGCATATGCTAATAACACGTGAATCGTGATGCTTCTTCACCCAAAGTAGGCGCTCTTGTTAAAAGCTTTCCCACCTTTTTTTCAGCAATATCGTCCAATTTGCATTTGACTTTGTTTGCATGCAACGGTATCTTTTTAAACTCCTTTCACCAATAATACTTTATTCAGATAGAAGCACTTCTCCACTATATGTATGACCAGAAAAGCAACTAATGCAGATATTTGATGCCATTGCAGTGAACCAGGTTCAGATTTCTTACTAAACACCATCTATTTACACTACGGATGTCCTTCCATTTTATGATTTAATAATATGATTATGATTTATGGCTTCAATCCAAGCCCCTATTAGACTTTCCCAGGGTGCATGAAGTACAACTGCAAATTAAGCATTCCTCTTAATCACCAGCCAACTATTAAGGATATGTGCCAAGGGGACTAAACCATTGTGGATAATTCTAATTAAATTCTCATGTGAATATCTCCATAAGCAGTATATATATAAAAAGAGACAGCGCACATGTGGACAACAACTATGTTGAATTTATGTGATTGAGAGTAGGAATATCACATCAAGCTTTTCCTAAAGTTTCCATGCAGGGTACATCACAACCAGCATTTTCACAAGATGATGCACAGATACATTACTTGGTCCCTTGCCAAATACCTGAATATTAAAAGTACTTTTGTGACGCAACCCATTATCAACTTAAGTTCCAGTACATAAATCCCTTCTATGTCCAAAACAGAAAGTAATTTGGACTAGGAGCAAAGCATAAACTCCATTAATCTGAATCAAATGAATATGACCATCATTATTACAGTATAATCTCATTAATGTTCGGTACTCAGACAGAACTTTAGAGAAGGAAATAGTTACGAGCCTAAGTACAAGATTATAGTGAATTTGTACATGGTAAAATTGCTATCTAACTGCCATAGTTCATGTCTAACTAAAATTTGACTGCCAAAATATACTTAAGAAGATGAAGTTTTCCATTTTTGATTGCTCATGCCCTTTTTTATTACAAAAACTATTTGCACAATAATCAGATTCAAATTTGACTATATTCAATCTTTCCCAAATCCAAAATGATGCAAGAAGTACAATTACCAACTTCTATTCCCAACAAATAGTGAGGAATTTTCTTTTGAGGATTCAGTCAAACTTGCACATTTAAAAATATAATTAGGTCGTGTAGCACTTTAATAAAGTAATTACTAAAAGAGAGATACTTTGATATCCAACATATATAACAAAGACCAAAAGGAGGTGTGCATTAATAAAGCAAAAGGAGACACGCAAATAAAATAAAATAAAAAGCTCCACCTCAAGTAGTTCACAAGGGGTTGATATAAAATTAGAAAAAAAAGGGAAGGAGAGGGAATAGCAAGGATTCAAGACAAGCCACCCATTGCAAACCACTTTTAACATCATGACTGCCATCCAAAAAAATTCACAGTATTCCAAGTGAGTACCAGACTATTGACACTTACTAGGATGGATAATCTAGACATTAAGTTAATGAGAAGACTAATTCTACTATGGAAGTCTCTTTTGGAAACTCTTCAATAATCGGGTTCCAAATGGATGGAAACTTAAAACTTGCATCAGGTAGAAAACAAATAGCATACTAAAAAACAAGCATTACTTAGTACCCAAAAGAACACTCTCGATAAAGGCAAACAATTAGCAATGTCCATAGGAAAAAATTCATTCCAAAATTAACCTAACTTCAAGAATCAACAATCCAAATATCCCAAATTATTTTCATCAGGTTTTCACAAGATCAAAGTATTACATCCAAATAGCATATTAGTATGACTTCAAAGTGTTAACCCATGAAACGGCATAAAATGTATATATCAATTTTCCAACTATGCTAAAAGAACTCATAATAATAACCATCTCGTTAAACTCTTGATGCCCTCTCTCTTCATCCTCTTCTGAGAAGGCCAACTGCATGTCTAGAGCATCCTCACAATTGGATTGGTTAAAAGATAGACCATTTACCAATAAAAATAAAGTAATAAAATAAAATTTTCAGTATAGCATCATGATGAAAATAGAGGCCTTCCACCAAATTAAACAGAACAGCATCATTCTATCTTCTATTGTTAGCAACATGACGAAGATTGCTTCCCTCTTAGCCTAAATAAAATCAGTATCTCCCCTTGACATAATACCTTCCTTTGAACCTACTAATCCTATCAACTACAGTCAACGATGGCATTGGTTCCTTTTGAGCTAAAAGATAGGCCATCTCCACCAAAAGCTCCAAGTTCCTGCCCAAAGAACCACAAACATTCTTCTACCACTGATAGTCCTCTACTTGAGAAGCGATAGCATCCTTGCTTAATGGAGCTGTGGATACCAGTCTCATTGAAACTCATCAAATACTCTACCACCAAGTTGTAAAACCCCTCTACCTCTAGCCACAGATTGTCAAACCTGATTTGGATCTTAAAAAACTTAAACATTAACACAAATATAACACGACGAGCAAATACATTAATTATTAGTAATATAATATTGTATAACTTGGTTACTAGGTCATCTAAGTCTGTGTTGCCATCACATCACAGTACTTTGTGACGTAAGACTAACTTAGAGTGCGTCAAATACCTAGTTAACCTTGGAAGTTATGGGATTTTTTTCTAACTTAATCAAAACCGAAATCCTCAACTCCAACAAACAATACCATTGCCAACTAGATAGCTATCAACTCTAATCCCATTAAAATATTCCTCACACAAAACAGAAATGAAGATTAAAGTCTAATAAAACCCATAAACAAGTTTGAAAGTTCAAGCCATCATGAAAAACATAAATGCTAAGACCAACAACCAAAAAGCAATGAATGAGTCAACTGCAGTCAAGGTATGGACAAGACATTTGTGATACAAACATAGCCCTGTAGCATGAATGCAATGGCCCAAGAACCCTAAAATATATAATACCAAAGTCACATTGCTTTGTCTTAAGAATGTGAGTTATCTCTCCAACTGACTCCCACATCAAAATGTAAGTTTTCAAAGGAAATATGGGGTGGCGATTACAAAATTTGGCTACAAAAACGAGTCGTACAAATTTCCCCAGGCACTACTCACCTAATGAGTTTAGTCATAGGAAAGGCTACTTACATTCTCTCTAGTCTTACATCATGATATTCCTTGATATTCTCACCAAAAACTTGATCAACATCCTCTTCCATAGCATTTCCACCTAGTGTTCCTCGTTCCTCTTCATTTTCCATGATAGCTAAGTGCATATATACCTAATCAAAGCCTTTACTAAATTGACACTAGAGTCCTTAGAAATGTCCTCAACAGAGCTAGAAGAAAAATTATCACCTCTACGACTAATCGGGTGGGAGGGTAAGAAATGCTAGGTGATCATACTCCTATCATAAGTCCAAGCTTCCAATGCCACGACCCAATTGTCTTTTCACATTTGAATCAACTCCATAACACTACTCTTCTTAAGGTTCACTAGATTTTCATTTCCTCATACATGATCCATTTAAAACAAGAACAAATTTTAACATTGGGCAAGGTGAACATAAAGCAATGCTCCAAGAAAATGACCAATTAATAAAGAAAAGAAAACTATATGCGAGAGCACTTCTGAATAATAACTGGTCAATTTTTACATAAGAGCAACCTTGAGAAAAAAAATTCTTGACAAAGCTTTTAAAAAAACCCCCTTATCTTCCAAAGGTAAGCCATGGTATCAACTTCAAGACACACTTGTGATATAGCAATTGTGATCAGTTAAATAGCCAAGTCAAAAGCAGCTATGAAGTGTAAAAAGAAGTCATCACCTAATTTCAATCATCTCCCCACTGGTATTCAAATGAGGATGATGCGATCATATATTTGATTACTCAAGTCAACCATCGAGTTTTCAAAGTAGGGAAAAAAAACTCTACTGGTTGAAGATTAATGAGAAAACAGTTGATCATATATGGTGCCCCACAGATATGTTATTAGTTGGATAGGTTAATCCTGATTGTTTGAAAATGCGCTACAGTAACCAAACACCATACAAACTTAATAGACCTTATGTAGGCCCTTTTCCCCAGCCATCCAAAGCAAAATTTCATGTAACCGAACTTTAGAAACCAAACACAATTCTGCAAAATAAGCATTCCAGCGGGAAGTAGAAAAGAGAACCTGGCCAATAAGATAACCAATAAAGGCTAGAAGAATTGATGCCAAAAGCCCAGAAATGGTTCCTTCAACACTTACAGCACCTTCTGTCCCTCTTGGAACCACTTTGAAAGTTGTGACCAGGTACCTGCTCTTATAATTGGGGTAAGCATTTGGAAAAGATTTATCTCACATATTATAAATACAATTAACTGTGATTATAGAGCAATGAACTTCTATTTCTAAAAGGTGAGAGTATTATTAGGTTATTGCCATAACAATATTTCCCAATACTAGTATAATTTGTAATTATTCTATTGGATTCATTTATGCAGCAATTTATTTTAGTTGTATTGTACTTTAAAGAAAGTGAACATATTTTATACTTTGTACTAATTTTTGCTAGAAGACTAATTGAACAAGCCCTTTATCACTTATCCTAAGCACCAATAGTTAACACATTCACTAAAGAGGGCCTGAAAACTACTTTTCTCATGGAAACAAGTCAATCAAAAGAGAAAACAAAGGAAGAAGAATTTATAGATTGCAGAAAGACAGAGAGAGGCACCTATAGAAGAATGTGGCCTTTTTTCTTTTATGCTCCTTTAGCGAATTGAGGAATTTATAGCAAATTGGGCCATCTTTCAGTCTCTCTTCCTCTTTATAACTTACCATCTTTGACTTATGGCCGGACAAAAGAAAACCATTTGTTGATTTAACCACAATTTTACAAGTATAGTACCTGATATTATAGGTTTCTCATATGATTGGTAGTTCTACAGTTAAGCATAATTTTTAAGGCTTAATTTATAAAACGTAGTGGGGTCAACCAAACGACATACTGAAAGATTAACTTTGATCCACAATCTCCTCCATGTCCTCACAATCATGTCGCATATCATTAATTAAACTGTTCATCATATAAGCCCCCAAAAAGCCCCTGGATGTGATGAATTTGGCGCAAGGTTTAGTCAGGCGGCCCAACCATCAGGGCAGAAATTATCACAGCAATCTAAAGCTTCTTTTGCTATGTAAGATGCCCCTATTGATATACCACCCTGATCACACTCATTCCCCAATTGAATATGCCTGAAAGCACGACATATTTAGACCCAATAATTTGGCTAATACCATCTATAAGGCCAACTCAAGAATATGAGTCATCAGATTTTTCTGTATTCTACTAAGTATCACAAGTACATTCCAAAATGCCTTTACTTTGCTCCATTCACAAAAATATCTTGATTAAATGGTAGAACTGTAATCAAGAACAATAATGTTTTGGAATGTAGTAAGACTTGATACGGAAAGTAATATATCATGTTCGGTTCACACTACTTTTTATTCAATGGTCAAAGCATTAAAAAATTTAGAACTTCAGGGGCCTCTGCCAAGGCAGTCTGCTCTCCTCTATAATTATCATGTTATGTGTATGACAGCTTTCATTGGAGAACTCTCCTTGGCCAACCAACCACATAAACCTGGAAACGGATTCAAAATTGCACCAAAAGCTTTTGATATCCCTTCTCTCCTATTACCCATGACAGCTTGATTTTCTGTAAAGGACCCCGTCTTCTTATTTTGAATTAAAGAAAGCTCAGGATAGGTTCAGTGAACTATCAGGACAACTCATTAATTTCCACATGTCCTCAATCAGTTCCTCAAAAAAAAAAAAAAAAAAAAAAAAAAAAAAAAAAAAAAAAAAAAAAACCAAACATGATGAGGAACTTGTGACTCAATTCAATATGACCCCTAAAGCTTGTCTTGGATGCTACTTTAGGGCGTTCTTCAGCTCTTATTGCCAAATAACAGCATAATATAGACATCTTTTACAAAAAATAAAAAATAAAAAATAAAAAAAGAAAGTGAATTTTTCAATGGAATCTAATTATCTATCAAAAGCAGTACCAGACAATCTCTGCTCCTCTCTTCAACTGCCCAAAGACTGCTAACAATTTGTAATCAACGAATCATAGGTTTTCTGGAGACCACATAAAGATAAAAATGGACAAATGGGATTTCCTTAGTAGTTTAGAATACAATTTGCAAATCTCAATGTCTGGGTGGGTTAAGGCTTCAAATAATTTACCCTCTACATAAATCCTTTATAGCTAAGCTTGGGTGGAAAATCCTAATGGATCCTGCAAATTTGCGGGTACTATGTTACATGTTACCAGGGAAAATTAACTCAAGTAAGATTCTTTATCACAAACAAAGACAAGCTCAAGGAATTTCAAGGGAATAATCCAATCACAATGGAAATCCTAAGAAAAAGCATTTAATGGAATGTAGAAAATAGAAAACACATTGGTTTTCAGTTTGAAACCTGGATTAGAAAAAGACTACCCAATATTAAAATCTATGCCCAGTCAGGTTAATCCTGACCAGAAAATGGAAGAGTGTATCACCCTTAATTGCTTTTGGAACAAGTATAAACTACAAGCCTGTCAGCCTAGACATATGGCTGTGCAAATTCAAGGTATCCCATTAAATGCCAGTTTGGAGCCCTATCTCTTCATGCTACTTTTCAGTTGTGGTCCTAAGGGACATTCCATTGGATTTAGAAGCTGGATAACTCCCTAAGTGTCTCATTTTCCTACGGCAGCTTCGCCGAAAGAGTCTTCCCTGATGAGAATCTTTTCCAGAAAATAAATTTCAATAGACTCCTGCCTTCCGTGCCAACATGACCCTCAGAGACAGAGACTGCCAGCCATCTATCTCACCATTGTATTGCTCTCACGAATCTTTGGCATCCGGAGACTTCATTCCAAACTTGGACACTTGTTCCACTATTTCATCTTTTCAATCACACCATTGTACGGTAGCAGCTTGATTTTCCTGTAGTAGAGCATTCGACAACACAGAATTTTCAGGTAGAAACACTGTGTATATCACCGATCTCATCCATATAACCTCCTTCGCATTTAACGAAAGGAAACAAAGGCTCTATTACGATGCTCTCACAAGTACACCTCTCTCCAGAGTCAACAATCTAGTTGACTCTGATCGCCTTGCCCTCCAGTTCTAGAGGCTTAATAACCATCCTCAAACCATTTCAGAGATCTTAACTTCAATGCTTAGGTCAAAGCCCTCTCAGCTTCAGCATGTTATCATTCATGACTCATATATCACCATCCTCTCAGATCATACCTTCGAACCTTGTCTTTCATCACTATTTTGGGTATGTAGGCCCTCTGTGGAAGATGGAAAATATCTTTGAATACACCCACCACTTTCCGAAAAATTTTTAAGTACAGAAAAATGTCACGTCTACCATGAAGCAAGCAATGCAACCTATTTTGGGTATGTAGGCCCTAGTGAACCAATTTACAATCCAGAGATGCTTCACCCTCTGTAATGTGATAGGTAATCTAGTGTTCACATGGCTAACTCATAACTTTAGAAATTCTTTTTACATTCTTCACACTGGACCAAGAATACTTACTGCTACTATTGCTTTCTCTTCAAAGGCATTTCAAAGTGTTTATGGTCGTTCTCTAGCTGTTATTGTTTATATTGTCTTCTTTAGGGCCATTATACCTAAAATATTGACAAAGCCACTAAGGTACATAGAAGTAGTATTCTACAGCATGACTCAAGAAAGTACAGAATAGCACATAAAACAGAACCTGCATTGCAGCAGACTGAAGCAAACCTATCATATACATAAATTGCCATGCTCGTCAAGAAAAGGTACTTATACATACAGACTGAAAACTTACGTAGTTTTTCCATAAGCCTTGCCTATCTCACTCGAGACAGTATCACTTAGCTTAGTGCAGAAGCTGGCAACAAATCCAAGTTGCCAAAGCTGAGAAAGTGCCTTCCCTCCTATTCCATATATTGAAAGAAGTGCACACACACACCCGGCTGCACTAGAACCTATTACACTACCAGGCCCTCTTCTTCCTTTTCTCTTTTCTGCAACCCCTTGAGCTTCCTTCTGTGCCATTTTGACCTTAGTTGCTGCAGTTCCCTGATATAGTAGAATAATTAATCTCAATTTTTAAGGGGAGGAAAATAGGATTATAGGAAGAGCTTAGATTCTATCAAGCAAAACAAGAGATAGAGAGCTAGATGAGGCAATGCTCCATCCCAACCCCCCTCCAAAAAGAAAAAGGAAAAGGTATAAAAAAATAATCTTTAAAAAGGAAGATATAAGTGACATAATTTGCTCCAAAGTAGATTAATTACAAAACCTTGAAGAATGTGAAAAGTAACATCCAAATTCCAGTGTTTGAAAGAAGACAAGAATGAGAAGGAGAAATGGTAAGAGTGATACATTCCTCTCTAATTTCCAAGGGTCCTTACCCATCTGTTCTTTTTTGACAAAAAACTATCCTGTTCAGATATCTAACTTAAAAGTTGGAGGAATAACTGATTAAACTGCACACCACTATATGTATTTTCCACATTGTTGAAGGATGCTTAGTATTAAATCTAAGTCATGCCTCCAGAAAGTATACAGAAAATTTCTTAAATGAGATGGTGGGGCAGTATGCAGAGCAATTAGATATAAGAACAAAAGTTAATAAAGTCTACAAATCAATAATCCTAGAGCTTCCAGGGAAAATAACTAGGTGCAAATTCATACTAGGGAGATACTTTAATCTCATTGAGTTGACCTTCCATCCCACATTCCCACCACAAAATTCATGAAGACGAAAATATCAATGAAATGTTGTGCGAAGTCTCATTGAACTAACAGCTGGGTATCAGATAATTAAGTACACTAATGATTGGCCCATTTAACCCAACATTAAACACTAGACAACAATAGAATGAGAGATCTTGTAGAGCAAGTCTGTGCCAAGTGTAGCACTTCCTTTATTCATATTTAGTTGCAACCAAGTGAATGGACCACAAACCAAGGAAAGAAAAAATAGATTGCGTTTTAACCCATGTGATAAGGCTGATAACTTGGTAAAGACCATAAAGTGAAGAAAGAGAAAATATATTAAACCCACTTGGTCACAAAAGAAGGGTATAATTGTAAGAGCACATGTATAAACCTTATTTATAAACTTGGCGGCAAGTAATATGACATTTCTGCAAAAGGATAGTGTGGCAACTAAATGTAGCTCTTCATTCATATTTAGTTGCAACCAAGTGAATGGACCATAAATAAGGAGGAGAGAAAAATAGATTGTTTGTTAACCCATGTGAGAAGGCTGATGACTTAATAAAGACCATAAAGTGAAGAGAAAGAGAATATATTAAAGCCACTTGATCACAAAAAAACGGTTAAAATTGTAATAGCATACGTAGAAACTTTCTTTATGAACTTGGTTGCAAGTAATATGACATTTCTGTAAAAGGATAGCATTGTAATTAAATAAAAACAGAGGAAGTCTCATAGTACAATATGTGCAGACTAACAATTTTTCAGCACATAGGACATAAATTCATCAGATAGTAATTCGCCCTCATAGTCTTGCATTACAAGGTAGACAGAAACAAGAAGAAAGATCTTCTAGAGAAAATTTTCAAAAAGTACAGTATCATTTCTGCAATCCACGATTTTTTAAGTAGAAAGTTGGACTAAACCCTGCTAATTAAATTCAAGGCTGCACTGATCATACATTTACAATCAGTTTTTTATATGCAGCTCATTTAAGTTTGTCCATGATCAGTGTTCTAGTCACCAGAACAGCAATAACTTGTCCTGAAAGAGCAAGAGAAAGATCCAAAAGTCCCACAAAATGAGAGAGTTTACATGTTGGCTCAAGCTTCTAAGGATATAACACAATCTGCATCGGAACCAGTGAGCATGTCAAAAGGACAAAAGAAGGTTGTATTTGAATGCCTACATTTTTTACTCATCAGTTTATTCAAACTAGAATTTCATTTCCCCTGACACTGCTTAGGTGCTTAGGACATTTCTAGAAATCCTAAGATTCAAATGTTACAAGGAATGAGTGTATGAATTGATAGCTTCAAATCCCATTATTCCTGCAGAATTCGCTGCGCATTCATCCTTGTTGGGGATCCATGGGTACGAGTATAGAAATCGTAAACATTCAATGCAGATTTCTGATCCAAAAGAACACTATATATCATATGAATATCCCTTCGTTTGAGCGACACTTGTCTAAAGAATCCAACTCCCAAGACTATCACCTTACAAACCTTATATACTAAAATCCTAGCTTTCATCCTGGCCAAAACGAAAAGGTAGCGGCAGGGCTATTTGACTGGTAATTCATGATCTGACGATCTACATGTTTGCATGCAGGTTGGCAGGATAACAAACGTTGACATTCTTAACTATCTGCACGGATATGTTCACCAAATTTTAAACGGTTTCACCGTGAATAGGAAGCATCTAAGCACAATTTCATCACGAATAGATGCTGAATCAAACAATCATATTACTCTTCCTATAACAAAACAATTACTCTCAAACACTTGAAACCCAAAGCCAAATCAACAAATAAACACGAGATATCCGAGTTTGATCTGACCCTCTACAACCTATAAAGACATCAAGATTAATGTATTTCCTGCTAATCATATAAGAAACGGTGAAGTAAATTCATCAACCATAATCAATAATATCACTCTGACCGGAAAAATAGTAGCAAGACCCAAATTTGACAATAAAAAAACAATCCACAGACATTGTAAGAACAAATAACCCATAATTGACAATAATCAAATGATAATCCACAAACAGACCAATAATTTCGAGAACTCGAAAAACTCCAAAAACTCCAAAAGGGGTTTGGAAAACAGGACAGAGAAAAAAAAAACTTACAATAACAAAGTAAGTGGCAACAAGAAGGAAACCAGGAGGGCCAAAGGAGCGCCATGTTAGCGTACCCAACAAGAAAGCAGCAGCAATCCCGGAGATTGAAAGCCCAGACACCAAAAGCGGGGAACCCAGAACAAAGATGACAACATTCGAGAGGATGGCAGACTGCCACGTGACGGGGTTGGATTGGAAGAGACTGATTGCGCCTGAGAGTGGTGCAACTATGTCAGATGGGGATGATTTTGCAGTGTGAAATTGAGGCATTTCTGTGGTTTTGAAAGGTGAGATTTTGGGGTAGAATTGATGGAGTTTGATAGGTTTGAAGGTGGGACTGAAGGAGAAGGAGAGGGGTTTGGTGGGGTTGGGGTGTTGGGATGGAGAGATTGAGATGAATGAAGATGGTGTGAAGAGTGTGAGTGTTGAAGCCATGACGAATAGAGAGAGAGATTGTGGGAGTTGCGATCTTGCAGGTTTTCAGTTGACTTGTGCTCTTGTGCAAAATTGTGGTTTTGGTTAGCCAATCTTACTTCGATTAATATGGATTAGAGATGGGTTAGGCCCTAATTTGGAGAAAGGCACCACCAATAAATGATGGGGCCTTTCTAGAGTTCTTAATTCATTCTCTTTATTTTTTATCTCATTTTTATTTATACATTTAAAATTTTAAAAATTTGACTATAAATTTTCTTTATGTTATAAAAAATAATATATTCAAGTGAAATCTTGTTAGATTCATCTCAATATGATTTATAAAATATAAACTTTTTATAATTTTTTGTTTTACGAATTTAGAGATAAAAATCTTTAAAGTCGGGTTTGAAAACTGTAAAATATCAAATAGGACAAAAAAATTAAGGACAGAGGGATGAAGAATAGTTAAGTGTTATGTAATATTAAAATGTACGTGTACTAATGCATTAATTTTATCAAGTTTGCGATGTAAAATAGAGACTATTTGGAATTTCTTATAGAAGCTTTATTGGGGAAGGTATTGATGGGAGTTGTTGTTTAGTAGCTAGTTATTAATAATTCTTTATTTTAAAAAGAATACATTAAAAATAAAGTGCCTAGAATTTGAGGACTGTGATGTAAGGTAAGGAAACAAGTATTTCTATTATAAAAAGGATTTATTTGGAAATATATTAGAGTATGGATTTTGAGAATTAAAGGTGATATAATGAATGTGATTTGAGAGGTTATTCAATTAGTTATTGCTTAGATCGATAAATAGACGAGTGTGATGAAGTAACACTAGAAAAATGATATAGATAAATAAAGTAAAGCTCTATAGCAGATTTTCAATAAAGTGTAGAGTCACCATAGCAAAACTTATTATTTATTGAGAAAAACTTTTGTTATCTAAACTTTTCTTATTTTATCTAAAATTATTTTAATTGAAATAAGACAAATAGAACGGACCTTAAAAATAAGGACTACGTGATAAAAGATGATAATATATACCAAAGTACATGAGATAGATAAAGAGATGATCCTTATCCACAATATCAACTTATCTATCTACTTAGTTTTTTGTGATTCAAAGTAATAAGCCAATAATCTTGTTATATGTTATATAAGCATGTACTTTGGGATCTAGTTATCTATCTACTTAGTATTTTGTTTGGTAGTTTGCAAGCCTTTTCGTTAGATCACAAAGTAATAAGTCAAATAAACATAACGAATGAGATTATCCTTAATTTACTATCCATAATCAACTTATCATAGAATATAATTTTGCTAATCCACAAGGGTTTCACAAAATTTAAAGTTCTAAAATAACAAATAAACATCTCACCTACACTCATGAGTTTTATCACAAAACTCTAAACTTTATTTCAATCACATATGTTTTTAATAACAACAACCTAATCCCTTTCACTATGATCTTTATAAGTCCTACCTACCCCAAAAGTTTTTCTAACGAATTAGATGGTGGCTAAGAGTAGTGTCAAAAGTATTATTAAAAAGCTTTACTCTAATATAAACACATTTAATAATTATGACTTAAATTTTTTCAAAGTTTGACAAATTTTAAATTTTCTCATCACCAAATACCATGTGGTTTTCGTCTTAATTCTCTAGATGTTTAATGTGTTTTCTAAGAAATCCAATCTTGTATCCTCTACTATCGTCTTTTTTATCAAATAGTACTCCACGAAAATTGTTTCTTGTTTTTTTTCCTTAACTTTTAGTCATTTACTATCCTTTTGAAGATTTGATAATTAACACTTGATTTATTCCAACTTAATTTTTATCTTCAGAAGACTTAATCTCCTAAAAAGATCATCTAATATAAATTTTTAACTTGAGATTTGTGTCATAAAAGTCCTTTCTCTCTTCTTCTCGTGAAGCATTTTCTATTCCCATAAAAATACAATTACAAAGCTCCATATGATTGTTTTTAGTGGATTAGAGACATACTATACCTCATTACACTTTAGTAAGAACATGCTATAACAATTTTCCACAATCACAATCTCCTTTTATATGGAAATAAAATTGCACAAATTAAATAAAATGAATACCTTTAACGAAATATATAAGAGAAAAATTACCTGCAATTAAGCTTAGCTTTG
The DNA here is from genome assembly GCA_026401315.1 of Dysphania ambrosioides. Taxonomy (NCBI): domain Eukaryota; kingdom Viridiplantae; phylum Streptophyta; class Magnoliopsida; order Caryophyllales; family Amaranthaceae; genus Dysphania; species Dysphania ambrosioides. The sequence continues at coordinate 20,186,142 of CM048666.1, forward strand.
ATACCGAAATTCATTATACAATAACTTTCTAAAAATTTACGTATAAATTTAGATTAAATGAATTTAAATTTATAGCTTGGTCAAACATGTCACATAAAAATCAAAATAAAACATTAGGTTGGACAAAAAATATATCTCACCTACTCTCATAAATGTTAATACAAAATTATTCATTTTATTTTAATCACTCAAATTTTTAATAAATAACAATATATGCCCTTTTATATAAGTAATACAAAATCTAAAATAATAAAATAAGACATCTAATTCAAATAGAATCCTATAAAAATAAAATACATATAGATTTTAACTTAGTAGATTCTTTGATTATCATGTATCTTAGTTTAGCATAATCTTTGATTATCATGTATTTATTTTTTAATCGACTACTCTTTTAAATCAATTCATGATGTTAAGTTTGAGTTTTGATCATAGGACTCAAATACACATCTAATACATAGAACATTTAATTAGGTTTTGATTAACAAAAAAATGGTGTTAACATATAAAATATAGCAAAGCAACCTAAACATTGGTGTTTGACATGATACTAAAAACATCAAAATCACAATAAAAATAAATATTAAAAAATTACTACTAATAAAATAATGTATGAGCTACTATGTAATGTTGATGATGGGTGGTTCAGGAAAGAAATGTTGTTTCTACACATCAATTTGTATTCTAGTTGGCTCATAAAGAAGGCTTGATAGTAGAGATAGACTGAAAAGCCTAAATATGACAATTATTGTTGATTGTATGTATTTGTAGTAATAAAATAAGAGTCTCATGAGAACTTTTTTCTTAAATGCTTACTCTCTAAATTGTTGTGATGCATGATAAACATAGATGGCTAGAAAAGTAGAACTCAAAACATTTTAAAAGGTCTAGGAACTTAAACATCTTAAAAGGTCTAGTAAGAGGCCTTAAATTAAAGTATTGAAGTGTTTTACATTTAGAAAGAGTGCAATCATTGTAACTTGGGTTGCTTTTGAATTATCACACGTGGGATTTCAAAAATGAAGTTTTTTCGAGTAAAAAGGTGATGTGCATAGAAAAACCGTTCCAAATGCTATTGGTGTATAAAATTAAAATTGTGAATCTTCTTTTTTATGACAATATTTGATGGTGTAATTTTGTTTGCATATAGCATGTCATTGTTTTGTTTAACCGCTCCCTTGAGTAAACTTGTTCTTTTGTTTTTAAATAAAATAATATTAATCTTACTTATAAATAAAATATTAAAAATTTCATCATGATAACCATGATTAAAAGCATAAATCTACAAAAAAAATATTTGTTTATATATGTGGCCTTCAAGGCCACATCATTACAAAAGATTAGTAATGTCAACAAAAAAATTAATAGTGTAAGTAATTATTATTCAAATTGTGCCCCTTAAGACCTACTTTTAACACTTCAAGGTTCTTCTTTTAATGTCACAAGTCTTGTTTGAATATTTGATGAATTGTTGTTGTATTTTATGCAAGTTCTTGAACGCTTGAATATGTTTGAAAGTGTTTAGGATAGTTTTTGGACTAATAATATGGTTTATCACTACTACATAATTAGCCTAATTTTTGTAACACCATCATGTACACTTTTTATATTGATAACATTTCAATGTAACTATTTTTATATTTTTTATATTAATAACACTTTAATGTAACACCTTTTATATTGATAACACTTTAATGTAACACTTTTTATATTGGTAATACTTTAATGTAACACTTTTATAATGGTAACATCAACATGTAGCACTTTTTATATAAGTAACACTTAAATGTAATATTATTTTTATATTGGTAACACTTTTCACATTGGTACGATATAGCATATATAACACTTAATTAAATGCAATACTTTCATACTTATTAATTATTTATCATTTTTTTTGCCAAAAAATTGTCAAAGAAATAAAACGCGATCAATAATCTGCTTATATTACAATCACTATAAGTCTATGCTAACTACCAATAATGGTTTCTAAATATACCTCGGATCATTATATATATATATATATATATATATATATATATATAGGGGTGGGTTCATGTGAGAACCCCCCTAATATGAGAACTCTTTTAAGGGTGAGAACCCATCTAACACCACACACCTTGGCAGATCTAAGGGATGACATTTAACAGAACAAAATGACAATCCGTAATTAATCAAAAAACTGATAAAAGGAAGTTGATTAAAAAGTGTAACTGATACTTTGGAAGAATGGAACACGCATATCTTTTCAGTCACTACTTCAAAACTTCTTCAGAGCCCTTTCATCTTCTTCCGCCATTTCTTCTGTCTTCAAACTTCCGCAAACTTTCGCACCCCATTCTTTGTCTTCAAACTTCCGCAAACTTTCGCACCCACAAGTTCGTAAGTAGAGAAAACTTTCGCAAACTTTCGCAGTCATGGGAACTTCGAAGAAGACGACTGCGGCAGTTCTGTAAGTAGAGAAAACCTAACTATGGCGTTTTTTTCCCTTTTTGTTTGTGTTAAAGTTCTTAATATAACACAAAATGTTGCCCGAAACTCAGCGAAGACTTGGAATCACCTTCTTCCACACCCACGAACTCGAAGGAGGGGTAATTCACTGAATTTTGTGTTATTTTGTATATAATGTTATTTCATAATTCAAAAATTCGGTATATAGTGTTCTTCATATTGAAACCATTGTTATGAGTAGATTGGTAGTTTGTTCTGAACTCATTATTCGAAACAGGTTTGTGGTTGTTTTGTAGTTTCGGTGTATTTCCAAAATAATAAGCATCATGTTCTAAACTATTGAACATGATATTCTACACTTATGAACATGATGTTCTAAAGTAATGAGCACAATGTTCTAAGCCTAATTTGTCATAATATCAGAGCATTGGACCAATTAATATGATGTTGTAAACCGAAGAACATAATGTTCTAAACCAATGAACATGATGTACTAAAGTAATGAACGTAATGCTCTAAACCTAATTTGACATAATATTAATGCATTGGACTAATTAACGCGATGTTCTAAACCGAAGAACATAATGTTCTAAACCGAATAACTTCATGTTCTAAACCAAAGAACATCATGTTCTAAACCTAAGAACATCAAGTTCTAAACTACTGAACATCATGTTCTAAACTAGTGGACATCATGTTCTGAAGTAGTGAACTTGATGTTCTAAAATATTAAACGTAATGCTCTCAACCTAATTTGACATAATGTTCTTGACTATTGAACTGGATTTTGTGATATTTCGTTAGAATTAGTAATTAATGCTCGAAATTCGGTATATACAATAAACATTATATTAACCAAGTAATGAGCATAATTTGACATAATATCAAAGCATTGGACCAATTAACATAATGTTCTAAACTAAAGAACATAATGTTCTAAAACGTAGAACATTATGTTCTAAACCAAGTAACCTTATGTTCTAAACTAGTGGACAACATGTTCTAAACTAGTGTCTTCATGTTCTAAACTAGTGAAAATCATGTTCTAAACTAGTGAAAATCATGTTCTAAAATATTGAACTCGATGTTCTAACTTATTGAACGTATGTTCTTAAACTAATTTGACATAATGTTCTAAACTATTGAACTGAATTTTGTGTTATTTCGTTAGAATTAGTGATTAATTCGGTATATAATGTTCTTTTTATTGCAACTATTTTTCTATGTAGATTGCTACCTAAAACAATGACCATCATGTACTGAACTACTAAACATAATGTTCTAAACCTATTTTGACAAAATATTAATGTATTGGACCAATTAACATAATGTTATAAACCAAAGGAAATAAATATTCTTAACCAATGAACATTATATTCTAAAGTAATGAACATAATGTTCTAAACCTAATTCAACATAATATCAAATCATTGAGCATTGGACCAATTAACATGTTCTAACCAGAAGAAATTCATGTTCTAAACTAGTGAAAATTATGTTCTTAACTAGTGAACATCATGTTCTGAACTTATGAACTTGATGTTCTAAACCATTGAACATAATGTTCTAAACTTATGAACTTAATGTTCTAAACCATTGAACATAATGTTCTAAACCATAATTTGACAAAATGTTCTAAACTATTGAACTTGTGTTTGGGTATGAACTCAATGTTCTAAACTATTGAACTCAATGTTCTAAACCATTGAACTCAATGTTCTAAACCTATGAACTTTATGTTCTAAACCAATTAACACAATGTTCTAAAACAATGAACTCAATGTTACAAACTACTGAACATAATATTCTAACCCAATGAACTCAATCTTCTAACCCAGTGAACTCAATGCTCTAAATTAACAAACATAATGTTCTAAACCAATGAAGTCAATTTTCTAAACCAATAAACATATTGTTGTAAACTAATGAATAGAATAACCATTGAACTCAATGTTCTAAACCAATGAACATTATGTTCTAAACTAATGAACATAATGTTCTAAACTAGTGAACACAGTGTTCTAAATTAATGGATTATGTGTTTCAAACTAATGACCCATAGTGTTTGGGTAGTTTCTTCATTGACCCATAGTGTATGGGTATAGTTAGGAAACTTGTGTTTGGGTCTGATGTTCGAAACCAGTGAACTTGACGTTCTAAACCAGTGTACTCAATGTTCTTAACCAGTGAACATTGTGTATAGTTAGGAAACTTGCCTAAACTTGTCTTTTTTTGTACTGTTTTATATATATGATGTTTTAAACAAGTGAACTCAATGTTTTAACCCAGTGGACACAATGTTCTAAAACTTAAAGGAATGTCAATGTGCTTAATGCTATTCCAAACCAATGCATATCATGCTCTAAAGTAATGAACACAGTGTGCTAATCCATTGAACATTATGTTCTAAACCAATAACCATTATGTTCTAAAAGAGTTTAACATGTTGTTTTAAAACGATTTGGAGTTCCTTCTAAATGGTTGATATAATGTTCTAAACTACAATGATTGATATAATGTTCTAAACTATAATGATTGATATAATGTTCTAAACTAACGCTAGTCAGTTGTTCAAGGTACTATTATATTATTTGAATGTTTTAATTTTCATTTACGATGTACTAAACTCTTATTGCAATGTTCTTACCTTTATGTAGGAGCGATGAAAGACAACCAATTGATACTCCCAAAAAGCGAAAAGCTGTTGATGTTGCTTTCAACAAGAAACAAAAGAAGAAAAAGGAGATCCCTAAACCCCCCAAACCCATCAAGAAAAGGAATGTCCTTAACCAACGAATTCCACCGAAGCAATTCATAACCGATGTCTTGGTTGACCTCTTTGACCAACACAAAGAAGCAATCAGAAATATAGGCTTCGGGGGCTTCCTAGAGTTAGATTTGGATGGTCATAAATCTATCTTCGGTGCAGAACTGGTCAATTGCTTTGATGAAGATAGATCTTCTTTGGTACTCTCCCAAGGCCAGGAGATACCAATATCAGTTGAAGATGTCCACCTAGTTTATGGTCTTCCCATTGGAGGGACCCATATTCTTGAAAAGGAATTTAAAGACCAAGACACAAATGCAAAAGCATTTTTGCATAGCTGGAGAAATACCTTTGGCATTACTACTGGGAGTCCTATAAACTCAGCCCTCATTGCTAGAATAGAGGAGCTAAAAGAAAAGGATGTATACGACGAGTTCTTGTGGAACTTTGTTGTAGCTGCTATCAATTGCTGTGTTAAATCCATAGCAAACCATTTAGTCAACATTAAGTTCTTGTCCTACTGCAAAGACATAAGCAGTATCAAGACACTGAATTGGTGTGAATTCACCTACAAGCACATGGTCCAATCAATAAGTGATTGGAAAAATGGTGTTGCGTTTTTCACTGGTCCACTACCATTTTTACTTGTAAGTCTCATTTTTTTTGCTTGTTATTATTGGTCTCACTATTTTTCTAGAAATATAGTGGAATGTTTTAAATATTTATGCTATTTGTTCTAAACAATTTCACCTATTGTTCTGCAGATTTCTTACTTTGATCGCCTTAAAAGAGGCAGTGTTGTTAACCCAAGGCAATTCCCTTTGATTGGAGTCTAGAATAAGGAGTTGATCCAATCAAGAATGAAAATTGAACTCACAAGAGGCTTTGGGAAAGGGATCATTCTTGACAGAATGATCAAAGCGGAGAATGCCAATCCTGCATCTTCTGCTCTAGAAGATGTGCTTGTGAGTTCATTTTAAACATTTTAATATTATGGCATGTGTTCTTATAAAAAATTATGTTTAAATTCTTATACTAATGAATTAGATACTATTCTTCTAAAATAGGCAAATTGTTATAATATGTCCTTCTCCATCCGTATAGGGTTTCTTGAACAACTTTTCAAATGTGGCAAAGGCTCTTGCTTCCAATGTCAACGACATGTACTCTATGCTTGACAAAGCAAGCACCTTATTGGGAGAAATTGAAGTGAGAGACGAAATGAATACTCTCATTGCCAACATCTAGAATAAGTACACCTTGATACAAAGCACTCAGTGCCCAGATTTAATGAGTAGTCCTACCATACTCAGCCAAGACCAACATCTATTTGACGAGCCAGCTTTTATGCAAGAGCTCAACAATGTAATGGGTAGGGCTTGGGAAAGATATCAACCTAAGGATGTGGTTGTTTCATCCCACCCTACCTTTGACCTTTTTTCTAAATCACAGATAGTGTCACCTCCCCATCATCTTATTACAACTCCCCCAGCTTCCCCTGTCCCTAACCCCACTGATGCACAATTTATAACACCTCCTGATTCACCTGCCCCACCTGTTACTAATTCCCCAGCTCAAGCAGTTGCTTCTACTCTTACTCTCCCTGAACATTGTGCTGCATCGAACCAAGAAATGGAAGAGCAAATACACAAATTGACGCAGGCAATTGTGTAAGATATTCCGAAGGAAAGGTAATCATTCTCTACTATAATGGTTAATTTCATAAATTCTCTACTATAATGACCATATAATTGCACTCGTATAATTTCATAAATTCACACATTTCAAAACCAACATAATATAGTAGAATGGTTAATTTAGAAAATATTTAGTAATCAAAATAATATACTGTAACGGTTTAGAACTTGATGTTCTATACTGGTGAACTTGATGTTCTATGCTAGTGAACTTGATGTTCTAAACTAGTGAACTTAATATTCTAAGCTAGTGAACTTGATGTTCTAAGCTAGTGAACTTAATATTCTAAACTAGTGAACTTGATGTTCTAAGCTAGTGAACTTGATGTTCTACTGTTCTATTTAATTGAATATTCTGACCCACTTATATGTCTGAGCAAGACGTTGTGGTCGGGTTAAATGAAAAAGAACCACAACGTGGAAAAAGACGTCCACATAACCTTCCTTTGTATCTACGCTCCCCATTCATGGTAGAGAATGAAACGACTTTGAAAAGAGTCGATGCAGCCCAACAAACAGTTGCTGAATATGCATTTTCAAAAGGCCTCGATAGTTACATGTTCTAATTTTATGATTAGTTGTTCTAAACACTACGTTTAATACTCTAATTCTTAACACTGGTATTCTTACATTCAAATACTGTTCTAAACTTATGTTTTTCTTTATCCTCATGACTATAAGCGAGGAGTTATACAATGATAATCAAACCTGGATCAGCAGGGAAGATATAATGTCACTTGTATATGACAATTTGATCATGAACAACATCATTGATTCATGGGCCTATATTTTGAACATTCAGAATAGAAGGAGAAACCCTGAATCAAAGAACAGATTTTTCTTCACCTCTGAGCTTTGGGCCTATATATTTTTAGAAAGTTGTTCTTTTAATAAAATTCAATTATCTCCTTCCAATCAATTTGGGTGAATGTTGTTCTAAATTATCTATATTTTGTATATTACAGATCATACTATGCAGTGATAGGTACTTCCCTGCGTCCACTCCTTTCAAGGAAAAATACCAAGCCTTCGCAACAAGAATGGAGAGCGAACTCGAACACTCTAATGTCACAACCCTTGACAAAATACAATTGGTAAGAACAATAAATTTCACTAGGAAAATAATTTTTTAATTACACTATAAACTATATGTTCTTATGATTACTATATTTTCAGGTGTTCTTCCCAATAGTAGCCTTCGAACACTATTACTTATTCTGTTTCAACTTCATCACAAAGGGAATCGATGTAATTGACAACAAATTCTTGGAGAAGGGAATCTCGTTTACCTTGAAATACAAAAACTACCACAAGACAATGGTAACTGTTTATTTACCTCAAGGGAATATCTATTGTTCTACTAATCTTACAATACACTATAACTTTAATTACTATATTGTTCCATTCTTATAAAAACTATCTATATGTTCTAAACCAATGAACTGAGTGTTCTAAACCAATGTACATAACCAATGAACATAATGTTCTAAACCAATGAACTCAATGTTCTAAACCAATGAACTCAATTTTCTAAACCAGTGAACATAATGTTCTGAAATCATTGCTCTAAACCAGTTAACTCAATGTTCTAAACAATGAACACAAAGTTCTAAACCAATGAACTCAATGTTATAAACCAAATGTAACTAGTGTTCTAAACCAGTGAACTTAATGTTCTAAACCAATGAACATAATGTTCTAAACCAATGAACTCAATGTTCTAAACGACTGTACATATAATGTTTTAAACCTATGAACTCAATGTTCATATTGTTCTAAGAATTAATCTTATTGATCTAAATATTTACTTGTGTATCGTTATAGGATTCTATACTACTCTTGCATTTTTCTGACCTTATGTTACAATATTTGTTATAACATAGGCCAAAGCCTTTGGTAGATTTTTAACAGAGAAACAGATGGGCAATGGTGAACTCGTGTCTACTTTTAAAACTTCAGTGAAAAAAAATGAAATGGAGGGACAACAAGAACGCAAATGATTGTGGAGTATTCATTTTGAAGCACATGGAAACATACCAAAATCAAAGTGCTTCACAATGGGACATAGGAATGGAAGCTACTGATGTAAGTTACTAGTGTATAGACTACACTAAGTCCTTTGAATTATTGAAATTTCCATTCTGACACATTGATTTCCTTTCCTTATCTATTTCAGTCTGAAATGCTTAAGAAATTACGCATTGAATTCTGCGGAAGAATCTTAACAAGCAATGAGAGTCAAGTTCAAAAATCAGTAATTTCTAAGTCAAAAGTGTGGGCAAAGGATCAGCTGAAACATCAGGATGAATCGTGATGATGATTGGGGGAACTACAACAATGATTGATTGATTTAATTTCAAGGAACTCTATGAACAACACTACTAACATTATATTACTATATTCACAACTACTTTTTTATTCATCAAATATTACTTTGATGTGATTAATTCTCAACATTTTTATTTTATGGTCATATTCGTAGATTTGTAGATATATTGTTCTAAACTAGTGGGTTGTTACAAATCTCCTACATCATGTTCTAAAGTAATAAGTACAATGTTATAAAGCAACTAACTCAGTATTCTTAACCAGTGAACATAATGTTGAAATATTAAACCACTAAATATCATGTTCTAAACTAATGAACATCGTGTTCTAAACTATTGAACGTAATGTTCTAAATTAGTTATATAATGTTATAAACTAGTGAATACTCTGGCCTTGTTCATTACCAACGAATATAGTGTTCCAAACCAATGAATATAATGTTATAAAGCATTGAACCAATGACCATCATGTTCTAAACCAATGAATACAATGTTCTAAAGTATTGAACATAATGTTCTAATGTATTGACCATAGTGTTCTAAAGCACTTTAGCATAATTTTCAAAAAGAACCCAACATTCTATATACAATTCAATCCAAGTCTCAAAATATTCTATTTGGACAATTTCGGATATCATGATATCCGAGTTCCCCACACCCTCGACATAACCTTTTTCTCTTTTGACATTGCTCAATTGCTTTTTCCTTATCGCCCTTCAATCTTTTCGAAGTAGTTCCACTGATTTTTTTGCTCCCAATGTGCACTCCAGTCCCTTTATTTTTCAAAATTTTTGGAGGTCTAACCACTATTTCACAGGGAGTGCTAGACCCGGTCAACAACTCAAGAACTTATGATTTACTATGCCCGTCCTCACTTTCATCTGCAAATCTTCTTTTCTCTTCCAAACTCACCCTATATCTTGTAAATACTTAACGAAGTCACCCATTTCTTCATTATTTCCTTCAACCAAACTAACGCAACTATGAATCTCGGACCATAAATCATTCAACAAGCGCTTCCTATCGTCACCACTTGAACAACATCCCATCTCCTTACCATACCCATCAAAGATTGGTTATCTCATAGCCATTGTTGTCCACCTGTTCAAAACATATTGATTTAGAATTCTATCCAACTTCTTTGCCTTCCAAATCCATATCATATGTCTGCATGGAATTCCCTGCCTATAAAACAACTTACAAGAACACCTCGTATCATAATTACTACTATCCATAAAAACCTCGTAAGTCCTTCCACCATTACATTCACTAACTTTTGCAATTTCTAACCCATTTTCCTTCCTTAACTCCTCTACACCACATTCATAACAAGCACTTATAACTTCCACTTGAAACTCATAAAAAACATTAATGGTATATAACTCAGAACCATGTCTTTCAATCTCCATTGGAGTCTTACATTCTGGATGCTTGTGCTGAGAATCGTAATCATTTTGTGCTTGAGTATGTCTTTGTGCATCCATGGCACTTTCAAACCTCATCAAAAACTCTACTAGAGATACATGTGGATTAACAAAGGATGAGAAGAAATTATTTTCACTTTCAGACCTTGATGTAGTTCTCATAATACCGCCCATAAACAAATCTCTAAAGTACGCCGGAATCCACTTTAATCTCATTTCAAACATTAAACAAAGCCACTCATGATCTTCTAACTGAAAATCAACTAGCATCTTGTTCCATTTATCTTCAAATTCCTTTGGTTCAATTTCTAAGTTCCATACACAATCACTGATTATCTTTAGAAAATCAGTTTCTTGGTTAATACTTCTCCCAATCTTATCAGGCATATTTTTCATAATATGACACATACAAAATCTATGCTCAAACTTTTCAAACACATTACTTACCGCAATCTTCATCGCGGGATCTTGATCGGTAATTAAAGACGACGGTTCCTTATGATCCATTGCTTTTAAGAATGTTCTAAATAGCCATTCAAAAGATATTACATCTTCTTTGGCTATAAACCCAGCAGCAAAGATAACACATCTCTTATGGTGATCAAGCCCAGTGAAAGGCCCAAACACCGTATTATACCTGATAATAACAAAAAAATGCCAGTGTCAAACAACAAATTTGGGACTTTGAACAGTACATTTGGGACTAATAAAAATACCTGTTAGTTTGATAAGCTGTATCAAATGAAACCATATCCCCAAAAAGACTATAATTTTTCCTACATATAGGATCGGCCCATAGAGCCATACACAGGCAATCATCATCATCGATATGATAATCGAAAAAAAAGCAGACCAAATTAACTTTTTTCTCTTGAAATTATCCACAAACATTAGTGCATCGGCCCCTTCAATGTACGCCTTCAAGTCCCTATGAAAATTTTTGAAATCACACTAAGAGCCACCTATGTTCTCATAACCACCAACGTATTCTTTCATCATTCTAAACGTTCTGACAGGACCAACGTTAACCTGTGTACATAATAAAATGTAACTTTACAACAATATTCATAAACCAAGTATACTATAATTATCAACAATGAGATTTTCAAATTTAGAACAATTAATTGAATACTTTGGAAAAATAACATACAAACTTAGAACATTCCTATATATATACTACCTTTGAATTATCAACAATCATCTTCTTGTGTAAAATGTTAAAATTTCTTCTCGCCTTTTGAAAATGTACCGAATTTGATGAATAAAGGGAATGGCTATGTCTTTCATCAATATTAAATACAACATAACCCCCATCAACGCAAACCTTCAACACCATACGTGCTTTGCATCCAACACGAGTGACCAAACTTCTCCTAACTACACTTCTATCTTCCCCTTCATTTTCACTTCTCACATCTTGCAAATTACTCGTCTTTTTAGACTTATATCCAGCTTTATTACACACAAAATATTGAAAACTAACGCCATTATTCCTTCTTTTTGTAGTTGATTTTCTTAGGTTAAAACCAACCGAACTTGCATATGCCTCATAAAATGAAAACCCTTCATCAATACTTGAAAATTTCATGCCCACATACGGTTTTAACTCACTAGAGCAAATTGGGATCCATACTTTGGAACCTCTAGGCGTACACACATGTATCACTTCTAATGTATTACCCCTATTTTCACTATGATCACTACACTTCTCTTCATTGCCCATTGCTTACAAAAACCATAGTAACTACTCCTCAGAACAAAAAATGTCCGAATAAACTAAGTTATTATATCATAAAATTCCAAATGTTCAACATCCAAAAAATATACAAATATTCAAACATCACTAAATGAACATCATGTTCTCACCTTGTGAACACAATGTTCTAAACCAAAGAACATCATGTTCTAACTTTGTGAACATAATGTTCTAAATTATTGACCATAATGTTCTTTAATTTTCAAACAGTTTGGTGGTCATTTCCAAACTACTGAACATCATGTTCTAAACTAGTGAACAACATGTTCTAAATTAGTGAACTTGATGTTCTAAACTATTGAACTTAATGTTCTAAACTATTGAACATATAATTGTACTCAAATAATTTCATAAATTCACACATTTAAAAACCAACATAATATACTATAATGGTTAACTTCTAATTCTAAACGCTAGGTAATTAGTTTAAAACAGTTTGGAGGCCATTTCCTAACTAATAAACATCATGTTCTAAACTAGTGAACACCATGTTCTAGATTATTGAACTTGATGTTCTAAACTATTGAACTTGATATTCTAAACCATTGAACATATAATTGTACTCAAATAATTTCATAAATTCACACATTTAAAAACCAACATAATATACTATAATGGTTAATTTCTAATTCTAAATGCTAAGTAATTATTTTAAAACAGTTTGGTGGCCATTTCCAAACTAATAAACATCATGTTCTAAACTAGTGAACACCATGTTCTAAATTATTGAACTTGATGTTCTAAACTATTGAACTTGATGTTCTAAACCATTGAACATATAATTGTACTCGAATAGTTTCATAAATTCACACATTTTAAAACCAACATAATATACTATAATGGTTAATTTCTAATTCTAAAAGCTAGGTAATTAGTTTAAAATAGTTTGGTGGGCATTTCCAAACTACTAAACACCATGTTCTAAATTTGTGAACTTGATGTTCTAAATGAGTGAACGTGATGTTCTAAACTATTGAACTTAATGTTCTAAACTATTGAACATATAATTGTACTCGAATAATTTCATAAATTCTTACATTTAAAAACCAACCTAATATACTATAATTGTTAACTTCTAATTCTAAATGCTATGTAATTAGTTTAAAACAGTTTGGTGGCCATTTCCAAACTAATGAACATCATGTTCTAAATTAGTGAACTTGATGTTCTAAATGAGTGAACTTGATGTTCTAAACTATTGAACTTGATGTTCTAAACCATTGAACATATAATTATACTCGAATAATTTCATAAATTCACACATTTAAAAACCAATATAATATACTATAATCGTTAATTTCTAATTCTAAACGCTAGGTAATTAGTTTAAAATAGTTTAGTGGGCATTTCCAAACTACTGAACATCATGTTCTAAACTAGTGAACACCATGTTCTAAATTATTGAACTTGATGTTCTAAACTATTGAATTTGATGTTCTAAACCTCGACAGACTGAAATTAATAAATGTTATATTTCCATAATTCTTGACTAATGTTCTAAACTAGTATACAGAATGTTCTATAAGATTGAGTATAATATTCTAAATTATTGAACATATAATTATACTCCTATAATTATTCATGTCATTTTCACTCAATTACAATCAGAATTTCCACTCGAATACATAATTTCCATTTGTATACATAATTTCCAAATGAATACTTGTACTCATTTCTAGAACAGTGAATGTAAAACATTTCCCACTCATTTTAATACAACACAATTTAACACTTTCACAAACAAACTAACAAGAATCACAAAATTAAAAGAGGTGCAAAAAAAAATTACCTTGAACGAGAAGAGAGCTCTTGCCAAGAAAAACAAATGAGAAATCGATGCACAATAATGAAGAAAAGGATGAAACATGCAAGTCTAATAATGAAAAAAGGGTGAAACATGTAAAAATGAATAGCATGACTTGTAAGTCTAATAATGACCGAAATGGCAAACACGCAAAAGTCACTGTCCAGCAAAATAAAGTACAAAATTTTTCTAAAGCACTCTGCCAGCCAACTATTTTTTTACACAATGTCTGGATATTTACAGATTTGCCATCCATTTCTTAAGCATTTTCAGCCCTAGATCATCAAGCATCCAAGGGTGTAAGATGGGTTCTCACCAAAAAGGAGTTCTCACATAAGGGGAGGGTTCTCACATGATCCCTCTCCTATATATATATATATATATATATATATATATATATATATATATATATATATATATATATATATATATATAGGGATGGGTTCATGTGAGAACCCCCCTAATATGAGAACTCTTTTAAGGGTGAGAACCCATCTAATACCACACACCTTGGCAGATCTAATGGATGGCATTTAACTGAACATAATGACAAATTCATAATTAATCCAAAAACTGACAAAAGGCAGTTGCTTAAAAAGTGTAACTGACACTTGGGAAAAAGGGAACACGCATCACTTTTCATTCACTACTTCAAAACTTTTTCAGAGCCCTTTCATTTTCTTCTGCCATTTCTTCTCTCTTCAAACTTTCACAATTCCTCTATTTCACACCACTTACTTTGTCATCTCAAAACCCACAAATTCGTACATTTCTTTCGCATCAGGTATATAATGTTCTTCATATTGCAACCATTGTTATGAGTAGATTGGTAGTTTGTTTTGAGTAGATTGTTTGAAACAAGTTTGTGATAGTTCCATAGTTTCGGTGTTTTTTCAAAATAATGAGCATCATGTTCTAAACCATTGAACATAATGTTCTGAATCAATGAACATGATGTTCTAAAGTAATGAGCATAATGTTCTAAGCCTAATTTGTCATAATATCAAAGCATTGGACTAATTAACATGATGTTGTAAACTGAAGAATATAATGTTCTAAACCATTGAACATAATATTCTAAACCAATGAACATTATGTACTAAAGTAATGAACGTAATGCTCTAAACCTAAAATATCAAAGCATTGGACCAATTAACGTGATGTTCTAAACCGAAGAACATTATGTTCTAAACCAAAGAACATCATGTTCTAAACCAAAGAACAGCATGTTCAAACTACTGAACATCATGTTCTAAACTAGTGAACATCATGTTCTAAACTAGTGATCTTGATGTTCTAAACCATTGAACGTAATGTTCTCAACCTAATTTGACATAATGTTCTAGACTATTTAACTGGATTTTGTTTTATTTCATTAGAATTAGTGATTAATGCTCGAAATTCGGTATATACAATGAACATTATGTTAACCAAGTAATGAGCATAATGTTCTAAGCCCAATTTGACATAATATCAAAGCATTGGACCAATTAACATAATGTTCTAAACCGAAAAGCATAATGTTCTAACCCGTAGAATATTATGTTCTAAACCAAATAACATCATGTTCTAAACTAGTGGACATCATGTTTTAAACTAGTTTACATCATGTTCTAAACTATTGAACTTGATATTCTAAACCATTGAACGTAATGTTCTAAATAATTGAATAGTAATGTTCTAAATCGATGCACAATAATGAAGAAAAGGATGAAACACACAAGTCTAATAATGAAGAAAAGGATGAAACACGTAAAAATGAAGAGCATGACTTGTATGTCTAATAATGAACAAAATGGCAAACACGCAAAAGTCACTGTGCCAGCAAAAGAAAGTACAAACTTTGTCCGAAACACTCTGCCAGCCAAAAGATTTTTAACACAATGTCTAGATATTTACAGATTTACCATCCATTTCTAATGCATTTTCAGCCCTAGATCATCAAGCATCCAAGGGTGTAAGATGGGTTCTCACCAAAAAGTAGTTCTCACATAAGAGGAGGGTTCTCACATGATCCCTCCCCTATATATATATATATATATATATTATGCCTGCTAATTAATAATTAAACTAAGCTACCATTTACATATACCACCTATATGTTCACTTAACCATTTTTTTAAGTTTAGCAAATCCCAAAGTTAAATGAAATAATTGTTAGTTAATCAGTAGTAAAAAATCAACAAATTAAACCCTTATTCCCCCCACATTATTCGTTACATGTGGAAAAAATGCACAATTCACTTGCAATCACCTGCCTCCCTTTATTCAATCATCTCCTTCAAGTTCATTTGTATATCTTGCTCCAACATCCCAATTCAAGGCGTCAATTTGTTTTGAGTAAAACTTTCCTCAACTTTTCGATTATTTGTGTGGTAATTTACCTGGATTTTTCAATTTTTAGTTTTTCGACTTTTAATTTTTGAATTTGTGCTTGCTTAATTTTCCTTAACTTTTTATTATTATTGAAGAATCAATAGGAGATAGTATAGGATCAATATACTCTAGAGGGGGGGTGAATAGAGTATGGTCATTTTTCGAGTTAGGCTTTAAAGGCTTTGAAACGGGTTTTGAGATGCGGAAAATAATTAAAACAGTTTTCAAGGGCTTGAAGTATGTTTCAGGCTTTTGATAAGAATAGGCTATTACGAGATGAATGAATTAAGTAAAGCAAATGATATGTAAATGCAAAAGTAAAGTAGACGAGTATTTGTTACGAAGTTTGGCAATGTGCCTATGTCTCCGCCTACGGTTTCCTACCTGTAGGATTTAACGGCTTTTATTTCCTCCTTTAGAGACCTAAATCCACCTTCGAAGATTATCACCCAATCTATACCGTAGCTTTCCCTAGCTACACTCTAGCGTCTCAATTCCTAGAAATAAAAATCTTCTTTCTTTTTCTGAACCTTTGAGTATTATAAACTTTACTCAAGGTATATCTCTCTTTTGATATTTCTTTTTCACTCACAAGATATACTTGATAATCTTTTCTCTCAATTCTAAATAACTATAAAGAGTAAGCACTAAATAGGAAAGTTATTTTGCTGTAGCTTGAATGTGTATTTTGTTTGAATGCTTGTTATTGTAGCTTCAATGCTTCAGCTTCAATCTATTTATATAGACACAAGTGCAACGGATAGGCTTCATTATAACTTTATTCAAAATGTCGTTGCTTTAGGCTCTTCATTGACCATTTCAAGGTTATTCCACATTTTCGCTTTGAAGACCAGTTCAAGGGCTTGAAATGTAACAAAATGTCCGTATGATTTGAATTTCGATTGTTGACTGAAGTTCTTCCATATAAGCACGTCCAACAATCTTGTTCAACTCAGCATATCTTTGATTTAACTCCATAAACTTAGGAAGACCAATTTGAAGTTTGTTCATTCTTATCTTGATAGAGTTTTGAATCTATTCAAATGCTTTAAAGTCCATGGCATAACAAATTCCTTTATTTAAGGAACCAATTTAAATTTGAATGGTATACCTGAAAATTATTTAACCATTATCCACTAACAACAAACTTATTAGATAACAACGTTAGAAAACATAAGTATAGGAACGTGTATAGAGTTGCAATATCAACTACGAACATATTCATTGCATGGTATATACGAGTACATGCATTTGACTATTGAAACATTTGTTCACGTATGCTTTTTGATAGGGTCTTTTGACTTCCATCATACATACATATATAATTAAGAATGATTTAGACTAGATACATCAAGGTGGAGTCTTCAATCTCCCCTTTGATGGAAGTCAAAACATATGCATAATAATCTAAACATATACACACAACCATAAGCAACAAACTAAACACAAACATTCTCCCCCTTTTTGACTTTCATAAAGGGTGAGGAATAATATAGGATCAATTTTGAAGGATTTGAAAAATACCAAGTGAATCAAATTCAGAAAACACAAACAGAAATTCATAGAAACGAAATTATAAATCATCCATTACAAACCAGAATATCAAAGCAATTAAAGAGTTCAACACAGGAATTAAAAATAAGTACATAGATAGCTAAAACAAGATTCATTTCTTCATGGAGGACTTAGAAGACTGGACATCTGCTAACAAAGCATCAAACTTATCATCTATCCTGGCACAAAAGTCTGATAAATTACACCGAACACAATCTAACTCGAATTCCAGATTCTCAAGCCTTGACGATACATCCATAAGAGAGGAATTTGTGATCCTGGAGACACCTTTAACTGGGGCAGGGTAGCCAACGTTTTAGGGGACAAGTCTTCACGAAGCTTCCATGACCTATACTTTGAAGCATAGATCCCAAGTCTGTTAAAGGATTCAAGGGTCACTCTGGATTATGCACAGCTTACATACTCTTCATCATGCACCGGAATTTTGAAATAAGCAAAAATCAGGGGAAGCAAATTTGCATACGGCAGGGGGTTTGCATGAGAGGAGGAGATGGCATGATTCATGTGGGAAAGGATGGTGACAGGCAGGTTGAGATCAAAACTATTCAACACTAAGAACAGAAAGGCCAGACATTGATTGGTTAGAAGCTCACGAGAGTTGGCTTTAGGGACAACACACCTAACCAGCAACGCATAAATAATCTTGGCTTCTTCTTGTAAGACATTGTGGGTTAACTGTTTTAATGGAGGAGGGTTTGGTAGAAACAAGGGCTACTTGGCCTGGGAGACACACTCAAAATACTCAGGCTGCGAATTAGACCAGTCCTCATTAGGGACTTTCAAGACCTTGGACATAACCTCAGGATTCAATGAAATGGGCACACCCTTGACAATCGTGTTCAAGGTCAGGACACCTTGTTCACGCTTAGATTGCATGTTTAAATAGAATAATTGGGTAAGGCGAGGGTAAAACACATCACCTACATTCAACATCCTAGCCAAAGAGGTTCCCAAAAATAGATAAACACCACCCAATTTAGAGGACCTTAAAAGGGCAAGGTCAACCAATTCACAAACACACAAACGTCTATTACGAAAACCATCCTGCCAAACACTAGCTAGCTGACAAGACCTAAACCATGACTGAGGAAAATAACCAAAAGGGGTTTAAAGAATTATACTGGGTACCTCAGGGCTGGGAAGGGAAGGATTGAGGGGTTCCTCAGCAGTTGGGGGCTCGGCAACAGGAGGCGGTGGAGGAGGAGTGGAGCATTGAATGTCTGCAACCGATGGAGATGGAGCCGCTTGTTCTGGGGTCCAGAAGAGGAGATAAAGGAGGAGTAGGGGATGTAGAGGGCACCGAATACTCGACTGAGGGAATGGGTACCTTGGATGACCGAGACAGGAGGATATGCCTTTTGGGGGCCAGCTTTTTGGATACAACATTTTTGCGTTTGGGAGCCATTGAAATGTGAGAAGTCTGGTTGAGGGAGTGAAGAAATTTCTGGGTATAGTGGGGAAGTGAAAGGAGAGGCAGAAGGGGTATTTAAGGAGAAGGAAGTGACGGTTGAAGAGAGGAAAGAGCTGGAAAGTTTTTGAAGTGACGGTTCAGGGCATGGGTAAAGGGTGAAGCACGACAATTAAGGAGAGGGAATGCAGAAAGATATAATGAAGATTCCTAACACACATTAAACACGTACAAGCATAAAAAAAATAAAAAAAAGAAGTGTTATAATTATCTAAAAAGATAATCATCACACCAATTGATCCATTTTTATGAAATAACGTTTTAGTCAAGGGATGTTTAATAAAACGCCTTGATTTAAACGAAACAATGAACAACCATGAGAAATTACGTAAACCAAATAATGCTTCATAGTAAATATGCATGATAACAAATTATAGAGAATACATACCTTAGCTCCCCCTAAATGGATGCCTCTTTATTCAGCATACCAAGCTCGAATCGAATGAAATTAAAACGCTCTTCGCTTAAGGGCTTAGTGAAAATATCGGCAAGTTGAAATTCATTAGAAATGAATTAAATATTAACGTCACCTTTTTCAACATGATCACGAATAAAATGATGTCGAACATCGATGTGCTTGGTTCGTGAGTGTTGCACCGGATTCTTTGTTATGGAAATGGCACTTGTATTATCACATTTAATTGGAATGCCTTTGAAGTCAAGTCCAAGGTCTCGAAGCTATTGAGATATCCAAATGAGTTGAGCACAACATGCATCGGCGGCAATGTATTCGGCCTCGGCTGTGGACAAGGCTATGGAATTTTGCTTCTTCGAGTGCCAACTAATAAGAGATGATCCTAGAAATTGCCAACATCCGGAAGTACTCTTTCTATCCACTTTATAACCTGCAAAATCGGCATCCGAATATCCAACAAGTTCAAAGTTACTATCCCTAGGGTACCAAAGACCGAAGTCCTTAGTCCCATTGAGATATCTTAGTATCCTTTTTACGACACTTAGATGAGATTCCTTGGGGTTAGCTTGAAACCGTGCACACATACACACACTAAACATAATATCGGGTCTACTTGCAGTAAGATAGAGAAGAGAGCCAATCATACCTCGATATTCCTTTTGATTAACGGACTTACCACTTTCGTCTTGGTCTAGTAATAAAGTTTAGCTCATAGGAGTTTTTGCTTCTTTTGATTGAGTCATATTGTACTTCTTTAGTAGATCTCTTTTATATTTACCTTGATTAACAAATATGCCTCCTTTTTCTTGTTTAACTTGTAGTCCGAGAAAGAAGTTTAATTCACCCATTAAGCTCATCTCGAATTCCCTACCCATAATCTCAGAGAATTCCTTGCATAACAAGTTATTAGTAGCACCGAATAGAATGCCATCTACATAAACTTGAATAATTAAAATTTCTTTACCTTTGGTTTTCACAAAAACAGTTTTATCAATTAATCCTCGTTTAAATTCATTTTCCAAAAGATATTTTGACAAATTCTCATACTATGCTCTTGGAGCTTTTTTTAGGCCATAGAGCGCTTTGTCAAATTTGAAAACATGGTTCGGAAATTGTTCGTTTTCAAAACCGGGAGGTTGAGTAACATATACCTCTTCTTGTAAGTAACCGTTTAGGAATGCACATTTTACATCCATTTGGAATAACTTGATTCGCATGAATGAGGCAAAAGCAAGTAATATTCGTATGGCCTTCATTCTTGCTACGGGAGCGAATGTTTCTTCATAATCAATGCCTTCTTCTTGATTGTAGCCTTGTGCAACAAGATGTGCTTTATTCCATACTATCTTTCCATTTTCATCAAGTTTATTTCTGAACACCCATCTTGTTCTAATGATTAAATGATCTTTAGGGCATGGAATGAGTGTCCAAACTTTGTTCCTTTCAAATTCATTTAGCTCGCTTTGTATTGAAATGATCCAATCCAGTTCTTGAAGAGCTTCACTAATATTCTTTGGTTCTACAAGAGACACAAAAGCGTGAGATGCACAAAGATTTTTTAGCACTAGAACGAGTTTGTATACCAGACTTTGGATCGGAGATGATATTATCAATTGGGTGAGATGAGGAGTGCTTAAATTTTCATCTCATCATCAAAGGGGTAGAATCTAACTGTTGAAGTACTCCTTCAAGACCTGGAGATGGTTCTGATGGTCTTGAAATGACTTCCATTAATTATTTTGATTCTTGAGGTGGAGTTTTAAGGCTTTGAGATGGCTCGTCAGGCTTTTGAGGCAGTACATCAGGGTTTTGATCTATCTCGTCTGCATTTCTTATAGGCTCTTGCATATTATGAACAGGTTATGGCCTTTCTTCATCAGATGAGCTTTCATCTTCATTAGATGAAAAACCTTCATGTTTATTCAACTTTAAGCCTGTAAAAATATCACTCAAAGTACCATTCTCGGTTTCATCAAAGATCACATGAATACTTTCTTCAACAATTTTTGTACGCTTATTAAATACACTATAAGCTTTAGAATTCAAAGAGTAACCTAATAAGATTGCTTCAACACTATGAGCATCAAATTTCCCTAGGTTATCTTCACCATTATTATGAACAAAGCATGTACATCCAAAGGGTTTAAAATACGAAATGTTAGGCTTTTTACCTTTGAAAAGTTCATAAGGGGTTTTCTTCAAAATAGGTTTTATTAGATAACGATTTAGAATGTAATTAGCTGTATTAACAGCTTTAGCCCAAAAATACTTTGGGAAACCATTTTCTAAAAGCATGGTCCTAGACATGTCCTCAAGAGTTCGGTTCTTACGTTCCATAACTCCATTTTGTTGAGGTGTCCTAGGAGTTGAAAAATTATGAGAAATACCATATTTTGCACAAAATTTGTCAAAGTTAAGTTGATCAAATTCTCTACCATGGTAACTCCTTATGGCAACAATAGGTAGGTTTTTCATAATTTGTAGCTCTTTGCAAATTTTCAAAACCTCTTGTAAAGCTTCAGATTTTTCTCATAAAAATGAAACCAAAGTTAATCTTGAAAAATCATCAACAACCACAAGGATGTACTGTTTTCCTTTAGGAGATTTGACGCGCATAGGACCGCATAAATCAATATGAAGAAGTTCAATGGGTCGAGAAGTACTTACAACCTTTTTAGCTTTAAATGAGCCTTTGGTTTGTTTACCTCTAGCACAAGCTTTGCACATTTCAAAGTCTTTGAAATCCATTCTAGGGAGGCCACGTACTAAGTCTTTTGATGAGAGCTTCATCATAGTATGCACGTTAATATGGCTTAGTCGCCTGTGCTAAAGCTTTGAATCGCCTGTCGTGGCTTTAAAACACTTCAAGCTTTTACTCGAAACTTTGTTAGTATGAAAAGCATAGGCATTATTGCAATGGGGGGCAGTAAGAATGACTTTACCATTTTCCACGCATTGAACCTCATATTTATCTTTGTCAAAAATAACTTTATTACCTTTATCACATAATTGAGAGATGCTAAGCAAGTTGTATTTAAGACCTTCAACAAGATAAACATCATCTATGGAGTTTGATTCAATTTCACCAACTTTTCCAATGCCAAGAATTCTGCATTTTCCTTTATCACCAAGTGTTATTGTTCCAGAAGTTTGCTCTTTGATTATTGAAAATAACAAAGATTTCCCACTCATGTGCCGAGAGCAACCACTATCTAGAATCCACTTATGATCCTTGTTCTTGGTGATTTCCTACAAAATGAAAAGACATCAAACCTTTCTAGACCATTTTACAAATTTGATTTCATACTCGGGATGGACCATATTAGGAGGTCTAGTCCCTTTTTGAACCCATATTTGCTTCACTTGGTCTCGAAAATACATAGGAAAAGAGTTCTTAATAATGTGAGGATCATTCCTTCTAAAAGGACATGTTAATTTGGTATGACCCTTTTTGCAACAATAGAAACATGTAGGTGTACTCCAAGTATCCTTGGCTTTGACAAAAGTGGTCGAATTCTTCTTTGGAAAATTTTTATTAAAACTAAGACCGCTTTTGTTTAAGGAGGCTTGGTGTATACCCAACAATTTGTTTAGGGTCGCTTCCGAATGAGTAAATTTAACCAAGACATTATGTTGTTCTCTACACTTCCCAGCCAGAAGCTTCTTCTTCTTCTCTAAGTTATCATTACAATAACTTAAAGAGGCAAGCTTTCTTTTTAAAACGGTGTTTTATGTTTTCAAGGCCTTGACCTGCGTTTCAAGAGATGACTCCGTGGCCTTAGCCTTGCTTTCAAAGGCTGACTGGGTAGCTTTGAGATCACATAATTCCTTTGAAAGACTTTTCAAAACACTTACCTATTTGTTAAGCCTTTCTTTGAGAACTTTTTGATTCAAGAATCAAACTTTCTTCATTCATTATCATGCTTTGCAAAAATTTGGATAAAACATTTATAGGGCTTGACATTAAATTCTTTACAATTACCTCTAGGTGTTCTCCTTTTTCGCTTTCTTCATGATTTGCCATTAAGCATAGATTTGCATTTCTTCTTCTTCGTCACTTGATTCTGAATCACTCCATGAGGCTACCATAGCCTTCTTTTTGAAATCCCTCTTAGGATATGTCTTTTTCTTTTGTTGAGGGCATTTTTTAACAAGATGGTCTGTTTTACCACATTCATAGCATGTTAGTGTATTAACTTTATTCATTGAGTTAGATGACTTACCTTTATATTTATTAGGACGATAGTTGTCTCTTCCTCTTGGAAATTGCTTCTTCATCTTTAATATCTTTGCTAGAGTTCGAGCAATAAGAGAAAAAGGATCTTCATCATCCTCATCATCGTCACTTTCGCCATCTTCATTGAAGACTTCTTCCTTCTTAGCTTTAAGTGCTAGATTCTTAGTTGATGAAGCTGGTTCTCCATCTTCTTCATTTAGGGACATTTCGTGGGTTATGAGTTTTCCAAGAAGATCATCCAAGGGCAATGTTCGCAAGTCTTGAGCTTCTTCTATTGCCGTCACTTTAGGACCCCACTTAGATTTGGGAAGACAATGAAGGATCTTTCTAACCTTTTCTTCATTTATGAATGTTTTTCCAAGAGAATCCAGATTATTCACTATTTGGTTAAATCTTGTGAACATCTCCTTCACGTTTTCATTATTCGTCACTTTCAACAATTCATATTTTCGGAGATAGATACTTATCTTTGTTTCCTTGACTTGGCTAGTTCCTTCGTAAGTAACCACTAGCTTGTCCCATATTTCCTTAGCACTTCTGCAAGAGGAGACTCTATTGAACTCATTTGCATCCAATCCGCAATAGAGTAAGTTCATAGCACGATAGTTCTTCACGATACTCTCCAAATCAGTTTGAGTGAAGTCACCATCTTCTTTAGGGATTGGAACGCCACTTTCATTATTCTTCATGGGCACCTTCGGACCTTTCTTTATGATGTCCCATAATTCAATATCTTGATCTATGAGAAACATTTGCATTAAAGAGCGCTAATGGGCAAAGTTATTCCCACAAAACAATGGAGGACGATTTGAGGAACGTCCTTGGGCAAAACCACCATCACCTATTTGATTCATGATGCCTCACAGATGTTTAAATCTTTGTTTAGTGAGTAAAGCTTTGATACCAATTGAAGAATCAATAGGAGATAGGATAGGATCAATATACTCTAGAGGGGGGGGGGGGGTGAATAGAGTATGGTCGTTTTTCGAGTTAGGCTTTCAAGGCTTTGAAACGGGTTTTGAGATGCGAAAAATAATTAAAACAGTTTTCAAGGGCTTGAAGTATGTTTCAGGCTTTTGATAAGAATAGGCTATTACGAGATGAATGAATTAAGTAAAGCAAACGATATGTAAATGCAAAAGTAAAGTAGACGAGTATTTGTTACGAAGTTCGGCAATGTGTCTATGTCTCCGCCTAGGGTATCCTACCTGTAGGATTTAACGACTTTTATTTCCTCCTTTAGAGACCTAAATCCACCTTCAAAGATTATCACCCAATCTATACCATAGCTTTCCTTAGCTACACTCTAGCGTCTCAATTCCTAGAAATAAAAATATTCTTTCTTTTTCTGAACCTTTGAGTATTATAAACTTTACTCAAGGTATATCTCTCTTTTCATATTTCTTTTTCACTCACAAGATATACTTGATAATCTTTTCTCTCAATTCTAAATTACAATAAAGAGTAAGCACTAGAGAGGAAAGTTATTTTGCTGTAGCTTGAATGTGTATTTTGTTTGAATGCTTGTTATTGTAGCTTCAATGCTTCAGCTTCAATCTATTTATATAGACACAAGTGGAACAGATAGGCTTCATAACAACTTTATTCAAAATGTCGTTGCTTTAGGCTCTTGATTGACCATTTCAAGGTTGTTCCACATTTTTCGCTTTGAAGACCAGTTTAAGGGCTTGAAATGTAACAAAATGTCCATATGATTTGAATTTCGGTTGTTGACTGAAGTTCTTCCATATAAGCACGTCCAACAATCTTGTTCAAGTCAGCATATCTTTGATTCAACTCCATAAACTTAGGAAGACCAATTTGAAGTTTGTTCATTCTTATCTTGATAGAGTTTTGAATCTATTCAAATGCTTTAAAGTCCATGGCATAACAAATTCCTTTATTTAAGGAACCAATTTAAATTTGAATGGTATACCTGAAAATTATTTAACCATTATCCACTAACAACAAACTTATTAGATAACAACGTTAGAAAACATAAGTATAGGAACGTGTATAGAGTTGCAACATCAACTACGAACATATTCATTGCATGGTATATACGAGTAAATGCATTTGACTATTGAAACATTTGTTCACGTATGCTTTTTTATAGGGTCTTTTGACTTCTATCATACATACATATATAATTAAGAATGATTGAGACTAGATACATCAAGGTGGAGTCTTCAATTATGTTATCAAATCATATAATTATGATTGTTTTTTATCGTCAAATCTTCCTGATTGATTAGGATTGTGAGTGTATTGGTAATATTTGTTTAAGACTCGATGATAATCTTCTGTGTATATCTATTTAATAATGATAATGAGTATATTGACTACTCTTTGATTAATTATGATTGTTGATGTACATAAAACTCATGGGAGGGTTCTGGTTTAATATTTTCATATTCGTTTTAAAATTCTGCATGTCCAGCTACATTAGTTTTATACAAAGTTTTTGTGTACTGTCTAATTTTTGTGATATTTACAATAGATATTTTATCTAATATAAAATCCCAAAATATTGCTTCTCAATTCTTGTTTTTGTGGAATCACTACTAAAGTATCATATATGAGATCTCTGTCGATTTTCATGATATTCATTGCAATATGATGAAGCATCCATATTTGGCTTCAATTAAACTATATTCCTTTAAAACGTTGCATTGAGCCTAGTTTGCATCTTTAGTTGCTGCAGTAGTGAAACCATGAAAGTACTTGTCATGTATACCTCATATTGAGAAAATGTGAATGATTATGAGTCTCACATATAGTCTGTGATATTACTTAATAGGGGCCAATTTAGTGATGAATTGGTGTTCAAGGATTATTATTTATTAAATAATATTGTTAGTAGATGATCCCTATACTTTGTGATTTTTAAGGAGTCTGTGGGCAACAATACATGCATGTTTGTCACAATAAGTTATAAGAAAATTACATTAAATGCTAATTTTGGCACTCCATATGTTATGCAATTATAAGTCTTCTATGAAATTGATCATATAACCATATTGAAAACATTTACATAAAAAAAGATATAGTAAGTAAACTTTGGGTGGAATTAGTGTCAACCCATTTATGTTTTTTTTGCCAAACTAAACATCAAATAAAAAAAATTAATGCTTAGGAAAAAGTATATCGTAGCTTCATAAATTATGAGCATAAATGGAAAATGAAGCATATTAGGGTCTCCAACTAAGAAGTCAC
The DNA here is from genome assembly GCA_026401315.1 of Dysphania ambrosioides. Taxonomy (NCBI): domain Eukaryota; kingdom Viridiplantae; phylum Streptophyta; class Magnoliopsida; order Caryophyllales; family Amaranthaceae; genus Dysphania; species Dysphania ambrosioides. The sequence goes on from CM048666.1 coordinate 20,213,655, forward strand.
ATTTATTCCTTCCCTTCTCATAGATAAGAGATCCACCATCTTCCTATCCCAAGCTTGCTTTATTGACATGTTTTACTTAATATCTATGCATAATTGTTTAGCTACTTTATTTGTTGATTAAGTTTGTACATGCTAGATGAAATGGATGAATTATATTCTAAACGTATGCATATATTTTCAAATTTGCATTAAGGTAATCAAAATGAGTAGTTGGACCTACTTCTTACAATCTAGTGCGTAATGAATATAAAACAGGAGTTAAGGATTATTTAGATAAAGCAATTTCTACACAAGCCATTTGGGATCAAATCACTTTCCCATGTAAGGTGTGTGATCATCGGGTTTGATTTTGTAGAGAGAAAGTGCTTAATCATTTGGTTGCAAATGGGAATGAGCCGGGGCACCGAAGGATGGAAAAGTCATAAGATATATCTTGAACGAAGAATAATACTGTAGAAAATCCACCTAACTTCCTAGATGATATGAAACTCTTGATATGATACTCATAGAGACGTGATAAACATGTTTTCGCGCGGTCATAAAGGAGTTGAAGTGGTGGGTAATGCAGAGGCTTACAAGTTCTATAAAGTTACTTTAAGATGGGAATCAAGAGCTATATCCTAGGTGCAAAACATTTTCAAAACTTACATTCCTCATTCATATGTACCTTTTGAGGCGTACACATCAGATAAGGAATATTGCCTTATGCACTTTTTCGAGTTATTTCAAGAAGTAGTTCCACAAGCCAAATTGACAAATCTTTCAATGAGGCAAAGAAACTGGTGAGATATTAATGCCTTCACTATGACAAAATTGATGCATGTCATAATGATTGTCTGCTTTATTGGAAAGAGCATGAAGCTTCTACATCTTACCATGTGTATCATGCTTCAAGATGGAAAGATAAAGAGAATGAAAAATTAGAAGATATGAACAAGTTGTTAATCGAATGATGCTTAATTTAGTCATTATAAAAGTTATTTGGTATCCCTCTTAAGCCTAGGCTTCAAATATATGTATTCTGAAACAACATAGCTAATGAGGTGGCATGACAAAAAAGGGTTAAATGTGAGCTGCTAAGGAACCTTGCAGATGGTGAGGCATGGAAACGTTTTGATGAACAATTCCAAGTTTTTCTAGTGAAGCAAGTAATTAATATTCGGTTAGGACTTGTAAGAGATGGATTTAATAATCCATTTTAATCTATTAGCATGTAACATAATACAAGGCCTATTGTCTTGATCAATAACAACTTATCCCCATGGATGTGTATGAAGTCTGAGTTCTTAATGTTGTCTTTGCTTATTCCAAGGCCCAACTCTCTTGGAAATGACATTAATGTCTACCTCCAACCATTAGTAAAAGAGCTCAAAGATATATGGGAGAATGGGGTGGACACCTATGATGCCTTAAAGAAGCTAACATTCAAGATGCATGCAACTTTATAATCAACAACAAGTGACTTTTCAAGATACGCAATATTGTCTGGTTAGAGCACCAAAGGGAAGTTTGCATGATCGTATTGCTATTATGAAACTTACCACCTTTATTTGAATAATAGAAAGAACTCTATTTGAATAATAGAAAGAACTCTATTTATAGAGCAAATTGTTGATGGTTGAAAAGCAATCATCCTTGGCAGCATGATATAAATTCTATTTATGGGGAAAAGGAAGAGAGGATAGCTCTAGATACTTCAACAAGGACTGAGATTATAAGCTTGATGGAAAATTATGAAAATATTTTTGGGAAGTTGCATTTGAAGAAGAAAAATAACTTTATGGAGAAAGTTCTCAGTCTTCTACACTTTCCATAACGGAAAGATTATAGACGTTGTCAACATTTGGATGTCATACATATAAAGAAGAACGTTTTTGATAGTTTGCTGGGAACTTTATTAAATACTCCTAGAATTATATCAAAAGATCACTATATAGCTCGATTAGATATGAAAGAAATAAAAATAAGAAAAGAATTACATCCTTTGGAATCAGGGGATGAGCGCTTCATCTTGCTTCCTAAAGCATCATTTTCAATGACAAAGGAAAAAAAGAAAATTTAATTTTATAGAGTTATAAAGAAGGCAAAGCTACTACATGATTGTGCATCAAATATAACAAGATGTGTGCAAGTGATGGAGGGAATATAATGGTATAAGAGCCATGATGCTCATATTATACTACATCACTTTCTTTCACTTGCTACTATAAAAGCTCTATCAAAGCAATTAACCTGTTTTGCCTTTTATTAGATTAAATGCCTTTTTTAGATTAATATGTAATAGTGCTATCAATCCAAAGGATTTGGATTGCCTTCAAACTGAGATTAGTGAGACTGCTTGTGATCTTGAAAGAATATTTCCACCATATTTCTTTAATATCATGGTTCATTTACCGATTTATTTAATCATTGAAGTAAAGCTTGGTGGACCAGTGTGTGTTTGTTGTATGTACTCGATAGATAAGTTTCTATGAAAGTTAAAACTTTATGACAAAAATAAAAAATGTCATGAGGCTTCGATTGCGGAAGGTTATATGGATGAAGAGTGCCTCATATAATGCTCTATATACTTGAATGCCAGAGAAAAGAAACGATCAAAGGAATTATATTTGTTTCCTAAAATCAATTATCCTCTTGGGAGGAAAAAGAAGGGAAAAAAAGGAAAGACATTCCCTCTAGATTCCAATATAAGGACTCTAGCACATTCTTATGTGTTATTCAACTATGAAGACAAAAAAATTCAAAATTATATCAAATGAGTATTTTTTTTCTTATTTTTTATATTTCATGCTTATGATCAATTTAATTTACTTACAATTGTAATGATTTCTAATGCAAGGAACATGAGGAGTTTGTAAAAAATAAGTCTAAAGACTAGTAAAAAATAAGGTGGAAGGAGGCTCAATAACATAGCAATGAATTTATGGATTGGTTCAAACAAAAGGTTGGGTCGGCTATCCCAGATCTTGTTAAGTGGCTATCATTAGGTCCTATGTAGTACAATTATAAGCTACGTTGGATATTTTTATAATGGCTATAACTTCTACATCATATAATGTGATGAGAAATTAAAAGCCCAATATAGTGGAGTCTTATTAACTGCTTTGACTTCGAACTTCGCAAGTAGCAAGGACCATAATCCTATTCTTTGTAAGGTCACTTAGTACACTGTCATAAAAGCAATTGAGTTAGAATATTGGAGTATATTAAGCATCATATTATTTGAATGTGAATGATTTCAAGTGGGGGTAATACATGACTACAAACTCACTCGTGTAAACTTTAAGAAATTGATCTCCAAAGATGACCCTTATGTGTTGGCATCAGAAGTTCACCAAATATTCTATACTAAACATGGCCTTAAGTAGGATTACTATTATGTGAATCAAAAGTTGCCAATAGATTTTTTTTATGTAGAAGGGAAATCTACAGAAACATAGGAGAGCAAAGTTTCTAAACCTAATGACAATATTAATTTAGCTCATGTAAATGACGATGATATACATTGGTGTAGATGAGATATTTGTGATAGAGTTTAGGTGCAAGAAAATATTATTAGCACTGAATCTGAAGATGATTATGATTATCTAATAACAAAACATAGAAAGATTGGGATTAGATGGAACCATCAATCTGAATTGTCTAATAATATTGTTTTTTTTTTAAGTTGGCAAACAATTTCTAGTTATTTAAATTTTTTATTTTTCAATATTTTTGATTCAATTGAACAACATGTAATCTAAGTATTGTATCTTTCCATTTGATCTATTTGGTTACTCGAACTTTCAAATGAGGCGATCCTTTGAAATTGCAGATAAAAGTACATAATGAAACTAACTAATGACACTAATAGGTATTGCTATCTTTTTGGCAGGTTGTGCTAGTTATGCGTGAACGTGGCAGTGAACACTGCAACTTATTGATAGCTGTGTTTATGAGGCAAAGTCAATTGTAACTGAGGATCAAGGGTGAGTTTCTACAACATAATGCTCACATTATCTTTTTTATTTGGGCAGCTTTGAGTACTTTTCAGTACTTCTGTTTCTCATATTCTCACAAGTACTTAAGTATTTCTTTTTTATTTAGGCATCTTTGAGTTTATTTCTATTATATTAATTAGGATTTCAATTTTCAATGAGGTAGTGTCTCTGGCATACTAATGAATGGTTTTGTCACTACTGAACTTGGATTTTAATTTCAATCTTGAGGAAATTGGTCTTAGGTTAAAAGCATGCCAACTTTTGATTCAAGATTTGTATAAATTTTCATCAGTACATTATCTATGTTAAAAAGCTTGTACACCAATATTAGATATATAATCCAATATCAGTAGGGAATACATGCTAATTTAGTGGAAATTATGACTAATATTCTAAGCTAGTATATATATTCCATTTAATTATACTCTAAAATTGGACTAAGAGAGAAACATGTCCACACACATAAAATCTTAATCACCTACAAAACATAGAGCATGAGAAAATAGTGTAGGCACACAAGCCAAAATGCACAAGTAAATAACATCAATCTAGAGGGGGATCTATCAAATGACAACATAAGTTGTGGAGCATTCATTTCCCTAGAAATTCATTTTGGATGAATGGAGGCATGATGTGAAACTTATACTTTCATCTCCTTTTCTTAATAAATGAACTAAAAACATTAAATATATAATTCCTAGTGAATTAGGTAAGAGTGTAAGACTACTCTGTTACTCAAGATATTGGTTCTCTAGTATTTTAAATTTAGTATACTCAATAGAGGTTTAAGAGTGAACATGTAGTAAGATAATGAACATTAATCATTACAACATAGTGCTAGAATGCTTGAACATTTTCATTGAAATTTTGCTTTGTTCCTTCTATAGAGGAACCAAGAAAGTCAATAATTTATTACCAACTCAAGGACAAATAATGTTTCCCCCACAAAAATCCCAATGAGCCAAAACCATATCTCCTAAGAAAATGGAGACTTGTGCTAAGAAAGTATTCATGATTTCATGAGCTTAAAGAAAGTGACAAAGGGACATCAGAGAGGTAAAGCAAGTTATTACATGCATGTATGCGTAATGAGCGAGTGAGAAAGTGATCAAAAGATGAAGAGACAGAGAAGACTGTAAGAGATTTGCAAAGTAAGGCCATATATAGACAATATTACCAAGGTAACATTCTCAAATTATATTAAAATTTATAATTTCGAAAAATTGCTCCACCTTAAATAATCATAGGAGACCACACTTTTACTCTCACATACAAAAATTATGGTCCCGTTTATTTTATCTCTCATTAACTTTACTAAAGCAAAATTTAATAAAGGGAACATAGGAGAATGAGACTAAAATTATTTATAATTAGTAAAAATTCATTTTAATTAATAAAAATAATTTCTATTCAGTAAACATTACTTCAAGAGAGTATGGTTTAATTATAATATTGATGAATGCATTAATGAAGGTGGCAAAAGTGTAAAAAGTGTGATTGTTGCCGAGTTAGCCTTTCATCTAGGCAACTGCTGTGTCTTAGATGTTCATCAAAATAAGCTTATTGTAAATAGGGTCCTATAGGAGGAGGAGTCCATATAACATTTTTGATAACCCAATAACTATTCGACCCAAATATGATATGGATCTAAAATTATCCACAATAAACCCGACCCCAACCCAACTTAGTACAACCGAATTTTAAACTCGAATTGGACATGCCAATTCTAACCTATACCCGAAAGGATAAATAATTCGACATGACCCAAACAAAACTTATCTTGAACTTAACCTGATAAAACACGACTCAATTATGACCTAGGACCCAAAATGACCAAATCCGAATCAGATTCAAACGCTTGAATTGACAACTCTACATATTAGCAATTCAGTAGGCTAATCATATAATGTCTTTCTATTTCCATGTATTGAGAAAATTGTACACCAAATACTTTTTACAAGATTGAACTTGTAACATGAAACTTTAAAGAAATTCCCTTTTAACATGTATATTATCATGAAAAGTGGCTAATTGATTACTACAAATTTGACAAATCCGGTCCACATGCTTCTTATTTAGTAAATTAGTAAACATGAGAATAAGGCGTAATTATAATATTGACGGATCTCTCACTCGCCCGCATTCTCAAACTCTCTCTCACTCTCTCCCATTCCTTATCTTTTTATTCCATATACTCAGTAATACCTAACAAAAGAAAGAGTGGGGTTATATTGGTATAGCATTTTTTACAAAATAATCACTCATTGTGGAGCTCATTTGCCATGTCTTTCGTTTTACACTTTCTATTTTATTCTTCACATCGCATCTCGCATAGCACGTAGCGCGTAGCTTAACTAGTTGTAAAACATCCCTAATCATAAGTTGTTACTAGGTGATAATTCACATTTTTGGTCGAAACACTTACGAACGTTGATAATTCACAAATCCCTGTTCAGTCCTTCATACTCCTTATTCATATGGTTCAATAACTGATTTCTGTTTAGGGCATGATCGAAAATGGAATCTCACCTTTTGCCATATGCTTTAAAGATCAAATATGAATAAAGGACTTTGATATAAATTTAAATAAAATAAAACGATAAACCCTTCTTTTGCAGAACTCTATGCCACAATATTTTGACATGCTGGTTAAGAACTGTTAGCTAAGCCTCTTTTGAAGGTATTTGAGAGATCATATCATTAAACTAAATAACACGGCAGATAATAATGCTATAATCTTAAGATTGATAAAAAAAAATTTCATACTCATTAGCTCGTGAAGAAAGTTGTACAAAAAAACAAGAATGAGTAACCCAACAGCACAACCACAGTAGGAAGCGCATCAAGTATACAGTGCAGGCGAGCAGCTACTACCAAGGGTAACTCACAATTCTTTTTCCAAACAACCGGAAGCTTCTAGGACCAAGAATTGCAAAATTAAGGGTCTTCTGACAGCGAAATGACACAACTCGAACAATGTCCCCAGTCTGCAGCTTGTTAACCTGTCGAAGTTTGTTCCAGTCTTTGTTATGTAAAACATACTTCCATCCAAGAGGCTTCTTCTTGTTTTTGTTATCATGGTAGTTCCAACGACTTAGATACATATTGTACTCAGACGAACACATGATCACCTTCACATGAATTCTGGTGTTTTTCCCTTGATCAGTTTTCTTCATAAGAAAAGTCTCCTCCTCAAAGGTCAGAAACGGGACTGGAGTTTGCAGAGCAGGGATTGCCAATCGAGCTTGATCATCTTTCGTATCAGATTCTGTAAGCTTCTTCTCTAGGATTATTTTGGCATCAGTGACATCTTTAAAGTCCATATTACTGCTCTTGATTTGTTCAATCAGTGACGCTAACACGCTAGGAAGATCATCATTAAGTGGTTCACTGCTTCTGCGGTTACAACGTTTCTTGGGTGGTACTACTGGTTTAATCGTAGTTAGGGCACCAGTAGGTGATGATGAATGACATAGCTTGTCATTGACCTCAACCTCCTCTGCCTCACGATCTGTAGCACAAAAAGCCAAGGCATGACTTCGTTTTTTATGTGGGAGTTCCATCGTAATGCCTTGCTTTATCTCTTGCTGGTATGAAGACAGTTTCTCCGGTAGGGTTTCACGAAAATTGAGTTTGTAGATGGAAATTGAGTTTATGAGGGGTTATTTTTGCTGTGATAAAGAATGTAGAGAGGATGTATATATAAAGAAAACAAAGATTTTATTGGATGACAGATTTTCTATGAGGTCTTGAATTAGGAAAGGGTGGATCAAATAAAAGAACCTACTTGGTGACCAAGTTTAGAATTGCATGTGGTTTCCTTAAATAAATTGTAATCTTGTTAGATTTACCAAAAATAACTTAATGTGGTGCAATTTTTTAATTTTTTTAACTTTTTTATTTTATTTTTTGAGAAGAATACTTGCATTAGTTTTAGCCATTTTTTCGTACAATATTAGACTGTACTCGTTACCAAAAACTAATATTTTATCTATTGAAACATAAAAATATGTTCTATTTAACAATTATTTGTAAAAATTAAGGTCACCCAGTGAAATGAATTTGAATTGGTAAATGCTTAGTATTAATTTGGATACTGGTAAAAACTGATCACTTTACTAAATGTCAAGTGAGAAATTTGGTAGGACTCCAACCCGATAAAGAAAATTTGCAGAATGAGAAATAAAGAGACGTTGAGTTAATTGTAAGCAGAGATTAGATGTATAGCAATTGTAAGACAAGTGACATGAAAAAGTAAGATAGTAACATCACATTTCCTATTGTAACATGCATGTCTCAAAATGAAACGTCTGCAATTTTGTTATATATTCATGCTCTAATATAGTCTTTGTGGAGTAAATTAAAAATCTTTGTCTTTGTAGAGAGCATTACAAACTGCTATGGCTATCTATATTGAAAAACAGGATAACAATATAAGTGCCTCTTAAGTAAAATTTTGTTTAATTGGAAATTCGAAATTTTTTTGAAAAAAGTGAATGGCAATGGATCGGAGTCGGAGGCGGACGCAACAAAACACGAATTCGATCCAACAAGTTTGTGGACCTTAATTTAGGATATGAATTCGACTCCGACTCTAACTCGATTAGGGGTTTTGGACGTCTGAATCTGATCTGATTCGTTGGACCTCCGTTATGATTCGAAATTTTATCTAGTCTAAATTTTGCACTTTTCTTACCTAATTTTTTGGTTAATTTCATTACTAATATTATAATTCCCTTATAATATATAAAGTAAAATAAAAAAAGTTATACTACACAAGCATATATAATACCATTAATCCAAGAGTTTAACCATGAGCTTAGCATCTAAGAAACAAGCTTTGGTCTTTCAAATACATACTATCATGGGTCATGATATATCCCAAGATCCTAATGGGGCCATTTCAGCGCACGTCCATAAATAAATATGATAGTAACAACGGTCATGCAAACACAATAAAATTGTCTTCAAAACAAAACTACATTATAACAATACAAACTAACTTAGTAACATACCTTATATTATTCTAGTGAAAGTGATGCAGCAGCAGACCAAGCAACTCCAAGCCAAAGAGAATAAAGAACTTTAGAGCTTGGGAGAATGGGAGCAACCGAGTGGGAGAAGAGAGAAGGGAAAGGAAGGGTATTAGGGCATAAAGCAGTGCTTGATATCGGCTAAGAAGAGAAGGATCACGGGCATTAGGGCTTTTCATTTTTTTCATTTTTTCATTATTAATTTTGAATTTAGGGTTGTATTATTTGGGCTTTTTGTTGTTAATGTTGGTCTTACTAGGCTGTTTACACTAGCCATTCGATCGCACTCAGATCATATTCGAGTCGGATGTAATATAATATGTGAATCCAACCCATCTGCTATTAGGAGTTGGACTTTTTTATTGATATCAAAGTTGAAGTTTTTTTAACGGGTTTGAATCTAACTTTTTCTTTCGAATTAGATTGGAGCTGGTTCAAAATCGAATTGAAGTCATCCCTATTCCTATGCTCTGAAAATAAAAAGTTGCAGCCATGTGTGTACAAGCACCTCCTCCACCATCACCTTCTCGTATTTGTATTGTTTTTGGAGCTCCTCATTTGTTAGGATAAGTGAGGGGATTGTTCGTCATAATTAGAGTCCTTTCAATTTAGGCTTTTGGATATCGATGGAGCTAGTGTTTACATTAAGTTAGATTATAGCTTCCATTAATTACTTGAAATTGTCAACACTTGAACTTCCTCAAGCCCTATAAAAAAGAAGAAACCAAGTTTAGTAGGGGAGAGAAGGAAGGAAAAAGGAAGAAATAAAGGGAAAAATAGTGAAAAAAAATTTAGCTAATCACACATGCTTCTCACTTGCCAAGTCAACCTTGCAAAACTAGGTCAACTTCCTAAAAACCACACTAAATGGTAGTCTCGTGCAATTGGAGTCTTTTATATGGTAGTTTTTCACAAGATTAGTTTTATATGATAGTTTTTCACAAGATGGTATATTTAAATGATATTTTCTTTCAAATTATCCTAAAAACAAATCACTTTACTAAATGTCAAGTGAGAAATTTTGTAGGGCTCCTACCAGATATAGAAAATTTGAAGAATGAGAACCAAAGAGATTTTGAGGTAATAGTAAGCAGAGATTATATATTTAGCCATTGTATGACAAGTGACTAGAAAAAGTAAGATAGTAACATCATGTTTTCTACTCTAACATGTCACAAAATAAAAGGTCCATAATTTTGTTAAATATATGTGCTTTAATGTAGTCAATATGGAATAAGGGCATGCTTAAAATGGGGTAATATACTAGAAGAGTAATAAAAGTCCAACCATTGAAAAACAAGGTTAGTGGAAGTGATTTAATAGAAAAATATAGTGTTGGTAAAGTGATGAAAGGGTAACTGATATCCTCTTTTCCCGGGTTATAGATACTCTCCACACCTTTAGGGTAGTTATTACCACCATAATGAGGGTAATAATCAATCTCTCAATTTCTTCTTCTTCCTCATACCACTACTATAATATTTTTTTCACCTCATCCCCTTGTCACCATCTCTATGTACCTTTATTTTCATTTATTTGACTTTTATCCCTCCTTGATCCATCTCCCTCAATCCAAGCCTAGACTAAATAAAAAATATTTATCTTTGCAGGGAGTGAGCAATACAAATTACAAAGGCTATCTATATTGAAAAATAGGATGACAATATCAGCGCCTCTTAAGTAAAATTCTAAATAATTAGATATTTGAATTTTTTTAAAAAAATTTAATAAAAAATTATTTTCAAAACTAGGTTCTGTGGCAAATTATTTTTATAAAATAATTTTCATTAATTAGGTTTAGAAGAAAATTCCTACATTGGACAACTATTTATGTTAAGTGAAATTATATCATGGGCAACAATTGAGGCTAGTTGGATTTGGCTAGGCTGTAGTAAAGAGAAAATTGTTGTCATATACATCAATTTTACTTAAGCAAAATTGCAAGACAACGATTTCATAAAAAAAGATTTTTCTTCTTTTTGTCCTCACTCTATGCCTTTATGTACATGTAGGGATGGCCATGGGGCTAGGTTGGGCCGAGCATGACAGCGAGCAGGGATGGCTTAGCCCGTGTTCAGACATGTCAGGGGGCGAGCTAGTCTAGGTTGAGGAGATTGAATTTGTATCGAATTAAAAACCAAATCACGAACCGAATCGAAACAATTTCACGAACTAAATAGAATCGAATTCACGTATCGAATCAAATTTACGAGTCAAATCAAACCAAATTTCAAATAATGAAATTTAGAAATTAGAAGAAATGAATTATTCCAAAAATAATTAAATGTTTATATTCACAAATCGCATAATGATAATTCATTGTAAACTTTTATATTCGCATAATCACATTCATTTTTTAATTATTTTGTTGATATTTACATATTTAAATATTCATTAAACTGATTGAAATTTTATATTCATCTAATGACAATAATTTCTCATATTTATTTCATAGTTACATATAACCAATAGGAGACAGTATTCAATTTTTTTTAATTATACAAGTTTTGGGCATAGGGGAAAAAAGAAAGGGCTTGCACTTAATTTTGGAAATCAAACTTTGAAATTTAATTACAAAATTAAATTTTAATTTTTAATTAAGTTACCTACTGATGTGCTCATTTTAGAGCACGTTTACAACCTCATTTTAGTGTCGAGTCTCGTGCTTTTATATTGGTTTTATGCACATTACATTCAATTTTACCTTGATCTTGTCCTCGAGCTGCTTTTAGGTCATTTCAGGTGATCTCGATGATTTCGAGGTAAAATGAGACGTGTTCGAGGCTTTGACACTTCTATCAAGAGTTTGGATGCGCGTATCATAGCTTGGGCATACGTTCCAAGTCACCCTCGAAGATCCCATAAACTCTAGAAGCCACTAGACACTTCAAAGGAACTGTTCAGCAAGGTTTAGGTTCAGATTCGACCGAATCTGACATCCATTCGGTCGAATGGATGACAGGGATTCAAGCACATAAATCAAGCTCTCGGGAATAGCCAAATGAAGACTCATTCGGCCGAATCAAGACCCATTCGGCCGAATGGTTCCACTCATTCGGCCGAATGGTAGACAGGGTGCAAAAAACGCCAAGATTCTGATATAGCCGAATGGCATACCCATTCGGCCGAATGGCCACTCATTCGGCCAAATCTTCCCTTCATTCAGCCGAATGGCCTTCTTTCCCGCAGATTTTGGTTCTTTATTTAGTCGGCGCTCGAGGGTTTTTCCTAGGGTTTTACTCCTTTTGTCCCTAGGGTATAAATACCCTCCTTCTCTGTACATAACCTTATGCCTACTTTGAGAGCTCTTGTGCCTCAACCTAGAACATCACTTTAAAGTTTTTCATTTCTTTCATGCATTAGTTTAGATTTACAACTTTTGTTGTTCTCGTTTTCAAGCTTTGTATTTCGGATTCGGTTTCTCTTTCGTTCAAGCAGTTTCATTTATGCAAGGTATTGTTTCTTTTCTGTTTTAGTTCGTTTAATGCTTTCAAGTATTGTTTTTCTTAATTTCATTCCTCTAGATATTATCGTTGTTTCGTTTACAGTTTTGATAGAGTAGTTGTCGGTTTGGTTATAGTTCTTAGTTTTCGTTCTCTTGTTCATTTCCATTCAGTCTATTCATGCTTTCAATCATGCCTTTTATTACTATGTGTGAGTAGTTTTCTTAGGGGTTTGATTAGTGAAACCCTAGGTTGGCTCGTTCTTCATGCATAGAGTTAGGATTTGAGATTGTTAATGATTGATTGACTGATATTCGATGCGAATCTTGTCCTGCCACTCCTTTGGAGACATAGGGCGATTATAGGTTGTTCTACACCACCAATGGACGAAAACCACCAACAACTATTTGGTCAATTTGGGACGCCTGGTTCCCAAGAATTTCAAGGAGGTGTAGTGCTACCCATAGCCCCGAACCCTTATCATATACATCCTCAATTCACCCGAATGGTGAAAGAGACCCCTTTTTGCGGTTTGAGAAATGAATGCCCTCTCCAACACTTGGAGGCATTCTCAGATATTTGCGGTCTCATACCTCCATGCCCCAATAGCCCGGACTATGTACGAATGCATCTATTTCACTTGAGTTTATCTGGTGATGCTCGGGATTGGTATAAATGCCTGGAGCCCAACTCAATCATTAATTGGGCTCAATTAAAGACAGTGTTTCTAGAAAGGTTCTATCCCACAGTTCGAACGCAGGATTGGCGTAAGAAAAATTCGTCATTCATTGAAGAGGATGATGAGAACCTTAGTGCCACTTGGAGTTGGTTTAAGAGAATGATAAGAGCATGCCCCCATCATGAGTACGGGGAGAACCATCTCAATACATTCTTCTATGATGGTCTAAATGACTCCACCAAGGCACTCCTAGACTCGGCTGTTGGTGGCCAACTTTCGAAAGTCCCATGCAATCAAGTGAGGGATAAGATTGAGGAGGTTGCTAAAAATAGCTCTTGGGGAGGAGCAAGGGGTAGTGGATTAACGAGAGGAGGGATGGATTCAAACAACTTGGACACGATTACTTCAAAAATCGAGGCTATCATGGATAAGAAGCTGTCCAAGTGCAAATACACCCAAGGTAGCTCCAATGTATCATCGGTTAAAGAGACGCCCTTTTCATGTAGAATCTGTGGGGGCACCAATCATGATACATCATATTGTGGGGGTGCAAATTCTGAGCATATAGCGGCTGGTAACTACGGGGGGTGTAACCAAGAAGGAACCCCAATCATGAACTATGATGGATACGGGTACAATCCCGATTATGTGGCAGCTGTGGGATATGGTGGTCAAAACCAAGGGTTTTCTCAGCAAGGTCCTTACAATAACCAACCCTTTAGACCTACCTTCAATCCGAACTCTAGCCAAGGAAACTCCTCCTAAGGGTATAATTCCAACAATCAAGCGAGTGGGAGTTTTCCTAGGCCGAATGGGAATAGGCCATACCCTCCAATGCCAAGACCCAACACCAACCTACCCTATCCATCTATACAGCCTCAACCAAACCCGCCTCCAACTAATGAATTCCTTTCCACCCAAGTGAACTCCCTTGCGCAGCAAAACCAAACCCTCTCGCACATCAACCAAACTTTAATGAACCAAATGCAACAACTTCAGGCACAACAGAAGTTGTTTGAATCACAGCTTGCGTAGATGGCTAGTCCACCCCCACCATTGCCATTTCCTTCTCACCCCAACAAAACCCATCCCCCCAGCCTCCACCACAAAACTCTCCTGACTCTAACCCTAAGCATCACACCTGTAAGGCGATCTTCCTAGGATCTAGAACCTCACATTCTTCTCCAGCTGTAGCCAATAGAGATGATTTAGGGGAAGATCCCTCGAAGGGTAGTGGTTTTCTGAGAGAAAATGAGCACAAGGAGAACCTTAAGGGAAGAGAAGAAAAGGAGGTTGGTGAAGAAATTGAGGGGCACAATGTCAAAATCAATGGGTATGAGGGGAAGAAGAACGACGAAGATGAGAGATGGAGGGAGATACAGGAAAGGAGGAAACTCGAGCGTCAACATGCTCCGCCTCTACCTTTTCCTTACAAAAAGGTAGAGAAGCAACTTCAAGAAAAGTTTCTTAAATTCCTAGAGCATATGCGGCAGCTTGAAATGAAAATACCATTCCTAGAGGCCATGGAGCAAATGCCGCAATATGCTACGTATCTGAAAACCCTCCTAAGGAATAAGAGAAAGCTTGAGGGCGAAGTGATTAGTTTGCCAGAGCAAGTAAGTGCCATCATTCAGGGCACGTGGGCAAAGAAAGAAAAAGCTAGAGGACCCTTTGTGCTCCCAATCACCCTTGGAAAACTCAATTCTAAGGGAGCACTCGCTAACCTTGGGGCCTCCATTAGCCTAATGCCAATGTCCATCGCCAAGAAACTCACTTTCGACCTCAAGCCATCACAGAAAACAATCCAGTTGGCTGACCGTAGTATAAAAGTGCCATGTGGGGAGTTTGAGGACCTTCCGATCCAAGTAGGGAACATAGTAGTACCATGTGACTTTGTGGTGCTTGATATGGCCGAGGATCCTTATACTTAGGGAGGGATGCTTTGAAAACTTTGGGTGCCCTGATCGACTGTGAATCAGAAACTATAACCGTCAGGGTAGCCCAAGAGAAGGTCGTGTTTGCCTTTTCTAAGTCTTCAATGGAACCCATGGTTGAGCGGATTTGTTCCTTTGGGGTGGTCGAGAAAGACGCTGCGAAAGAAGTCGATAGGTATAGTGCTTCTGTTGCTCCAATGACAGTTGAGGTGTTGGATGAGGAGGACGCGCAAAAACGTCTTATTTTTGGGGTTGCAAATGGAATTGCTCCACCAACGGAGACGTATTATAAATCTGAGGGAACTGACGAGCCAGCCCGTGAACGGAAAAGGGCTAGAAAAAGAAAAAAAAGACTGATGGCTCCACCCTGGCTTGGGGGAGCCCCGCATTCTAACCCACCTCCAGATGACCCTGGTTCTCCATTGCTTACTTCCGCCACTGCGGCTCGGTGGAGAGTTTTGACTCCCCACGCTGGAGGTGATGGTGATGCTAGGAGTGAATCCACTCCTACAACAGGTATAATTTCTTTATTTTCTTTTTCTGTATAAATTTGTGCCTAAATGTGTCGAACTTACCGTCGTTAAACAAAAGTACTTACGGGAGATAACTCGGTGTTGTTTTGTTTGCTTATTTGTATAGCAGCAGCTTCCATAATGCTGATCCTTCTCCCTTTTGTTTCTTCTCTCCCAAGTGCCGGGACGGCTCTTGAGCTGGCTTAGGGGAGGGTCCTTGTGTTTTAAAGCTTCGAAAGATCAGCATTATTGAAACTATTACCTTTTTTTTTTTTTAGTTTTTCTTTGTATGTCTAGGTGTGTTAAGATTAATGTGCTTGAGTTGTGAAACTGACATGCTAGCTCCTGACGTGTACATTATAGTGGTCTTATGCTTACTCATGCTTTTCCTAGCCTTGTGCCTGTTTTGGGACCGAATGATTGATTGTTTTCCGCCTGACTTGGGGGATCTGGTCCTGCTTGGTTTGCGGCTTGGATGACTACCTTTTGAGGCACATTTCGACTAGCCTAGTGAGGATTGAGCCTTCTAGGACTCAATTATGAGTCCTATGTTATTAAGTGCTAGTTAGAGAGTCTAAGTATTGTGTCTGTTCTCCTCCAGCATAGTCTTCTTTTCTAAAGGCCAGGGATGATAACACGTTTGTAGTTACAGCTACATGGCCAAATTGCCTACCATGAATATCGATTGACTTTAGGGTAAGCCAATTTTGTGCCTTTACTTTTTCGTCGTAGCTACATCACCTAACTCCACATAAGCCAAATATTCCCTCTTCTTACCTAGAGGATAGTCAAGTGATTGCAGTGAAGTGGTGCCCGTTGCATTGTGGTGAAAGATTTTGGTTTGAAAAATCATTGTCGTATGATATGACTCTTTACATTACTCTTAGTTTATTTCAGAAGCATTTTCAAACAAACAAAAAGAAAAAGAAAAAAAAGTACGAAAAAGAAAAAGAAAAGAAAAAAATAGAAAAAGAAAAATTCGAGAATAAAGTTGGTGTAATGAGCTCATTTATGCGTATCCAAAGAATTTTGGGAAGTGGCATGGTTTTCGAAAGTCGTAGCCATCCTTGGTTTGATTACCTTGGATTTCTTACTATCCTCTATTTGAACTCCAAATCCCCAAATTTTACCCTACCTTGATCCCAGCCTACATTGCAACCGTTTCCAAACCTATTCGACTTGGCCTGATTAGCAAGTTCTGTGCTGGAGAGTAGATAGGATGCGATCCCTAAGATTTCTCCTTGATTGAGTGTTTAATTCCCGACTCATCTTAAGTCGGATGATTATGAGTGAAACACGTACCATATTAAACACACGAGCGTACTAGAAATTTCCCACATCTTTTGGGAAATAGCATGGGGAGCGTGGACTTGTGACCTCATTAGGTACTGGGTGGCATGGCCTGTGTTGTAGCTTTTCCAGTGATCCCGAGTCTGTGGAAAACGTTGTTTATCTTGGTATTATGCTCTTTTGAGCCCATTGTACTTGCACACCCATGGCTAGGGAAGAGTTTTGCGCGTACACGGCTGGCATGGTCCTGCTTTCCGCTCACCTTGCTTTTCATGAGTTTTGCTCACGGTGTTGCCTTGCTAGTTCATTTGTTAGGGACTAGCAAAGGTTTGGCTTGGGGGAAGTTGATGTGCTCATTTTAGAGCACGTTTACAACCTCATTTTAGTGTCGAGTCTTGTGCTTTTATATTGGTTTTATGCACATTACATTCAATTTTACCTTGATCTTGTCCTCGAGCTGCTTTTAGGTCATTTCAGGTGATCTCGATGATTTCGAGGTAAAATGAGACGTGTTCGAGGCTTTGACACTTCTATCAAGAGTTTGGATGCGCGTATCATAGCTTGGGCATGCGTTCCAAGTCACCCTCGAAGATCCCATAAACTCTAGAAGCCACTAGACACTTCAAAGGAACTGTTCAGCAAGGTTTAGGTTCAGATTCGACCGAATCTGACATCCATTCGGTCGAATGGATGACAGGGATTCAAGCACATAAATCAAGCTCTCGGGAATAGCAAATGAAGACTCATTCGGCCGAATCAAGACCCATTCGGCCGAATGGTTCCACTCATTCGGCCGAATGGTAGACAGGGTGCAAAAAACGCCAAGATTCTGATATAGCCGAATGGCTTACCCATTCGGCCGAATGGCCACTCATTCGGCCAAATCTTCCCTTCATTCAGCCGAATGGCCTTCTTTCCCGCAGATTTTGGTTCTTTATTTAGTCGGCGCTCGAGGGTTTTTCCTAGGGTTTTACTCCTTTTGTCCCTAGGGTATAAATACCCTCCTTCTCTGTACATAACCTTATGCCTACTTTGAGAGCTCTTGTGCCTCAACCTAGAACATCACTTTAAAGCTTTTCATTTCTTTCATGCATTAGTTTAGATTTACAACTTTCGTTGTTCTCGTTTTCAAGCTTTGTATTTCGGATTCGGTTTCTCTTTCGTTCAAGCAGTTTCATTTATGCAAGGTATTGTTTCTTTTCTGTTTTAGTTCGTTTAATGCTTTCAAGTATTGTTTTTCTTAATTTCATTCCTCTAGATATTATCGTTGTTTCGTTTATAGTTTTGATAGAGTAGTTGTCGGTTCGGTTATAGTTCTTAGTTTTTGTTCTCTTGTTCATTTCCATTCAGTCTATTCATGCTTTCAATCATGTCTTTTATTACTATGTGTGAGTAGTTTTCTTAGGGGTTTGATTGGTGAAACCCTAGGTTGGCTCGTTCTTCATGCGTAGAGGTAGGATTTGAGATTGTTAATGATTGATTGACTGATATTTGATGCGAATCTTGTCCTGCCACTCCTTTGGAGACATAGGGCGATTATAGGTTGTTCGTGTGATTTATAGGGTCACAAACTTCCTCTCGTCATCTTGAGTGTCATGATTCATTGTTGACTGATTTCTCCTAATTTAGCATATTGATAGTTCGATTGTCTTTCCTAGGGTGGAACTGATCAGTCCCCCGTTTTCCTTCCATAGCGTATTATTGTTTTAGTTCTTGCCTTCCTTTTCTGTTATTAGTATAATTCTTTCAAATTCCATATAACTCCTTTACATCAAGTCTAAAAGCTATCGCCCCTTGTCCTTGTGGTTCGATCCCCGACTTACCACTACACTAGTTGTAGTAGTATTAGGGTGTTTATAAATTTAGTTTGCATAACTATTCTTTTAGTTAAACGACCTAAAAGAACGGTTATCACCTACGTATCCCAAAGGCATCAAATCCTGTGTAGTTCTGTTACGTAACTCTAGTGGTGTCTAGCTAGTGGCGGTCGTGTCCATCAGCATCTAAGGATTGCCTTTATTATTCTCATCCTCCCCAATCTATGGGTCCTTTGGTTCACTTGATCCCAATCCTTCTTGCAAACACATATTCGATACTCTCAAGGAATAGGCGGGATTGCTTCTCGTCAATGACTCGTCGACCTACATTGAAAGTAGAATCACAAGCAATGAAGGAGGTCGGAATTGCAAGGATTTATCCTTTGCAATTCTCGCCAAAATGAAAAATTATCATTCGTGATCAAGCCTCTACTTAATAATGGAGAAATTCTCATCGGTTTCATGTTGGTAGGAAAGATTCTCGTAAATAACATAAAGTGAAGAAAATGATCATGACGAAGAACAAGAAACCAATGAATTTGATTTTCTTTATAATTCTAGTAAGTGCTGGCATAAAACTCATACCAGAACTTCTACTAGAAGACACTACATTCTTTGTAGGTGCATAAATACTAGCATAATAATCATATAAACTAGGTAAAACATTCTTACATTTTTCTATGTACGCATCAACATCATAATCGAGACCTTGAGTAATATAGTAAAACTTTAACAAATTCTCTAAATCTGAAGCTTTAACCCCGGGATCGAGAATAGTAATTATGTCATATATGCCAGGAAGTTCCATGAAGTAAGCCTACCACTTACTTAGCATACTAGTAAGAATGACACTAATATAAGGGACACTAAAATGCTCGCTAATAATATTAACAACGGTAACACACTCTAATATAACTAAGTAAATGTTAGGGTCATAAATATACAAGAAAATTTTGATTGCATGGTCAAAGGATGCTAGAATGTCACGAATAAAGGTAGCGATAGTCCATTTTTATCTGAAATAAGGTCATCAGAATTCGCCCGAGTTTCGCTATAAAGAGTTAAACATCACGATACCTAATGACGCCCTTCAATAACCTATAGGTGGAGTTCCAAAGAGTCGGTGTATCAAGACACCATTACCTCTTCCTAAGGCCTTTCTCCTTACACAAGGTCATATATCTCCTAACCGAGGCAGTAATCCTAATCCATTTAATCACACTGCCAATGAGGTTAAGCAATTCAGTCAACTCACCTAAACCCTCTTGAACTGATAAGTTCATAATATTAGCACAACAACATACATGCAAAAGTTCACCACTGTTCAAAAACTTCAAGCTAGGTTATGTCTTCAAGTAACCTATACATTTGGTGTTAGCTGAAGCATTATATAAGGAAAAAGAAAATACTTTATCGAGCATATGAAAGGTCTTAAGGAATTCTATAATCCTTACCTTAAGGTTATACTCGGTATGTCTCTCCTCCATAGCGTTAAAACAAATAATATATTTTTGAATAAACCACTCATCATCTATCTAATGGGCGGTAATACATAGGAAAGGTTCACCAAAACTAGAGGTCCAAGTATCACTAGTAAGGCTCACACAATCGTTGAATGTACGAAATATTTCTATCAAGCAACTTTTTTACTTGTAATAGACAGTTTGAGTATGGCGCTTAAGGGTGTTCCTAGGGATACGTTTAAGTGCAGTTTGTAAGGAAACAATAGTATAATGTTCGAAGGCTCTCTCTATGGCTAAAGGGAAATTCTTTAGCAATAACAAAGTTAGCGAGTTCATGTATCATCCTATCAAGCATACCTCATTTGGGCATGTTACCCATGAATCTGTGAAGTTTTTTTTGGCTTGAAGATTCACCTACCAATTCAACTCCTTTGAGTTCAATTTCGTGTACCCCAATCAAGTGATGGGATAATATCCCTGTCCTATAGCCGGTGTGCCTAAGTTGTGGGTGGCTTCTTCCTTGTTTGTTTGCAAATGAGGCAATAATACATGAACTTCTTCACTTTGGAAGAAGGGTTAGTGATTGGAACTTTCTCAAAGTAAGGCCACATCGATGAAGGTTTCTTTCTACAATAAGAGGTATCGGATACTCCACCATTACCTTCATTTCATATAAAGTTATAATATTAACTAAACTAAGATTCATGTAAAGTTATAAACTAAACTAAACAAATATTATTATGAAGTTATTAACATTTACTTACCTAACCTTCATATGAATTTATAAACTAAAATACATTAAACTAACATATAAGATTACAAAATTAGTAGTATATAAATTACCTTGGTCAGTATTACTAGTAGGCGGTCATATCTCCGAAGTTGGTATATAAGAAATTTGACCACTCGAAGTAGGAGCTCCAAAAATTTATTGCTCCAAATCTTGAGCAAAATTTTCTATATTCGTTTGAAATGAATCCTCAAACGAGCTACTAACATTACTAGCTCTTACTCTTAAAGCTATTTGTTTTATACTTTATAGTAGTAAATTAAGAATAAGAAAGCAATTAATTAAGAAAATAAATTAATATTAAGAGAGTAATTAAGAAGAAGATTAGACTAATTACTAAATTAATTATATTTATAAGTAATTAAGAGATTTAGAGAATGAGAGAATGAGAGGGAATTGAGTGAGGATGAGAGATTGAATTAGAGTGTTTAAATAGGGGAAGTGCAACGGTCAAATGTAATAGCTAGTATCAGCTAGTTTTTGGCCGAATGAAACCGGCCCGGGCCTAACCGCCTCGCTAGACCGAATAGAATTTTTTTCGAACGGAATTAAATAGGGTTATGGTCTTGATATCCAGATTTATATTCAGCCCACCCAACTAGCAAGTCGAACCAAATCCAATCTGGTCTCTTATTGGGCCGGTTTAGGGCTGGGCTAAGTAGAATTGGCCAACTGGCTATCCCTAGGTATGGGAAATCTCCGTGAGGAAAACAATTTTCTAAACAGTTTATTTTTACATTATTTTAATCTTTCCTTTCAAAACCAAATAACATAAAACCTATTTCAAAACATTCCAATATCCATTCCATCATTTCATTTTAAACAAACAAACATTCCAATATAAGTTTTAGCCATTTTTTCACACAAAATTAGATTGTACTCTACTAAAAAATCTAATAATTTATCTATTGAATAAAAAAACATATGTTCTATTTAACAGTTATTTGTAAAAATTATGTTCACCTAGTAAAATGAATTTATATTGTTAATCTCTTAGTATTAATTTGGATCTTATTAAAATCATTTATAATCAGTTAATTTTTCTAAGAAAAACTATACAACTAGTCAATAATATTCAAAATTGAACACAAATAACAATCAAACTACAAAATAAAATCCAACTAAAACACTAGGATTCCTAACTAGGAGTCTCCTTCCCAAAATGGCCTCTAAATAAGGGGTATGAGTACTCTAATTTTGTTATCTTATGGAGCATTTAAACCTCTCTTGGGTAAATTCAAATGGATACTAAGGAGATGTAAACAAGCACTCACCTTGATCTTGTTCACCCATAAAGGATTATGCTCCAACCATAAAAGATGAATTTGTGCCATTCATTATCCAATGTTCACCTTCTACAAACTCCTCTAACTTATTGTTAAATGGAATTTAAGAGTGGATTTCAAGAGGGTTCTTGAAATTGTTTCAACTTGTCTGCCACCCTCATCCTCTTCTATGCTTTGTTGTCTCTAATCTTCCTCCACCTCCTCTTCTAACCCCTCCTCATTCAAGCCACCATAGTGTCAATAAGGATATGTTGAATCTTTATTTGTTATAAGGTCATGAATTAGATTTTTACTATGTGTCCCACCACTTAACTTGGCTTCCATGGATTTCATGTAGTCCTAAACTTGTGAAAGAGGGATGAATATTTGTGAAAGATTGAAATGCATTTTTAAGAAAGGTTATGTACATTTGTGAATGAGTGAAGATTTAGTGGATAACGTTGGGTAAGCATGTCCATCATTCTGGTGTAAGAGGGAATGCTAGGAATTGAAGAATGGATATTTGGTGCAAAAGATACAAGTACTTGTTTAACATATATTTCCAATAAAGTGTGGAAAATTTTTAGCGGAAGCCCACATGATTTTTAGTGCGTAGTTAACTATGAGTGACTATGTTATACATGTTGATGTACCTGTGGAATATTTCATTCTCAATTTCAATTCTACTCTACTTCTCTCAAATCCACACAAATTTAAAATCATATCAACAAACTCACAAATGCTTGTATCAAAATTTGTCTGAATAGGCCCTACTTGTCCTCCTTCATATCCAACTATACTACCTCTTTCAACTAGAATTTCACCCCGTCGACATAATAACAGATATATTAAATAGTCCATAATACCTACAATGCGACAAACTCTTTAATATATGTAATTATTGTAAATCTAGAAGTCTTTCACTCCTATTTGATGGTATTTTCCTTTTCATTCCTTAAATGTAAGTAATATATATGAATATATGTGATTTACTTAAAAGTGTATGAAAATAATTACTGAGTGTACAATTGTAAAAGTAAATGGATGTCTTGTATAAATACAATACTAGTTACGAGATTTATTAAGTAAAAAGTAATTAAAAATGGTAACATTCTACTTTATTATTTTTTATTAACTTTTGACTGTATATATTTTTTTTTAAAAAGTTAGTACTCTTTACTCGATAACTTAATTTCTTATAAGTAGTTCGTAACTAAAGCATTAACTATTTACATATTTATCTACAATATTTTACAATTTTTGTTTAACTAATAAAGTATGACTTGATAAAATGAAATATTTCAATCCATGTTTAATTTGATAAAATTAAATTTATGATTTCCATCATAACTTGTATATCACCTACATAAATTCCTAATGATGCTCAAATAATATATTTTCTCTGTTCTTTTTTTTCTCATATTTTCCATTAGGAAATTTCATAAAAATTCTCATTTTAGATCTATTCTATTTTAGACAAATTTTTAATTTATTGTCATCTACCTAACTTACTCCGCCATTTACATACTTCAATATCCTTCATTTACGCACTTTTTCCTTTTCAATGTTCTTTTCTCTCACTTTAGTATTTTTATTATATTTTATTTATAAAACCATGATTGTAACACCCCCAAAATACTAACATAATAATAATAATGATAGTAATTTTAGTAACTTAGGGGTATTACCGCCACGTGTCACCACCCTTCGACTGGGCTAACTAATTACTATATTGCAACGGAAGAAAAACTCAATTTATTTATTAAAAAGAATTTGATTATCCAAAGGTACAAAACTTGAATAAGAAAATTTATGAAAACTCCTAGCTAGTATGTGCCCTTGATATAGTGGTCTCATACACATTTATTCCTGCAAATCTACTCACCATAAATGATAAGTAGGGCGAACCAAAAACAAATAGAAAAATATGTGTTAGTGTAAAAACATTGTGTACATATTCATACTAAAAGAAATACTTTGAATTTTTAAATTCCTTTATTTCAAACATGCCTTGTTATAATCAATAAATTTTAAACCTTCGTTTTATAATAATCCAATACAAATGAAATTATTAAAACACTTAATAAAAACAATGTCCTCTTCTTATATCCCCTCCTTGATCTTAAGTGTGTACACTCTCTAAGTTAGTTATCCCATCACGGATCTATCCTTGGAGTTTCTTTTTATTTGCCAACAAGTGGACTTTGAAGCATGAACCCTTCTTGATTATGAAATCAAGCGGTAATGTATAATAATAATAACTCTTCTTTTAAATACAAATACCTTGCTTTAATTATTAAAGCTCATTGAAAAGTATTAAATCTCAAATGACATTTGGCCCTTCTGAAACATGATACATAATAAATAAAATAAGATAAATGTATATCATCCTTTTTTTATAATCGGAAATTCAAATAAATAACCATATATAAACATATATTTTAATAAAATGGCATATGGGTAAAATTTCAATTATAATTTTTTTAGCAAAATACATAATAAAAATATTTTAACACAATATAATTCAATAAAAACATTCAATTGCACATAAAAAGACCCTTAAACCGCTTATATTTCTTAAAATTTATTTAATTAGGCCAAAAGAATTTTTAAATTATTTAATTGTACTAAAACGTTCTTAAAATAATTTTATTTAAAATGCTAATATATAATTTACATTTAATTTTAAATATAACTTAGCATATAAAAGTTTTAAATATAATATCTAAAATGCGGGGTATTACAATGATAATCAAGCATAATCTCTATATTTAATTATTTATTTTTGTAAAAAATAAAAAAATTAATACTCATATAAAATTGTTTTGGTTCCTCTCTGATTCCAAATGGAAAGTAAAAAAAGAAAGGAAGGTAGTATTTTGGAGAGTTAAATCTAACCTAACAATACATCTACATTTAGATTAACAAACATTATATCAACTACATAAATTTCTAATGATCAATTTTAGCCCAATAGTTAACCTAACCAAAAAAATACAAGGTTGATCTAAGAGTTTAAATCTTGTAAAAAACTTACTTGGCCCGTCACCCACTCAACCTAAACCTTGAGCCCAAATTAAAACCCTAAAAAAATATAAACTACTACTGTCAACTTGTCAGTCGTTTCATCTCAACCCTAAAAGTCTTCTTTTTCTTTGGCCACTCTATCGAATAACCTTATCTTAGGCGTGACAAAAACTGACCTGACCCGAATATAACATTAAGGTTGAGATTTTTGACACAAAAACTGAAATGGGTTAACACGAACCCGACTCGAAATTAAATGGGCTAGGTTCAGGTTGGGTTTTTTAAACCCAAAAACTTAAATGGATCAGGTTTAGGTTGGGGGATGGTTGACCCAAAAGTAGGTGACCCAAACACGAACCCCAACCCGACTTGATCCATTTGCCACCCTTAATGATAAGAGATCTTCAGAAAGGATGAATCTAATCTAGGTAGAAACCCTCACCCGAATGAATGTGTCGTGTTATTGTGCAAGCGCATGGAATCCCATGGGTTGTTTGCAGCGCACACACGCATCTCATTTCAACCTTTTCGCTTAAAGCACTCATTTTACTTTTCTCTTCATCCAACAAGCTTAGACAATGGTGGGAAGTATGACCATGGATATTCTAGTATAGTATGCCTTGATACAATGTGTCATGTATTCATTTTGAGCCCTCTAGGAACTGTTTTAATACGTTTACCTAGGTCTTAATTACGTTAACACACTCAAACCAAGAGTTAAGTCAGCCGTTCAGTGTACTATGGGCACTCTCGATTTTGCAAGTCGTAATGTTCTCAAAATGAAGGACTTAATTCCTCTAGTACAACACAAACTTCTCTTTTTGAGGAAATCATTGTTATGCAATATATTGTAAAAGTGCATGACACCAACTATAACAATCCATCATGAATTGGACATCATCTTCATACTACTCTTGCGTAGTAGCATACATGACTTGCCTCCAACGCCCCTTTTGGAATTTTTCAGCAGAATCCTTATTATTTTCACATGCAATGGTAGGCTTTATTCGGCACACACTTATTGATATGCCACGTGCAAAGAAAATGTGCGGAATTAGGAAACATATCCCTAATCGTGGCAAAAAGACCACCATCGCAATCGATTACAATCAAACTCGGGTGCACATTAAGACCAAAATAATTCTTTAGCTTCTCTAACACCCACTAATAACTTGCCTTTGTTTCATCCTTCATGATTGTAAAATTAATCACGAAGTTCATGTTCCTCGAAGCCATCCTAACTATCTCCACTAAATGATACTTGTATTCGTTTTTCTTTTTTGTCGAATCTATGAGAACTACACATGGACACGTACGTAACAAATTAGCAGACATTGGGTGCACCAAGAAGACATGGGTAACAACATCAGTGGCTTCATCACTCATAAACTAGTGTAAGTAATTATATTTAATTGCTTGATAGAATATTTTCTAAATCGGGTTCCTTCCTTCTGACTTTTCTCTCTTTATCTTATCTCTTTCATTATAAACATGTCTTTTATTCGGATTATCTTCTGGATATTTCTCTAAAAAAGTTGCCAATATCTTAGTCAGTTTCACTTATGCCTCTGTCATCTCGTGCACGACTTTCTTCGCACCTAAACTAATGCAAATAATATGTCGATGCCCTTGTGAATACACAATCAACTCATGGTGTGTTTACCTTATTTCAAAGCACCAATGATGTGTCAAACGCTAAGATCTTGACGCTGGAAAATCTTAATCTTAAACAACCTTTCCTCTTCGTGTCTTACCTCAACATATCTCGATTAACTTTCTTCTAATAATGATCACATTTCAGCAATTTATCATATCGGCTATCTCGTTGCATTTTCCATGTGAAAGTCGTCAAACAAAAACCCGATTGAATTGCAACATCCTTATCCCATTTAATTCCAATTTTGATGTCGTAAAATTATCATCATGTTCAAAAATATCAATATAGTCAACCCCATCTCCACTGTAATCTTCATTATTATCCTAAAAGTATCTAGAATTTCAGTATTAGAAACCAAATAAAAAAATACCTAGGCGTATCGAGAATTTCACTATTATAAACCAAATGACCATAGTGAAAAATGGTGAGTTGGTTATTGAGTGGTTGAATCATAAATTAGAAGTAGAAGTTGATGAGTACAATTACATTAATAGTGAATCTGAATGAAAACCAGAAGAATTGCTAGTTCAAAATTCCAACACAAGAAAGTGTTGTCTACTAACCTACTTTAACAAATTGAATGTTGCTAACAAGTTGCAACATTATTATGAAGATGATAATAACCAATACGCTATATCAAGAAGCTACCAAAAAGTTGTATCAAGAAGCTAGTTGAAGTGTTTAGAGTGTTTAAATGGACAATCAATAGAATTTGGAATATTGTTAAAGAATAGATGAAAGCAAGTGAAAACATCATTGTTGATAATCTTAAAATAGGGAGAGTAGGAGTATTTCCTTCAACCTAAATGATCTGAAGCTCATTCCACATAGGAATACAAACAAAAAAGGAAGAGTAAATGATGCAACTCTTGAAATCCACGAATCAACTCTACATAGGCTTATCAAAAGAGGTGTCATAAAAAAAGTAAATAAATGCCATCAAATCGGATCTTTCAATAGTACACAGGATTGCAAAACTCATGTGGGATGAGAAGTGGTTTTGTATGTCAAAGATTATAATAAGTTACTATTTAGTTTAGATGAGAAAGAGACACATAAAAAATGTAAGAGTAAGAGATTCATCGTAAATATCATGTGCATTGTAGTAGTGACAAGGCCACATATTACTACTAAATGGGGGGATGATTTTTAATGGGAAAATAGGGATATTTTTCTTCATATAACCAGGCCGAGTAAAGAGATCTAGCAAAAACACACCAATAGGCACAATTGAGACTAAGCCCATAAAGTGTAACCAAAGTAGTAATCACAACAAAGATGATTTCAAAAATTATACCTATAATCATGGCTACATACATGCAATCAAGTCCATGTAGCCATCTTGGGACAGCAAATAACTATGCATAGTATAGGACAATAAAAGCCATACATAGATTGAGATACCACGTATAACAGGAGATGAACTAGACTTTGTGCAAGAAGCTACCAAGGATGGGTTTAATATAAGGCTAGTTAACCAGTCAACACAAAGACTTGACATTAATACAAAAGATCTAGCTTTTTAGGGCAATACAATTACTGAAGGACCAAATAACACCAAAGAGTGTGAATAAACTAGCACAAGTAGCGGAATAAGTATACAATGACTATGGTCCTAACAAAAATTCATGGGAGAAATACTAAAGGTCAAAGGCAACAGTAACTACCACATATACGCGAATAAGTAATCACTTGAAAAAAGAGGTGAACTATTGTTGAAAAAGATCTAGTTAAAGAATTCATTCTACATGGAAGAATGGTACAAAGATGGACTAAGAAAAAGAATGTATTAACAATGGAATGCACCACAATAACAAACGTAAGTTCTACTTAAAACTATGAGGAAGTATGATTTTTGATGCTTGGACGTATGTTGAAGCTCTTATCCCATAAAACAGCGCGTATGAGTATCCAACATTGATAAATTAAAAGATAAGTGTCTACTATATAGTGTAAAGAAGTTACTCTCTTAATTATCATATATTTTTAAGGTAGAACCTCTTAGATATTGTTAATTGGACTGTTTCTCATAGACGTTCACATTATAAAGATAAAGAGTCATTCCCCTTATTTTCATATATAGTTTTATAGTGAAACACCCTTATTTTATCAAGTGGACTATTTCTCCTCTTGATGGGTGCCGCCTAAACCTATATTCAACACGGTATCAAGGTTTAGCCCACCAACTTACACTAGGGGAAAAAACCATATATGCTCCAGTTTTTTGAAGGTCTTATGTTTCGATTTTGGCCCAAAATAGATTTAACCGGAGCATATTGCAAATGTCTTTATGCTCCGGTTCGAACCGGAGCATATAATGGAGACTTTATGCTCCGATTCTTGGAAAGCCGGAGCATATAATGACATTTTATGCTCTGGTTTTCCAACAACCCGAGCATAAAGTCTATTTTTTAATTTTGTTTTTGCAAATGCTAATTATTGTTATTGGAAATCTTAATCAATGCAAATATTAGAACAAAGCAAGTTCAAAGGCTTTCAATACTTTTTATATAAAACTAAGTTTCAAATATAATTGTGCATGATTTGAGTTACAAACAAAACTAAACATAAGAACTATATATATATATATATATAGATAGATAGATAGATAGATAGATAGATAGATAGATAGATAGATAGATAGATAGATAGATAGATAGATAGATAGATAGATAGATAGATAGATAGATAGATAGATAGATAGATAGATAGATAGATAGATAGATAGATAGATAGATAGATAGATAGATAGATAGATAGATAGATAGATAGATAGATAGATAGATAGATAGATAGATAGATAGATAGATAGATAGATAGATAGATAGATAGATAGATAGATAGATAGATAGATAGATAGATAGATAGATAGATAGATAGATAGATAGATAGATAGATAGATAGATAGATAGATAGATAGATAGATAGATAGATAGATAGATAGATAGATAGATAGATAGATAGATAGATAGATAGATAGATAGATAGATAGATAGATAGATAGATAGATAGATAGATAGATAGATAGATAGATAGATAGATAGATAGATAGATAGATAGATAGATAGATAGATAGATAGATAGATAGATAGATAGATAGATAGATAGATAGATAGATAGATAGATAGATAGATAGATAGATAGATAGATAGATAGATAGATAGATAGATAGATAGATAGATAGATAGATAGATAGATAGATAGATAGATAGATAGATAGATAGATAGATAGATAGATAGATAGATAGATAGATAGATAGATAGATAGATAGATAGATAGATAGATAGATAGATAGATAGATAGATAGATAGATAGATAGATAGATAGATAGATAGATAGATAGATAGATAGATAGATAGATAGATAGATAGATAGATAGATAGATAGATAGATAGATAGATAGATAGATAGATAGATAGATAGATAGATAGATAGATAGATAGATAGATAGATAGATAGATAGATAGATAGATAGATAGATAGATAGATAGATAGATAGATAGATAGATAGATAGATAGATAGATAGATAGATAGATAGATAGATAGATAGATAGATAGATAGATAGATAGATAGATAGATAGATAGATAGATAGATAGATAGATAGATAGATAGATAGATAGATAGATAGATAGATAGATAGATAGATAGATAGATAGATAGATAGATAGATAGATAGATAGATAGATAGATAGATACATACATACATACATAAATCATCTCCTATACCATTTTCACTAGATGTTTTTACCAGCGCCAGCCTACTTTTGAACGTACACCTCCATACTTCATAGATGCTTCTCTAAATAACTAAGTTGCATGCATTTGCTTTTTGACTAAGCGCTTTGCATATTTAGGAACTTTATTTTGCCTTAATAAAATGTCAGGATCGTTTGGTTGACAGCATTCATTAATAAACAAAATTGCATCTACCAAGCTCTCTTTAGCAAACCAAAGCATGTTATAAGCCTGAGCTCTTCTCCAAAGGCTTTTAGCATGACGATTGACAAGATTATGTAGAGAACGAGCACGTGTAGCATCACTTATGGCTGTCAACGGTTGCTCCAAAAGCAGGTGGCATTGAGCTTGATTACTATATAAGAAAACTCTCTCTTTACTTAATCTCATTGGACATAATGACAACTTTAGAATAATTAGCGGCAGCCCTAGCTATGTTTCCAGCCTAAATTCCTGTTAAGCTTAACAACTAAGGCATCTGCCTGTCTGATATGCAAGTCCTCTTTGGTAATGTTCTTCTCTTTGGTAATGTCCAATATTTGGCCATTCACAGAGTTGCAACCGGCGGCTGATGTGAAACGAACAACACAATCAGGAAGAACATTAACAATGGTATCTCCCAATTTTTTGATCCCCAAGAGTTGAGATCTCTTAGAGATCTAGTAAAGCAAGCACCACCTTCTCAAAAACCTGTAGGTCAGAATGAGAAAGTGTTTATGCTAATGAACAAATAATTTTTTTTGAAATCTTGGAAAGGTAAAAAAAAGTAGCATAATGATACATCACAAAATTTCTCCATCTTATGAATGCTAGCTTACTGTCATCTGAGTTAATATTCTTCTAGCTGCTGTCTAATGTTTAATTTTTAGCCCACCTCTGCTGGTTTTTTTCTTCAGCCCTTTGCTGCCTCTAGTCTGTGTATCAGTTATTGGATGCTAATAGTGCATGACATATAGATTCTGTGATCAGCTATCAAATGCTAACAGTGCATGACATATGTTATCAGAGGCTAATAGTGTATCAGCAGAATTGTAGGTGTTTAAATTTTGTATTATTCTTCTTTGGTATATAATCATATGGTTTTGTGAGCTTTTGTTACAAGTATCCTCAGACAAGGTTGGATTCCTCATAAACTAATGGGACCCCACTGCTGTGGCTATTTCAAAAATGCAGGTATTAGGTTGTCTCACTTCCAATGAAATCATCATGGGTCTAAGTATCAAACTAAACATACCAGTATGCCACTGTTCCTATGTTTCAATCATTAATAAAAGTAAGCTAACCAACCAGATCCACTGTTCCAAGTCTAGGATATTTTAACCAGATGAAAACCCTCAAGTTGAAGAAAAATGACTTCTTTACTTCCTTCAGTTCTATCAGGTTCCCGCACTACTTTCTTTTCCTTTACATTTGTCCCAACTACTACATACTCGATATGTAAGATTTTCTTTCCCTTGATTTACATCAATGAAACCAACCTTGAACCACAGAGTTATCAACAATGGCAAGGGATAATTTAGGAAGAATACATCCAAGTCCTAAAACTTACGATTTATTACCAATCTTCCAACGCAGATCAATATATACTATGATATCCCATATAGGTGTAGCTCAAATAGCAGTGGATATTGTTTTCTTCTTTTACGCACAGAGGATATTGTTTCAACTCCCACCAATCCACCATTACTACCTATACCTTGTTGCAAGAAGTATCCAACCAAACTTAAATCTTACATTTAACGGATCCACAAATTCTTTCTATCAAATGTTTGTTAGAAACTACAAGAAAAAGATCCGACCAAATATGTTTTCCATTAGCTACTTCTGCAACTTTCCACCCTTGAAAAGTGTACAAATGGACCACACAGGAAGTTGAAAATAGATCATCATCTTAACATACTTTTTTTTTATTCGAAGCTTAACATACTTTTAAGTTTTAACACTTGAGAAATTTTATAACACTCTACGAAAGTGGACTAGACTGGAAACCAAGTTTGAGTTACAGCCTATGTAAACGTAATATCCAGAATCTTATTTTGAAACTATTGAAATAAAAAAAATGTAGTAATTAGCTTCACTTATATTTCTTAATTGGGAGCCTTTGAGGATTCTTGAGCATTGCATCTCAGACTCATCTTCTGGTACCCCAGTTGATGCACAAGAAGTCTCGTCAGTTGGTGCTCCCAATTGGCTATCCTAGTCCTTAGGCACATCAAATATTAAAGGAAATGTTAGCTAAGGAACTCTTATTTGGAGGTCAACAAGATTGAAAGTTCAAACCCTTCCTTTCAGCACTATTTGGAGCATATACTATGTATTCCCTCTGTCTTTTTTTACATGTTACACTTTAGAAATCATCAAGTTTTAGGAGGGTGTAATGAGTACAATGGCCCACAACATTGGGAGAAGGAATAAAAAAAATTACATACACTTTTGCTTTATGTCAGTACAATAGAATTTGGAGGGGAGTATTACAGAATTTCACTCCAAAAAGTGGCGCATAACTTGAATTACACTCCAAAAAGTGAAATGTTTGGCTCCAAAACGTGGCATGTAACAGAACTTTTGGCTCTAACTTTTGAAAATGCTCCAATTGACATTCTGAGCCATAATATCTCCCAGTTTCATTTATTGCTCCACAATTCCACCACAGACATGCAATTGGTTGGGTAAGGGGAAGGGGGAAATATCACTCTCAGGTTTTTGAGATTCATCATCGAGTGATTAGGGACCACTTACCATTAGATTATGATTTTATTTCTGGAATAATCAAATCATCAACTGTAGAAATTGTTGGAGAAGTCTTCTAAGTCGCATTATGTCAAGCACAAGTGAAGCTGATAGAGCATCTAATATTCTTCCAACAGATTCCACATTAGCGAGAAGGGTAATGTTTGACTTGAATCAACCAGCTCATGAAGCACACATGGACTGTAGTCAGTCAGAAGACCAGGCAGGAGCCATTGGCATTGACTACAGAAACTCAAAAAAGACAATAGTCTCATGTGGCTTCAACTGCATAGACTCAACATGGCAAGCAAGAGCCTTTGGCTTCAACTGCAGTCACTCAGGATGACAAGCAGGAGCCAATGGCTTCAACTGCAGTCACTTAAGAGGACAAGCAGGAGCCAATAGCTACAACTGCAGTAAAACACAACCAGAAGCAGAGACAGAAGCATCAGCAGAAGCCAATGGCTCCATTAAGAGGGTATGTGTGCTTAGCAACAAGGACAAAGCCCATGTTGCTCAGAAGTTGCAACAATATTGCCAAGAAGATCACAAATTCAGTACAAACAATTACAAGAAGCTACCAATAGGTTATATCAATGAACTAGCTCATGAATTCCAAGTATCAAGATGGACAATCAGCAGAATATGGCACACAGTGAGAGCACAAATGGATAAAAATATAGCCATCAATGTGGACAATCACAAAATAGGTAGAGTGAGAAGAAAAAGAATATCAATCAACCCAAAGGAAATCAAGATGATCCCACTAAGAAAGAGAACATCAATCAGAGCAATAGTAGGAAGTATGGGCATACATAGATCAATCATGCATAGCCTCATCAAAAGAGGTGAGATAAAGAAACACACAAATGCCATTAAACCAGAGTTGTCAAATTCACACAAGGTTGCTAGAATTTTGTTATGTTTACAAGCAATAGTACCAGCATCAATGACAATAATTCCAAGATTCTCAAACATGTACAATGTAATTCATATGGATGAAAAGTGGTTCTACATGTCTAAGATCACTAGTAGGTACTACTTAGCACCAGAAGAGATAGAGCCACACAGGACATGCAACAGTAAAAGATTCGTTGAGAAAGTAATGTTCATAGCAGCTGTGGCAAGGCCACATATCATCCCAAATGGTGATGTGGCCTTTGATGGGAAAATAGGGATATTTCCCTTCATAGAATTAGTACCAGCAAAAAGATCAAGTAAAAATAGACCAGCAGACACATTAGAGACTAAGGCTACAACAAGCATTATAAAAGAAGTGATTAAGGCAAAACTCATTCACTACATTCTACCAGCAATTAGGGCCAAGTGGCCACATTGGGGGAGCAAGCACATTTGGGTAGTTCAAGATAATGCAAAGCCACATATAAGCAAAGATGATCCAAATTTTATAAATGAGGCTACCAAAGATGGGTTTACAATAAATATAGTCAACCAGCCACCACAAAATCCAGACCTAAATGTACTTAACCTTGGATTTTTCAGGGCAATACAATCACTTAAAGACCAAACAACACCCAAAAGTGTAGATAATCTAGTGCAAGTGGTGGAGAAAGCATATAATGAATATGATCCAAAGTTAATCAACCACATTTTTCTAACCCTCCAACAATGCATGGTTGAAGTAATGCAGGCTAGAGGGCACAACAATTATCATATTCCACATATGAACAAACAATCATTAGAAAGAAGAGGATTACTACCAACATTAATTCATATATCAAAGGAACTCATAGCAGAATGCCAAGCATGGATTGATTAAGAGCCATAGGAAGAAATCATAATGTGATAATCTTTTGTAATTCAACATGTAATGTGATCATCCTTTGTAATTCAACATGTAATTATGTAATTCAACATGTAATGTGATCATATTTTGTAAGATATGCATCATATTGGTAAGATTTGCATCATATTGGTACGATATGCATCATATTGGTAAGATATGCATCATATTGGTAAGATTTGTTGTAATTAAACATGGCATGTACTATAATCATCTTTTATGTAAGATATGCATCATATTGGTAATGTTAAGACACACTGAAGACCCAGACCCAAAAGCACACAGAAGACCCAGACCTAGTCCAAGAAGCACACACAAGTTAGAGACCACGAAGACCCAGACCCAGATATATTGCACCAGACCAAGAAGCACACAAAAGTCAGAGACCAAGAAGACCCAAGACTTAGAGCAATTGCACCAGACCAAGAAGCACACATAAGTCAGAGACCAAGAAGACCCAAGACCAAGAAGCACATAGAAGTCAGAGACCAAAAAGACCTAGACCTAGAGATATTGCACCAGACCAAGAAGCACACACAAGTTAGAGACCAAGAAGACCCAAGACCTAGAGTAATTGCACCAGACCAAGAAGCACACAAAATTCAGAGACCAAGAAGACCCAGACCCAGAGCGATTGCACCAGAGACATCAACCCAGACCCAAAGCCATAGACCAAAACCCACAACACCAACAGTCATAGACCCAAAGACATCAACCCAGACTCGCAGATCTAAATCCATATCCCTAGACCCAGACCCAAAGCCATTACCCAAACCCGTAAGACCAACAATCATAGACCCAAAGAAATTGACCTAGACCCACAGACCCAAAGCCATATACCCAACATAAGACCACATATCATAGACCCAAACCCAAAACCAAAGACCTTGAGCCATCAACCCAGACCCATCGAGAAGAGGCCATACACCCAGACCCGTAGTCATAGACCCGTAGTCATAGACCTGTAGTCATAGACCAAAATCCACAAGACCCGTAGTCATAGACCCAGACTAAAAGCCATAGACCCAGACCCACAGTCATAGACCCAGAGCCATCACCTAGACCCACAGATCCAAACACGAAGCCAAGAGACATAATCGAGAAACAGAAAAAATTCAAGGGGATAACAAAGCCAAGAGACGAAACAAAGAAGGACATACAAATCACACAAGATTCAACAACATCAATTACCACAAAAAAAAAATCAAAACATCTGTAGGAGTTAAATATGGAGTGAACTCAAGAATAGGGTTTTAGGGATTACTCTTACGCTTTTGTGCATTTGAGTACCAGTAGGAGTACTCAAACCAAGTTTTGAACCCCAATGGTGGGGGATCAGACCCACTGAGAAGAGCCATCAGAGAATTAACCATAGAAGGAGCAAATACCTTAGTGGATCGAGCTTTCTCCCAGGTTTCAGCATCAATTTCAGCCAAGATTTGATGTAACCGTTTAATCTCATGTGGTGGTAAGGTGTCCTCTTCAAAACCAAAAAATGACGCTTACCAGTAGTTTTAGGAGCATTCCCTTCAGCAACCATGGTTTTGTACCCAAAGAGATTCAACAAAAACCCCCACAAACCCACAAACCCTCAAGTAAAACCCGAAAAAAACCGCAAGAAATGGGTACCAAAATGTGAGTTGCAAAGAGTAGAGTATTAATCTGGTGAAAAAATCCAGAAATATTGAGTGGAAACAGGTAGATCTAGGATTTTAGATTGAGGGAAAATGAAGAACAAAACCGAGAAGAGAGTCAGAAGTCCAGAGGGAGAAATGTGAAAGTAAGAGGTGGCAGTCAGAAATCACGAGGGATTTGAGGGATTTGGTGAGGTGGAAGTGAGAAGCATCGAGATTTAGGGTGAGGTGGTAGGTTAATAGGTAAATACAAGTGCATTATAAGGGTAAACAAATAAAAAAATTACCGAAAATAGAAACATAGCAAGTAAATAAAGACGCTCGTAAAAGGAAAATGTAGCAACTAAATAAAGACGGAGGGAGTATTAAACTACTCCATTAACTAATGATATCTTTTCGCAACAACAGAGTTGGTTATAGAAGACAAAATCAGGGAGAAAAAAATTATCTCCATCCAACACACTACGTCAGACATAATCGACATTGCAAAACAAGAAATAAAAAATGAATGATACATCACCTATCCAAGTCACAATGCCACATAAAAACCAAGGGTTGTACACTAAAATTAACGTATGAACAACACAACACAATCAATGGTGTTCAAAAATTGACGTAAAGATACCCACAAAATCAACATAACCCACAAATTATGCGTAATCAAACATACCTTTCATTAATCCTATTCCAATTCACAAATGTATATTCTTGAAATCCCTAGATTTATCACTAAGATTCGCTGAAATTCCAGAGTTATCGCCAAGATTTGCTGAGACTTTGGGTGAGAGTGACAAAGTAGAGACTTAGGTTTCGGTTTCTCAACACAATTACGCCTACACTATATTCATGGCCAAATGAAAATGAATCTTTTATTAGGCGGGCAGCAAAATAATCTAGTTCCATAAGACATCATATATGAATATCTTTGATAAAAATGTTCAAACATGTGAGGGGCAATGTGAAAGTTCTAATCCCATAAATCATGGTATCCCACAACAATAAATTAAGAAAGATGTCTTTATAATATAATATAATATTAAGATAGTACTCCCTTCGTTGCCATATAATTTTAAGGTAAACCCTCTTAATTCTTGTGAAAAAGACTTTCTCTTCTCTAAAAGGATATGGCCCAAACCCTTATTTAACAATATATCACTACAATAGCTTAAAATTCAAACAAGTAGAAAGAAAAAGCCTTAAAATCTAGTCTATAAATAAGCATAAAGGAGTAAATTCCAGGTATCAGGGACTCCAGCAACACACCAATGGGTGCAATCGTCACCCATGTGTTGAAGGTTAGAATAATATTGAGGATGTGCATCGGGTCTTAGTTGAGATAGCAATGAAACGTCAAGAAAAGTAGCTGGGTTCTTCATTTGGCCCAATACGCCCTTTACTATATCGATTCCTGGGCTTGGTGGTGCTGGGCTTTTTGACCCAATTACAGGTTGTGTTTCCTTTTTACAATCTTGTGTTCCTGGTTTTCCAAAATCTGAGCCACTGCAAATTTCATAAAGATTAAGGATATATTCTTTATAATTTGGTAAGAATATTAACAAGATAGATTTAATTTCATGCAAAATGGACAAATTAAATCATATTGGTAAATTATCGTACATCATTTAGTATAATTACTAGTTCGTCTAAAGTATAGTTTAGTTGTTGGTCAATTTAAAACTAATGGGCCAAACACAAGTTCTATTGAGGAATTATTGAAGTAGAAGAAGCAATTATTTTGTATATACTCCGTATATAGTATGTGTTTGATTACATATAATTAATTAAGGATGATGAGTAAATATTATTATTACAATTAATATTATTGTTATTATTATTATTATTATTAATATTATTATTATTATTATTATTATTATTGTCGTCGTCGTCATTCTTATCATCATTATTATCGGTATCTACCCAAATTGCTAAATTTGTTGTAATTACGTCAAAGTACTTTTATGATATTAATAATTATTTATTATTATGTATTGAGTATATATTAAGTATTAATCTCTTATTAATAATTCTTATTAATACATAATATTAATTACCAAGATAGTATTGCTTGTCATATCTAATTACTTCCAATTAACTAGACATTATTAACACTTTTATTAGTAAAAATAATAATAATAATAATAATAATAATAATAAATTGTAATGCTAATGCATCTATAATGATACTAAGAAGCATAATTTTTATCTTTTACTATTATTTATAAATAATTCATTTATTATTAAAATATATTATATCTTAATAAAATTTATTAAACCTGATTAAAATTAAATATGACGTGATTGTTAATTATCTGAACTTACCTAAACTTATTGGACCCAAAATTTATTTTTACGCACCATATGTTGGAGTTATGTTATTAAATTACACATTGTTTATGACTATAAAGCAAATTTTCCCTGGTATTCTACTTATTAGTTGTTATACATAGTATTACTTTTTTTTTAATCTTACGAGGTTCTTCTAACTCCTTGTCTATGGCTTCCAAACTATTTTTTTATTTTTTATTTTTTTACAATCTATTTTTTCTAATTCATGGTAGTAAAATTATGGACTGATGAAATCTAGCCGTCATGAAAGAGTATATATAGAAGAAAATAAGAGAGATTATCTTACTGATAATGCGATGCCGAGATGCCTTCATAAAACACTTTGGTTTTGTTGGGATCAACCTCAGAATCAACCCATTTGGCCCAAGTTCCAAGTGCAATTTTAAAAGCCTCTATCCGGTTCATATCTTTCAGTGTTTCGTTTCCCAATTGGATGAAATCCCACCTATAAATGCAATCAAATATTATTTTGCAGATGAAATGGACTAAGAAATTATCAGTTCTAAATCTTTAACTTATTAGATGCAAAACACCATTAAAAATAACTCAAGGAAAAGTAAAAAGTTACTATTTCAAATAGAAAAATCTACTCTTATTATTGCATTCTTACCTCATACAAGATCTAAGCATGTATACTAACCATAAATGCAAACTCGTTAAAAAGTAATATTGAATTACGAAAATTATTGTATACATATGCGACACAATAAACTTATTGTATCTTAATAAAAGTGACATCTCAATATAACAAAAGTTACCCCTTAACACAACATATGTCAATCTTTATCAACTTTGAGGGGTAACTTTTGCTATATTGAGTGGTAACTTTAGTTATATTGAGAGGTGACTTTTACTGGGGGAACAAACTAAATTTATTGTGTCTCGTGTGTATACAGTACTTTGTGATTGAAATAATTTTAGATTATGCATAATAATAGATTGATCACATAAATACAAAACTAAAAAATAAAGTTACTTTGATAGTTATAACCATAAAGTCCAATTATCAAAGTTTAATAAGTAAGACTTACGGTTGCTGAGTCGTCTTGTAAAACCACCAATGCCAACTATCAAAGATTAATAAGTCAAAACCCTTCCATGCATCACCACCCTTGATAGAGTCAAGCTTCAACACTCTGCCTATTGGTTCCACATCTATGTCTACCAAGAATTGATCCCATTGCATATCAATTGTGAGATTATACTCCTACAATTGCACCATTCTCATGTGATTTAGCTTAGTTTAGTCACCATTTCTATCAGGGAAATTCTATTAAAAATTTGGCCACATATATGCATGCATGTTTAATACTTTGTCCAAACTAGCTAGTTCTATCAAAACTTTGACACATGCATAGACAATAATTACTCTTATTATCGTGAGAAATTGAGGATGATGATCAATGATCCATGATGAAATCGACCACCTTGATGAGGTGACAATAGAAGAGGGGGTGATCATATACGTTTAAAGAAGCTAGGCTCGAGGATGATAGTGTATAAGATTGAATTCAAATTTTAAAATGAACATGACGATCTAATATTGTAAATAGAACTAACTGTTGTTAAAATATGTGCTCTAGATAGAGGACACGTGTCGCCGGAAAATGAGATGGACATGATGCGAGTAGGGTTGGACCGGTGGTGCTCCGAATACTAGGAAGAGGGGAGGGAAAGGAGAGTTAAGGTAGGTGTAGTGTAACATTTAGTAGTGGTTCATTTAAGTTAAGAGTGATTCATGTGCATTTTTTAACTTAATTATTAACTTTCAATAAAAAAAATATTGGGTATGAAAGATCGTCCTCTTTAGTGATCAAATGGTTAAATTAACCTAATTAGTAAATATATTTTTGTAATAAATATATATATGTTAACCGTGTTAATACCAAGATAAGGTGAGAGGTTAGTATCTTTTATTGCATATATAATAATAATAATAATAATAATAATAATAATAATAATAATAATAATATTTGGACATGCATGTCATATTATGATAAAAATTACCAAGGTAGGATAAGAAGAAAAAAATGATTATAAAGTGGTCCTGTAAAAAACATCACCAAAATACCAACATTTATACACAAATCGATTAAGTTATTTTGAGATGAAAAACGTTTAAAATTGAAACGATACGATATAATAGTAAGAAAATATAAAGTATTAAAGTTCTAATTTGTATTTGGGTGCTAATATAGCTATGTGATCTCAAAATTATTGTTTTACGTTGTTCAAATTCAAGTTAAAAAAACAATTCTAAATGAACTACGATAGGTATACCTAACTAAGTGTATGTTAGATGCTCTTATTTATATTTAAGATATTTTCGTGGGAAGTTTTTTGTTTTTATATTTTAAAATTTTATAGGGGAAGTTAATTTCTTAGAATCTTCCTTATATATTTTCACAATCTTATTTAGGTGCACTTAAGATTTTTCTCTTCTTAGAATATGATCGACATAAAAAATGTGAATAAATAAAGAGAAAATAAGCTAAGTAAGCCGCTTTCATATTCCATGAATATTAAAACTTTCAAAGGAAGTTCTACTTTTTTTAATTTCACTTATTCTATACCAACCTAAGAACTCTTAAAAAGAATGTCAAGGACTTACAGGAAATCCGAAAGAATAAATGGGCTTTATCTGTGTCATGTTGTATTTAGCTGTTGTATTGCCCGCATGAAGCATGCAAGTTAGAGATTGCCATTGATTTAAGCCCAGTGAATCCCCCACAAATAGTATTTTCTTTCCTCTAAATCTTCTCAAAAATTCATTTACATCAAACCTGTAATGTAAATAACCAAAATTAACTCAAATTAATTCAGACAATCAATTAAAAATTCAGTATATATATATATATAGGGGAGAGATCCAATGAGAAGTCAGAAGGGTGCTTAAAATAAGAAGAATAAGAAGAGATCTTAGCCATTTAAATGGTAAGATCTAACGATAAAAATTTCATGTAAAAAAAAATAATTACTATAACAATAAACAATGGTCACTATAATAA
The DNA here is from genome assembly GCA_026401315.1 of Dysphania ambrosioides. Taxonomy (NCBI): domain Eukaryota; kingdom Viridiplantae; phylum Streptophyta; class Magnoliopsida; order Caryophyllales; family Amaranthaceae; genus Dysphania; species Dysphania ambrosioides. The sequence goes on from CM048666.1 coordinate 20,255,806, forward strand.
TAAAAGGAGTAAATATAATAATAAAAGGAGTCATTATAAGTGAAAAAATTATTTGGTCACTATGAGTTAAAAAAGTGTCACTATGAGTATATAAAATATCATTTGTTGGATTTAGGAGATAAAAAGTCAAGATGTCTTCTCATCCTTCTCATTTTAAATATCATTCTCATATATATATATATATATATATATATATATATATATATATATATATATATATATGTACCAACTAAAATTTACTGATTATCTAAATATTTGGACTCTTATATACACCAACTCCATATTTATTACTTATTCCAAATATTACCAACATAAATAACGGAGTATATAATATTCTCCATATCACTTAATTATTACTTGCCTTTTTAACATTTGTGTTTTTTATTATCATAATTATGTTAAGAATGATTATTATTATTTACTTTTATGGCTAATTTACTTAGAATCACTTATCAATTTTAATAATAAAATGCAGAATATATATTAAAAATGAAGAAAAGAAAAATTAAAAAAATGAATTTATATAAGTTTTATCTTATATGTTTTGCATTGTGTGACGGATCCACGGTTTTTCGCCTAGTGAGTTACAATCAATAATCAAATATGTAATAAATTTTTTTTACCAAACAACCAAATAATAATACTAAAAAATACATCCAATTTTTTTAGATCGATTGACGGGTCGTTTGATCCAGTAGGATATAAGTCAGATCTGCCACTAATAACTGCCAACTAATGTTTTGCCAAACCTAGCTGTAAGTTACGTAACCAAAATTGTCTTAGCAGAAACTGAAACGTAGCATATGAAACAAACTTTTTTTGTTTTTTAGATAATGAGATTTCAGGAAGCATTTCAATTACTCTACAAAAATACGATAGATTAGCTTGCGATAATCACAACTTAAGAAATTACTTATATAAGACATGCTTTTGTTGCAAGCATTTATCATAGCTTCTTATCATAATGAAGATACATACTTTTGTACTTTTTTTTTAAGAAATCATATACTCCTACTTTGTTTATTATGACATATGAATAATATAATTTTCACATAATCTTTTGAGTGTAACTTTTGTTATATTGAGTAACTTTTTTCGGGATAAAATCCGTGTGCATACAAGATCTCTTACAGTTTTGACTAAACCTGTATAACTCAATCCATGAAAAATAAAAAACATCGACTATCAGAGTTACCTGTTAAGAATGCATCCAGTAGGCTGCCATCTATAGCCAAGGTAGAATTTATCTGGCCTACCATTCTTCTGGCAATCAAACTGTGGTCGCAAGAACGGACATACAGATGAATCGTACATCGGATAAGTAGGATCCAAAACCCAACTCCCCTCGAATAAGTTGCAACGATCATCAGCCCTCGATTCATCAATCGACAGTGATAAAACCATATGCGATACAAATACAATGGACGCAATCGAAAGATGTCTCCAGAGCACCATTTTGTTTCGAACAACGACGACTGTCACTACTTGCTTAGTCGCAACTATAACATATGAAGGACGACACTCATAATACTAAGCTTTTATATATGAATAAGCGCTTATCTTAAATTAGTTTTTTTTTTTTCTCGGAAAGAAACTTATATTAAAATCAAGTCAAATCGGTCTCCGCTAAGCATTTATATTAGCTAAGCATTTGAAAAGAAATATTTGATTGAGATGTGTAATTAATGAAATATTTGATTGAGATGTGTAATTAATTTATCTTCACATTACGAGATTATTTATTAACCCATTTCGATATAAATTGTACCGTTAAAGATGTGTATATTACTGGCCAGTTTCATAGAAAATTTATAATTTTGCCAAAAGTTACTAACCTTACTACAGTTGCACTTTTATTTTCATTTAAAGTTTCTGAAAGTAACGAATTAAAATATTCTTGAATTAATTGACACTATATTCAGGTAGTTTTTGCTTGAAATTGTTCAGAGATTCATATTCTCAGTCCCATCAGTATTTTTAAAGTAAATAAAAGCTTGCGTTTGAAGTGTAAGAAGTGGATGGTACGTTGAACACTTGAACACTTGAACCCATATATACTATGCTTATAAACTTTTTGGTCCGCTTTCTTTGATGGGTAAGCCTGTAAATTAAACATAGCTTCAAAGGAAAGACTACAATAATTGTGACCAAAAAGGACAATTTAGTGGGACTCGTGACTTTTTTCAATTATTTTGGGGGTAATTGATATAATTTGTGTTGGAGCTGCAAAATATATAATGACCAAAAAATGTAATCTCGTCTACATTATTTGTTGTCTTGCCGTTTGTGTCTCTCCTTACATAAAAAAAAAATGAACAAACAATATTACAACGACTTGGGTATACATGTAGTAGGCCAGCATTTAGCTTTTGATAATTATAAAGTAAATTAAGGGGGTTTAGGAATAGATCAGATTATTAGAGGGTCGAAATAGTTGTATGAGCAACAATTGTATAAAGACTTTCAACTCTTCCCTCCACGAAGTTAATAGTGTATACATTGACATTGGTTCAAGCTAATAAAAATCCTTCATCCATTGAATTATTAGTAGTTAAAGTACTTAATGTGATTGAATTAGGACGCAAATTCGAAGGTGCACCCGCTTCAAAAAAATATACATTATGTACATGGAAAATGTACATTACGTACATGAAAATTGTACATAGTACCCATATGAGTTATGTGGAATGTACATTTTACATTTTCCATGTACATAATGTACATTTTTTTGGAGCTGGCTCATGGTGCACCCGGATGCACTGTCCGCCCATTGGAATTAGGACGTGTCTTTGGTTTTATGAGGATTGGCGTTTGAATTTTTTTTTTATGTGTAAAGAGAATCGCAAGTATCAAGCTGATAGTTAATGTAGATGGGGTTTTTGTTGGTAGTAATGAAGAAATGGAGCACGTGCATAGTAATCAACAAAATGCAACAAAAGTGTAATAGAAAAAGTTGTTACAAAGTTAGTTACAGCTTTCCTAGATTCTAGGATTCTGTTATAAAACATTCACTATAAATAGCAACATGATGTACAAAAATATGATTTGAATAAGATACACAAAAACACAATTCTTTTACTTTCTTCTCTGTTCTATGTCCTTTCTCTGTCTTCACCCCTTGCATTCCTGATAGTTTGTTGTGCAAACTTCTACATGGTATCAGATTAATTCGCTGCAAAATTAAGGTGAAGTTAATCAGAGATGGCTTCAGTTAATTCCAATCAGAGTGAAGTAATGCAAGATCCAACGAGTGTATACTTCTTGAGTTCATCAGATTTGAGTACACCAAAGCTTGTTTCTGAGGTGTTTGATGGAAATGGTTTCAGTGATTGGAAGAGAGGAATGACAATCGCTCTTTCCGCAAGAAACAAATTGGCCTTCATAGATGGAACTCTTATAGAACCGGTAATTAACACACCAATGCATAAGGTATGGGTTAGATGCAATAACCTTGTGATTTCTTGGTTTCTAGCTTCATTACATCCTACTATTGCGAAAAGTGTTGTATTTTGCTACTGCAAGAGAAATCTGGTCAAATCTAGAAGAGAGATTTGGTCATTTTTCTGGAACAGAATTGTTCAATATACACAATAAATTGCATGCTATGATTCAAGAAGAGAGGGAAAGTATATATGAATTTTAAACCATAATCAAATCCATTTGGGATTTGATAGATGGTCTAGATCCACTGCCTACTTGTGAATGTTCAGGATGTTCATGTTGCATGACTTAATGTTCAAAGGTCAACAAAACAATAGGCTGTTACAATTCTTGATGAAAGCAAATGATAAATATACAATGGTAAAGAGTGCAATCTTGATGATGCATCCATTACCTAGCATAAATCAGGCGTACGGGCTCTTGTGTCAAGAAGAAAGTCATAGAGGATGGAATAAAGTACATGAAGAAGATAGAAACATTTTCCTTGCATAGAAAATCAAGCTTAGACAATTTAATTAAACAAGTAACAGACCTGGCGTCAAGAAGAACTCTAATCTTTACTGTGATCATTGTAAAATGAATGGACACACAATATAGAAATGCAGGAAGATCCATGGATATCCACCGAACCATAGGTTTGCTAAAGGAAAGAGGTTGGCTGCTCTTGCTCAGTCAGAGGAAAATGATGATGATGAGGAGAAAATTCAAACTCATTTGTCCAGAAATCAATACAGTCAACTTATTGATCTTCTTAATAAGCAAGGGTCTAACAAAGAAGAGATGAGCAATGCCGGAATATCTCTTGGATTGCGAGCAACGAGTACTCTTGCAAGTAACTTTTGCTTTCTTTCATTCCTAAACAAACACTGGATTCTTGACAATGGAGCGACAGATCACATGTGCTCAAACATTGGATTATTCAGTGCATATCGAAGTCTAAAAGATGATGATCACTTCATTACAATTCCGGATGGAAGTAAAATAAAAGTACAGAACATTGGCTCTATCAAATTGGGAGTTGATATTGTTCTCAATAATGTTCTACATGTTCCTGATTTTCACTTTAATTTGATATCTGTCAGCAAGCTTTGTACAGACAACTCTCTCTTGGTCCAATTCACTCATAACCAATGCTTGATACAGGGCCCTTCGATGAAGAAGCCTATGTATCTTGGTAGAATGGAAGGAGGGCTTTATAGGCTCAACGAAGATATGATTCTGTGTAGCCGAAATGATGAAACTATGAAGCATTTAAATAAGACATGCCTTTCTTCAGTAGATAAAGCGAAGCTTTGGCATTTGAGATTGGGACATGTTCCATTTGAAAAAATAAAAAGCATGATTGATGGTGTTGTTGTTCAAGATTGTATAAAGAATAGTATATATCAAGTATGCCCAATGGAAAGGCATACTAGGAAGCCTTTTCCTATCAGCAGTATTAGAAGTAATAAGCCATTTGATTTGATACACATTGATGTATGGGGGCCTTATAAACATAACACATATTCTGGTTGTAGTATGTTTCTTACTATTGTTAATGACTTCACAAGGTTAACTTGGACCTACTTAATGAAATCCAAGACAGAAGCTGTTTCTTTGATCATTCATTTTGTAGCTTATGTTGAGACTCAATTTAATCTCAAAGCCAAGCAAATCAGGTTAGATAATGCACCTGATTTATGTGAAGGCAGAATGAAGATTTTTTTATTGGAGAAGGGGATCACTCAGCAAAGAACATGTACTGACACACCACAGGAAAATGGTGTGGTTGAGAGAAAGCATAGACATTTGTTAGAGAGAGCTCGTGCTCTTCTTATTCGGTCAAGACTTCCAATGAAATTTTGGGGAGATTGTGTTTCCACAGCTACATTCTTAATCAATAGAATGCCATTAAAAAGCATTGAGAATAAGAGTCCGTATGAGAAGCTGTTCAAAAAGAGACCTAATCTAGAAAATTTGAAGGTCTTTGGATGTTTATGCTACGTTCATACTCAAAAGGTTGATAGACAAAAATTCAAGCCTAGAGCATAGCCTTGTGTTTTTATTGGGTATCCTCTTGATCAAAAGGGTTACAAAGTTTATAATCTAGTTAGCTCCAAAGTAAGTGTAACCAGAGATGTTACATTTTTTGAAAACCATCTTCCATATCATTTTTCATCTAAAAATGATATTTCAAGAACATATCCATCAAAGATCTTTATGCCTATAGTCACTGATATGCATGAAGAAGAGCAAGTGCAAGAAGTGTTGTATCATGGACATAATGATCAAACTACACCGCAAAGCAATGAACCAGTCTATGTAGCAAATGATCAGATATCATCTTCTGTCAACAATATAGCTCCTCCAGTACATACAACTCCTCCAGTCAGAAGATCATCAAGAGATCATAAAAAACCTTGCCATTATAATGATTATATTTGCAATCTTTCTCTTGCTACTAATTCATTCAAGCATTGTTGCAACATGATTTCTTACTCTCATATGTCTTATGCTCGAAATCTCTCATTGCTAAGCAAATCAGTCTCAACGAGCCCACATCATATGCAGAAGCAGCTAAAGATCCTCTCTAGATAGAAGCTATGGACAAAGAGATCAAAGCATTGACTGATAATAACACATGGCAAATTATGTCTCTTCCTAAAGGGAAGAAACCCATTGGATGTAAGTGGGTATATAAAATTAAATTACGAGCTGATGGCACCATTGAAAGATACAAGGCCAGATTGGTTACAAAGGGATTTACTCAAAAATATGGGATAGACTTCCAAGAGACATTCTCACCAGTCATTAAAATGTCAACAATTAGGTGTATCCTATCATTAGCGGCAAGCAAGAAATAGAGCATCTATCAACTTGACATTAACAATGCTTTCTTACATGATGATTTACATGAGAAAGTATACATAAGAATGCCTGAGGGAATGTCTAATCCTAAGAATTATGTTTGCAAACTTCAGAGATCACTTTATGGGTTGAAGCAGGCAAGTTGACAGTGGTTTGCCAAGCTTCATGATGAGCTAAAGAAGCAAGGGTTTAATCAATCAAAAAATGATTATTCCTTGTTTCTTAAGAAGGAGGTCAGTGATATTACGATTGTAGGAGTTTATGTGGATGATATTATAATAACTGGCAGTAATGTTGAAGTTATTGAAGCACTTCAGCAACATCTTCATACAACTTTTAGCATTAAGGACCTTGGAAGGTTAAGTTTTTTCTTGGCCTTGAAGTGAGCTATATAGGAAAGGGGATTGTGCTCTCTCAAAAGAAATTCACCAGAGAAATGCTCAATGATTATGATCTTCTTAATTACAAAAAAGCACATAATCCTTTACCAATTTCGTTAAGGCTGCAAGCTGATGAGGGAGAGTGGTTTGATAACCCGCAAATGTATAGGTGTATGGTTGGCAAGCTGAATTTTTTAACAAATACCAGATCTGATCTGGCCTTTGTTGTACAGAGTCTGAGTCAATACATGCATGCTCCAAGAATACCACATGTAAAAGCACTCAATCACACTCTGAATTATATAGCTAATACTGTTGGGCAAGGAATATTGTTAAAAGGATCTGATGAGCTATCTTTGCAAGCCTTTTGTGATTCGGATTGGGCAACATGTCCCAGTACAAGAAGGTCTGTCTCAGGGTATGTGCTTTTACTAAGTGGATCTCCAATCAGTTGGAAATCAAAAAAATAATGTACTATATCAAAATCATCTTCTGAGGCAGAGTATAGAGCAATGGCACAAGCAGCAGCAGAGGTTACTTGGATTGTTAGACTGCTTGAAGAAATTGGTGTAACAAATCTTAAACCAGTAACTTTGCATTGTGACAACATATCTGCTATACACATTGCAAAAAATCCGGAGTTTCACGAGAGAACCAAGCACATAGAGCTAGATTGTCATTTTACAAGAGAAAAGGTGATTGAAGGTCTTCTAGAATTGAGCTATTTACCTACACACAATCAGCTAGTAGACATACTGACCAAAATACTCCCAGTAGATCAGCATAACTTGTTTCTATCCAAACTAGGAACGATTTCAGATTGTCTCATTCCTAGTTTGAGGGGGGTGTTGGCAGTAATGAAGAAATGGAGCACGTGCATAATAATCAACAAAATGCAACAAAAGTGTAATAGAAAAAGTTGTTACAAAGTTAGTTACAGCTTTCTTAGATTCTAGGATTCTATTATAAAACATTCAGTATAAATTGAAACATGATGTACAGAAATATGATTTGAATAAGATACACAAAAACACAATTCTTTTACTTTCTTCTCTATTCTCTGTCCTTTCTCTGTCTTCACCCCCTTACATCACTGGTAGTTTGCTGTGCAAACTTCTACAGTTTTAATCTCTGATCTTATACATCACATTATCACCCCTAAAACTTTAACATTAAGTCAATTGAAAATTTGACATCCATTTAAATAAAAATATGTAAATGTGAGTAATTGTCTATTCTTCTACATTGTGGCACCACGTATCAAGTCATATTTAAGGTGTATTAAGTATCCCGTTAAATTACGAGCAAGACCAAGATTTTCTAATATATACTTTGTATAATATTATTTAATTATATAATTTTTCTTACTTTCAAATTTAAGTTGTAGAAATTACCTCATGGAAAAGTAAATGTCAGATTGCTTTGGTTTTTACTTTATTTTCGATTTTCTTTATTGGAAAAGTATGAAAAGTGATTAAATTAATTTTGAACGTATATAAATTCGAAATTCCTTATCTATATTATTTTGGAACAATCTATCTATCTATAACTATTACTAAAGCAAAACCTCTACTGATATCATACTTAACAAGTGTCAAGCTATTATAAAAAAAAATTCTCGCCTTTTTGTAAGATAATGTCATTTTTTTCCCCTAATTTACATTAATATTAGATTGAAAAATATTATGTATAGAAAATTATATGACTATAAAAATTTCTAAGTCATTTAAAATTATATTTATTTCTTCTATCTATTCATGTTTTCTCTCTATTTTTTTATAATAAATTTTTTATTTAATGTGATAAAAAAATATTATCCCAATTTAATTTTTTACAGTAATTCTATAAAATCTATAAGTTTTTACCAATAAAGAAAAATATTCTTATAATTAAAATATTTAATAAAAATAGTTTATTATTAAACCGTACACTGCATAGGACTTACCTTGTATTCTTGAAGTACATTTAAAGAGACCACTAGTAACTGTATACTTCTACTTGTAGAATTAAGTGTAGGTGTCTTGCATGAAAAAATAGAGGATTAGAAACAGAAATTTAAAGATTTTGATTCAATCCTCTCAGCTTGGACAAATATTCATGATTAAATATATATGGAGTAGAATTCTCATACGTTTGTCGGTTAAGAATATGACTACTCATTTAAATCAATTATAAATCGACCTATCATGGAACTTATGCACATTTGTTAAAACGTAAGCACATGTTTATCAATGGTCCAGTGAACATTAATTAATTTTGGATAGTAGCTAAAATCATATAGCTTGTCCGAATACTAAGTCATCTTGTTCACATGGAATTAGTCCCATAATTTCTCACCCACCAATAAGCAAGTAGTTCTTGTTTCATTTCATCTAAAAGAACGAAATTCTCATAGGCAAGTGGATTTCAATTTTATGATGATTAAGTTGTGTGGGGATTTTTTTTGTATAAACTATAAAGTTTTGTGCAATTATGTAATGAAATATAAGCCTCCTTGAAACTTTTAATTGGTTAAAGTTTTATGCGATTCTGTTAGTCCTATAGATAAGTCACAAATCTGTCATAAAAAATAATTTACTCTTGATTTTTTTTCGTATTTATAGTCAAGTTTATAAAAGGAAAATAATAAAAATGGGGGTAAATACTATAAAATGAGAAATCATATAGAAGTTAAAATTCTTCTACTATGGAATGAATCATCTTTGTATTATACATGTTGAAAATGTGGATGACCATTTAGAGAAACTATAACAGTTGGGGAAAACTACTTGCTCATGGGATTTTTCCCCCCACTCTCTCACGTCAATGGGGAACTACTCCCTTGCTCACGGGTGACTTTGATTAAAACCAAGAATTGGGCAAATTTCAAGCATTGGACCACATGAAGTGGGCTCATGTGGTCCATTTTATTTTTTTTCTTTGCTGAATTTGATGATGTGGTATAGAAAACTGAATATAATTGTGTTAAATATATATGAGAGAGAAAATATGGTGGGGTATAGTGAAAAGTAAGAGAGAGTGTAATGAAGAGATTTTTTAGCCCATTGATGGGAAGAGTTATGAAAAAAATTCTTCCCCATGAAAAATCTGATGTGGATAAGAGATAAATTGGGTAGAGAGAGAGATGGATATATTTTTGCCCACTGATGTATGTGCTCTTAACAAATTGAAAATAACTCACACTAAATAGGGTCAAACCAAAAGAAGTCTAAACTTAGCTAGGCATGGATGTGTCTTATATACCAGGCGCAATTGGGGCAAATATGGATAACCTTTGCCAAGTGGACAAGTGGTAAGTGATAGGTGGTACCGAGGGATATACTCTTTGTAGCTAAATTATTTAAATATTTTTTTGTCTCCCAAGGTATCCCTCCAGCCGACTGCCAAAAGACTAATCCTTTGTCCTACTACCATTGCACTAAGCGGTCGAGAACTGGCCAAATAATTTTCTTCATTCATATAGGAGGGATTGAACCCCTAACCTCATGCTTAAGGGATGAGGTGATGGACCACCACCCCAACTATGTTGGTTAGCTAAATTATTTAAATATGAATAACATGAAGAGAGTCAAATGCATGAGTACAAAAATGTGCTACATGCCTTTTTTTTAAGGGTCATTATTAAATTAAGACCTCTGACAAATAAACAAATCAAGTTATGAAGGTCAATTCTTGGAAGTGGGGGACACAATGGGTCAGGTTCCATTAGATCCATATTTATATCCAATTTTTATAAAGAATATCCATACCCATCCTACACCTTTTGACTCCTAAAAAATCAAACTTTTATCTAGATCTATTGGGTCTAATAAGTCTAGGGTCCAAAATGGGTCTTTAATATATTTTCTATTTTCTTATTATTACTTTGTTTTGTAATTTGATGTATTTTTCTCAATTTTGTTTCGGTCAAAAGAATGAAACAAAATGAAGACTTGAGAAAACTGCTAATTGAAGGAAAAAGTATCAAAAATTACAAATTAACAAATAATCTATCTTATTCTAATTTTAACTTTAAAATATTATAGAAGTTTGCAATTAAGAAAGTCACACACAATAAGATAATGTGAAAATATTGGATGAATCAGACACATTAATAGATAGGTGTGACATCCAACATTAAAACAATCCATTTTTAATTTTAAGTTATGTCGAACGTCTTTTCGTTCATCCCAAAGTCACTCTCCCTCCCAAAAATTTCAATTTCTCTCTTTCCAAAACCCTTCCTCACCACCACCCCTCTTCTCTCTATTACCTTCACCACTTCACAGCATCTACATCTCTCCATCAAAGTTGCATCCAAACCTCGATGATATACATGAGTTTCAGTCGTGTACAGAGCAAATCAAGTACTGTATAGAAATATGAAATGCATTGTTTTTGGGTGAACCTTTGTTTATTTAGTGGCTAACACTATGTTTGGCGCTGTCAATGCCCACTAGTTTTCTCTGTTCTTAATTTTATATACTTGTGACTAATTCATTTTCAGGCAGAGGAAAGAGTGGGTGAGGGAGTTGCGGAAATACTATTCCACTTTAATTACTCTACTCTTGTGGGCGTTATCAAAAGAGTCAGTAGATATAATGTGACACTTTAGGAGGATAATTTAGCTTTTAAATAACCAAAATTTATGTTGATGAATGTGTGCATGACTTTGATAACCTCTTCCTCTAAATCTTACTTCACCTAAGAAGAATGGGTTGAATCAGACAAAGCACTGAAGAAGCTACCGCCTAACTTGGAGGATTGGGTTTAGCTGGAGTATTATTGTTGAAAGAGAAACATTTTCTTACATAGCCTGCATCTTAATTGACCAGAATGATTAAAAAAACCAATTGGACAAATTTTATTTTTTTTCTCAAGTATACAAATAAAGGTCTCGGGTATATAAATAAAGGTCGTAGGTATACAAATAAATATCTCAGGTATATAAATAAAGGTCTCAGGTATACAAATAAAGACTTCAGGTATATAAATAAAGGTCTTAGGTATACAAATATAGATCTCAAGTATACAAGTAAAGATTTCAGGTATACAAATAAAGATCTTAGGTATACAAATAAAGGTCTTAGGTATACAAAAAAAGGTGTTAGTTATACAAATAAAGATCTCAGTATAGAATTATAATGTAAGATATAGACATTTTAATATCATGTAAAAAAATTCTAATATCAGATTTACAAAAATAACTCATAGGTAAACTAATGTATATGTAAGATATACAAAATATATAGAATCATTTACAGGTTTTTGTTAGCGGGTTTTGATTTGTTTAAATTAGGTTTGTCACGCCAATAAAGGTGTGACTTGTCACATCCAATACCATCTATAAGATGATAGGTTGAGTGAATTTCTAAATTGTCTGCTTCTAAATTATATATTAACTAATAGTTTTGTTTTTAATGCATTGGTCCATGGTAGGATGTGTGTCTAACTTTTTTTGACCCATACCCAAATCCAATCCTAGGAAATTTGAACCCACATCCATTCCAAATTCAATGGGTTTCAAAAAATTAAACACTTATCTTAAAAAAATAGATTGGGTCTAGGTCGGGCCATAGAACCATTGCCATCCCTAGACACAAGGGAATCCTAACCCCAAAAATAGAGTTGGTAGGTAACTTGTACCTTAGAGTCATAAAATATTTCAGACTTTCTATTTTTTTCTTATTTTCAAAAGAGAGTTTAAAATCCTAAATATAATGAAACTTTTATGAATGTAAGTATAATTATAAAAGTTATGTAGTACCCGTAGACTTCTAAGAATCTTCAAACACTCCTAAAAATATATACCCAACTAACTATAATTAAGAATCATAAAATTATAAATCTATTATTGATTGCAATTATATATCCTATAGGTGTTATATGTGTGAGATTAAGGTGTCTCGCAATTAACTCACTTAAAAAGTCCATAATAGGGAAAAATACAAGTCTCCGAAAGATTCATAAATAGTTTCTAAAGATTTACAAAAAGAGATATTTTAGACACAAATCGTTTGCCCGCCTAGCAATTCAATAACAAATCAACCCTTACATGAATGTGATGGTAGGGCTCAAGATTAAGAAGACTAAAATCTGAACTATCCATGAAAGCCCAAGCACAAAAAGTTTTAAACCTAAAATGACCCATAATCAAAAGCTCTAAACCAAAATGGGCCTATAAGCACATGATTTCTATCTCAAATACCTTAAAACCGACTTCCTAAACTCAAATGCTCAAAATTCTACTATGAAACAAAGAATTTAACAATTGAGGACAGATTATGCGTCGAACGATAAAACACAATGGAATACTCCAGCATCTAGAGTTCAACGCTCAATACCAATGTTGAAAGTTGAGCTTCTCAAAGTGTTCCCATTTTTGCACCTTTCCCAATTAGAGTCCCTCTTGCTCTAGAATATATTCCCTTTTTAGCGACCAATGTAGAATCTTAAAGTTGAATGATGAGCTTATTTTTTTAATTCTAGAACCATAAGTTCGACTCTAAGCTAACATTTAATAACCAAAACTAGTGTTCAATGCTTGAAACCCCAAACCATTTTTGCTCTATAAATACCCAAAATTTTTATGAGTATAGAGTCCAAAATTTCTCAACTTTCAAACAATTCTACTTTGCCCAAATACCCTCTCAAACACCCTTCAAACATACTATAGACTATCTAAGATAATCTAACCTTTCCTAAATATTACTTTAAGTATTCCTATAACTCATTCAAGAGCCTGAACAATACATTATAAACTATAAGCAAATCGTCAATTCTACTTAACTCATCTTTACTTTCTTTCTTCCTCTCTTTTTCTATTCTTGGTTTAGTCCTTCATGATCTTTAGTCAAATGAATGAAGCTAAGACTTATTATACATGATGTGTTGAAGATGACAATCTATCTTTAATAATAGACCTATTTATTTTTCCTCAAATATGTATCATACTTAATTTTATTTTATAATCAACTCCAATATTTTGTTATTTATTTATTCAAAGCATTGATGTATTTGAAAAAGGAGCAACTTTCTTTCAGAACTAGACTATTCAAAACCTTTAAATTTTTATTTTGAACACCTAAATAGAAGGAATCATCCCCTAGGAGGATCATCCCCTAGGAGGATCTTCTATGCATCAATCAATCACCTTCCCATTGCATTTTTAGTACTCCCTGGCTTGAATTTTATTTATGTCTTATTTTTATTTTTTTCTTTTACTTTTATGAATGATGTATCAAAATTAATACTTTTTCTACTTTTGTCCTTCCAATTATATTTTTACTTTCATCAATTAATGTTGTTATGAAGATCAATCCAAATGTTTCTTCTTAATAAGATTAATTTTTACCACATAGTCAATGTTAAAGCATGATGAATGAACTTGCCCAAGTTTTCTTTTCATTTGATACGACAAGTCTTTAACTCTAAATGCATAAATCATAAGTATATTTTTCAAATTCTCACCATTAAATATTGCTCCTCTATTGCTTTATGTAAATTTCAACATTTTATTTACATAAGAACCTTACTTTTTATTAGGGAAGATTTTGTGTACATACAGGATATAATAAGGTTATTTTGTGACCAACAAAATTTACTCCTAAATATAACAAAAGTCATCCCCTAATACATAAAAATCAACCCTACAATAAAAGATATCACGATTTCAACTAATAAAATTAAGATATGTGTGACACAAAAACTTGAGAAAACAAGGACACATAAACCATATTAAAAGACAAACCCTTTTAAATTCATTTTTGTTAAGTTAAAGGTTGACTTTTATTTTATACAAATGTGACTTTTGTATTATTAAGACTTGATAGGCAACTTTTGTACAATTACCAAACATTTCCTTTTTAAACATGTCTAAGTCTTTATCAATTGAAATCGTGATATCTTTTGTTATAAGGATAACATTTCTTATAATAAAGGATAACTTTTATTACATCGAGGGATATTTTTTGTTGGTCAAACAATGACCTTACTGTACCTAGTGTTCACACAAATTATTCCCTATTTGAAAAGGAAATGTTGGGTTTATTGTACAGAAGTTACCTCTTAAAAAAATTAAAAGTCACCCATTTATACAACAAAAAGTCACCCTTTAATTTAACAAAAGTAACTTTATAAGGGTTCGTCATTAACATGGTTTATGTATCCTCACTTTACGTAAGTTTTTGTGTTTTCAATATTGTGATTTCTCCTCTATTTTTGCACCAACTCGGAATATTAAAGCATCTTACCCAATAAGATAAAATCTTAGACAAATAGGTTTTAGGACCCCTTAAACTTGGGGACATTAAGAAGTGATCACCTTACTTTATATTTTTGCATAATTCAAAATATGTGAACCCGCTTAATCTCTTATTGCTTTCTGCATGTGCTTAGGAGATATTAATCTTATGTTGTTCCATCACAATCAAGTTTTTAAACTTGTTATTTACAAATCAAAATATATTGTTTATTCCTAAACACAACTTTAATAAATTAAGACTTATTTGTGAGTCACTTGGGATATTAACCCAAGTAGGTGGTTAAACTACCTTAAGTTTTGGTGATGACTCCTCAATTAACCTATGACCTTTTGATTTAATTTGAATGAGGATAGTCACTAAGCTGCAATGCCGATTCTAAAAAAAGGCTCCCTCTCTTAAAAAAAACCTTGTCCGGTACAATCGGTTCCCCTGAACACCTCAAAAATCCTTATATCATAAACTCACATAGTAAACCTTAAACTAAAAAATCCTTATTTGGTAAAATGTTCAGTCCACCCTGAATTTTTATGATGTCTTTTAATTCGTGTATATCGAGTTTGTCTCATGCATGTGGAGCATCTGTGTAATTATCATGGATCGTCTCCCTAAACTAGAAGCATATGCATTAGAAATGATCATGAAGTTGCATCATATGTAATTACATCATTATCTCCCAAATCAACCCAAACTCTCAGTTTAATCGAGTCTTCTCTCCCTAGAAATTGAGTAAGAGTACTTCTTGTTTGGAATTATAAAGGTATCCTAGCTAATTTGTTAAGGAGTTCATTATTTTGGGTCTATAGAATTGGTGAGAGATTGGTTTGTTCTTCACCATAGCAGTCATCAACAATTTTCAGGCTTAAAACATCTCTAGGACCTTTATTTGATGTCTTTCCTAAAATATTTCTCCAATCAACTTCAATGGAAACTCTAGAACAATTCTCTAAGCTCATGGTTATCGTTACTTTTCTCATAAAGCCCTTAAAGAGCTTGGATACTCTACTATAGCAAGTTGAAAACAATGATAAGATAAAAGAAATGGTCCACAAGATCACTTATAGTGACCAATACTATGATTTTTCCATTGATGACAAGCTAAAGGGTAAGGCCAAATTGCCCAAGAAATTCTCTACCAATGACATTCCAAAGTTCAAGTTAATGGGTGATAACATATATCAACTAAAGAACTTTAGGGCGAACATGGCTATTAAACAAATAGATCGTAAGTTATTTTGTGTTATCTTTCTCATGTCTTGAGAACCAATTTGCCAAAAATGGTTCTATGCTCTTATAAAGTATAAAGAAATTGAAACATGTGAGGATGTTGCCAATGCCTTCTTGAATCAATATCGTCCTAATATTTATCTATAAACCACCCTATGATAGTTAGAAGTTCTTCAAAAAAAACACTAATGAGAGGATCACAACCTGTCTTAATCATTGGAGAGAGATGACCTCCCAAATGGTCTACTGACCACTAGAAAAGGAACTTGTGAAGACCCTTTTAGGGCTATCATAGCCATCATTGCCATTAAAGGAATTGATCTTGAGTTATTTCTTGTCATTTTCTCCATGTCCTTAGAACTAATCTTTCACAAAATGATTATATGGAGTGCTTCAATTGACAAAAGAAACTAAAACATGGGAATATGTCACCAAAGTTTTCATGAATCAATATTTTCCTAAATTTCATCTACAAATAACTCTGTGAGAGTTGGAAATTCTTTGACAAAACACTCATAAGGAGTTCCCGGCTTGTCACAACTATTGGAGGGAGACGACCTCTCAAATGGTCTATTGGCCACTAGAAAAGGAACTAGTGAAGACATTTGTCTCTTATCTCCTTCCTAAGAACAAGAATCATAAAAAGTACTTGGATCTTGAATTCTTCAAGTTTGCCTACATCATTAGTCACCGACATTGAAGACAATTTGATGAGAAGGCAGAAGCAGGGTAATGTTCTAAAGCATACAAATCAAAACTCGCCATAAGCTCTCCTATGACAAAGGGAATGGTGTTCTTCCCTTCTTTACTTTGCTTTGCATTCTTGAACACGCATATAAAGCCATTTGAGTTGTCCCCGATGACAAATATAGACCAGAAAAATAACATATGGAGAACCCTTCACCAAAAATATGAACTCTAGTATCTTGGGTTAGAGGAGAAAAAAAGAGGCCATCATCTTAAGATCAACTCTAATTCCAAAAATGATATTGCTAAGGTCCTTAACTTTGAGACCAAGGTATCTCTCACAATGGTAGAAATATTCTTTGACATCCGTCAAGCAAGGTGATTTATTCATCGGTCAATCATTGATGGTACCAAACTCTTCAGTAAATGGGGTAACCTCATCATTCTTGAAGTTGAAAGCATAGTCTATATAATCCCAACACCTAGCTGCTCCATAAAGAAGGTTCAAGTCCACCTTTACGAACCTTAAATTTCTAGAAAACCTAAGCATATAGTGTCTAAGTAAAGTTTCACACTCTTGTAAAATGGATCTTAGGCAATTGCTAATGGATTCTTAAAAGATTTGAGCCAATTTATGTCTTAAGTAGGGTGCAAATAGTAGAAATAACCTTTGTTTTATAAAGTATTTATACCCAATTTTTTAAACTCCCAATTTTTGAAATATAGAGAACTAGCCTGAGTGTTCAACGCTAACCTTCACTGTTCAACACTAGCTATAGTATTCAATGACATATTTGAGCATAAGAATTGGTAATTTTTTCCTTTCTTTTAGGAGAGAGTCAGAACCCTCCAAGTATTGGTAAAAAATAAGGCTTATTTTTTTAAAATTACTCATGTAAAATGATACATGCATAAGAATTATGTAAAATCACAAATGAGTAATAAATCATGCTAAACTACATTTCTCATCATAGTTAATTAAAAATCATGAATCATAGTCAAAGTAAAGCTACAATCAAATCTAGAAAATGAATCGAATAAGCAAACCTCAGATAAATTTCCAAATCTAAAAGTATCCAAATATTAAAATACATCTAATATATCAAAACAAATAAATCATAAAAACTTTAATTGGTAGGATCCTCACCAGCCATCAGGTTTAAGCTAGCCTCCAAGCTGCACCTACCTCTAGTCATGAAGGGTTAACTAAAAAGAGTTCCATTCCACTAATCAAACCAAGTTTATCAATTCTCTAGCTCCTCTAAAGCCTCCTCAATCCTAACATAAGAAGGAGTATGAATGGATCTCATACCATAAAACTAGTAAAGACCCTAGCTGACACCCATCTCAAGCATGATCTTGACACCCTACATCTATTAAAGTATTTCAATCTACTAAAAAGTAGTGATCCATGAGAGGAACCTAAATCAAACCAACCATACCCATCTGAAGGCTAGGAATGACATCCATCGAATGGCGAGGAGTAGCGCCTAGGGTCCGAAGGCAGCTGAAGTCCATGCTGATGCCGAGGCTAAGGCTAGGGCTAAGTAAAGCACATGTACCTCAAATCTTGTTTCAAGAATGGGTAAGAATTAAAAACTAGAACAAAACATAATTTGAATCGATCATGTAATAAAGGAGTACTTAGCTTACATCATACGGTAGGTCTGTAATTTAAATTCCCCAGTGAAGTCATCCTAGTAGTAGACATCCTTAGAATATCTAAGTTAAAACATTTCCTAATTGACTTAGGAGTCATCCTTTGAAATCGAGAAACTTAAATCCTTAGTTGAGCAAGAAAAATCCTTTGAAGTTTTCAAATCATAATTAAATGGGAAGATATCCCTAGTATCTACTCGGTTCCCTAGCAAACGTGTTCTTTCTCTATACAGAGTTCATCTAAATGGGAGGTGTCCCTTGAAACCACCTAAAATCCCTATTTTAGCCTACTCAATGGAAACTATTCCTAAGAATTATCTAAAGCGTTCTTAATAGGATTCCCTTAAAAGGAGGCCTTCATTGAAATTGCAAAGTTCCCTAGTTAGAGTTCATAATAGTAAGAGGCATCCCTAGAAATCACCTAAATCCCTAGAGGAGTTAAAGAAATATTATTATCCTTCAAAAGGTAATCTCCCTAGATAAGTTGAAATGTCTCTCTTTAGCTGAAATACTAGGATAAATCCTCTAAATTAAATTAATCACCCCAATGGAAAAATTAGCAGAAGCTCCAAAATTTCTAGATTCCACAGAGGAAAGAGAGAGACATCCCTAGAAATCATGCCTCCCCGCCCACTGTTCCAATACCAAACTAACTCTTGTAGGAACGTCACTAACATACTTGAGATCAAATGGATCAAAACCCAAACTACCATTAAAATCTAAAGATAAAAATCCCTAAACCTAAAATGGCCCACGATCAAAAGCACTAAACCTAAATTAGGCCTTAAACACATGCTTTCATTCTCAAACGCCTAAATTGACCTTGCAAACTCAAGTACTCATAGCTTTGTTCTAAAACAATGTGTTCATCACTCAAGTACAAGGTGTTCAATGCTGAAGAGCACACCTCTAATGCTGAAACTTTTCGTTGAACACTCTAGTTCTAGAGTTCAACACTCAACACCAATAAAGAACACTAAGCTTCACAAAACGTTTCCTATTTGTATGCCTGGTCTAATTCTAGAAAATATTTCCTTTTCTGTGTTTAACACTAATCCATAGAGTTGAACACTCATCCTAGTGTCTAACACTTGAACTTAGAGTTCAACACTCAAGCCAACGTTGAACACCAAAACCTAGCATTTAATGCTTGGAACCCTAGACAGTTTTACTCTATATATACCCTATATTTTTCGAAATCTCAAACATTATTACTATGCCAAATACCCTATTAAACATCCTTCAACCATACTAAGGACTTTCTAAGGCATTCTAGTCTTTTCTAAGCTAAAAAAATAGTACTCTAAGTAGTATTTGATCAAGAGTTTGAATAAAAATATCCCAAATGGTAAGCATATTGAGGATCATATTCAGTTCAACCTTTACTTTCTTTCTACTTCTCTTTTTCTGTTCTTGCTTTAGGTATTCATTGTCCTTCACTCAATTGATTGAAGCTAAGGCTTTTACTATAAATGATGCGTTGAAGATGAAATCCATTTTTAATACTACATATTTATATTTTTCTTCTTGAGTTTATGATGTTTCAAATGTGCATTATTCTTGTTATCTTATGATCAACACTAAAATTTTGTCTGTATTTTTGCAAATCAGTAATATATCCCTACAAAATGTTTACAAACATATTATTATCGGCTAATCAGTTTGACAAGTATCACTTAACTAAGCAATCAAAATTAGTGTGCATAACCAATAACATTAGGAGAAAATGAGATTCAATTTATTGCTTTGATAACCATACAATAGTGCTGTCTAAGAAAGAATCTTGATCAATAAGGATTTAACACCTATGTATATTTTTAAAAATATGAAACCAATGTATGCAGGATACAAAATGTATAAATGGGTGTAAATATAATCTAAGATAGTGGTATGAAAATAATGGAAAATTACCTCACCTAAAAAGAAGATATACTTCTCTAACCCTTTTTTTGCCCTATTTACTTAAAAACTCTCCATTTTTTATTTGCCCACCAAAGATTTTCTATTATAGATTAAAATAGTAGATATTTGTACTTCGGACAAAAAAAAAGGGACAGAGAGAGTAATATGTTAGGTTTTTTTTTTTTTTTTTTGGCATCTCAACTAAGGGTCTTGTTAATGAATGTAGTTGTAAAGAATTTGGTTCCAAATATCTGGAACACCAGGCAAACACCAATGACTGCAGTCCATTGAAAACAGGCCATAAATAGAAGGATGTGCATCTTTTCTTAGCAAGGAAAGTTGAGTAACGTCTAGCAATGTCACCGGCGTCTTGATTTTGCTTAAGGCTTTCTTCACCACCGTCACGGCTTCCGGCGTCGGTCCAGGGTAATTGTACCCAATCACTGGTTGTGTTTGCCTTAAGCAATTTATAGCCCCTGGTTCATCCCAGTCACTTCCACTTGTTTTCAACAAGTTCATATTTAATAAACATGGTCAGTCACATATTATGCTCGTGTAATCGGACAAAAATCTATTAACTATTGTTAAAAGAGAATACATTAAATAAAATTTCTCTCGTATATAAATCAAAATCTTAACCTTATACTCCCTTCGTTCTTTCTTTTTTTCTTTCCATTTGAAATAAGGGGAGAACTCAATACAGTAATTAAAAAAGGGAAATATATTCTATGAAATGCATTAAACATGAAACAAGTGGGAGGGTAAAAATTTCATCAAAAGTAATACAAGTGGAGTGATTGTATTTATTGATATTTTGGGAATAGAAAAGATCATATAAAAATAAAAAAATTACAACAACCAATGAGTTAGTAGTGGAATGAGGTTATTTACGTCATAAAATATCAGATAAAAAAGGAATGATTCTAAATGAGAACTTTTCGAAATTTCTCAATGGAGAATACGGAAAGGAGAAAAAACTAACAGAACAAGTATTGGAAGAAGTATTTATTGAACACTAATTATTTAACAAAAACGAGACTCTCAATAAAAACATTTGATTAATTCTATTTGAAAGTATTTTGACAAGTATATATATGGAGTTTTTTGTATCAATATCTAATATATTTTCATAAAATTGAATAAATCGAACACTTTAACAAGAAGAAAAATAATAAGCATAATCTTAGTTCTCTACTCAACTTGTCAATAATTTTGGTATATTAACAAAATTTGTATACGCATTAAAATCCACACAGCAATATAAATATTAGGTGTTGCAATCTGAGTCTAACTTCAAATAATATTCAAACTATTTCACAAGGTCAATATCTATGGAATAAAACTAATTATTACTCATAAACACCGTACTTATATTGGACTTTTCTCCATTTCTATAACGCAAGTAACCGATGAATCTAATTTAAGTAAATCAAAACCAAATTTTGCTGATTAAACTTACATTAACTCATAATTTATGCCCACAAACTAGCTATTAAGACTAGAAAAGGAGGGTAATTTGTGTAATTTTTCTCCTTTCGCCGAAAAAACCCGTACTTTTCGGAATTATTAGTACGTGTAAAGTTTCAAGAGAACAAGGACAACATACACAGACATAATAAAAGGCACATAAAACTTACTTGTAATGAGAGGGCGAAATTCCTTGGAAGAAAACTTTAGTTTTTGAAGGGTTCACGTTGGTGTCTAGCCATTGACCCCATGTATTAAGAGCTTTTTCAAAGGCGATCATGCGATTCATATCTTTCATTGTTACATTTCCTACTCGGATAAAGTCCCATCTGCATGACCCAATAAATAGATCAATCACAAAAAGGCCATCTTTATTTCATCAAAAATATTTCCTAAGGCAATTTAGAGTGTTAAAACAATATTACTTAAAAATATTCATCTTGATAGTAGTTTTTTTTTTTTGTTTACATATGGTAGAAGAAAGCAAATTTAAGCGAAATCAAAGACGTTATATGAATTTGAAAAACCTGATCCATGTGAATTTGAGTGAAAAAACCTGATCCATGTGAAAAAAAAAAATTTAAGTAAAGAGAGCCACAAGCGGCAAGTCAACAACTAATGTAGACAGAATTTGATCCTAGGTATTAAATACCACTATCCAATACAATAACCAACTAAGCTAGTTGACATCCACCGATTCATATGAACATTTAGGAGCGTTATCTTGAATTTTAAAAACTATTGCAAGACTAAAGAGTAGAGGGACTAACGGCTGAGTAGGTCCGCGACGACCCCACCAATGCCAAGTGTTGAAGACGAGCATGTCCATGCCTCTCCATAATCTGCCTCCAGTGATGGAATCCAACTCCAGAATTCTGCCCATCCTTCTCCTTACAACATCTACCAAATACACGCTTCGGTCTAACATTACTTTCAAGCCATAATCCTGCATCATATCGACATTTTTATACAGTATAGTCTAAGTAGTCTAAACTAACATTACATCTATTCATTGGAAATTTTTATTCCGTAAGGTTAGTGAGGAGCATTATAAATTTATCATACAGTAAGTTTTTAAAACTTTTTTCCCATAAATGATTTTATCTTTTGCAAAAAAAATGTTGATTAAACTACTGAAGTAGCGAAAGAAATTTGTGTTAAGTGACACCATTTTCTGGTAAAATGAGCGTTACCAGAAAAGTGAAGGTAGATATCATGTCTTGTCGGGTGAGACTATATCTAGCAGTAGGTACACCCGAAACCAATAGGCAAGTAAGAGATTGCCATTGATTTAGACTTAAAGAATCTCCCACAAACATTATGTTCTTCCCTCTGAATTTTTCTAAGAAATCTCGAGCATTAAATCTGCAGGATAAAACATTTTACACAAAGATTATTAGCTCAATTGAAACCATTTCTAGCTATGACATAGAACTTTATAGTTAGTAATATGAATCAAATAGACATGCTCTCAGCAAATAGAACTGAGGACTAACGCTCAAGGTGGTCATGGGCTCATGGCCTATTAAGCCCAAACACTTTGATAGCTGTAACTCTTGCCTCTAACTATCCGTATGAGGCTTTCCTAATTCATATCGGGTATAAATTACTATCCGTATATCAATGATCATTAATTATTGTAATTTTATTTCTATACCTGAAATTGTTATTTCTACACATTAGAGGGTTATTTCTACACTTAAGACTATTATTTCTTACATGAGATAATACTACATGTATATGAAATAATACCACCTATATTTAAGTGTGATAAAAGTTGTCTAATTTATATCAAATTAATATCATATATAAATTAGGAATTTCTCCTATCCCTAAACCCGAGTGAGACACAAGTCACACAATCTATGAACTTAAGGCTAAGGGGATTAGTTCTAATCACTAAACCAATGCAAATCTAGTTAGAGACTTTCTGTTACTAATTTAGTTGACATCTCTGAATTCATTTTAATTATTGTCAACTAATCCTTTCTTAATTGTAACAATCTTTAATTACCGTTTATGGAGTCTTAAAAACATATTACTAGGTGAAACCGTGAAAATGAAAAGTACATTTAGCTGCAGAAATAAGCTACACGGATTATCCATAGTAAGAAGAGACCAATGAAATAGGAAACTTGAAACAAGAAATGCTAATACGGTTCCCACCGCTGTTCCCGTGAAAATGTTTACATCTACGTTGGGCGTCGGTGATAAGTACTTGACATAGATCTCTGTCCTATCCCCACGACGGTCCAATGCCCAATGTGCCAATTACCACCAGCAACGTGTGACACGTGTAATTTGCTATGTTGTATGTGTGTCGGTGCAAATGTTCTTTAATATTCACTAACATCGGTAGTGGTTTTCCAAAAGGCCCTCTATACTCTCTTTAAAATACTCTAGAAAAAAAAAAAGATTAAATTGTTGAGTATCTCTTTATTATTGGCACAAAGGGGAGACAAACCAATAATGTACACTACGCACTTCACATATCCCGACTCAAGCTAATACATACGAGTATTATCAAAGAGTGAGAGAGGCATTGTCAAACATTTTGATAATTTCGTACTCGTAACAATAGATCTGCGCATCACCACATTCATCACTGACGTATTGTCTTTTTTATATAGGTTTTACACAACTCTAAATTGAAGGAGCAATTAAGGTAGCTGAGTTTGTGGCATGCTTGATCGAGCTATTGTATATTTTAACGAATTGTAAATGTTCGAATTGACTAAATTGACCTTGTATTCTTGATTTATTAAAATAAAAGTTAGTGTAATATAAATACATATTAAATGAAGTGTTGTTGGTCATGGTCAGTTGGTCACCAATATATTGGTGCTACTTGTCATACTAAGAGCTGTACTATAGTTTACCTTCTTTCCAAAAAGAAATAATACTATAGTTACTTGCACACTATTCTATGCGCTCCTATATTTATTTTATAGAATACCATAAAAGAACAATTGTCAGCAACTCTTCATTCAAGGGCAAAGGGACTTACAGGACAAATAGTGAAATTACAATCATTTGTTTCGATGTTAAAAGACGATCCTTCACCAATTACCCAACAAATTACTATGTATTTATTTGGTTCACCTTTATAAACTTACATACATTATTAATTTTAAGTTAAGAAAGTTGATTGAAGAAAGAGAAATTTAGTGAAATTAGTTATAAAAGTAAAGTTGGTTAATTAATTAGTAGTCTAACTTTCAAAATAAAATATGAGCAATGTTTTAGATACGAAAAGATTATATGCCCCCCTTTAATAGAAAGCTTTTAGTGAATTTTTTTTAATTTATATTTTTATTATGGATGTCATGCCTTAATAATTACACACACAAATCGATTAATCAATCAAGATAACCCAACCAACCGATCGGGCTTAAATGTTGACCACTTGTTTGCTCTTCGATAAAGCTTATATCTCACTTGAATAACGACAACGAACCGGAGAAAAATTTCCTCTCGAAAGGAACATTGATGGATGAACCATCACTACTACTTCACTAGGGTGAGGTCCTCCTAGATTGCCAGTCTTTTTCTCATTTGTAGTACCAACACTTCAATTTCATGGGTCATTCATTAATCATCCTTTTGTTTATTGCTTTTTAATTCACTTTATCATTTTTGATAAACATAATATATCATTATAATAACACCTCCCATATCTAAGCAGCATAAATAAATTGATTAAATTAATCTATGTCACTTTTTAACAGACGGAGTAGTTTTTAAAATTATTGTAGCATGTGTAAGCTGTAAAGTTTCACCTCTTTTTTTTTTTTTTTTTTTTATAGGGGCAACCGACATAAAGCCCGTGCAATATTCACTCAATCGCAATCGCCGCACTTAAATTTGACTGAAGCAGCCAACGGTAAATTAAAAATCTAAAAAATTATCCCTCAATTTTGATGCGTAATTTACCCCATCATTTGATGATAAATTCTAAAAACACGACACAGATTTGCCTTGGTTTACTCCAATGAAATTTCAATATCCAAAGCCAATCTTATTGGCATTACTCAGTTCTACGAGCGCACGTTAACTACTTTCTCACTTTGCACAATTGTCTCCACAACCTTTTTCTCGTATTTTTGTATTTTTTTTACTACTCTATTTAACTTTATTCATGGTAAATTATGTGTAACTTAAAAACGCAACGAAATGTAATTTATTTCAGAAGAATAACAACGCATAAACTATGAATGGTTTATATATAGCTGTGTACTCTTTTTGTTTTTCTTCCTATTTGCTTTTTGTACAAATTACGATACAAACATAAAATTCAAATACTTTTAATTATGCATTTGTAAAATTATAAAAAAAATTAATATTTTAAAAATATATATTGATACGAATCTATCGCCTTTTGAAATGAATATATTTTTTCACCTAAATTGAATGGCATTTATAATCAAAATTTAACTTCAAAGTCTATTATACTTCAAAACAAAGACGAAAAAAAGAACTAAGACACTACAAGATTTTAACAATATTCCATTTTAATATACTTTTGAAGTTTAAATGCCCATTATCCTCTCCATTTAATTGCGATTAGGAAAAAAATGGTTTGTGTTTGGCTTCAAATCATTAATATGACCCAATAAAGTTGATATAAAACACTCACTAACCTTAACTACAATTAAAAAATAAAAAAAAAGTAATTC
Source organism: Dysphania ambrosioides (assembly GCA_026401315.1). Taxonomy (NCBI): domain Eukaryota; kingdom Viridiplantae; phylum Streptophyta; class Magnoliopsida; order Caryophyllales; family Amaranthaceae; genus Dysphania; species Dysphania ambrosioides. The sequence goes on from CM048666.1 coordinate 20,282,332, forward strand.
CACTTTGGCTACTTTCTTGTTCACTAGCTAGATCAAGAAACTATCAAAATGCACCTTTGAACTATATAGAAGAAAGTAGAACGTAACCTTTCCTCTCCAATAATCAATATATTGAAAGTAACTCATCCTCACTCACTCAAATATTCTACCAAAGCTAACCTACTACTCTCTCCGTTTCTTTCTGTTCTTCCTATTTTTCGTATGGTAAAAATCGGAAAATTTACCATATATCAAATCGCATCAGCTAAACTAACAGAGTTTGTGCTAAGAAAAACATATAAAAAAGAAGGGAAAAAGTTACCTGTCTAAATTGCAAGAGAGTGGCTTCCAACCATAATGAAGATAAAGTAGATCTCTTCTACCATTCTTGAGACAGTTGAATTCCTTCTGAATGAAAGGGCAAGCGGTGTAGTTGTAAAGTGGAAATGAGAAATCTGCAATCCATCTTCCCTTGGAATAGTCACATCTATTTCCACTGTTGTTGCCAGTAATGATAGTGTTTCTTCTACTAGTGTGGCTGCTGCCTTTGCTACCACTTCTTCTGCTACTTGTAACTGTGCTTGCTGCTACTCCTTGTGCTACTATGACTGCGCCAATCAAGAGGAGAGACAGCGCACATTTCGCCCACAATCCCATCTCTCTCGCTTGCTTAGCTAAGCTAAGCTAAGCTTTACTCCCTCACCCGCTTGAGAGAGGCAGAGAAAGAGTCTTTCTCTATTTTTTCTCCTACTTTTATTTCTGTTAAGTTGTTCCCTTTATTTTATCGAGTGTGGTTTCAATATATAGTTATATACTGCTTAGGTTATGAGTTGTTTTCTTTTTCTTTTTTTTTCCCCTCTTTGAAATAAAATTGTGTGTTAAAAGTGTTGTACTCTAGGTCTCTAGCTAGGTAACGTCTCTAGGTTGTTTAGTAAGTGTAACATGTACTTCTTGTGTCCCAAAAATATGCCCTATATTCTACTTATTTATTACTTTGTATTTTATTAAGAGTTAGATCAAATTATTATTAGGATAAAAATATTATTTTTTTCCTCATTTGAATTAAGAAATAAATATTTCTTTTCTCTCTTCCAATTAAATATTTCTTTTCGCTCTATAACAACCACCCAACAACAACCTTCAGATCGCCACCACATCCCTCCTCCATTCTCTTTCTCCACCATAATAGCGTCGATGGCACCTAACCTTTCTTTTTCGAAGTATTTGCCATCAAAGTCTTTTTTTGTGGAAGACCAATAAGAAATTAATATCTATATATAAAAACTTGCAAATTACTTTCATTCATTGAATATTGGAAAAATTTAGTGTCTTCTTATTGACTTGTTGTTTATTCAACAAGGCTCGTTCTCTCTCTTTAAGTGGTGGTTAAATGTTAATTTTGGTGGTAGTGCCAGTAGATAATGGTGTTTTATTATTATTATATTTTTTGACAAGTGAGTATTAAAGAAACAACACTAAAGCCCCACCCTAGCTTGTGTAGCTAGAGAGTGAGCTTGAGCAAATTACTTAGCTAGATCCCGAATATCTATGGCTTAAGGTTGAAGTTCCTTAGGGGCATTACCCGGATCTCGAAGAGCCTTCACTACAAAGCTACTATTTCTTCTGACAAGAGGTGCTAAATCTTCAAGTCGAGCCCGAATAATACTAGGCTAGGCTCAAGCTCAACAAAAAATGAGTCAGCTCGGCTTGAGCTCGACGAGCTTCAAAATGTGAGCTCGGCTCGAGCTCGTTACCGAAATATTAAGCTCAGCTTGTAATCAAGCTCTATTTCTCTTGGGCCAATATTGGTTATATATTTAATCTACTTTAAGTATTAAAGTTTTAAAATTTCATAAATTTCAAGAATAAAAGTTTAAAATTTCATAAACTCTTGACTCAAAGGCCCAAGATGTAAGTTGTTTACCATTAAGGCCATTTCCAAGGCCATAATAGCAACCAAATATAGAAAACTGAAAGAGCCAACTAAAGTTTTATAAGGGCATACTTCATAGTATTTCGGTTTTATTTCGATGTGGAACTTCCAAATAATAATTGATTTTCCTCTTGTTTTTATCTGCTCCTCTAATTTTTTGATTTAGTCTTCATCATTGCCTTTTGATTTCCTTTTCCATTTACTCATTTAAGGTTTCATTGTGTTGTTTCTTGCCAAAATCAGTTTGGTGCTTTTGCTTGTTCTATGGTAGCTAATGGTGATACTAATTTGATCAACAAGGATGAATGTTCTAAGGATGGGCTCAATAAAGCATTATCACCATGGAGTAGTGGGGCTTGGTAGGTTGTCATTTGGTTAGAATAGTGAGCATCAACTAGTGAGGCTTGGCCAACTATATTCACGTTTGAGCCACAATCAAGGTTAAGTCCCTTGACCACAATGATTTTCATGATTGATTTCCACTTGCATCACTACTAATGCTGAATGTTAAGACCTTAAAAAGTCGAGTATTGCGCTATTAAATAAACATGTAACAAGACTTGACAAATGAATCTCATTCTCATCCGTAAGATCATGTATCTTGATATGCAACACTTTGACACATGTCAACAAACTTGCTATGACTCTAGGATTACCATGATCATTCTAGTGGAATTAGGGGCAATGCCATCAAATGTAACCTCGTTCCAATGAAGCCAGATGTTCCATAAGACTAGCAGAAATTCAGCCCCCAAGATCGCTATTTATGAGCTAGAAAGGAAAGTTTTGAACTTAGGGATGACAATTCATTCCAAATCTAATTCGACTTTGATCTGATCCGAAGGAAAAAGTTTGATTCAAACCCGTTTAAATGTTAGTTTGGGATCGACTAATGAGTCATTTGACCTACCAAGACATATTTGAAGTCCTAACTAACCGTTAACCCAATTGGTGATTAAGCTATGGAATAGTCTCTTAAGTTGGTGGAATTACATAATACATGTTTGGGCCTTCCTTGGATGGACGCCCAGATCTTTCCTTAAAGTATTAATGAGGCCTAGCATTTTAACTTCTCCTCAAGACATCCAACAATCAAATAGTCAAAAATAATATAATTTTGAAATCTCCCGTTTGAACTGCCTTTTGGGTCTTACCTATTTATAAGGACAAACAAGTATTGTATCTATATCATATAAGAAAACTCTTAAGGTGATGTTTTTAAAGTGATTTCCTTTTTGATTATAATAATAATCACCGTCTATAAGATTTAATCCAACTATATGCTTCATACTAAATTAATTGGTAGATATAATTGCAGAAGCATACCTTATTATATTGGATTGAGGAGTAGTCGATTTTAAATCTTCCAATTTTATATGATCTCCCTTTAATATTTTCCTGATAATGGGATATCAGACAAAATAGAAAACCAAACAAATTGAAAACTATTACCTTAACCCATCACCTATGTATAATGGTCCTTTAAATCCCTTGAATTACCCATCACAAATAAGAGATTGAAGTTGGTCTAGTATACCAGTAAAGATACCTTATAAACCCAATATATTAAACCAATAATTGTAGACACAAATAGAGGTGGCCATGGTGTCGGGTCGGTCGGGCTGGGTCGGGCTGGGTCGGGCTTAACACCGGGCCGGGCTAGGAGACATTGAACAGGGACCAGATCGGTCCAAGGGGTGGGTCGGTCCGGACATTGAACCGAATCGAAAACCGAATCACGAATCGAATCGAACTAAATAATGAATAGAATTCACGTGTTGTACCGAATTCACGAATCGAATCAAATCAAACCGAATTTCACATTATAACATTTAGAAATTAGAAGAAATAAATTGTATCGAAAGTAATTAAACGTTTGTATTCATAATGATATTTGTTGTAAACATTTATATTCGACTAATCACATTCATTTTTCATTTCTTTTGTCGATATTTTTCATTCTTCATTACATATTTACATAAATTATATATATTACATATAATCACAAAAAGACATAATCATATCCGATTCATACAAACTAAATTATATTCAATTAAATTATCATTTATTGATTCATATAGACTAAACTATATTCAACTAAATTTACATTATTCATATAAACTAAACTATATTAAACTAAACTAACATTTATTAATTTATATAATGAATAAACTAAATTATATTCAACTAAACTAACATTCATTGATTTTTATAAACCAAACTATGTTCAACTAAACTAACATTCATATAAACTAAACTAAGACTCACTTAAACTAAGATTCAACTAAACTAAAATTCATTGATTCATCTAAATTAAACTATATTCAACTAAAGTAACATTCAACTAAACTAAATTATGTTCAACTAACTATATTAAACTAATTTAACATTCACTAATTCATATAAACTAAATTATATTCAACGAAACTAATATTTATTGATTTATATAAACTAAACTATATACAATTCAACTAAACTAATATTTATTGATTCATATAAACTAAATTATATTCAACTAAATTAGCATTCATGTAAACTAAACTGTATTCAAATAAACTAACATTCATTAATTCATATAAGCTAAACTATATATAAATTCAACTAAACCGACATTCATTGATTCGTATAAACTAAACTATATTCAACTAAACTAACATTTATATAAACTAGACTATACTCAATTAAACTAACATTTATATAACTAAACTAACATTCATATAACTAAACTAATATTCAATGAGTCATATAAACTAAACTAAATTTAACTATCAAAACATCTCAATATATTAATCATAACCTTTTATTGTAGAATGAACCAAGCCTAAAAGTTGAATAGATTAATTAGATTAATCATTTTGATCTTCATTCTCTTATCTATATTATTCTCTCCTTCTTGAAAAAGGATTTGTCCTTGAATTCGGTGTCTTGTAGTGGACTTGAATAAAGAACAAAAATGAGATCACAGATCTTTTTGTAACTTTGGATCATAATATAAAACAAACAAATCTATTGAACCACTTGTTTGTGACCCAGTTCTCGCTATATCTACAGTAGTAATTATCAATCTTGTCTAATTTATAAGAAAGCTCTTGAACTAATAAACACTCTTCATGAATCAGTTGATTAATGCATCTTAATAAACATTCAAAATTCTCATCTTTTTCACCATAGATATAAGAAATATTGCTTTGTTGATACTCTTGTGATTGAACCATTTCTTCTTTGACAAAAATATCTCTAATTTTCCATAGAGAAGTTTCACGAGAACATTCTTCACAAACTTTGTCTTCTATATTGAATACTTCGTTAAGCATAAATTTTTCCTTACATTTTGAATATAGTGTAGGAATGCAAGAGGTAGTAGTACTTCCTTGATTCTCTCTTGTAATTGGGGGTTTAGGCATGTATGAAGAAGAATAAGACCCTTTAATGGTGTTTATCTCTTCCCCATATGAGGTCCTTTTATTGCATCTCAAAATGTCTAGCCACCCTAAGAATATCATAAAAAAGATAACTAGAACTTTTAACTTTGTTAGCAATAGAAGACTTTAAACCAACTAAGGAACAAGTGATTCTCATGTCCTCTTTTTCATTCAAAAAATAAATAATATAAATTTTTTCAAACTCTTTAGCGTGCTTAGCAATCATTTTTGAACCTTTGGTGAATTTGATTTAGTTTTAGAAACTGATCATGAAGATATTCTCTAGGAATAAAATGTTTCTTTAATTACCACTTCAATTTAGTCCAAGTTTCTTTCCTTGGGTCACCATATCTCAATATCTTAATTCTTAATGATTTGATTCATATTCCAACATATCTATAAAGCTTCAAGTGTGCAACTTTAAAAATCTTTTTAACATCAAAGTCTTTGTACTCAATAATCTCTCAAGTTTTCCAATCCACTCCATTAGATCCTCGACATCACCATAACTTATGAATTCATGCAATTCAACAAGCGTTAAATCACGATAATTATCAAGAGGAAGTCTATGTATACCATGATTTTGAGGCTCAACTACTTGTAAAGCCAAAGCATCAACCTTTTCATTGATGGTAGAAACTGTATCTTCAAATCTTTCCATCAAAGTAATAAGATTATCATTAAACACACATTATTTTGTTAATCATGGTTTCTAGGTCACCTCGTCTCAAAGGAGCAACCATGATGAAGAATGAATAAAGTAAAGAGTGAAACCATGCAAGAATGGATTTATATAGCTTTCTCCGTAAGCCAAAACCCACTCAAAATAGGAAAATAAATCCTATGGAAATTTAATCCCAAATAGGAAAAGGAAACATAAAATTCAAAATCTAAGTAAGAAAAGGAAAGTGCGAATCCAAAATCTGACTTCAATCAAGACTAGGAGAAGATAATCTTAATTGGAATAGAAAAGCAATGTCCTTGCTTGTGTAGGAAGCAACCAACCAGGATCCTTACTTGTATGAATCTAGAAAAAAAGAATGAATCTTAATCTTTATTCTTGATCAACTCCTTCTATTATGTATCTCCTTCGATGAAACTTTCCAAAAACATGAAATCTTGAGAAAATGATTAATTCTTGAAGGGTTTCTTGCAATATGGAAGATTACACGGTAATATGTACTTTGATAAACCAACTTCTTGTTTCCTAGGATTCGTTACTGCTCAAAATTTGATGAAAATTTACACCAAGATTCCTAAGCATGTAAGGGTTCCAATTCAAAAAGAAATGGTGGAAAATTTGAAGCTAAATAAAATTATACCCCAAAACTCCCTAACATATGTAAAACCTTCTTCTTCACTTCAAAACAATGGAAACCCTAATGAACTGGCACACGATCGTCCAAGAATTCCACTTTAATGCTTTGATACCAAATGATGCATAAGCTAGCTAAGAATCTAGATAATAACTCAGGAAATCACATTTTATAGGTTGGAATTAAGCAAGTAACTTAAATTCTCAGCTCAAAGACTGTCACATAGACTTTAAAGGAAGCAAACAAGTTTAACTTAACAAACTACTTATTTATATTTGATCTCAACATGCTAAAAAAACATGCATGAATAACCTATTCATACTAGTCTTAAACCATGTTTTAGAGGGTATAAGACTCTATTAACATTCCTACTGTGATTAGGAAACTAAAAACATCTTCTAGTTTCCTAACTTGACTTGAACTCCTCTAAAACAACTTAAAACCAAATAAGAAAATCTTGGATTTGGCCCTTACATTGACTAAGGCTTAAAACATGAAAAACCCTCTCAAATAAAAGGTAAAACACGTAAGCAAAATATAAAGCAACCCTAATGCAATTAGGCTAGTAAAACACAACAAAATCTTAAACTGAGTGTGATTATTAGTATATCAAAACATCCCAACATATTGATCATAACCTTTTGCTCTAGAATGAACCAGACTCAAAACTTGAATAAATTAACTAGGTTAATCATTTTGATCTTCCTTCTCTTATTAGTATCAACTTGTTAGCTAAAACAAGTTTACATCAAATTCACACACTTGGACTGAAAAAGGTTGCATTGAGAATTTAGATTCTGCTGATTAACATTGATACTTGTATTGGCCTCTCCCATGATCCCTAGAATATCACTTTCTCTACACAACCCATCTAAGCAATATTTAGCATTTTAAAAGAGTATATAATTCACGGACACTAGAACATCATAAAATAAAATAGTAAAGCAATGAAATAGAGGGGATGTGAACAACTATGGTGTTGTGTATTTGGAACTTTGGACAGGAAAAAAGCTAATGGACGAAGCATTTCTTGTGGAGAGACTAAACTGTCACCTGAGTATGTGGCATACTTTTAGTTTCAAGTTTTTCACTAGTGTTTCTTTCCATCTAATTAGACTAGCATAAAATCAAAAGCATATTATAGCCTTAAATAATTTAATTATAGTAGGAAAGATTACTAAGATATAAAGGTTTCAAAGAGAACTAAAAGTTAGATGTTATATGATTAATGGAAGCTGAATATAGTCATAGGTGCTGTAAAACTGTAAATCATAAGGGAATAATATGTCAAATGATCAGGAGGTAATAAAATTGTTTAGAGAGAGAATAACCTATGTTCTTAAGGAGCATGGAGTCCTGCTTCATCAATGAAGAATATGCCTTTATTAGCATTATATTTTTGTGTTAAGAGGTAGATAAATAGGCCAACGATGATTGATGCTATCAAAATGTCGATGGAGCAAAACTAGGTAGTAAGATTTTCAGTGTTCCATCAAAATTCAGAATTCATCTTTTGCAGTCTCTAGTATCATTTAAGTATTGATTTGATAAATAGAATAGAAAATATATTTGTTGGAACTTGGCTCAAAGTGATACATGAAAATGGCTTTAAAACTTGATTGTAAGAGTTGGATATTAAGGTCGCAGCCTGCAGAGCACACTTGTAAAAAACAGGTCGGTTAAGATATTGAGTATGAGTGTGGGCAATGGAGGGGAACCAACTTCCCCAAAAGCACTCTCTTATTAAAAGGACTAGCTTTATACCATGGGTACTTATTCTACAAATGGGGAGGGGTAGGTATTAATGAAAATTCCACTCAAGTTTCCCAACCTAGGAATCCCAAAAAGTCAGAGATTTCCACTACGTCTTGACTTGAGCAATATCCATAAACTCTAGGTGGATATGTAAGTAATAAAATAATATTAGATTTGAATAGTGACAAGAAGAAGATGCAGATGAAGACGACACATTTGAGGTTGAGTCGACGTAAAGAAAACCAAAAGTGATGGTTCACAAAAAAAGATGGTTCATAGCATAAAATGAAGTTCTCATATTAGTTTATTTGAATTATGGTGTTGATCTCGAGAAAGGAATAGATAAGTCCAAGGCTACATTGTGGAAAGAGATCAAGGGATGTATGATGCAACACATGTGAAAAATCCGATTATCATCCATCCTAGGATGATGAAAGTTTTAAAAATACGTTGGAGGACAATCAACCATGATTTCAGTACTTAGGTTAAAGTGTATGCATCAATCACCCAAAATAAAGGATGTGGGGGAAATGAAGATTCTGTTAAGAATAATGCTCTCAAATTCTATATGAAAAAACTAAAGGTATGTCATTTAAGTTTAGGAACTGGTGGGTAGAGATGAAGAGAAAACCTAAATGGAATACTTGAATCATATTGTACCTTTTTAGAATGAAGGTTCTTCAAAAAGATCAAGTGATGAGTGTGGTCTTCCTCGTCTTGATGTTGCCAAGAAAATAAAAAAAGAAACTGTTAAGTAATAGCTAGTAGTTCATGTAAAAAGGTTAACAAGTTCACTAATGTGCTTTGTGAATCAAAAGGGGAGAGAGGTAAAATAAATGATCATATTTTCCAAATGTTAAAGTGCCAGAAGGAGTGAGATTAAATAAAAATAAGGTTCAAGATATTCACTTATTTTCTTGGTAAACTGAGCCTTATAAACAAGACTATTTTGAGAGTTTGAAAGAAGAATTTATGAAATAAGTTGTTCTTTATTTGCTTAGCAAATTAGTTGTTGTTTAAGATTGTTGTTTTAGTTCCTTTTTTTTAAGTTATTGTTGTATTTATCTTTTAGATTATTTTAGAGTCATTTCAATGCTTTCTCTCATTGACCGATCATTTTAACTGAAAAGAAGCATTAAAGAGTCATGTCAATCTGTGTCATTGAGTGGTTATTTTAATTGAAAAATTGTCATGCACTAGTAGCTTGCATGCCTAGTTAGTGTAATTATTATACATGTATAGCCAAAAAGTAATTCAGATGCATTAAAATCCTCAGTCTTATATTTCTTATCTATATATGTTCATTTCATTGTGTTGAAAATTATAACAACGTAATATTATCTACTAATTTTCACAATCTATAATTAAACTCAATTTACAATATGAACCAAGAATCTTATTCTTTGAATTCAAGTGATATGGTAACAAATTCATTCACTAGTGGAAAAAACCTTTATGGTGCGATTTTTTAATGCTTTATGCTCCGATTTTGACCCGAAAGAGATGTTACTGGAAGATATTGTAAATAGTTACTTCGGTTGAATCGAAGTATAAATAAGGACTTTATGCTCCGGTTCTTAGGAAACCGGAGCATATAATGCCATTTTACGCTCGAGTTTTTCCTAGAATAGGAGCATAAAGTCCTTTTTTTCGGTTTTGCAAATGCTAATTATTGTTAATGGATAGTATTCAATGCAAATATTAGAACAATGCAAACTCAAATGCTATCAATACTCTTTATATAAAACTAATAAGTTTCATATCCATATGTATGCGTAAAAAATCTTTAAATACAATTGTGCATGATTTGAGTTACAAACTAAACTAAACATAACAATTATATATGTATATAGATATATATATATATATATAGAAATTTGCTACAATGTATGACAACTAAATTAAACATAACAACTAAGTACAATTATTGGCAAGAAACAGTGCAAACTTGTATCTTATTTCCTTCATTTTGTAAATGGTGAAAGACCCCTCTTGGTGTGTCAAAAACCTAAATATAACCACCATAAACATGATTAAAAAAACAAATTAGATAACCATACATGTATAATTAATTATATGTTCATATTTAAACAAATGTAACAATTTTCGGTTATTTATGAAAGTTTTCCAAAAATTTTGGAAGAGTTTTCTCTGTGAAATTATACATGACCGATATGAAAACATCAGAGCAATTAAATTCTATTCAATGAAATGGATGGCAACTGGTCAGCTTAGATCAAGGGAAATTTCTGATGGCCACCAATGTGCATGGGTCAAGGCTTTAAGGTCATTTAAGGAGGAATAGGAGTCTCCAAATAGATCACTCCAAGGATGGTTATTTGAAGCAAAATCATGCTTGACAATAAAAAGAGAGCTTGGCTGCTGAGATCAATTCAGATTACAAGATAGGATATACAAAGGTAATGAAACTCATCCACATATACTGTAATATCACACATACCAATCAAAAGTAACCACTTATTTATCTAAGAAGTGTAAGTATTCACTTGTCCCCCCATTCCCCTCAACACTTGAAAAAAAAAATGAAGAAAATAAATTTTCGACAAGAGATGAAATTAGAACATGAATTGCAAAGCAAAAATCTGGTAAATCAACAAGCTAACAAACATATACAATCTTTCAGCATAGTAGCATAGTTAAATTTGCTCAAGCACTTACACTGCTAGGAATGTGCTAAGTCTGCAAGGCACCAGGCTCCCCCAAGTTTGTACGCCAAGTTATTTGAAGTTTACCGAGAATATTACTTCCATCAATTCTCGTATGTGTAGATTCTTGTGAAGACGACTTCAATTGGTATAAGAAATTGTGAATTCCACCTCCATATTTTATCAAAACTGATGGCTTAAATATTTCTCTAACAATATAAAAAGTTTAGAGCTAACTGGCAAACTGGAAGACATATGGATTCATAGTCTACGGACTACCCTAGTGAAATTCTTTCAGCGAGCCTCATGTCAGATGTTAGTACAGCTGCACCCTTATTCTGAGTTGGCTGAAACTCAACTTGGTCCATATAAAGATTTGCTTTGGTGTGATTTTTAATGCACGCCTCCAAAAAAGTCAGATCCTGAGATACAAAAGGGAATTTTTTTTCTTGAGTAATCATTAATCAGGGCCCAAAAAAATTTTTAAGTATTTATTTTTTTTTAAAAAAACTATAAATTTTTTTAAGTATTTTATAGTATTATTTGAACATTTGGTTGTATTTTGTACTTTTTGAACATATTTGATTATCGATTGTGACTCACCAGGTAAAAAATTCTGAGTCCGGCAGTGATCATAACATATCCGTCCTGACAACCTTTTCTCTCAAAGAAACACTCTTACAATTCCATATATTGAAGCCTTTTTAACTAAGCACAGTTTGTTCAGCCTGCTTTTGGAACATTAGAAATCTTACTGATTCAGTATTTCCCAGAGTCGCTCAGCCTAAATCACATCCTCACATTCAGATTGATAAAGTTTAGGCCTTTTTGACAACAAAGGGCAATAATCACAGTAAAAATCCAAATTTGCAATAACAATGAGAAACAAATAGTATGTATTTATGCAGTAAAAGGGTGTTTTGGACTTACTATCTTTGATAATTCTAAGGAAGATTAACTTACCTACCTTAACCATACGGATCTGCACCAGAAAATAACTCTAACATAAGAGATAAGTTCATGAACAAGGAAATATGTATGTAATCTACTACGTTCCTACGTATGTACGTAATTATTTATCAATGCTACTCCGTAATTCAGTATTACTGTTGAGTAGTGAGGACATAACACATTAACACCGAATCTCCACCTCAATCTTGGTGGAAATATATTTGGTGATCTCTACACTTAGATCTTACTTTGGATACAAAAACTACATTATTTCTCAATGCATGTTTTGTTTGTTTGTTTTTTATTTGGGTACCTAATTCAACCCACTCCCATAAAACCCATCAATTAAAACACAAACCACAAGATATAAAACAACACAGACAAATCATAAAAAAAAAATCATTACACTAACCTTAATTAGGGCAACACATGTATATAAAATGCTAAAAAAAAAGAATTAGAGCAAAACCTAACAGAAGTGGCACGCGGAGGAAGTGTGGAAAAGATTGGAACTTGAGTGTTGAAATGCAAAGGTGGAGGCCAAAGAGATGATTGGAGTGGAAGGATAAGAGAGAAAGGAGTGGGGTTGGCTGGGGTTTGAGCTTTTGGGTGAGAGGGAATGCGTTGTTTGAGAGTTGCTTAAATTTGAGAGGGTACTGCGCGCATAATGCAATGCTAGAGAACACCCTTTAATTTGAGAGCTTGGTATTATGCTCCGGTTCACAGAAGCTCGGAGTATATTAATCTTATATTCTCCAGTTCTTAAAGAAGCGGAGTATATTATAATTATATGATTTGGTTCATAGAAGCCCGGAGCATATTAGTCTCTTGAATGAAATTCTAAAAACTTTATGCTTCAAAATTTCAGTATATGATATGTAGTATATGTGATTTTTTTTTCCACTAGTGATTGTCATAAATGATTTTCTTACTCAAGAGGAAGATTATATCATTAAAAATGCCATGCAAACTTGTTTTCAACCAATGGATACTATAACTTTCCAAAGACCTCCTCCAACAAAGGAGAAGAAAGAAAAGAAGTATTGGTATGGACAAGATTGTAAAAGTGCAATGAAAGGTTAATGAATGGTTATTTCATTGACCAATCATTATACGAAGAACAAATGTTTTGTCGAAAGATTCACATACGAAAGCAAGTTTTCTTTGAATTATAGAAACATTAAGTGAAATATATCCTTTCTTTCAACAAAGGCATGATGTTGTTGGAAGACTTGGATCCACAACTATCCAAAAATGTATGATGGGAGTAAGATTGTTAACATATGGTACAACAGTTGATGTTGTTGATGAGTACCTGAATATTGCATCCAACATGGCAAGACCATGCCTCAATCACTTTGTTATTGGAGTGATAAATGAATGAATACCTAAGGGAACCAACGATAAGAGATATGCAACGACTACTTCGCGATGGTGAAAGATGTGGATTCTTGGAATGGTAGGTAGCATAAATTGCATGCATTGCAAATGGAAAAATTGTTCGTGTATATGGAAGGGTTTGTATCAGGGAAGAAATAAGTTGGCGACAATTATCTTTAAAGTTGTTGCTTCATGTGATTTATGGATATGGCATGCATTTTTTAGAACACCTAGCTCTTACAATGATATAAATGTACTACAATGTTCTCTAGTGTTAGATGATATTTATAATGGCTGAGCTCCAGAGGTTACATACAATGTAAATGGAAATACATAAAATATGGGGTATCATCTCGTAGATGGGATAGATCCTAGATGGGTGATATTCATTCATGCAATTCCACTCCCCTAATTTCCTGCAAATGAAATGTTTACCAAACGTCAAGGATTTAAAAAAGATGTTGAGCATGCATTTGGGTGTTGTAAACAAGATTTTCAATAATACAAAACCCGTTCTTGCATGGGATGAGAACATATTGTGGATGATAATAATTGCATGTATTATCATGCATAATATGATTGTTGAGGATGAGCGAGATACATACAAGAACTATAATGACCCATCTTTAGTGAAACAAATGTCCATTGATCACGTGTAATTACTAATAGGAAAAATTATAGAGATAAAATAATCAATAATTTTAAATGGTCATAGTGTTTTTTTAGAAACTAACTATGATTTATATGCTAATAAAGTTGACTAATAATTATAATCGGGTTATATGAGGTAACACATATAAGTTTGAGATTGGGTCAAGGCACACCAAATGTCGAGGGTGACTGGTTATGTGAAGGTTTACAAGGAATTGATTTGGTGGTTTAATGTTCCGTTAAACTACCTAATCAATTCTATAATTATGGGATGGAAAGTATATAATTTACTTAGAGAAAATAAAGAGATAGAGAATTCTTTATCTTTTTTCTTCCCATCACATAACATAACCAAGAAAAAGTGAGAAAGGAAAAGTTCATTAATTATTCCATCCCAGCCTATGTTGGAGATCCCATTGTTGTTTGTGGACCAAACTAGAGGAATAAATTTGATGTTTTAAGCATCTTCATTTGAGGATGAAGGTACCCTTAGCATTGGGGAGTTATCGCATCAAGAGTATTATATTTTATACTAGTAATTTTTATTATTAGATGGATAAGATCCTATTTAGAAGTTAAAAAATTATTCTTGCAATTCTAATCGCATCTAAATTCTTAAAGGGGTACTCCCTTTGTTCTTTTTTATTTGATATTTTACAATGTAAATATCCTCAGTCGAATATTCACCAATTAGATGTTGTAACTTTTTTATTTTTATTAATGACCTTTTTTATTCCCAAAATATCAATAAATATAATTAGTTTACTTGCATTACTTTTGATGGAATCTCTATCCTCCCACTTGCTTCATGTTTAATACATTTCATAGAATATTTCCCTTCTTAATTACTGTACAGGGTTCTCCCTGACTCCAAATGGAAAGAAAAAAGAGAATGAAGGGAGTATAAGTTAGCCTTTTGCATATTTTATTGTGATTATGTATGAATATTTATTATTTTGGTACAATTAGGAGATGTCTATTATGTGAATTAAAATTGCGTGATGAAAATGGGACTTTACTTTATTGGATTAATTAATTTGATGTATTGGATACTCAAATTAATTAAAATCATACACAAATTATTGATAAAATTTTATTATTTTATTTTTGTGTTCGTCATTAACCATTCCTTGCCATCTGATCTCTACAAATAATTGAACTAAGCAGCCATTTAAATTTTTTTTGAGTGGTCGCTTGTCTCTATTTCTTCTAAGGGGCCTCTTAGCCTTGAGTTGAGCAGTATCTCATCTTTCTTCCTTGGTTCTTTTACTCTTCACTATTGCTTCTTTGTTCCACTGATAGGCGTGTCTCACACCTAACAAAAATAAACCTAACGAGACCACTACTACGTAGAAGGGCAAGTAAGGGTCGAATCCCAAGAGATTAAAGTTCAACTAGTTAAATAGAATTGAGTAATCACTAAACAAGTAACCAATTCAATGATGAAGAATCTAAACTTTTAATTTCTAACTACAGAATATTAAGAAACAAAATAACATGGAAATAATTACGACTAAAAAACCTAGAATTAGGAATCCCCACTAATATAAATCAATGCATCAAAATAATCCCTTTTTCCCACTCTCAAATTAATAAATATTCCCACTCCCTAACATAATATACTAAGAGTATCTCTCAAGCAACTAATAGCTTCCCTAATATATAATCATACCTATTCTTATGGAATCAAACATATCAAATACATTAAGAACAATACCCTATAAGTCCTAACAAGAACAACCAGCTATTCTCATGCATAATTATTCTTTTTTTTTTAGGGCTCTTAAATCAATTAGGAATCAACTCTCGTTGTAAACATGATTTTTGGAGGATTGAAAACAATTTGTTCATATTATAATTTTTCCATTAGCGTGACAAAGCGAAGGTAATGGATGAAGCCCCTTGGAATTTTGGAAATTTTTTTAACCTTTTTTTCAAACTAATTTGTGAAATGACCCTAGGTTGAAAATATTTCGGAAACTAACCCTAGGGTTAGGTTCGGATCAAAGTCGTTGTCCACAATAGTGACTGCAGGGTGTGGTTGGGCCAGAAGAGGGTTAATGGGCCAGGGTTGATAATTCGCTGAAAGACTTTCAGTGAATTATCAACCCGACTTCCCCCCCGAATTAGACCTACCTCGCTCACTTCCTCTCTCAGACCCCCGCAGCTCACTCCCTCTCTTCCTCCCTCACGTTTTCCCTTCCTCACTCACTCACTTTCTCTCTTCCTCACCGGTGGCGCCAGCCCACTCCCTCGCTCTCACCGGTGGCACTTGTTCATCGAAAGCAAGGTAAATTTTTTCTTCTTCTAAATTTCTACCCTAATTTTGAAATCAAGGTATTTTTTATAGCTAAATTTTATATGAAATAAGTAAATTAAGTGACATTGGTTATTTTAGTTGGTTATTGTTTAATTTATGGAGTATAAATTTGGTATATTGATAGATAATTTAGTTAGGTGTAGTTTATTAGTAGTTGATGAACCTAAAATTATACAACTCAAATTGGGTAGTTGGTTATTAATAGTTGGTTATTGTTATACACTCTCTTGTTGTTATTATGGAAAAAATATGTAAAGGAATCTATACTAATATATAAGTACTTGTTTGAGATGTGGAAGGGATGAGTGTAAAGTGAAAGACTCTCTTATTGTGTTGGTATTAGATATTGATATGGTTTCCTATTGTGTTGGTATTGGATATTGATATGGGTATTATTGAATATTGTCTACGGTTTGTGACAGGTTTGGTAATATATACATAAAATTGGGAAAAGTCCATAAAATAGAGGGAACTCTGCCGAAATTTTTAGTAATTCTTATTTGTTTGTTTTAATTGTTTATGTTGTATTTTCTTGACCATAAGGTTAGTTCGGTGCGATTATATAGGCAACATGGATAATCAATTGCATCCTTTTAATATGTCGTTGGGGTGGATTTCTTGTTGAGGAAAATGACATGGTAAAGTACAAAGGGGGTAATATAATATCTATTTTGGCAAGTTATGTTACCTCCTTCCATCAGTTGCTTGATATGGTGTACAATATGTGTGGATATGATCGAACTTGGGTTGAATTGAGTTCGAAAATGAAACATCCTCTAAGTAAGACTACATCGGTAGCCATGCCACTTAAAGATGAGTATACAATGAAAGTCATGTGGGCATGTCATAGAGTTTATCCCCGTACAACTATGGAAATATATGTTGAAGTACGTATTGACTCGCAATAACAAATACATTCTTCAATGCCTTTGTTTCCTTCATACACAAATATGATGGAAATGTATACTCAAACACCACATATACAACATTCTGCTCCACAACTAAACTGGAATGTTCCACAAATTCCTCAAATTCTCCAAAATCATCATATTCCCCAATTGCCCGAATTCCCCAAATTATTCAAATTCCTCATTACAATCCAGGAATGTCATGAAATTGTTCACATCAAGTCGAGTCAACCAGTGACATAAGAAGTGATAATGGGCCTCATGATCTAGTTGTTAATGAGAATCAAGCTTATGTTTCTTCTGCTTCCGGTGAAGAAGAAGGAGACGATGCAGAAGAACAAGATGAGGATGAGAAAGTACTTGGAGAATCAGAAGGAGAAGAAGTAGAAGAATAAGAATAATAAGAAGAAGATCTCCAAGAAGAAGTAGAAGGAGAAGTAGACGGAGAAGGGACCGTGTCTTCCATCCCTTTCTATGGGAACATCCCTGTCTTTAGAGATGACAACTCATAGATAATGAAGAATCAATAGGAGATAGGATAGGATCAATATACTCTAGAGGGGGGGGTGAATAGAGTATGGTCATTTTTAGAGTTAGGCTTTCAAGGCTTTGAAACGAGTTTTGAGATGCGGAAAATAATTAAAACAGGTTTCAAGGGCTTGAAGTATATTTTAGGCTTTTGAACATAATAGGTTATTATGAGATGAAAGAATTAAGTAAAGCAAAACGATATGTAAATGCAAAAGTAAAGTAGACGAGTATTTGTTACGAAGTTCGGCAATGTGCCTACGTCTCCGCTTAGGGTTTCCTACCCTTAGGATTTAATGATCTTTATTTCCTCCTTTAGAGACCTAAAGCCACCTTCGAAGATTATCACCCAATCTTCTATACCGTAGCTTTCCCTAGCTACACTCTAGCGTCTCAATTCCTAGAAATAAAAATCTCCTTTCTTTTTCTGAACCTTTGAGTATTATAGTTACTACTCAAGGTATATCTCTCTTTTGATATTTCTTTTTTCAACGCAAATATATACTTTGTAATCTTTTCTCTCAATTCTAAATTACAATAAAGAGTAAGCACTAGAGAGTAAAGTAATTTGTTGTAGCTTGAATGTGTATCTCGTTGGAATGCTTGTTGTTATCTTCAATGCTTCAGCTTCAATCTATTTATATAGACACAAGTGCAACGGATAGGCTTCATAACTGATTTATTCAAAAAGTCGTTGCTTCAGGCTCTTGACTGACCACTTCAGGGACTTGAAATATAACAGAATATCCGTATTACTCGAATTTCGGTTGTTGACTGAAGTTCTTCTATGTGAGCACGTCCAACAAACTTTGTTCAACCCAGCATATCTTCAATTCAACTCCTTAAGCTTAGGAAGAACAATTTGAAGATTGTTCAACCTTATATTGATAGAGTTTGAACTAATTCAAATGCTTGAAGTCCATGGGATAACAAATTCCTTTATTTAAGGAACCAATTTGAATTGCTATATCTGAAAAACATTAATCATTATCCACTAACAACAACTCATTAGATGACAACGTTATTATAAAATTAAACAGTGGGAGTCGAAGAACTTATGAAGTATCATACGCATTTACCAACTACGAACATATACAATCAACATATATTATATGATATATACTTGGACATGTTACGAAAGTTTATTAAAAGGGCTTTGTATTACCATTTTGACTTCCATCATTCATACTTATATAAGCAACCATAAGCAACAAAACATATACATCAAGGTGGAGTCTTCAATCTCCCCCTTGATGGAAGTCAAAACATGTGCATAATAACTTAATCATACGCATAGTAATGAATATAAGCAACAACAGCAAAAGAAACACTACAATCATTTTCTCCCCCTTTTTGACTTTCATAAAGGGTGAGTTGTAATGTTGGATCAATTTTGAAAAGAGTATAAATATATAGCAATTTAAAAAAAAAAAATTTGTAAAACAGAAACAGAGAAACGTAACTTGAAAAATAAATTATCCAGTACAAACCATAGCAAATAAAAAGTTCAACAGTAAGGCAAATAAATAAGGACAATAAGAATTAAAACAAGCATCATTTCTTCTTGGATGGCTTCGAAGATTGAACTGCTGCAAACAAAGCATCAAACTTATCATCCATCCTAGCACGGAAGTCTGTTAAACCACGCCAAACACAGTCCACCTCGAATTCAAGAGCCTCGAGCCTGGAGGAAATATCCACAAGAGAGGATCCTGGAATTCTGGATACACCTTTCACTAGAGGCAGGGTAGCCAATGTTTCAGGGGACAAGTCCTCACGAAGCTTCCATGACTCGTCCTTTGAAGCACATATTCCAATTCTGTTGAAGGAGTCAATGGTAATGTGGGACTGTGCACAGCTCTCAAATTCTTCATCATGCACCAGAATTTTGAAATGAGCAAAGAACAAAGGAAGCAGATTTGCATAAGGTAGGGGGTTTGCATGAGATGAGGAGATATCATGATTCATATGAGAAAGGATGGTGACTGGCAGATTGACATCAAAATTGTTTAACACAAAGAATAGCAGTGCTAGACACTGATCGGTTAGAAGCTCACGAGAATTGGCTTTAGGGACAACACACCTAACCAATAATGCATAAATAACTTTGGCTTCTACCTGGAAAAACATTGTGGGTCAACTGTTTTGATGGAGGAGGGTTTGGTATAAATAGGGTCTGCTTGGCCTAGGAGACACACTCAAAATACTCAGGCTGCGAATTGGACCAGTCCTCATTGGGGACTTTCAAGATTTTGGAAAGGACCTCAAGATTTAAGGAGATGGGTATACCCTTGATAATCGTGTTCAAGGTCAGGACACCTTGTTCACGCTTAGATTGCATATTTAAGTAGAATAAACGGGTAAGACGAGGGTAGAACCTATCACCTACATTTAACATTCTGGCCAAAGAGGTTCCCAAAAATAGATAAACACCACCCAATTTAGAAGATCGTAAAAGGGCAGGGTCAACTAATTCACTAACACATAAACGCCTATTACGAAAACCATCCTGCCAAACACCACCTAGCTGACAAGACCTAAACCAAGATTGAGGATAAGAACCAAAAGGGGTTTGAATTATATTAGATACCTCAAGTTTTGGAGGAGAAGGAACAATGGGTTCTTCAGTAATTGGGGGTTCTTCAGCAGTTGAGGGTTCAACGAAAGGAGGCGGTGGAGAAGGAGAGGAAGACCGAATGTCTGCACCTGATGGAGATGGAGCCACTTGTTCTGGAGATTTGTTGGGGCTAGATTGTGACTGTTCCGGGAGAGGAGATGAAGGAGGAGTGGGTGAGGAAGAGGGCACCGAATACTCAACCGATCGAACGGATACTTTGGATGATCGAGAAGGAAGGATTCGCCTTTTGGGTGCCGGCTTTTTGGAAGCAAATTTTTAACGTTTGGGAGCCATTGAAAGTGGAAGTTCTGGGTGAGGGAGTAAAAAAATCTAGGTTTAGTGGTGAAGGGAAAGGGGAGGCAGAGGAGTATTTATGTGGAGGGAAGTGACGGTTGAGGAGAGGAAAGAGCTGGAAAGTTTTGAAGTGATGGTTCAGGGCATTGGTAAAGGGGAGAAGCACGGCAATTAAGGAGAGTAAAAAAGAAGGATAATAATGAAGAGTCCTAGCAGCATAAAATATGTACAGGCATAACATGAAATTGTAAACAGGTACATTAAACACATATAAGCATAAAATAGGTGATATAATTATCTAAAAAGATAATCATCACACCATATGATCTATTTTTCTGAAATAACGTTTTAGTCAAGGAATGTTTAATTAAACATCTTGATTTAAACGAAACAGAGAATAAACAAGATAAATCACGTAAGCCATGTAATGTAGCATAGTAGATAGGCATAATAATATTTTGTAGAGAAGACGTACCTTAGCTCCCCCTAAATAGATGCCTCTTTATTTAGCATACCAAGCTCGAACCGAATGAAATTAAATCGCTCTTCACTTAAGGGCTTAGTAAAAATATCGACAAGTTGAAATTCAGTAGAGACAAATGAAATATTAACGTCACCTTTTTCAACATGATCACGAATAAAATGATGTCGAACATCGATGTGCTTGGTTCGTGAGTGTTGCACCGGATTCTTTGTTATGGAAATGGCACTAGTATTATCACACTTAATTGGAATGCCTTTGAAATCAAGTCCAAGGTCTCGAAGCTATTGAGATATCTAAATGAGTTGAGCACAACAAGCACCGGCGGTAATATATTCGGCCTCGGCTGTGGATAGGGCTACGGAAATTTGCTTCTTCGAGTGCCAACTAATAAGAGATGATCCTAGAAATTGGCAATATCCGGAAGTACTCTTTCTATCCACTTTATAACCTGTAAAATCGGCATCAGAATATCCAACAAGTTTAAAGTTACTATCCCTAGGGTACCAAAGACCGAAGTCCTTAGTCCCATTGAGATATCTTAGTATCCTTTTTACGGCACTTAGATGAGATTCCTTGGGGTTAGCTTGAAATCGTGCACACATACACACACTAAACATAATATCGGGTCTACTTGCAGTAAGATAGAGAAGAGAGCCAATCATACCTCGATATTCCTTTTGATTAATGGACTTACCACTTTCGTCTTGATCTAGTAATAAGGTGGAGCTCATAGGAGTTTTTTCTTCTTTTGATTGAGTCATATTGTACTTCTTTAGTAGATCTCTTGTATATTTTCCTTGATTAACAAAGATACCTCCTTTTTCTTGTTTGACTTGTAGTCCGAGAAAGAAATTTAATTCACCCATTAAGCTCATCTCGAATTCCCTACACATAATCTCAGAGAATTCCTTGCATAACAAATCATTAATAGCACCGAATAGAATGTCATCTACATAAACTTGAACAATTAAGATGTCTTTACCTTTGGTTTTTACAAAAAGAGTTTTATCAATTAAACCTCGTTTAAATCCATTTTCCAGAAGATATTTTGACAAACGCTCATACCAAGCTCTTGGAGCTTGTTTTTGGCCATAGAGTGCTTTGTCAAGTTTGAAAACATGGTTTGGAAATTGTTCGTTTTCAAAACCGGGAGGTTGAGCAACATATACCTCTTCTTGTAAGTAACCATTTAGGAATGCACATTTTACATCCATTTGGAATAGCTTGATTTGCATGAATGAGGCAAAAGCAAGTAACATTCGTATAGCCTCCATTCTTGCTACGGGAGCGAATGTCTCTTCATAATCAATGCCTTTTTCTTGATTGTATCCTTGTGCAACAAGGCGTGCTTTATTCCGTACTATCTTTCCATTTTCATCAAGTTTATTTCTGAACACCTATCTTGTTCCAATGATTGAATGATTTTTAGGTCATGGAATGAGTGTCCAAACTTTATTCCTTTCAAATTCATTTAGCTCACTTTGCATTGCAAGGATCCAATCCGGTTCTTGAAGAGCTTCATTAATATTTTTTGGTTCTATAAGAGACACAAAAGCGTGAAATGCACAAAGATTTTTAGCACTAGAACGAGTTTGTATACCAGACTTTGGATCGGAGATGATATTGTCAATTGGGTGAGAGGAGGAGTGCTTAAATTTTCGTCTCATCATCAAAGGAGTAGAATCTGACTGTTGAAGTACTCCTTTAAGACCTGGAGATGGTTCTGAGGGTCTTGAAACGATTTCCATTGATTGTACTGATTCTTGAGGTGGAGTTTCAAAGCTTTGAGACGGCTCGTCAGGCTTTTGAGACAACGCATCATGGTCTTGATCTTTCTCGTCTGCATTTCTTATAGGCTCTTGCCTATTACGAACAGGTTCTGGCCTTTCTTCATTAGATAAGCTTTTATCTTCACCAGATGAAAATTCTTCATGTTTATTAAACTTTAAGCCTGTAAAAATGTCACTCAAAGTACCATTCTCGGTTTCATCAAAGATCACATGAATACTTTCTTCAACAATTTTTGTATGCTTATTAAACACTCTATAAGCTTTCGAATTCAAGGAGTAGCCTAATAAGATTGCTTCATCACTACGAGCATCAAATTTCCCTAGGTTATCTTTGCCATTATTATGAACAAAGCATGTATATCCAAAGGGTTTAAAATACGAAATGTTAGGCTTTTTACCTTTGAAAAGTTCATAAGGAGTTTTCTTCAAAATAGGTCTTATTAGACAATGGTTTAAAATGTAATTAGCTGTATTAATAGCTTCAGCCCAAAAATACTTTGGTAAACCATTTTCTAAAAGCATAGTCCTAGACATGTCCTCAAGAGTTCGGTTCTTACGTTCCACAACTCCATTTTGTTGAGGTGTTCTAGGAGCCGAAAAATTATGAGAAATACCATATTTTGCACAAAATTTGTCAAAGTTAAGTTGATCAAATTCTCTACCATGGTCACTCCATACGGCAACAATAGGTAGGTCGTTTTTCATAGTTTGTAGCTCTTTGCAAATTTTCAAAAACTCTTGTAAAGCTTCAGATTTTTCTCTTAAAAATGAAACCCAAGTAAATCTTGAAAAATCATCAACTACCACAAGGATATACTGTTTTCCCTTGGGAGATTTAACGTACATAGGACCGCATAAATCAATATGAAGAAGTTCAATGGGTCGAGAAGTACTTACAACCTTTTTAGCTTTAAATGAGCCTTTGGTTTGTTTACTCTAGCGCAAGCTTTGCATATTTCAAAGTCTTTGAAATCCATTCTAGAGAGGCCACGTACTAAATCTTTTGATGAAAGCTTCATCATAGTATGTATGTTAATATGGCCTAGATGCCTGTGCCAAAGCTTTGAATCGCCTGTCGTGGCTTTGAAACACTTCAAGCTTTCACTAGAAACTTTGTTAGTAAGAAAAGCATAGACATTATTGCAACGAGGGGCAGTAAGAATGACTTTACCATTTTCTACGCATTGAACCTCACATTTATCTTTGTTAAAAATAACTTTATTACCTTTATCACATAATTGAGAGATGCTAAGCAAGTTGTATTTTAGACCTTCGACAAGATAAACATCACCTATGGAGTTTGATTCAGTTTCACCAACTTTTCCAATGCCAATAATTCTGCATTTTCCTTTATCACCAAGAGTTATTGTTCCGGAAGTTTGCTCTTTGATTATTGAAAATAACAAAGATTTTCCACTCATATGCCGAGAGCAACCACTATCTAGAATCCACTTATGATCCTTGCTTTTGGTGATTTCCTACAAAATAAAAAGACATTAAACCTTTCTAGACCATTTTACAAATTTGGTTTCATACTCGGGATGGACCATATTAGGAGGTCTAGTCCCTTTTAGAACCCATATTTGCTTTACTTGGTCTCAAAAATACATAGGAAAAGAGTTCTTAATAATATGATGGTCATTCCTTCTAAAGGGACATGTTAATTTGGTATGACCCTTTTTGCAACAATAAAAGCATGCAGGTGTACTCCAAGTATCCTTTGCTTTGACAAAAGTGGTCGAATTTTTCTTTGGAAAATTTTTATTAAAACCAAGACCGCTTTTGTTTAAGGAGGCTTGATGTACCCCTAACAACTTGTTTAGGGTTGCTTCCGAATGAGTAAATTTAATCAAGGCATTATGTTGTTCTCTACACTTCCCAGCCAAAAGCTTCTTCTCCTTCTCTAAGTTATCATTGCAATAACTTAAAGAGGCGAGCTTTCTTTCTAAAATGGTGTTTTCAGATTTCAAGGCCTTGACCTGCGTTTCAAGAGATGATTCCGCGGCCTTGACCTTGCTTTCAAAGACTGACTGGGTAGCTTTGAGATCACATAATTCCTTTGAGAGACTTTTCCAAACACTTACCTGTTTGTTAAGCCTTTCTTTGAGAATTTTTGATTCAAGAATCAAACTTTCTTCATTCATTATCATGCTTTGCAAAAATTCGAATAGAACATTTGTAGGGCTTGACATTAAATTCCTCACAATTACCTCAAGGTGCTCTCCCTTTTCGCTTTCTTCGTGATTTTCCATTAAGCATAGATTTGCATGCTCTTCTTCCTCGTCACTTGATTCTGAATCACTCCATGAGGCTACCATAGCCTTTTTTTTGAAATCCCTCTTAGGATATGCCTTTTTCTTTCGTTGAGGGCATTCTTTAACAAGATGGTCTGTTTCACCACACTCATAACAAGTTAGTGTATTAACTTTATTCATTGAGTTAGATAACTTACCTTTATATTTATTAGGACGATAGTTGTCTCTTCCTCTTGGGAATTGCTTCTTCATCTTTAATATCTTCGCTAGACTTCGAGTAATAAGCGCAAAAGGATCTTCATCATCCTCATCATCATCACTTTCGCCATCTTCATTGGAGACTTCTTCCTTCTTAGCTTTAAGTGCTAGATTCTTAGTTGATGAAGCTGGTTCTCCGTCTTCTTCATTTAGGGACATTTCGTGGGTGATGAGTTTTCCAAGAAGATCGTCCAAGGGCAATGTTCGCAGGTCTTGAGCTTCTTCTATTGCCGTCACTTTAGGACCCCACTTCGATTTGGGAAGACAACGAAGGATCTTTCGAACCTTTTCTTCATTTGTGAATGATCTGCCAAGAGAATCCAGATTGTTCACTATTTGGGTGAATCTTGTGAACATCTCCTTCACGTTTTCATTATTCGTCATTTTGAACAATTCATATTGTCGGAGATATATACTTATCTTTGTTTCCTTCACTCAGCTAGTTCCTTCGTAAGTAACCACTAGCTTGTCCCATATTTCCTTCGCACTTCTGCAAGAGGAGACTCTATTAAACTTATTCGCATCCAATCTGCAATAGAGTAAATTCATAGCACGATAATTCTTCGCGATACTCTCCAAATCGGTTTGAGTTAAGTCGCCATCTTCTTTAGGGATTGGAATGCCACTTTCATTATTCTTCATGGACACCTTCAGACCTTTCTTTATGATGTTCCATAATTCAATATCTTGATCTATAAGAAACATTTGCATTAAGGAGCGCCAATGGGCAAAGTTGTTCCCACAAAACAATGGAGGACGATTTGAGGAACGTCCTTGAGCAAAACCATCATCACCTATTTGATTCATGATGCCTCACAGATGTTTAAATCCTTTTTAGTGAGTATAGCTCTGATACCAATTGAAGAATCAATAGGAGATAGGATAGGATCAATATACTCTAGAGGGGGGGGGGGGGGTGAATAGAGTATGGTCATTTTTAGAGTTAGGCTTTCAAGGCTTTGAAATGAGTTTTGAGATGCGGAAAATAATTAAAACAGGTTTCAAGGGCTTGAAGTATGTTTTAGGCTTTTGAACAGAATAGGTTATTATGAGATGAAAGAATTAAGTAAAGCAAAACGATATGTAAATGCAAAAGTAAAGTAGACGAGTATTTGTTACGAAGTTCGGCAATGTGCCTACGTCTCCGCTTAGGGTTTCCTACCCTTAGGATTTAATGATCTTTATTTCCTCCTTTAGAGACCTAAAGCCACCTTCGAAGATTATCACCCAATCTTCTATACCGTAGCTTTCCCTAGCTACACTCTAGCGTCTCAATTCCTAGAAATAAAAATCTCCTTTCTTTTTCTGAACCTTTGAGTATTATAGTTACTACTCAAGGTATATCTCTCTTTTGATATTTCTTTTTTCAACGCAAATATATACTTTGTAATCTTTTCTCTCAATTCTAAATTACAATAAAGAGTAAGCACTAGAGAGTAAAGTAATTTGTTGTAGCTTGAATGTGTATCTCGTTGGAATGCTTGTTGTTATCTTCAATGCTTCAGCTTCAATCTATTTATATAGACACAAGTGCAACGGATAGGCTTCATAACTGATTTATTCAAAAAGTCGTTGCTTCAGGCTCTTGACTGACCACTTCAGGGACTTGAAATATAACAGAATATCCGTATTACTCGAATTTCGGTTGTTGACTGAAGTTCTTCTATGTGAGCACGTCCAACAAACTTTGTTCAACCCAGCATATCTTCAATTCAACTCCTTAAGCTTAGGAAGAACAATTTGAAGATTGTTCAACCTTATATTGATAGAGTTTGAATTAATTCAAATGCTTGAAGTCCATGGGATAACAAATTCCTTTATTTAAGGAACCAATTTGAATTGCTATATCTGAAAAACATTAATCATTATCCACTAACAACAACTCATTAGATGACAACGTTATTATAAAATTAAACAGTGGGAGTCGAAGAACTTATGAAGTATCATACGCATTTACCAACTACGAACATATACAATCAACATATATTATATGATATATACTTGGACATGTTACGAAAGTTTATTAAAAGGTCTTTGTATTACCATTTTGACTTCCATCATTCATACTTATATAAGAAACCATAAGCAACAAAACATATACATCAAGGTGGAGTCTTCAGATAATGTTGGCAATAACAGGGTCTTATTCGAGAGGTGAGTTTGCTAAGAACATGGAATTTGATAGCAAGAGAGAACTCATCGTGGTAGTTCAGTTGTTTTGCATTCATACAAATCAATCATACACAACATATAAATCAAATAGAAGCATCATTGAATTGATATGTAAGAATAGATGTGGTTGGAGTCTGCAAGCATGTAGGAAGAACTTGCAGTTACTGTATTGGACCATTATCACTTACAAAGGTGCACATGCACATTTTTGTGTATCTGGCACCCACAATTCTAGTGCAAGGCATCTGAGTTCATCCTTAATTAGGAGTTATTTGAAGGAGTATGTCAAGGTTGAAGGAGTGTGTGAAGAAAGAACCACGGTGAGTTATGGGAAGGCATGGTACGGTAAATAAGTGGTGGTGGCTGAGATCTACGAAAACTGGGAAGAATCCTATGAACGACTTCCATATTTCATGCAAGAATTGCAAGATTCTTATCCAAATATGGCTGTTGAATGGTGTTACAAGTTCTAGACTTTCGGTGTCAATGTCTTCAAAAGAGTATTATGTGCTTTCAAGTCAAGCATAGATGTTTTTTAGTATTGGCTACCAGTCATTGCCATTAACGATGCCTATCTCTATGGGAAATACTTAGGGAAAATGCTAACTGCGATTGGTGTTGATGGTAATAATCAGTTATTTCCTCTTGCTTTTTCCCTAGTTGAAGAAGAGAATGCAAATAGCTGGTCCTGGTTCTTGGCTTATCTTAGGCATCGTGTCACTCGTCGACAAGGCCTCTGTGTCATTTCAGATAGACATGCTGGAATAGTATCCGCAATGAAGGAGCAAAATAGTGGGAAGACACCTCCCAATGCATATCATTGTGCATCCGACACGTTGCATCGAACATGAACACGCGCATAAAGAACGCATATGTTAAGAAAGCATTTATTCGGGCAGCATTCCAATGCAAAGCAACAAAGTGTAATAGATCGCTTAGAAAAATTTTACGAATCTCTTCAGATGAAGTTGATAACATCGGTGATATGGTTATTGAGAAGTGGTCCATAGCACATGATGGTGGGCGTAGGTATGGCTACGCAACAACAAACATGGCTGACGTGTTTAATGGTGTGTTAAAAGGAGCTATATTCTTGCTTGTGACTGCAATTATAGCGTTAACATTTAATCAGGTGAACAAGTGGATTGTTAAGCATAGAGAAATCGCAAGGCAACGAGCCACAACAAATCTTCCCTACACCAGTTACATCATGGACAAGATTGAGCAGAATATTAGCAAAGCTAGATATCATACCTTTGAACCATTTGATATCACCAAAGGTTTGTACGAGGTAACTACTAGGAAGGGTGATAGGACGAGGTGTAAGGGTGGTAAGAAGTACACAATGAACTTCGAGACTGTCACGTGTAATTGCAACAAGATTCTGGTGTACCACTACCCTCGCTCGCATGTATTAGCTGTTTGTTTAAACTATCATATATCTGAGGGAGCGTTTGTTGATGAACATTTCACTTCTAGTAGTTATTTGCAGGCATATGAACACCGTCTACAGCCTATTAACGATATGAATCGGTGGAGGCCATACACAGGGCCTAGATTAGTTGCAGACGAGAGTAGGATTCGACCTAAAGGTCGTCCAAGGTCCAAGAGATTGAGAAATGAAATGGATGACAACACCAATCGATCCATGACTTGTAGTGTTTGTCATTCAACTGGACATAATCGACGCAGCTGCCCCCAAAGACTCGCTCTTCCTAACCAATGTAAGAGACTAATATTGATGATGTTGATTTAGTAATGCACTTACGACTACACGGTTATTTGCACTTAATCCCTATAGACTCTACAGTATGACTAATATTGATGATTTTGATTGTTATTTGAATTACAGGATGGCGCACCCAGACCCTCTTGAAACATCGGTCCTTTGTTTACAGGTGAGGCATCGATCTGCTGTTCTATAGAACGACACAATTGATCCATCAGCGTTGCTTACATGCCGACATTAAGAGACGTTGTTCCCTTGGGAGCTGGACCACAGGATCGAGGCCTACCTTAGAATGACTGGCTTGATCATTATACACGTGTTTAGGAATCTACGCCTAGACCGCGGACTCATCACGGCCTTAGCAGAGCATTGGAGGCAGGAGACACACTCATTCCACCTGCCTGTTAGAGAGGCAACAGTGACACTGTAAGACAAGGCTATCCTAACGGACTTGTTGATCACGAGTTGTCTAGTCACCAGAGTGCCAACTTCCTCTCCTGCTGATACGATAGAGAGGATGTTCCATGTAGAGGTCCTGAACACTGCTATGAAGGGGAACGCGGTGAAGCTCACCTGGCTACGCTAGACCTTCAGCGATCTCCCAAACGATGATGCGGCAAATTATGTTATTGAGCTATATGCTCGATTACATTGTTGGGTACTTATCTCCACTGTACTTTTCAGAGACAAGTCTAGGAACGCTAGACCTGCCGTTGTTTAATAAAGGGTGGGCCACCATCAGCTCATACAGCTGGGGTAGTACAGCTCTGGCACATTTATACCTGAATTTGTGCCGAGCAATCACGGGGAGTGGTAGGGTCGTTCCTACCGATGTTGCAGGGCCACTGGTCATTCTTTAGGTTAGTCTTCCATTATTACTCGTCGATTTATTTTATTTTCAAATGAATACTTTCATTCTAAATTTTTTTTACGTGTAGTTGTGGGCCTAGGAGCACATCTCGTTCTGTCGTCCGGCTATTCCTACGCGGCGGCTTCGAGCGGCAAAGGGTCAGGGAGTCGTGTTGGCATTCATTCAGCTAGGGAGCCCGCCGAGGGAGAGTCGTATGCGTTGAGGTGGTTGGTCGAGCGCATCACTCGTACTCACCTCGCCACAGGGGTGAAGGCATACATAGACTCCTTCGATAGGTTGAGCGATGAGCAAGTAATTAACATATTGTTGTATTGTTTTGATTTACCGTCGGTACATATGTGTACTAATTATTAATGTTATTGTTTGTATCCAAAGATCATCTGGGATCCGTATCCAGCACATCTAGGAGACAAGGCTAAGTGGAGAGCGACTGTGCCACTCATTTGCTACGACATCGTAGAGTTGCATTTGCTGAGTCGCGTCGCTCGGCAATTTGGTTTTCGACAGGAGGTGCGTCCTGAGGCTGACACTAGTGACCATCTCCATGATATAGATCGTCGGGGGAAGGCTGGAACAGATTGGATGGAATGACATCTACTGTGGATTGGGCAATGGGATACACGACTTCAAAGGGTATTCCACGGTGTTCCATCTCAGGGTACCATGGACTTCTACGATCCATACCTCATGCGGTACCGAACGATTACAAGGCGTCACATATCCCCATCGGCTGTCCAAGAGGAGGCACCTGTTGATTATGCACCTGCGTCCATTCCCTTGCATATTATGGTATGATTCCCTTTTCAATTATGTTGTTTGATTCTATTATGTAATGCTTTATAATTCTAACTTTTTTGTTCTTTTAGATGGACATGTTGATGACCATCAATGATTATTGTGACAAGGTTTGTCACAAAATACCTGAGGAATTTGATCGAGTCAGGGAGTTGTGCGATGAATGGATCATCTCCATTGGGCAAAGACAACGACTTCGACCATTTCGTGACTCCACTACTACAGAGCACATCCATGGCGCGCCCTCGTCGTCCCAGGCCCACCCCGACATACCGTTCACTATGGAGATGATGCTGGTCCCTTACAACGACACTCAGGGTACGTCCTCCTATAGATTTCCTATGGCTCCTTGGGCTCATATTACGAGTCAATTTGGTTGTGATTTTACGCAACAGAGTCAGAGTCAGAGCATTTTGTTCCATCAATTATACGACATTGAAGAGACTGACACTCCTGACTCATAGTTTTATTATTAGGTGTAGATGTATATATCTTTACATTTTATCATGAACGTTGTACATAAATACGTATTCTATTCATTATATATATATGGAGATTTTAATGTATTTCTATAAATGAATTTTCTTTATTATGTGTATTTCCATAATTGAACAACATATAAAGATACAGGTGAACTACAAACTAGGATCTGATGTTGGTGTTGGATATTGAATCTGATATGTTTGTGTTTGCGACAGGATTTGAATCCAATATGGATAAATTTGGGATTAGTCTATAAATAGAATAAACTCTGCCGAAATTTATAAAAATATTCAAATAGAGGCTTTAGGGTTTGTTTGGTTTGTGTTTTGAGGTTTTGTTTAGGGTTTAGGGTTTGGTTTAGGTTTTGAGGTTTGTGATTTAGGCTGAGAACTTGGCCCAGAAGTGGAGGATGATGAATGAACTAGCTTGGGATAAATCACGCAGAGTTCGTGTGATGTTAGACAAAACGAAGCCATTGTGAAGAATGCAAAGAATCCAAAACAAGTATGAAAGGCTATCAACGTTTTGTTTTCTTTGTGGTGTCTTGGGGCACGTAGAACAAGATTGCTCGCTGTAGGAAGATGAAGCAGATAAGGAAGGGAAATAATGGGGTTTATGGTTGAAAACGTTGCCAATGAATGGACAACGCCAACATAAGTGGGAACTCAATCGTCTAAGATCGAGTCAAGTGCTTACATATATATGTAAACCTATGGTTGTTGCTTCTATGGAGAATTCAATAAGTTCAAAGAAGGATAAGGAGGGCCTAATGCCATGCTTGGATTGAGGGAGATATATTAATGGGTGATAAAAGTCAAACTAATGAAAAATGAAGGTAAATAGAGATAGTGATAAGGGATGAGGTGCAAAGGAAAACATTATAGTGGTTGTATGAGGAAGAAGAAGAAGAAATTGGGAGATTGATTATTACCCCCATTATAGTGGTAATAATTATCCTAGGGGTGTGGTGTGTATCTATTACCCTTCAAATAAGAGTATTAGTTCTCCTTTCATTATAATACTAACACTATATTTACCTTATAAACCACTTCTACTAACCTTGTTTTTCATTACTTTGACTTTTATTACTCCCCTAGTGTATTACCTCCAATCCAAGCATGTCCTTAGAAGTAATTTATGATGGTAAGAGTAGGAAATGTGATCATCATCCTAAAGCTTTTATTTTTTATGAATGTAGGAATACTAGGAGATAAGTGGATATT
Organism: Dysphania ambrosioides; assembly: GCA_026401315.1. Classification (NCBI taxonomy): domain Eukaryota; kingdom Viridiplantae; phylum Streptophyta; class Magnoliopsida; order Caryophyllales; family Amaranthaceae; genus Dysphania; species Dysphania ambrosioides. Next base: position 20,315,112 of record CM048666.1, read on the forward strand.
GATATAAATGGTGAAGGGGATGCGATGCGAGGTGCTGTTGAAGGTAATAATGGGAATGAGGTAGTTTATGTTGGGCCGAACAGTGGAGGGAGTGGGATTGATGATATGTGCAAGGTGTGGATGGGGTAAATAAGTGCGTGACAAGAGGAGGTTGGGGTAAAGGTGTAGGGAAAGGGGGGGGGGGGGGGGGGGGGGGGTAAGGGGGTAAGATTAAGAATAAGAGGGGAGGGAGGAAGTGTAATAGAATGGGAGTAGGGAATGGTGGGGACTCTGGGGAGTGGGGGAGGGAACATAAGGGAGTTAATTTAATTTGAAAGGCTATCAACAAAATTGTGCATCTTATGGGGCTGACCTCTAGAAGTGAGGTAGTACTACAATTTAATTTTGCGAGGTACTTTCGGCTAATGCCATTAATATAAATTTCAAGAAAAAAAAAAAGATTTTTTTTTCAAAATTACCCAAGAATTTTAGAGGGAAAATAATTAAATTACTTAAGCGAAGTATAATTGATAAAGAAGGAAGTTTGAATTTTTTTTTTCTTTTTTGATAGAAGTTACAAACTACATAAGTTTAGTTGAATATATAAAAAGGGAGTTGAATGACGTGTGGAAAATATCTTAAAGGACAAAATGAATATCCAAAAGAAAGTTGGAGTAGCGGATATTAAAGATAAGATAGGAAAAATAAGTTATGATGGTTTGAGTTAGAAAAAGGTGTGGAGAAAATGAATTTATACAAAGATCCGTCACTAAATAAGAGAGAATAGAAGAGTTTTGTGGATGATCAATCAAATGAGATAAGGCTAATACAAATATGGGTGATTTCGCCATACATTGGTAATTACCCAACGTAACTATATTTTTGGTGTGATTAGAAACAAAACAAATTTCAATAAGCTGATAATCACAAGGTTGAGATCTACGTCTTATGTAATGTCCAGTCTTGTATCATTCCTCATTATGCTTTGGACTGCATCACCCACAAGAACTGGAAGCATCATTGATTTTCAGGCGGGTTACATCCCTCACTGATCTCATACATCACCCTGTGTTCTGAACTATCCGTGGACAGATAGCCCTCTGCACTTGGCTAGACATAGAGCTCCCGGAGACGTGAAATTCGCTGTCTTGTGACAGACGTTCAAAAGCTTTGACCATAAATTCGTCGTTCATCCCAGTGTGTTTGACAATTGATGTATGCACAGGGGTTTGGCCTTCAATCATACTCATTACTGATGACATTGAGGGTCTAAGACTAGGAGATGCATTGGTACATACCAGAGCTATGTTCAGCAGCCTCAACGCTTCTTCTTTACAGTAATTTGAGTCTAGAGTTGGATCCACAAGCGCTAGGAGGTTTTCTTGCTCTTGTAAGACACAGGCCTTCGAGTTTCCAAACAAAAATAAATGGTTGCTCCAATGTTAATAGTCTTGAATATGATTAGCAGTCATACTCTTGACTCAGTCAAAAACTAAACATAAAAATTAAAAGATGCATGATATGAGAAGAGGAAGCAGTAGATTACCCAATCAAGAAGATAAACAAACTCTTCCTTTGGTTTACAACTTGTGTTGCTAGTACCACTCACAATCTCAAGTATGACAACCCCAAGGCTGTATACATCTGCCTTGTCCGTCAGATAACCTCTCATTGCATATTCAGGGGCCATATAACCTCTGACAAAATCCATATGGAAGATGAAGAGTTAGTGCACAACAATTCAACATTGGTTATGTTTAATATAGAGTTGGATCCACAAATGATAATTTTGGCCATAACTTTCTTTCAGGACGGCTTCCTAATCAACTGTGCACTCATTCTGAACATAATCTAAAAACAATTCACTGACAGTGATGTTCTAGCCTAAGTTAAGAAACGCAAAGGAAATTAGAATTTCTTTCAGGAAGTATCTTTGATATTGAATATTAGTTTTGTCTTAGCTACTCCCCTTCTGCATATTTGGCCATCAACATTATTGTTCTCTTTCAGGAACTGTTAGAACTTGTGCCTCTAACTGGGAGTACATATTTGGCTATCATTTCTCTTTAAAATTCACATTCCTACTTAAGAAAGAACAAAGAAGCAACTTGCATATGGTTCTGCAACCCGGTAGAAAATTTTGTAAAAACCTAGGTTGTAGACATTAATTAAAAAAAAAAAAAAAAAAAAAAACAGAACTTATACGACACATGATATTTCACTCTGGCATATATAGTCACATATCTAATCTTTGTGAAAAAGTGTTTTATGTTTTTCTCAGCTCTCCTATAAACTAAATATAGACAAAGAATGTTTGTTACAAAGGAAAAGAGGGTTATAACTTACACTGTTCCGGCGATTCTCGTGCTGATATGACTATGTTCATCTTCATCAAGCTTTAGTTTATAGGAGATATGTTCAAGTCCTTGTCAAGCAACACATTAGCGGCCTTGATATCCCTGTGAACAATCTTCAGTCTTGACTCCTCATGAAGATATGTTAATCCTCTTGCTATTCCCACGCATATACTCTTTCTTGTTTGCCAGTCCAAGTGCAACTTCTGGTTCTCTCTACCTATATGGTTGGCCTTCAAACAGTTAAGCGGTAGAGACTTCGGAATTTCAAACTTTGTGGTATAAAGAAGCAAAACTGTACAAGGTGTTAAAGCAAGCACTTGCCAAACAGTGCACGGGCGAGGGAGTTGTTTTCCATGTATTCATACACAACCAATAGCTCTTGTCCTTCAATACAACACCCATAAAGCTTCACTAGATTTGGGTGTTGTAGGCCAGATATCAAGCCTATCTCATTGACAAATTCACGATTCCCTTGCTTCGATTTGGAAGAAAGCTTCTTGACAGCAATCACTTTACCGTCTGGTAGTACTCCCTAAAATCATTAGAAGTAAAAAGAAAAGATCTAGATATGTACTGCAGACTAAAAGGACTGTCAAGCCTACTTCACAGAGTACTGAAGTGATTGAAGAAGTAAGAAAAAGCTTAACCATAATTTACCTTGTAAACAGGCCCAAAACCTCCTTCACCAATTTTGTTTCTGATATCAAAGTTATTTGTTGCTGCTTTGATCTGCCTCAAGGTAAAATATTCTGTACCTAGCCTTTGGAATTCTGTTATATGAAGAAAGTTATATAATCAATCAACAACTCAGATAAATACTATCAAATATTCAAAGGATATCTAAATGTTTGGCTGGAAATTTCCTAGAATTTATGATCATTCAGAGTGAAGAGGAGTAAGGTATGAACCTTCATATTTCTGGCTTCTCCCACCTAGATAACCCTTCTTCCTGAGAATCACCAAACTGGAAACAAGGATGGCACAGGAAGCTAGTATAATGCCAGCTATGACTCCAGCAGAGAATACTTTATGTCTTTTAGCAGTATTGAAGTCTACAAAATGGAAAATGCAATCTTAGTGATTTATATAAGCAGGAAAAATAGTTCTTTGAAAATCTAAACAGAATATTAGCGCACTAGGTGTCACTGTGATCCCAGAAATAAGAGGTCCATAAGTGCCTCTATATGGAGAGGCTGTAGTTCCTCTTCCTGCCTAGTATAAGTGAATCTCAAGTGTACTCTCTTTAACGTCGACATCAAACTCCTCAATTCTTGCTTTTCCAGCTCCTCCAGCTGCTGCCTTGATATTGTAGTCCTTCAGCTTCAGAATTCCCTGACAATCCCCCAAAAACAAACAAACAATCAAATAGATGAATACTTTGACAAAGGGGTGAAAGTAAAGGGTGGATTATTATATCACTTGAATGGACACATCAAAGAATCGCCTGCCATTGCTGTGAAATGTTAGGTCATCGGTAATCATTATCTCAGCGAAGTGAAGCTTGACTCTGTAACTCCCACGTACCAAACAAAGGCCGTAATACTTGAGTGCCAGAGGTGATAAGCGAGCTGTTTGGTAGATGTCTGTCACAGTAGGGGTAGATTTGTTCATTACCAAGAAGTTGGCACTGTCATTATAAAGAAAAGCTCCAGTGACTACTGTAAGCCCACTTTTCCCCATTAGCAAAGAAAGCGGAAGCACCCTCAGGAGAAGTATCCTCTTCGTATACATTCCCTTGGATGTTCATCTCATTTCCACCACAGTTGATAAATAAAGAATTATCTGCAGTAACATGGGTTCATGACAAAAGATGCTTAAACGTACTAGGAATGAGGACATTACACTATTGCTTACTACAAAGTAATAGGTGTTTCTGTCAAAATGTGGTTGGTTTACTGCTTTCTAGAATAATTTTGTACTCATAAATACTTGCATTGGAGATTCTTGTTGCAAGGAAGACCCTTCCTTGAGCACCAGTCCCTTCATCATCAAAATTTCATTCCATTAAAAATTCATATGAGCATTGATGAATATTCTCACTAAATATCATCTATAGGAGATTAGGTAGTACAAAGAGCTTACAAGTTGCTGTCGTTGCTCTCTGCAGATGGATAGCTGGAAACAAGGTTCCTGTTGCATATTTGGAAGGAAACGGAATTACAGTGTTGAACGTAAGTTAAGAGGAAAGATAAGCAGAGTATCGAAGATGATCTTACACATTTGTTTGCTGGCATCTAGCTGGGGCCTGCCCAGTAAAATTGTTATAAGATACATCACTGCAACACGAACACTAGTATAAGGAAATTTGATTTATTTGGAAAGCCGTATTAGTACTAAAGGACAACTCAAATTGGGGAGAAGAAACATTTACTTGTGGTACTTGCTGTTTGTTATCCAATCTGGTAATTGTCCTGATAAGGAGTTGTTTGTAAGGAATCTGTATCAACAATGTTATTGGGGAGCTCAAACAAAGAATTTGGTGAACAAGTAAGATAGATCATTCAAAATGATACTATTTGGCTTACAGATATGAAAGATTTTTCAAGTATTGCATGGATTCTGGAGTAGGACCAGTCAGCTGATTGAAACTCAGGTCTCTACACAGGAGATGAAAATATTACATAGAACAGATATTACACATTTTAAAGCATGGGTAACATTAATATACATGTTTCAGCTCTTATCCAGAACACATAGATTATATAACTCACAAGAGCTTCACATTCGTGATCTTTTGCCAAAAATTGGGAATTGGACCAGTTATTGTGCAGTTCCTAAGAATACTGAACACATTTCAAAAAGAAGGTGAAATAACGTTCTTAAATTTTGTGACCAATTATGCTAAAAATCCATATAATTTGAAACTTACAGCTCATTTAAATTCTCCATTTCTGCTAAATTTGGGAAACGGCTGATATTACACCTTCTATTCTCCTAAAATCCAAGAGAATCTATCAGAATTATTTTATGTTATCAATCTACCAGTTATGGACTATTTAGATCCGAGAGCAAAGGATAAAATTCACTAACAGTAGAAGTATTTAATCTATTACTCACAATTTACTCAATTTTGTCAAAAGGGATAAGGTGGATGGAATGGGCCCCTCCAACGAAGTACCTTGAATATCACTGCAAGGTATAAAATCAAAGGCTCCATCCATGACAAGTATACAAGACAAACTTGGAATGTGGTCATGAAACTAAATATCTTCCTCATATAATGCTGGTTATCAAACCAAGATTAGTTCACTCACAATATGGTAAGATTGGTTAAATTGCCAAGGAAATGAGGCACTGTCCCAGATATTGAGTTTCCTAAGTCTTCTGCAAGTGTTACACAGTAGTTATTCAGCTAACATAAGTGCAAACTAATTAACATCCGATAATGTAATGGGGACTCACAGTTCTGTGAGGTTCTTCAGATTAATAAATGTTTCTGGAATTGTTCCATTCAAGAAGTTTCCAGAAAGCACCCTGCAGAAAGAAGCAACGTGTTCAACTCACTCAAAACACCTAAAAGAAAAGGGGAATGTAGGGAGTTTCAGAGTTTGAAACTAACTTTGTTCGACATGGAAGGACTAGCTCGGAAGATATCTAATTATTGATGAAAATACTCTACTATATAGTACTAGTTTGGTAAGATGCAACAAAAAGATAGCTCACACGAAGAGCGTGCTACTTGTTGGGCATAGGAATTTAGCCATTTATGCTGGATTCTCCCATGTCCTGTCTTAGAACCCCCTTCTTTACTCTATTTTTTTTCTGAAGATTAGTTTCAGTGCTCACAAAAAATTCAAACTCTTATCTAATTCTTTTAAGAGTAAAGGCTCCAATAATCATAGTGTTGATAATGTCATGTATATGATAAGTCAGATACCAAGGCCAAAGACTGCAAAATCAAGTCAATTTCTTTTAAATAAAGCTGCACAAAGAATCATTACTGCCATAGCAGAAGTAAATCTTGTGGGATATGTTTTCACGCTATGAAAAGGTTAGTGTAGATCATTTACTTACAGATAACTTAGCTTATATGCCTCTTCTTGTTAAAAAATAAATAAATAAAAGCATACTTAGAAGTTAGATCATACTTCTAGCAAAAACTTGTATGAACTCAAGTTGGTAGTACGATTATGAAGACGGGACAAATGTTTTGTAAAAGAAAGAACCATGATTCTAGGAATCAAGGATCTCGATATATGGCAACAAGATAAATCAATGCAATCAAAGCTGAAGTTGAACCAGAGGATCAGTAATGTATATGTATAGGAATAGCATAGTAACTCGATAAACCAGTGTAACCATGATGTTCAATATACACTAAAACAATCAAAGACGTAAATCTACATGTTTTACTCATATAATCACAGATTCTAAAGCAACCAACTGATAACGTTCAACTTTGATTGTTGAACCGAGCGCTTCAAATATTATTGTTAGTTCCTATATTCTAGTGTCAGTAGGAATAAACGTGTGTTTAGTAGTTAGCTGAGTCAAATATCATAGTCACTTAGTATTTCCTTAATTCTAGCCAAGTAGCTGAAATATGAGCTTATATATATTAAGCATTGTAGTTGTTGTTTTTTTTATTAATGTATTGAACTTTAATTCCTTTAATCTAACTTTCTCCAACATAACCATGAACTAGTATGTATCCTACGGAAACTTATAACGATATGAATTTAATACATTTTTATTAACTATTTTGGAAAAAAGTTTGATAATTGACATTTAAGTAATATTTTGACCTATATTGTGTCTTGGACAAACCCACGGTACTAATAAGTAAAGATGAAAAAAATGTGGCAATTAATAAAAAAATCTAATTGAATTATTCTTAAATATAACTAACAAACACAATCAAACCACGTATATTTATTCTACGATATTTTAAAAAAAACATTCAATCTATCTAATTCTATGATGTCTTTCTCTCTACTTTTTTCTTCTTTCAAATTATACCTTATTTATCTAAAAAAATTCCAAATTGAAATTATACTATATTACCTAGACATTGTGCCTTTGTTTTTTTTTTACCTACCTAAGTCCTTGCTTTTCTTTCTTTTTCATTGGTTTTTATTGTAATTATTACCGCACCTTTAATTTTAGCTGCTTCATATGTCATAAATTTTTTTAAGATATATTACCTCATTATTTTCATTAAATATATTCTAAAAATAAATAGCTTGTTGCTAGGAGTTAAACAAGGAAAGTGTGGTCTCGTTTGTTTTTATTTTTTATTTTTGTAGCATTCTCCTATTTTTTCTTCTAGACTTTGGTAAGTTCACCGGAACACATTTTCTTATTATCTCTCCCACAAAATCATTATATACTTCATTTAACTAATGACAATCACATTTTCTAAGATATTTACCCTCACTCTTCCATTCGGAAATTTGCCCAAATGCTTGAGGATATGTTTTCTAAAAATTTAGGGATTTGGAGAGTTAAAGTACGAATTTTCAACATAAATCATAAAATGAGAATTTTATCTAACTTAAGAAAAAGTTTATAAATACAAAAAATTTTGGGTGAAGATTATTTTATTTTTTTATAATTTATAAAAGAAATTGAGTGTAAAAATACCTATAAAAAGATATAAAGAGGGGTTGTTTTTATTAAAAGCAAAAATATTGTTAGCACGAACTTACAATCTTCTCAAGTTTTTCAAATTTCCAAGGCTCTTAGGCAAAGGTCCTTCTAACCGGTTATCTTCGAGTAACCTGCAAGAAAAACAAGCACATCTATTCACAGAAAAGCCATGGATCAAAACATAGACAGTGGAAACAACAAGGGCTTACAACTCTTCAAGGGAGGTAAGTTGCCCAATCTCTTCCGGGATTGTACCGTTGATCCAGTTACTCGAAAGCAACCTGCAACGTATAATGAGTTGCAAAAGAAACTGTGACATACACATGCAATTCTGCTTGAATGTGCCCACTTATATATAGAATACTTACAAAGAGACAATTGAGATGTTCGACAGAGTTTGCGGGTGAGCGGTCCGCGAACAGTGTTACTGGTGAGGTCACTGTAAAACATGCTAAACCGCATCAGCAATGCAGCATGGAGGCTAAGTACAGTAACTCTTGAGGAGCCTTAGAATTACACTAGTTCACTACCTTACTTTTACTACATTTATCAGATTGTCACTTAAATAATTACTGTGTTATATGTTGGCTTTGCCTCTTCTAGAAGAAAAAAAATATTACTATGTATCTTATTTGATGATTAACAGTTTTTTTTTTTTTAAATTGAAAGTTGATTTATACTGCTTTCGTCCATCTTTTTTAACTCCAATCTCTTTATTGGATTGTCCCCGTTCTTTTGCTCCATTTCGTGAAATTGTAATGTTTGTGCCATGATTAAGCCCAATTAGGCTGTCTAATGTTGGTTCTTAGAGATTAAATGGACAGCTCTATTAACCCATCTCACTACCAACCCTTCCCTCCCTTTTCGTTATCCAAACCTACATATCCTAATCACAGTCATTCCCCTAATATTCCTCCCTCTTGAACTTTTCACCGTCTTCTCACTTTCTCGTATGAGTAAATCCTAAGTATACTGCTCTTCTCTCTCCCTTTTCGAACATAAACTATACATAAATTCTCCTCGTCTCTTACTGAACATTTTGGTGTGTGTTTCATTCACAGCTGCACTACTTCATTCCACCACCATTGGCTACACTAGTGTTGTTTGGGTGATTTTAAGGTTCAAAATTATTGTCTTCACTTTTTTGTTGTTCGAATCTTCAAAATCACACCATGTGTGACGAGATCTAGACGGACTCATGTGAAGAGTGGTCAAAATTTGTACCCAACACTCCCCCTTCTTCAATTGTTATTGGATTTGATATGAATCTTGTTAGATCCCCTTCTCTTCGGTCTAACACTCCTACCATCATTCCCCAATATCCTCCTTCTACACTTGCTCGCACTCCTCTACTTTTACTATCATTACTAATTCACATAACACCTCTTCCTTGTCGATCAATTACCTCACTTGATGGTGCAGGAGACACCAAAAGTGGTGTGATCCAACATGAAGTATAGTAGACGACAAAAGAGAAGGGCTGATAGAAGACTAGAATGGGGGTGTGTTGAGTACAATAAGGGACTGAATTTTGATGTTGTGATGGCCAATGAAGGAGATCACCACATTGAGGCCACCAACGTCAGAGTTTGATCTAAATAACTTGAGCGACTACCTTTTGGTTACAAGACCGGATTTAGTTATGACATGCTCAAATTGCTCATGCCACATTACTTCACGAAGCCATAGAGAAGTTTTTGTTACATTCCTTTCTGTCTGTTTAATGATTTCTTTATTGTTATGTGTGTGTATGTGGTACTTTGTAGTTATTTCCTCCATGGTGTTTCATGATTTCCATCATGACATATTGTAAAGTCAAGAACACATGGTGGATGAGTCTTGTTTCAAATGCATCGTATGCATGGTTGTTGATAGCTTCAATAAGTTCTTGAATTATTCTTGGTACTTGCTCATGTTGAATAGCATGGATTTCTCTAAAAGAAACTAAATCTAGAACGTTGGTGTCTAGGCTGTCAGGTGGCTAAAAACCAAATCTATATGAAAACCATTTGAGTTTGCTGCATGTTGAAAATCTGCACAAGATTGTAATATATGCCGGTGTTGCATTTTCTTGTTGGATCTTGATGTTACTACTTACACCTAATGGTCATTTAGACTTAATTGCTGGAAGTAATTTGTTAATGAACATCTCCATTTATGACTTCTTTTTATTATGTTCTTGATTGCCTTGATTATAGTCGTTCTTGCATCCCAGTGAACACTCCTTCGAGCTAAAAATTGTTGTGTAAATGGTCAGCAACCTACTGTGTCATAAAACAGACAACTTAAAAACTTTATTAATCTTGTATAGGTTAGAATTGCTCTTTGAAAGACTTTACTTGATTTAGAATTTTACAAACTTACTTTGAAACCTTACTCAATTCATTCTTACTTTTCTCGATTTCTCTCTTATCTTGACTTAAGTATTCATACTTAGTTTAAAATATAGAACATACTTTTAATCATAGAACTTTTCAAGATTTACAGCACACTTAAAAAATAACTTAACAAATTCTTACTGATTAAGTTAGAAAAAAAGACGCACATATATTAAAAAGGTTTTTTTGCAATTTAAAAAAATGAAAAAAACCTTTCTCAAATAGTGACTTTTAATTTTTTTTTATAGGTTAAAGTTGAAACTCGCTTTATGAGACAACAACTTTATGTTTTTTTTTTTTTAAAAAAAAAATTTATATTTCAATTAAAAAATATAAAAAAAAAACGATGTCTCAAATAATGACTTTATACCGAATCTAAATTAAGGGTAATTTTTCGAAATAATTTGATATGAAGATTATTTTTTGAATTTTTTCAAAAAAAAAGTTAAAAAAATATGAGAAAATACCCAAGGCCTTCGAATTTTTTTCCAACCTTTTAGGCCTTTAATAGGACAGCTAGAAGAATATATAAGCAGAATTTAAGAAATTAAAAAGACACTTTGTAACTTACATTGGAGGTAAGCAAGATAGTTGTGTTCATACTTAGAGCTGTCAGAAGCGAGCTGTTAGAAGCAGACCCGACCCGATAAGTTACCCGAACCCGACCTGATTATGACCCGAAAAGTGAGATCCGAAAACCGACCCAACCCAACCTGAAGTTAACTTGAAACCGATTTTACCCGATATTCAAAGACCCGAATCCGATCTGTGTCCAACCCATTAGGGACCTGACCCGTTACAGACCCGACCCAAAAAGAACCCGAAATCGATTGAAACCAACACATAACCGATATAACCCCGATTTATAACAATTCGTTACCCGAATTCACTGGATGTGTTAATAATCTGAATATACATGAATATGACCTAATCTTGATAGACCTATTTTTTACGTAATATCTAATATCTTTGAAACCAAACTTGTCATTGTCGATATCAAACTAAACATATTACAAGTTCTTATGTATATATAAACTTAAAATCGTATGTTATAGACTAGTTTGATAGGATAATACACATTTAATAATCATTACCTCATAAATATTTTGTTTTTAAATGACTTATCGACATCATCATTGTCCAATTTATGAATTAACCATCATCATTGTCCGATTTTATCAAAATCGACCTTGACCCGAAATAACACGTTCAGGAATCGATATGATTTTACTAGAACTGACCTTGACCCAAACCCAAAATAACCTCGCTATAAACCGTTTAGGAACCGACCCGATTTTACCAGAACTGACCTTGATCCAAATCCGAAATAACCCGATATAACCCGTTTAGGAACCGACCCGATTGTACTAGAATCGACCTTGACCTGAACCGAATACAACCCGAAATGACCTTGACCCGAACCGAATACAACCCGAAACGACCTTGACCTGAACCAAATACAACCCGAACCAACATTGACCCGAACCGAATACAACCCGACCCGACCCGAATACAACCCGACTCGAACCCGACCAAGCAAAGAACCAATTTAACCCGACCCGATAATGATCCGACCCAATAAAAATCGACCCGCAATGAGTCAACCCAAAACCAACCCGTTGACTAGATTTGACACCCCTATTCATACTCAATAATTATGTATTTTAGGTATGTATATTTATATTGGACCAACAAAAGATTATAGTTTAAGCAAAGCTCAGTTCCTTCGGTAACAATACGAAAGAAAGCTGTGAGATAGACAAGAAAGAGGTAAGGACGTACATTTGTGTAACATGACAAGTATTGCCTCCGAAAAATGAGCAATCACATACAACGTTGCTTAAACTATTGAACGCCATGGTTTCGTTGAAGTTGCTACTCCCATTTTTGCAGGAATTCGGAGTGACCTTAAAGAAGTTCTTGATTTCTAATTTCTGAAATATTTTTCGCAGGCTTTTAACTGCAAATTAAAGCCACGAGTGAGACTCTTTAAGTATGTATGTACTCCTTACAAAATAGATTAATTTTTGTATGAAATTGGTGGATACTATATTCGTATCTTGTGCCATAACAAAAGGATCCCAATTTATTTGTTACATTTGACATTTTACGGTTTTTAAGGCACAATTTAAAACTTAACGTTTTTTTAACTAAATTCTTAAGTTAAAAATTCTGAAAATTTGATATTTTAAAAATTTACATCCAATAAGATCCAACTTTGATGTATTATTTTGTTGTAATATAATTAAAATTTACAATTAAAGTTTTTAACTTTTTATTTCAAATACTAAAATGTAGCAAATATATAGGGGCGAAGAAAATATTGTGTAACTAATAAATTTAGACGACTATCTATTCATGTCACATAAAAAGTGTATGCAACGAAATGCCATTATCACTTTAATATACGAATCAAAGTAATTTCTAAACTCTATTTATACAAGGCTTTATAAATAATATGTTGTACGCGACTCTTCATGTACTGACTGGTTATATAAATATAGCAATTAAATACTCCTCCCATGTTTCAATAAATCTTATCATTTGCATATTGCACGGTAGGTAGGGGTGCCAATCGATTACAGGGTTCGTTTATGGGTTTGATTTATCGGTTTTAGATTATTAACAGGTAGATTTTTAATTGTTTACTATCTTAAACGGTTCGATTTGGGTCAGTTTTAAAAATTAACCGGTCGGTTCGATTTGGTTTTTTTATTGCGGTTTCTATTTGGTCCGGGTCCTGATCGGGTCGAGTTGTAATCAGTTCGGGTCATTATCAATTCAGGTTGTAATCTGCCGGTTTGAAAACAGGTTTTACCGGTTTAAAGTGGTTTTCAGGTCAAAATCGTTTCGATACTAGACGGTTCAGGTTGTAATCGGTTCGAATCATAATCAGTTCGGGTCATAATCAGTTCAAATCATAATCGAGTTAGGTCATAATCGGTTCGGTTCATACCATTACGAGTACGAAATGCTTTTCACATACAAGTCGGATAGCGAAACTCTTGTTGTTGCGCCAGCTTCCGTATACCTTTTATCCCCCCCCCCCCCCCCCCCTATTTGTTTGGGTCATGATCATTTCGGGTATTATTCGTGTCGGATTTATATCGCTCAATTTGAACACATGTTTTAGTTCAAAAAAATTTGGTAAAATTAGTTCAGGTCATAATTGATTTAGGTTGAATTAGGCTGGTTTGAAAGTAGAATTGGTCTAAAGGTGTTTCCAAAGTATATAGGAGTAGCGAGTAAGACTTATACGCCAAGATACACCCAAATGGAACTCTTTATGAATTACAAAAATTAGTAATTATACATTACTCATATATTCATATAACTTGTATGAATCGTATCATATAAGAGTTAAGACTAATAATAGTGTAAGACCATGTTACAATGATATTTTAGAAACACTTTTTGAATGATTTGATCAGTAGAACTTTATAGCTTGAGACAAAAACTATATATTAGAATTTATAAGCGTTGTCATTTTAAGACTCTTAGCCAATTGTGTTTTATTACATTATACAATCAAGGATGTCAAACAAGCCAATTCAAAGTCAATTGTATTTGATTCTTAATATTCTATGTGTTAAACTGTTAATGTATAAATAATAATATATTTGATCAAGCACCTAAACAAAAGTGTTGAAAACCGCACAAAATATTGTTATAAAGTTGATTAACAATATTATTGTGTTATACTTATCATAACTATAATTTAAATATGTAATGTGAATCATGATATTATTACATATGTATATCCTTTTATTGGTTTACCCGTAAGGCTTGAGTCACTAGTAATACTAATAATATAGAGTAACTTTTAACTTAAGTCTCATAGATCAAATACTATTACCGAGTAGTCTAGTACACTATTATGCAACTACGCTCATATTAGTCACATACTCATATGAATCATATCTAATTAAATAACACACAAATTGTATAGTGGAGATAATGGTTTTTAAACGATTCAGTCATAACAGATTAGGGGTTGTAAATGGTTCGGTCATAACGGTTTGCGAGTTATAAATGGTTCGGTCATAACGGTTTATGGGTTATAAACGGTTCGGTTATAACGATTTACAGGTTGTAAACGGTTCGGTCATAACGGTTTACGAGTTTTAAACGGTACAATCATAACGATTTACGGGTTATAAACAGTTTCGGTTTATCGGAATTTAACTATTTCGATTTACATCGGTTCAAGTTACTATTGGGTTCGGACGTAATCGGTTCGGGTTGTAACGGTTTGGCCTGATAACAGTTAAGAGTCATTAAAGGTTTTCCAAAATACACTTCGATTCAGTTTCAGATTTCATCTAATCGCGTCCGTTTGGTTTTTGGTTTTCAACAAATGGATTCTCAACGATTGGTTCCTTTTCGGAATATTCCAATTTCACCAGTTCGAGTCGGTTTTTAACAACTCTAACGGTAGGTATTAAATGCATCCATATTTTATGTTCTCAATCTACCTAGCTCTCCCTTTCATTGCACTTCTCGTATCTTGATGAAGCCATCATCTTCATCAAATCCATGACTCCATACTCCCACTCCCAGCCACAGTCAACAGTCGAGTTTTATCAGCCACACTATACGACCATGATATGTCACATCCCCATTCTTGGCCTAATGGCTTGGGCCATTTTCGGGCCAAAAAATAAAACTAGATCTTTCATATGTGAGCTTATAAAACATTACACATGAATGTCCACTAAAATTTTAACATAGAACTCTCTAAATAAAGTGGACTATCTTATAGTCAAATCTCACCGAAACTCATATTTTAACACTAGCTACCCTATAGTGCACATGGAAATATCATATGGGCCATGGTCGGATGGGGACAAGACCAATCCTGTTCTGATCCATCATTAATGGTTGTACCCTCTTCTTTTTCTTTTTTTTTTCTTTTTTTTTTTGTAATGTAATGTTTGTAATACTTGTGTGTTTGGGGGACTGATGGAGATAGGAGACGTGGAAAAGTAAAGGAAATGTACAGAAGCAAAGCGAGTCGAGTCAAGTCAAGTTACTTCATACACGTCCCTTCTACCTCGGTAGCTCGCTAGTACTATGTCCCTATGAATTATTGAGATTACATTATTTTCATTGAGATAGACTACAAAATTATCATGTCTTTATGTTTATCATTTATACCTTCAATCACTTTCAAATTTGCTTCTGATTTAAAAAGGAAAAGCAATCAAGATTTCTATAAAAAAAACTTTCTATTTGTCATGTTTTGTTTATATATACCCAAAAATTTTCTATTTACACCCTATATTATATTCCACTTTATATAATATAATTTTATTATCTTATTTTTCACTTTTTACGTTATTATTTCTCTCTCTCTCCTCGTTAAAATAATATCAGAATATGTCCTTTATTTTACTTTTTTTTTCAATATAACCTTACTATAAAAAGCTCTCCTATAGTCCTATCGAATATAAGTTATTATTCATATATTTAGATACGATCGTAATTTAATAATAGTATAATTTTGTTTTCTAGTAGTACAATTTTATTTGGATCCCTTTAAAATATTTTAAGTTTAGAAAGCGACAAATTATATAACTATATTATTTAATTATATAACTTAATTTTTCAATAGTATTTCTTTATTTTAAAATTTTAAATAATTTCAGCTGAACTCAATATAAGTAAACAAGCATGCAATATTAATCAGTTCATCAGCATTGCTGCGCATATCCTCACAAAAAACCTAAGACTGGAGTAGATAGGATACACCTAAGATAGATCACCACACTCGGATCTTTAATTAAGATGATTTTGTTGTTGCTGGTCTGCAAGCAATTTAATAAAACACATAAAAATGAAGTAGCCTCCTTATTTTAATGAATCACCTAGTTTTTTTTTTCTGGTAATGAGAATTTAACAACGATAAAATAAAATATAGCTACCTCAATCTAGCTATCATAGCTAGGTTATGAGCTTTAAGAACAAAATCACCTAGTAGTAATTTCCTAGGTGAAAAGGATCCTTTGATCATATAATGCATGTATCTTTGATAAATATACATGCATTTTGATCTTTAAATGAGTGCTAATTGTTGTTATATATACGGGGAATAACAAAAATTGTTGTCCAAATTAATTTCCAAACATGTTCCATCCCCACCGCACGTACATGAATAAAAATAGATATGTAAAATTTAAATGTAAAAGGTGTTTAAAATATAAAGGATAAAAAGAAATTTTAACTTTTTATTTCTTAGATTTAACAAATGATATTTCACGCTCATATAATGATATTTTTTTAATGTATAGTGACTATGTTATTCTTTTGATATATAATCACCTTTTTATTGTTATATTAAATATTTTTAATGTGAAATTACAATCTTTTCTTTTTAAGCACCATTGTTATTGATTTTCCCTAAATTTTAATTTTGTTTAGTTTATTTCAAATTAATTTTCTGGACACCCCTAGTCCTCTTTTACAAGTATGAGTTTAATGTATCAAGTTGTGAGTCTCTGTGCCAATCCACCTTTATTCATACCACAGGATGAGTTTTCTTGTTCGTACACTGTTAGGTCTTTATTTGAAGTGGAATGTTAACTACAAAAAGCTAGATTTTTAAGTAAGTCCAAGTCTTGAGGGGCCCTTATTAGAGCACTCCCACTGATAAGGAAAAAATTCCTCATGAGTGAAAGTAAAATTATAAAATTAAAACACGAGCTTCATACTAGTAAGAGGAAATAAAAAATCATGCTTGAGTAGAGGAATAGGAGATGAACAGTGGCATGAGATGGGCTTCACTATTACATATATTTCCTATTTTTTTAAGCATTGATATGGTAAATAAGGTGATATGGATTATGATGGAGTATAAAAAGTAGTGGAAGAAAGAGTGTTGAGGAGTTTTTTTTAAGTACTGATATGTTAAAAAAAAAAAACCCTCTTATGAAAGGAATTGAATGAAAAGAGTGAGAAAATGAGTAGAGAGAGATTGAAAGGTTTTTATTTTCTCCTCATTACGAACATTGGTCTTAGAAAAGTTAACAAGTAGATGTGAAATAAGTATCTGTTGCATTATTTAAAATATTTATTATTACCCATAAACAAATCTTTTTATTGCTTTTACCCAATATGCAAGCAATGTTGCTTAATACCCATAAAATTTAATCTCATTATATATTAGCATGTACTCCCTCTATCCTTTTATTTTGCCTTATTTTATTTATTAAGTCAAAATTTAAAATATTTGACTGTAAATTCTCATTATATTATAATAAGAAATATATTTACGTGAAAATTTATTAGATACATTTTAATGTAAATTTTTTAAATATCAAGTTTTCATAATTTTTGTTTTAAAATTTAGATATAAAAATATTTTAAATTATGTCTTAAATACCGCAAATAGTCAAATGAGATAAAAAAAAAATTAAGTACAATGAGAGTACTATTTATAAATATTAAGTACGAATACAAAAAGTCATTTTGAGAAAATTAAGCAAAATTTAGCTTAAAGAGAATGTACAATATGAGTGCTAGTGCACTAAAGGATGAAAGAGTTCTAGAAATTATTACAGAGTATTTGATAAGTTATTTAATTACTTGCATTTTCTTATTTCACCTTGTACTTCGTAATTCATTCGTACTGTAAAAGTATACAAATTAAATTTCATATGAGCATGGCATCAGATGCACCATAATGTTCTTGTCTAAGCATTTAGTAATGTTTAGTTGTTCTGTTTTCCACTCATTAGCACCCAATGAAATAATATGAACATACATTCATTGGAATTGTTGAATTGTTGAATGTTTAAAGTACTTTGTCATGTAATTTGATTATCAGATAAAAGTCAGAGAAATGAAAAAAAAAACATACCCTCGTCTTCAGGAATAAGTTGGGCAATACTCTCAAATTCTACGAAGCAAATGCTGAATAGTATTGCAAGAAGGAAGACTGAAAGGTATTTTTGAAGCCGAGAGCCTCCATTGCTAGTCCTCGATTTTCTTGCTCTTCGATACTCACTCAAAGGAAGGATGGATGCCCAGCTTAGGGTGAAAGAAAGAGTGATCTTTTGAAAGAGAGAATAGGAAGAATGCAACAGATGCAGACTTTTGTACTAAAGGGAGGGTGACTTTAGGGATGGATATCTAACTATCAACTAGATAGTAAAATTTTATTCCAACTACCAATTAAATATAATTACTCATATTTACAGCCTAGACTTTTTGGTCGTCTATGTACTTAAATTTACTGGAAATTGGAATTTTCAAAAAGTTATTTTTTTTTTTGGGCAAGGTAAAGATAAGAGAAAAGCATAAATTCCATTTTTAACTGTGAAAGTCTGCTTATGGATACAACTTATTAGTAATCTAGAAACCTTAAAATATGAGAAAAAATGAAAAGTACAACTATGCAATTTGATGTCTTCCACTAGATTCCTTAGCTTTCTCATGGTCTTTGATGGATCAGCTAGCATTTCCATTGCTTATGAATAGTCCGTATCATAGATAAAGCATGCTTCACTTACCTTGCGAACCAATTATTCCCTTCTAGATAAATAGGAGTTCTGAGTGGAGCGGCGAGGAAGCCCACACTATCTCACCACCACCTTCATATCTGCCATCATTTTGACAAATGTACCATCTTATTCTTGCTTGAATCTTCCCTCCCTGATTCTTCTTTATAGCTCTCTTCCATGCTCCATCCACTTCTACTATGATCAGCTCCCAACCTTGAAGATTCTTAGTAGTCCAGGAGTTGATGGTTGGGGGAGGTTGAAGATTCTTAGTAGTCCAGGGTTTTTAGTAATATATGCGACATCAAAAGGCTAGCAACAAATTAATCTATTTATTTTGCGGCGTATTTAATACGCCGCATTTTAATCATTAATATGTGGCAGTTCTAGGCTAAGTGACATCGCACATTAATCATTAATATGTCGCGGTTCTAGGCTAAGTGACGCCGCATATTAATGATTAATATGTGGCGGTTTTAGACTAAGTGACGCTGCATATTTAGTTTTCCAGACTGAAAAAAGTTCCTCTAGCAGAGGAATATGCGGCGAGTCCTAGGGACACCCGCCGCATATAAATGGGTTTTTTTTTAAATGCTTTAATTTGATCCTTACTACGCCTTAATTTCAAATTCAAACATGCTATATTACATTTGCAATTTCTGCCAACCAAGGTACAGCTATATATATGATGATCCATCTCTCATTTATATATACTAATAGGGTTGTAAAATCAACCATTAAATGACATCAAAACTACGACCCAATTAATGAACTTGATGTATAACAACTACAAAAACACAAAAAGGTAATGTACATAATCTAAAAAAAGTTATATGTCCAATACTTGACCAGTTTTTTGTGGACGACATCGATTTCTTCGGTGGAGAATGGCTCCTCTTTGAATCCTTTGCATACCTAATATTGATTACTATATCATTAAAGTGTATATAAAATGCAATGTATTTGAAAAGTATAGTTCAAACATATATGGTCCCAATTACAAATCCGATCCCATTTGACCTATATTGACTCACATTGTACTATTCGAAATGTTTAGGTCATTTTATATCCAAAACCTATCCCGTTTGACTCAAATCGATATATTTCTAGTGTTTATGACATGTTCTAGGGTAAATACGTCATTTTCTATCCGAAATCGATCCCATTTGACCTATATTGACTCATATCGTCCTATTCGAAATGTTTAGGTCATTTTATACCCAAAACCTCTCCCGTTTGACTCAAATCGATGTATTTCTAGTGTTTATGACATGTTTTAGGCTAAATACATCATTTTCTACCCAAAACCAATCCCATTTGACCTATATTGACTCATATCGTCCTATTCGAAGTGCTCTTAGGTCATTATATACCCAAAACCTTTCTCGTTTGACCGAGTTTGACTCAAATCAATGTATTTCTAGTGTTAATGATATGTTTTAGGGTAAATACGTCATTTTCTACCCAAAACCGATCCCATCTGACCTATATTGACTCATATCGTTCTATTCGAAGTGTGTTTAGGTCATTTTATACCCAAAACCGCCCCCTTTTGATCGATTAATGGTGTTATTCATAACATTTCCTATGTATCGTTTTCCTACTCTTTCACCTTCATCACATTCCTCATCTTTCCTATAAAATGTGTTGTTAGGGTATGTTCTTTTTCGACTATTATAAACAAAAGATGTAGAATTTATCTGCTGGAAAGGAAACAAGGAGTCAAAGAGCTAAAATGGTGATGAAACAAAATAAAAGGGCGCGTCTTACTGCGATTAGGAAGTGACAATCGATAAAAGAGACTAATGCGGGTGGTTAAGAGGCATGATTAAGAGGGAATACAATATTGAAGATACTCAAAACAATGAAATTATGGGCAAAGGCTTTTACCCCCTCCATAGGCATCCCACTATTGCACCCGTTCAGGATGTCAAGCATGAAATGCATCACAAAGTAGCCGCACTCACGAAGTAGCATCATGAAGTAGCCGCACTCAATTCTATGGAAGGAGGTCCTGAGCAAGAGGGATAAAAACCCTCTGATATTCATTGTTATCTTGCGTCATTGTAGCTTGACTACTCAAGGTAATGGGGATGAATGTTCATCTTGGCGCTCTTGCTCGCCTTTTGCGTTTAGCCTGTCAAAACATTAAAGTACAAAAAAAAGCATTTTCCAAAACTGAATACAAAGAATTAATTAACTTACCACTGCAGCTTTAGAAGTTTTGTTCTTAACAAAGGTTGTCTAATCACCTTCCTTAATATATTTCCATATTTCATAGGGCAACCTGTTAGCTTCCTTTTTAGACACCTTTCTTGTCTTGGTAATCCAACCAGTTACCAACTTTGATTTGAAGTCTCGAAGTCTATCGGCGACTGCATATAGAAAAAGCTTCTTCAATTGGAGGTTGTCTGGAATGTGAAACAAAGCCTGAAATAAATTTAAATTGAGTTAGTTTCATTTATTAAGGTAGTTTACACAAATATTTAAATAATTAAGATTAAGTTAGGAATACGTACCATTATGTTCACCCACAAGGTCTGCCGAAGTCCTTAATTTACTCCCGACCACTCCTAGTTGATGTTGAACTTCCAAATAAGAAGTCCAATATGCTAACCATACTTGAGACGCCACCTACCAATGGGGCGATACAAATGATTGAACTCTAGATGCATAGGCTCGGCCAATCTAAAGCTTCTAGTCGGACCTCTAGGTCGACCTACTCCCCAAGCACCACCCTTCCCTCTCCTGGTACCTGAACACGAGGGGATGACAATGTCCATGTATAAATCATCCCCTAAAGTTGATGCCACTTCAGCAATCCTTTCATGTTCATCGAACATTCTATCTAGTCTCTGAGTTTTTAACTCAACAGCTATGTCTTCTGGATCACCTCGATCAGTTTCGAGGTGAATATCGTACTCAACGTCCTCATCAGAGACAATGAAATCTTCATCACAAGTCATGATGTAAGACAGTAACTGCATAAAAGAACAATAGTATAATGTAAATTGAGTTAGTGAATCGTCCAACAATAGTACAGGAAATAAGGAAAACGTTAACATAAATATGAAATAATTTAATACCTAGACAATGAATACTACTCATCTATAGTAACTCTTTCATGGTTATCCATTCTCATATAATTTATTTCTGTTTCTAGACTAGCATCCATGTCATCATTACATGGCATCAAGAATGATGGGAGATCATTAAAGTCATCATACTCTTTCTCATCAGTGGCATCACTAATTTCAAGGATTTGACGTTTACTAGGGACAACAACAGCCCATCGAGGGTCATTTATATCTTTAATGTAGAATACTTGTTTACCTTGTGATGCAAATATAAAAGGTTCATCCGTATCACGCATCCGACTCATGTCAAATAAAGTCTAATTCGATTCATCTTTCTTCACCGAACCACGTCGATTGATATCTACCCACTTGCATTGAAAAAGGGGAACCTTAAAGCCACAGTATTCAAATTCCCATATCTCTTGAATTATCCCATAGTAAGACAAGGTCGCATCAACTGGTGCTTTATCTTTTGAGCTAGTATATTCTTGAGAAGAAGCCACTATTGAAACACCTCTATTTTGAAAAAACTTTGATTTATTATCCCGACGTTCAGTGTAGAAGGTATATCCATTGATATCATACCCCTCAAAAGATCAAACAGTTGTTTGAGGGCCATAAGCTAACCATTTGATTATAGCAGAAATGTTATGGCCCGTTTCAGACAATTCATGCATAACTTTTTCATGAAACCAATCAATGAAGGTATTATTGTGTTCTTGCATCAATGCTTGTTCACCTTTAGAAGGGTAATTCATCTTCAATTCAATCATATGCCTTTCTAAGTAAGGATGAACCTTTATGATATGGTGCAAAACATATAAATGAGCTTGTTTCTCTTTCGGCAATGGAATTAAGACCTCCTTAGAAACCCAGTTTTTTTGAGTGTACTTTATAATAAAAGTGGTTTCAAGGGCTTTGAAGTAGATTTTACACTCAAAACAAAAAAACCACTTCAAAGCCCTTGAAACCACTTTTATTATATTTCCGCATCTAAAAGACGTTTTAAAGTTTTGAAAGCCTATTTGCGAAAAATGACCATACTCTATTCCCCCCCCCCCCCTCTAGAGTATATTGATCCTAATCTATCTCATATTGATTCTTCAGGAGAGATGAGTAAGCTTCAAAACGCCATATCCAAGGAGCACGAGTGGGAGAGAGGAGTAGGTTTCGAATTGTGTGAGGAAGAAAGTTAGGTAGTGGGTATTATGGGGTTAGGGCTAGAAATGAAAAGAGGGGATATTAAGACAAAGGTTAGGGTTTTTTTTTGTGCGCTGAAGTGTTGGAAATCTGGGGAAAAGTTTTCGTGTTTTGAAATGGCCTGAAAAAGTGCAGTCTGGGGTAATATATTAATGAAAAAGTATTGTGGTTATTTAAATAACCGCAGCACTTATAACCACAAGTGCTGCGGTTATTTAAATAACCGCAACATTTATAATAGGTGTTGCGATTTTTTTAAAAATCGCAGCACTTACTCATTAATATATTAACATTTTCCAGGCTATTAATAATTGTTGCGGTTATTTAAATAACTGCAGCACTTGTGGTTATAAGTGCTACGGTGATTTAAATAACCGCAGCATTTGTGTTATAAGTGTTGCAGTTATTTGAAAAACTGCAGCACTAATTCATTAATTTATTGACATTTTCCAGACCATTAATAAATATTGCGGTTATTTAAATACCTGCAACACTTATATCCACAAGTGCTTTGGTTATTTAAATAACCGCAACACTTATGATCATGATATTTTCCCAAAATTTCTTTTTGCCAAGGCGTTTTATGAAGGGAATAAATAACCGCAGCATTTAGGTTAAAAGTATGTTCTCCCTATTCATGTGCTTTGAAATATATTTAACCGCAACATTTGAGACAAAGCAATTGAAGTGTTTTCTACTAGTGCCTAATGTGAACTAACCCTAACTAACCCTAAGTCGAACTAACTCATTCCACTAACCCTAAACACCTAAAATGTTCATATTCATGTATAGAAAACGAAATATACAAGTAAAAACAAATCACACAATACCTTTGAAAAGGGTTGCACGATACGGCCGGAGGAGTGGGAGAGGAGACGATGACGGCGACCCAATAAACTCGACCAAAAACGACCCAAATGCTCGACCCAAGGTGAGGGGTTAGTTCGAAGGTGGGTTGGCAAGAATATGAAGGTGTTATTTTGGGGGCGCAAGAGCACGGAGAGAGGAAGTGATGAAATGCGAAGTAAGCTGAAGCAATGCCGGTTTTTTTTATAAAGGCCAGACTAATATGCGGCGGGGTGAGTATCATACGTCGCATACTAATTGAATTACTATTAGTATGCGGCGGGTCTAGGTTAGTGACGGTGTATCTTGAGTAAACATTTAATTAATTTGCGGCTTTTCTATTATTACGCCACAAATCTTTGTTAATTTACTAGTGTCTGTTATAAAAAATTCTACCTTAGGCATAGAATCTGAAATCCTAAGACCTAAAGAGGAAAAAAAACAAGATGTTCTTCACCACTTTATAGTCCCGAAACAGATGATCAATAGTTTCTGGTGAGTTTTTACATATTGGAAAGTCAGTATCTATGACAATACCTCTTCGTGCAAGTTTTGCTCTAGCTTGAATGGCCTTGTGCATTATTTTCCACCCAAAAAGTAGATACTTCGATGGAATCTTGAGCTTCCAATACTTTCTCCAGAAGCCTTGACCCTCGCTTGGAGTGATTATCAGGTGATCATTACACCCTTTGTCTTGATCTATAAAAATTATACAATCTTCCTTAACTGTGAAGGAGCCTATTTTTTAAAACTACCAAACTAGTTTGTCTTAATTATCTCTATGATTGATATGCAAGATAATTAGAATCGCAATAGTCGTCTCTTTCCTAAAAAGCCTCCATACTTTGTTGGGATCCCATTGGTTGCAATTATATAGAAGATCATCCACCGACATGCATTTACTCTCATTTGGCATCTTTCTTAAGGCCTCAATATTTATTTTGCCCTGTGGTAGTCACAAGTATTATTATATCCTTGTTGCACTTTCATTACCAATGATTTTTTATAGCCCCTTACTCATCATCCTTGTTTCCATGATCAAACCTTTAAAAGCCCACGAGTTTTTCGGCATCTTTATATCTCCTTGCACTAACTTAATAAGGGAGTTTTTATATTTCCCTTTGAAATTTTTTGAGAATACGCTTTGTGGTTCCTTTCGAATTCTCTAAGATTGAGAGTATATAATAGTTTATGCATGTGTGCAATGTTTCTCAACCCTATCCCACCTTCACCCTTAGGGAGAGATAGCAATTATTTCTTCTTCCAATAAAATGGCTTCTTATCCCCCAAAGAACTTCACCAGAAACTCAGAAGCGCTAAATTAATCTTATTCTTGAGTCTTCTCGGCAAGAAAGAGACCGATAGCACATGAGAGGCAAGGGCAATGAGAATTGCATTGATGAGCAAGATTTTTCTTGCTTCATTTAATGTGTAAAATTTCCAAGAGCCTAACTTCTATACTATACATTTATAGATGAAGTCCAGCTTCCTTCCTAATCTTCCATCGACATCCATTGGCACTCTTAAGTAAGAAACCAAAGTAGTTTTGTTTTTATCCCTAGAGGTTTCCTCATGAATTTAATGAACTTACTCGGGGTATTAGGAGATACGATAACTAAAAACTTCTCTAAACTTACCATTTCCCCTGAAATGGTTCAAAATTTATCCATTAGGTGCAAAATGCATCTAGAGTTACCTAAAGAAAAAGAGAGAATCATCAGCAAAGAAGAGATGAGATATTCTGAGAGTACTTTTACTGACCTTTATACCATAGGTTCCTTTTTGTTCTTAAGTGACAGAAGTTGAGAAGAGAGGACTTGCATTCATAATATAAAAAAGTATAAGGAAAGAGGTTCACCTTGTCTTAAGCCTTTCTTTGAGAAAATTAGAGAAGACGGCTCACTATTAATCAAAATATAAACAAGACTATTGATACATATTGCATTATCCAATGAAATCAAATTGGAGGGAACTCCATTTCTTGCAACACTCAATTAATAAAATCCTATTTTATTCTATAATAGGCTTTATTCAAATCTACCTTGAACACTGCAGCAAAGTTTGTACCCTTCATTTTAGACTCCCTCTTGAGCAATGAAATAGTCATCAAACATGCTTCTTCCAAGAACAAAAGCATTCTGGTATTCATTGACAACTTCTTTTTATCACCAACTTCAGTCTGAGAACCAAACACTTAGAAATAACTAAAGCAATGAACGTTCAATTTCAATTCCATGAGAACTCCTTACCATTGATAGAACCCAAGACGGTTAAAGTCAAATCTTCCCCTATAATGTTCTAATATTTCTGCAAAAAAAGAGGTGGAATGCTATATGATCCAAGAGATTT
Organism: Dysphania ambrosioides; assembly: GCA_026401315.1. NCBI lineage: Eukaryota > Viridiplantae > Streptophyta > Magnoliopsida > Caryophyllales > Amaranthaceae > Dysphania > Dysphania ambrosioides. Next base: position 20,341,385 of record CM048666.1, read on the forward strand.
CAATGGACTTAGGCTGAAGACTGCTACTTGAATCTTGTGCTTTGTGAAAGGCTTGAGCATGAGTTGAATTTGTTTAGGATGAATTTTAAGGATGTTGGAAAACCAATTCAAGTCAAACCCTTCCTGGTAAGTTGTCACTTCTTATGATTCTTGGTGCCTCTAGTGTCCCTGGTACTTCACTTGCTCATTGACTATGTCTTCTCTTGGCTAACCATTATGACTTTGAATTAACATCCTTTGCTAACCGTAAATAACTTATTGGGGGTTTTCCTAGTGTTGATATGTCTTAGGATTGGCCACAAACATTTATTTGTAATTGTTGTTCATCTCGTCGCTTAGATATTTATTGCCTAGATATGCTTGGACACGTGTCAAACAGATGCACTTGGAGTTTTACCCTAATAATTCTAATATGAATCAAATTTGATTATGTTAATAGACTGAGATATATTTTTTTGTTTTTTTGGATGATGTTATAGTATTCTTTAAGTTATTTATATTTTCTATTTCACCAAAAATCAAAGTTTGATATAAAGTCATGGCTTGAGTGAAGGTTATGAAATCCTGGGAATTTTTTGTATTGAAAGAGAATCTAGTCGTTTGTCTGACTGCTCAAGCTTAATAAATGAATTCCTAAAGATTTTAGGGGAGGTTTGGACATGTGATAACACTGATTGGAATTCATTAGCTTCTTTAAGACTCTCTATTAAAGAAAAAACAAAAGAGAATCCAGAGGTGTAGGGCTAGAATCAAATTAGTCTTGCATGAAGAGATTAGACCTAGCTAGGGATTTTCCCCAAGATTAGTTTGATGGCCTATCCAAGTTGTCCCTAAGATATATTTTGCACCTCCAAAATCCTTTCTCAAGGGAAGAGATATGGTAGGCAGCGTCTAGTATAAAAGTCATTAAGTATCCACGCCTATACAAAACTCCTCTCATGTTCGTTTAGAGATTCTAGATCGTCACTTAGGAGGACATCATTCGTGCTGTGAAAAATTTATTTAGTGGTATTTACATTTTAAAAGAATGGAACAAAACCTTTATTGTTTTAATCTCAAAAGGAAAAAACCTAGACTCTATCAGCCAATTTTGACTAATAGGGCTAAGTAATGTTATCTACAATATAATTTCAAAGAGTCTGGTCATTCGATTAAGGAAAATAATGAGAAAAATTGTCAGTGAAAACCAGAATGCCTTTGTCCTAGGATGACTAATGAATGATAATTTTGTGCTTGCCTATGAGTCTATCCATTATATCAAACATATGAAGAAGGGTCCAAAGTTTGCAGTAGTCATGAAAGTTGACCTCAAAAAGGCTTATGACACAATTAGATGGGACTTTGTATACAAAGTGCTTGATGAGATGGGATTGTCCCCAAGCAGGAAGGTTTGGATTTAGAATTTTATTATAATGGTATATTACTCAATTTTGGTGAATGGTGAACCCTCTACATTATTCAAGCTAAGAGTCAGTATCTTATAAGGGGATCCTTTATCACCTTATTTGTCAATATTGCACTTGGAAGTTCTTTCTAGGAAAATGATCTCGCTAGAAGCACAAGGAACTATCTAAGGTATAAAGCTAGAAAGAAAATCCCCATGCTTAACCCACCTCTTCTTTGCTAATGATGCCTTATTTTTCTTTAAAGCCAACCTCAATCTTACCCAGTTATGATGAAGGTCTTAGAAGAGTTCCATTCCATTTCAAGAGAGATTTTTAGCACCCAAAAATCCTTCATTATGTTTTTTAACACTAATATGCGTATTAAGATTCACAATAATATTAAGGAAGACTTTAGGGATAAAGAATTGAATTATGTGTGGCACATATCTTAGGTGTCTAATGGATATTGAGGAAGGTCTACAAGGAAGATAAACTTTATCTACGAGAGAGTAGTGAAGAAAATCGCATCTTGGAAATTCCACTCATTAAATTAGGCAGGTAAGCTTGTGCTCATCAACAACATTATATTAATTCTAGCATCTCACAATTTAGCACTCTACCTGGTGCCTAAGAAATTTCTAGGTAGAATCTCCTTAGCACTTCTCAAGTTCTGGTAAGGAGCCTCATCAGAGAAGAATTTCATATGCTCTAAGAAAAAGGAGTTGCCATAATTACTACTAGCAAGTGGAGGCTTATGAATGAGAAACCCATTCCTTTTTAACAAGGTACCTCCTACTTAACCTGGTATGGAGAATTTAGAACAATCCTAACTCTTTTGTTGTAATGGTAATTGCAAGAAAATACAAACACTTCTCTATTGATAAGATGACAAAGCATAAACCACCTTAGAGATACTCTTATACCATCAAAAGTTTGTGGTTAGCAGCAAAGGACATCCAAGGTGGAGTGGGTAAACTATTTAGAATAGGAGATTCGATCTAGATAGAGGAGGAGACCAGGATTCAAGAAAAGACCTCAAAAATCCTAGAATTCAAACTTTAACAAGGAGAACAAAAACCATAGTGGGTAAACCAACTTATATCTCCTCATAAAACCTAGAATTCTGCATTAGTATATAGATTATTTGATAGGGAAATAGCTTAGGACATTCTAGAGCAACATTTTCCTAGTAAAGAAGCCAAGGATGAACTAATTTGGGCCCTGACAAAGAAAGGAAGGTACTTATCAAGGTATAACTTCCTTGTCAAAGAAAGGAGTTTAACAAAGTAACAATGACAAGAAACATAACCAAGTTCAAGATTTTGTTGGAGAGTGTTCTTGAATATGAAACTAATAAGAAGATGCCTCGTGGTTGGATGAAAGCTAATCAACTTGGCTCTCCCAACGAAGTCTGACATGCAATAGAGAGGATTCCCTTGTGATCATGTGTGTGTATTCAGTCTTAAAGAAAAAGAAATTCTAAGTAATCTTTTTAGGGACTTCCAAGTGACGAAAGTCATATGGGCATCGTCCTCCCTTGGAATTAGATTAAATGGGCTCAAGCCTGCATTGCGAATTTGGATCAAAAACTTCATTTCTTACCTTCTCAAGATCACAATCAAAGGTGAGGAGCTATTTAAGTCATACTCATTTTCTATCTTCATGATTCTAAAGGAGTGGAAATATCGCAACCCCACAACCATTGCTGAAATCAATAAAAAGATCCTCGTGGTCCCGATGATGAAATACTATTCTGTAAAGGTTTTAGCCATTTTTAGGTTGCATTATTATAGCATATTAGTTTATTTAGTTGTATTTTGGGTATAATTTGCATAGATTATCTATTTTGTGCTCTATTACGCTTTGTTTGTGGTTTTCGTAATATTTCAGGTAGTTTTTATAGTTATTTGAATGGTTTCGAAGAGATTTTAGATGAGTGGATAATTGTTGTAAATGTAATCGACGAATTGAGGATTTTGATTGATGGATTCATGCTTGTGGATGATTTTATTGATGATCATATTCATATGAAGTTATTTTGGTTTCCACAAAGGTCAAAAATAGCTAACAAAGTCAATTTTAGTTGAAAACAAGGAGATATAGAAGTTGAAGAAGAATAATTCTGACATATGTTCACTCTTTTGATCATAAATAAAGTTATACATATGTACAGCCTTGCAAAATTGACCCGAGAAACCTGACCGCGAGAAAGCAGCGAATCCGAGTTATAATCGGATTAAACCTCACATTCGGCCCTAATACGTAGTTTAGTCATCCTATCTTTCTGTTTAAGAAGAGTTTAGTAAAATAAAAACACAGTAGAGACTTATTAGTTTATTTTTATGCATTATTATTTTCATTAGGTTTTACTATTCTAGTTTTTCTCTTCTCTACAATGGAGCAGTTTTTATTTTTCTCTCTTTCATGGTGAAAAACCCTAATTTTTATTTTTCCTATTAATCAAGACTTATAGAGGTACTTTTTATTGCTTTTTTCTCTAGTTTATTTTATTTTATTGTTTTGATTTCTATGATTATTGATTATTAGTATGTTTTCTTTATTTCTCATTCATGAATTCCATATTTATGGTTGTTATTGTTTTCATCAATTTAGTCATGAATTGTGAGTAGATCTCTTTCTAGGGTTTTGGAGATCCATGAACACTTCAATGAAATAGTTTTATGCTAATTAATTGGTTTCAAGTTTACAATTGAATTCCTATTATTGGTTTATCATTGCTTATAATTAGATTATGGCCATGTTTAATTGTATGTTGGATAATTGTTGAATTTGATGCCGAGAAGTAAAAATACCACAATAAGACTAAGGAATAATAGGCTTGACAAATCTAGGCAAGAGCGAAAGCCGCTAGAAGAGTCTTGAGGGAGTCTAAGTTCGAGAAAATCAGTGAACCCATGAAACTCGTTGGTTGTCATTTCTCAATTGATTCGTATGTCCATGGTGAACCATTGTCCTACACTTTAGCTAATTTGCATCAAATTTTCACTTAAGTTTTCATCACTAGTTTCTTAGTTAACTACACTTTCAACCATGGCCCTTTATACAATCTAGACTTTTAGGAGCTAATAGAATTGCAACGCTTCCCAGATGATACGATTCCTACTTCTCTAACTATATTAGTTGGTGTTGTCGGTTTATTTTTGAAAGGTGTACGACAACTTGTTCACCCGACTACAGCCAAAGATCTCTCTTGAAGTAAGGGATCATTAGGAAGTCACCATGCAAGAATGATTCAATTTGATGGAGCATGGGAAAGCAAAAAAAATTATGGGAAAAGGTCAAAACATTTCACCATGTGTTGGTTGGATGCTACACCTAGGAGCACAAGAAAAGTGGAAAGCATGTCAAGGCAATATCACTATAGAATTGTTAGCCATGTTTCACGATTAGGAAGATACTCAAAAATGGGGAGAAGCTTCAATCAAAACGGACTATGAACATGTCATCCAATCTCTGAAGAATGCCGCCAACATGTTTATGATATCCTTCACATCGCTTCTAACCTGTACTTTATTGTCCTTGTAAAAATAGATAGAACTTTAGTTTTCAAGACGCACCACTAAGCCGTAAAGGCTAGGAAAGGTAACTCATTTGATTAGTTTTTGCAAAAAAAAAAAGGGACAACATGATTGTATGATACTTGGTGCATTAGCTTCAGAGTAATTGTACCTCTTTGTATTTATAGAATACATTTAAGGAAGCACCATTGTGGTCCAAAGATCCATCAAGGTAAGCAACATTAAACAAGTTTGAAATTTGAAGTAAATGGTTGTACCCTAACAGAAACTACAGTCTTAACTCACAGAAATATGAAATGAGAGTGCATTCATTCGAATGCTACTTTTGCCGTTTCTCTACATCTTACATTGCTCCTAATTTGACACCTCGTTAAAGAGGTCATGGCACACAGAGTTTATCACACTATGAGCTATTTGAATTATAGATCCATCGTTGGTGAAAATTAAAAAAGCTTCCACAAAGGTACAAGGAAACACCACTATTAGCATGAAGGATGAACAAGATACCCGATCACCAGAACCAAATGGCATCTATAACCTAACCCAGGTCAGCACAAATTTCCAACAAAAAGGATGGGATATCATCCCCGCTGTACAGTCTCGTCATATGCAATGTAATTCCAAATTCCATACTAAGTACCGATATCATGTAGTGAACAGAAGATATACAAGGCCCTTCAAATACTCCACAATTTCAGATCCACCAAGTTTAGAGCTTCCATATACTCTATCGACAAATGTTATGGGAACCTCTTCAATATGATGGCCTTGTCTTGAAGCTCTAACAATCATCTCCATCTGAAACACATATCCTTTACTCACACAGGAGCTGATGAGATTTTCCAGAACAGATTTCCTGTAAAGGCGAAATGATCCAGTCAAATCTGAAACACCAGGCCATAGAATGGTGTGCGCAAGTACATTTGCCCCTCTGCTAGTAAGTTTGCGCATAAGATTCCATCCATGTACACCACCACCGCTGACATATCGAGTACCGGTTACAATACTGGCTCCTGTCTCCATCTGTTTCTTGATGAAGCTAGGTAAATACTTAGGCTGAAAGAGAAAGAAAGATTACGTCATGGCCGATTCAAGATTTTCAACGCATAACAACCAGACACTCCACTGTTCAGTATAGCATAATTCCATGATGTATGCTAGTATTTAAATTCTACTACCACTAGCTGTACTCAATACTATGCGCTACTTTCTGTAAACATGTTCCTTTCGGATCTAACAAGAAAACCCAACCCTCTGGCTCTCTTTAAAAAAAGCATGATAGCTTCCATTATAAGCTATATCATAACAATCTAGGTTTGCAGCGTTTACAAATACAAGATCCTTTTATTAAAAGCAAGCAAGAGGAAGACATGACAGTTATGAGTAACAATCGTTGCCTTAGATATGACAGATGTTTAAAAGGAAAGATGGACACTAATATTCTGCATTTATGTTCTCATAGAAGGGACGAAATATATGTAGACATGGTGAATTAAAAAACTGGATCAAAATAACAAACTTCAAACATGTGAAAGAAATACATACATGATGTGAGAGATCGGCATCCATAATTACAACAAAATTGCCAGATGCATGCTTCAACCCATGAGCATAAGCAGTTCCTGCAAATATAAACAAATATCACATGATTCTTTTTCAATTAAAAATCAACTAGTATAAAAGCATACCTAGCCCAAGCTTCTTAGGCCTACTTGCCAATATCTGAAAGGTTAAAAACAGCCAAACTGTGATCAGAACAATAGAATTAAAACAGAATGAATACATAAATTGGATAAGAAAAGATTCTTTATAAAACTTACTATATGATCATCCCCGTATACTTGCTGCAATTGTTTAACAATGTCTTGAGTACCATCTGGACTCCCGTCATCCACAACTATTATTTCAAAGTCAATATCCCTACATACACAAATCCTCAAACACTACATAAACTTTGACTTCAGAAGAATGCAATGGAAAGTAATAATGTCATTGTGCTGTCCTATAGTTTTCACTATTCCTTAAAATCATTACAGCACCTAAGCATTTTCTACCTTCTCACATGCATTTTAATAACTCCACAGCTAAATAACTTCACAAAATACAGAGAAGAATTCAAATAAAGAGGTTAATTCATGCAAAAGCCCTCATCCAATAAAGTTTCTAAATTTTGAATCAGCATTTACAGAAATCGAGCAGGTCCATAAATGTTGGTATGACATATGGGTGAGAAATGATATACTGAGAGTAACTAGTTGGCCCTGTTTCACCTGATTCTATGAATTATCACAGTCAACACATTGCCAAATACATATCAAATATACAAGACCATCTAGAATATCAGCTTCTTAATATTCTATTTAACAAAATCAAGAATGTGAATCTCACTGATGGACCTGATAGGCTGCTTTCTGATTGGACTAAAAAGAATAACTTTAACTCCTAGGCTGCTCTCTCTACTTTGCTTGCTTGCTCCTCAGCAGGAAATTGGGAATGGACCTGGGGTCCTCCTGCCCTCCCAAAATTCAGTTTTTTTTCTATGGCAAAGGTGTTGGAATAGATATTCAACTAGGAAGAACCTCAATAGGACCAAGGTACACTCTCCTAACTGTAGTTTCTGCCCAGGTTTCAGAGTCAACTAACCACAAAGTAAGAACTTGTCCTAAAGCTTTAGAAGTTTGAATCTCTGGAACCTTCAGCCCAAAACTTCAAAAGATCTTCAAATCTGGCTCAAAGATAATCTCTCCAACAATTCCAAAACCCATGCCAATGTACCATGGATTACTTTCTTCTTGCATACCCTCTGGCACTTTTGTAAAAGTAGGAATGATTGGCTCTTCAAAGCCAAATCCCTCCCTCAAACCTCGAGTAAGGCAAAAAATCATGCACTGAACTTTCAAAAAAGTTTGGGTTTGGGTACCAAAGTTTCAAAAGTTTGGTTTTGGGAACTCAAAAAGTAACTTCCATTACATTGTTCGTCCAAACTGACGGAGAGGTAAAACATTAACTTAAATAAGTGGAAAACGACAAAAACAAAGTTAGTTGTTATCATTTTAACTAAACAAAAATATGAATTGACATAAATAGCCCTAATAGTTCATTTCTCACTTCACATCCTCAGTTCACATACGAGTCATCTACTACTTTTTTTAAACTCCATTACCAAAACTTGCAGCTCCGACCACCACAGCCCACCTAATATCCCTCGCCAGCAAAATTTAAAACAATAATAATAATAATAAATACGAGCATAGACCGCTTATTGAAATATGAAGAATGAATTATGAAAAAACCTAACCCCTTGGGGCTTGAAAAGGGTCACTGAGGTTTTGGATCTAAACTTCTGGTCAATGCGATTACCAAGGGGTCAATTTTTGCTCAGAAGAGGGAGAAGGACCTAAGGCGGTGTTAGTGTTGGGAACAATGGTGTAAAAGCACTTCAAATATGTCATCCTTGATAATGGTGTCGCTGCTGTACACCTCCTTCCTCTCTCTCACTCTCTCTCTCTCTCTCTCTGTGTTTGCAATTTTAAGATGAGAAGCTGGAATTTTCAATCGAGTAAGAATAATCTGCAATTTAGTTTCATTTGCTGTTTTGTGATGAACTTGGCCAAATTTGCTCTAATTTTAGCTGAATAAATTGTTGATCTTTTAAAAAAAAAAAGAAATAGTGTAATTGTGATGAGCAGGTGAAATTTGGGATAGAATCAGGATAATCTGCAATTTTTGTTACATTTTTCCCTTTTTTTAATGAACTTGATCAAATTTGCAGTACTTTCAACAACTTTTATGATTTTACAATTGTGGTAAAGGGTGGGTGGTAGTTCTGGTGTTGGTAAGGGTGGCAGTAATATTAAAATTGGTGAGAATGGTAGTGGCTTCCCTGGTTGGTGGTTATGTTTGTGGTAATTGGTAAGGATGGCAGTAGTTTATAGTGGAAGTGATGAGGGTGGGGAGAAGGGATGTGGGTAATGGTGATGCAGGCAGTGGACCAGGAATGAGGTGGTGGTGGAGCTTGTTTCCACGGGGAAAGGGGATGAGGAGAGAGAGAGGATAAGGTTTAAAAGTTGGGTACTCAAACCCAAACTTTTTTGAAAGTTCAGTACTTCAGTACCTGATTTTTTACTTTACTCAAATCATAGGATAAAAGAAAACCAACCCACATAGACTGCCCAAGAGTGGTTTTTAACATAAATCCAACCACCAGTTCAACATGACGCCCCCTCTCAATTCTAGGGTTTTACCAACTGTTTCCATTGCAAAATAAATATTGATGTCTCTTCCCTAGTGTGTCAAAGGAAGCAAGTCTAGCAGGGGTATGCAGTAATAGCCAGGGGCAATGGATTTGTCGGCTTAAAACAAAACACACTGTACTGATGTGCTACATGCTGAAATATGCGTAATCTCCAACGGCCTGCCGTGGTTACTAAGGGGAAAATGGCAATCATGCCACATAATCACAGATTTTAAACAAGCTTGGACCTCATCCAAGGCCAATATCAAGTTTATTCATGAACAACAAATCTGATAACTAAATACAGGGAGCGTGTTGGGCCCAATCTAGGAAATAAAGTATTATTTGAAGGAAGTCTAACTTTTAAGTAGATGGTTTGGAAAGAAAAGCGAGATCCAGAATTTTGAGTAGTTTGGAAACAAATCTATTTGTTTTCACCAATGCAAATGTGAAACAATTAATTTTGGAAAGAGCTACTAGTATGTACTGCTCAGTTAACTATGGGATGAACTGGGTTGCATTGTGTATCTGATTGACAGACAGATATAATTTGAGTTATTTTATTGTTCTTCTGCCAAAGAAAAAAAAATGGATGGATGGATGGATGGATCAACGAGCTGGCAGTGTACTAGTGTTGTGCTATTCCACTGTTTGCCTAAGTAATCTGATGAATAACAGGGATATTTTCAAGATTCTCCTATTGCTTGAATTTATATGCATGTTAATCATATTTTCGGAGCAATGATAAAACTAAACTAGTTGGCAAAGGAGTTGAAGTTATAACGAGAGTTGAGCTTACTGAATATTTTAAATTTGTAGAAAATAAATCCATCATTGAAACAATTAAAAGGCCGACTTTGCCAAATACTTCACATTTCTTTTAAAGGTTATACAGGGATAACAGTTTATACAATTAGCATTTAGTTAGCACAGAAGATACATCATAAATTAAGGCTACTAATCTCCGAGACCCACTTCCCCTCTCTAAAAAGCAATCCACCCTCAACCGAAATAACTTTGGCAGCAGTAGGTATAATCTCCACGCAATTCACGCTAATCATACTGGTTTTCAAAAAAGGTTGAAGTTGAACTCGCCCCCCTCCCTCGCCATATCACCAAGCTTCTAACAGAACCAATTTCATAGCAAAAACATTATCTCCTTTAAGTTAACGGAACAGCAATTGTGGGTACGAAATCATGAGCAAACCCAGAATCCAAATCCAATTGAGCAGCATTTCAAACACCAAAGCAGAACAACCGACCATTAACATCCAAAATATAGTTAGAACTTCATTCAATAAACGATGGATCATAGATTCAACTCCTAACCCTCTCCCAAACTCTTACCCCAAACGCCGTCCCAGTAAATACATATATACATATACGTACAGAAATACATACATACTACCCACCAAATGAAAGCAATTCGTCCACTAAAACTAAATCAAATTCCGACTCCAATAATGACCCAACCTAAGTATCTAATCAATCAACATCGGTACGCAGCAATAAACACGGGTTTTAGCATAAAACAGGCGATCTATAACTAAAAAGTTAGGCAATTACAAGACATCAAAACCAAAAGAGCTCATCAGATCTATAAAATCTTTGATCAGATCAACAAATCAAACCTTTGGCTTTACACTAGCAAATCAACATCTTTTGTAAGGTCAAATGTAAATGGAAATAACCTGAGATGTTTGAAGATGAGGTAGACGACGAGTGCTATGTTGAGACGCTCGTTGTAAGTTGGCACGATTATACTGTATTTGTTCTTCTCTTCCGCCATTTTTACGTTTGATTGACGTTTCAACCCTAGATTTAAATAGTTTCCAATTGTTCTACCGTTTAATGGTTCAACTTTTGGGCTTGCCTGTATTTGTATTTATTACAGGGGTGTTCATTATCGGGTATTTCAACAATCGGTCCATGATCCGATCCGGTTAAAATGGGTATCCGCTTAAATCGAGTCGGGTCATATGGTATTCGATTTATTTTTATTATTTTTTTTACTAAAAAACTTGTGTTTAATGACTATTTTTTTTATTAAAAATCTAATTTTGAATAGTGAGTGTTACGTGTATCATGCCTCCATGATTTGGCACTACTCCATAATCAACAATTCTCTCCCTTGAAAAAAATCAAGAGGACGAACTGAATGTCATCCGCTAAAAAAACACTATTCAAAAGTTCATTGTTTCGATGCTTACAAGCAAACCCTCAAAATCTAGTGTACCAAATTCAAACTTAGTGACATAGCATGACAAGTTTAGTAGTTTAAACTTTACATAACCACTAAATTAAACTAATGGCATAAACCAAACTAAATGTAAATGAGAGGGGAGATTTCATTCATTTGTAAGATTCGAAACTTCAATTGTCTCGTCAATGATAATTGTCGGTTATGTCATATGATCAGGAGGTGAATCTATAACTCATATATATACTATTGTCATATATTTGGATAAAATAAGTATTTCAACACTATTTTTTGCGAAGTTATACAATTTAATTTAGAATTAAAGTGACACTATTGAAAATAAAGTTGTATAATTAAAAAAAAGTTTATTTTACATATATTTTCATCATTTCATCGAAAAGGCTAGTTTATTGACTTTTGCTATTTTCGAACTTTTATAAGCATATTATTTTTTTGACGTTGCATAATATATGTTACTGTTCACTATATTATATCAAATATAAATTTGGCATTCTCAATAATCAGCAATATGCATGTTCATAAATTAAGTTTATTTCTAAATATCTCAAAAAAAAAAAAAAAAAAAAGAACAAAGGTTTGATCCTAGCTAGGGATGGGCGTGTTGTGGAAATCGTTTAAGACTTACTCCGTATTTGTTAAGTGATGGGGGGTATTGCACTATTGCGATTTGATAATTGGTTGTTATTGTTCCAGCGATAATTAGAGTTCATCTGCATGGGAGCTTATTGCTTAGGTTACCAAGCGTCACTGTGCGAGTTTGTATACCTCCTTGATATATACTTGAATAGAGCAACAACAACAAAATTAATTAAAAATATATATATCGGATATCCAGATATCCGATTATAGTTTTATCATGGCCATGACCCGACTCGATTATTCTATTTCTTACCGAGTCGGGTACCCAGCCCGAAAAAGCAATTTTAAAAAAAAACCCCGCCAGTTTATTGTCGGGTCAAGTATTTTTAAACACCCCTTATGTATCTCGACTTTCCGAATACTTTCAGGACAGTGATGTTTTAATCTCACCTAAGGTAGTTAAAAAATGATCCCAACCTTACTTGTTTGTAGAGTTGGCAAAAATTGACTCAATCTGCTACTCTTATCTGAACCCAATCCATTTATAAAGAATTGGGGAGGAATTATTAAACTCGATTATTTAAATAAGTCAACCCAACCTAATAAATAAACAGGTTGGGTTGGGTCCAACCTTACTTGTTTATTTATTGGATTTTATTTTACTTAATATTTTTATATAGGTCGGGTTAAATTATACCCTAAAACTTATGTTTTAACCGGTTAACCCTAGCAGTTCTGCATTTCTAATTTCTATTATGTATTTCTGCCTCTTCATCTTTGCTAGTGGATCTTCTCTTCTCAATTTTCCCACTCTCACTACTCTGCATCCTCTTCTTTGTGTCTTCTTACTTTCTTAGTTTCACTTTATCTCTCTCTACATCGGCTCCATTTTGTCTCATTGTGATTGTACTCCCATGTAAATTTACTAGATTTTAATTGAATTTCATTCAAAGTACTTGAAAATATTTTCTATATATATAATTCTACTGTAAACTAAACTTATTTTACAAAATTTATGTTTAATTGTTTCTATAAAATAAATTTTAGATTTATTTTTTGATTAAGGATTTTTTTTTATTTAAAGCATCATAAACCACAAAAGCCCAAAATATACCCAACCCACATTAAGCCATAATACTTATATGCAAAGCATCCTTTTTCTTAAAAACCTAATCACAATTTACATAAAGCAAAACACATAAAAACAGAGAGACAAAGAGAGTCGACTGCCCTTGTTGTCATCGCCTTCCAGCGCCGCTCTAACCACCGTTGTCGCCTGCTTGAATCCGGCCACCGCCATTGTCGGTCTCCTCCTCCTTCCCCTTCCATATTTTCCTTTTTTTCTTCCTTAATTTTTGCCCTATAATTCATGTTTTGGGAAATTTTTTCAATGATTGTGTTGATTATTTTTAATGGGTTATCACTAGTAGAAAATCAACCGATTGTATTGGTTATTTGGTATTCAAAACACTTAAAGGTTTTCATAATACCTAAAGATCAAATGATGTGGTTTTATCTTACTATATACTCTTGTTCTAGCGCTTTTAGTATTATTTCAAATACAAAAAAAAAAAATCAGCAGCACGCATCTCCCTTCTTCTCTAACCCTCATCTTCCCTAACCCTAAATCCCCATAACACTTAGTCCTCCCACTTTCAATCCCTCACATTTCTTTCCTATAATCCTAACTTCTTTCTAAAGTGCCCATAATTCGTTATCCCTAATGCATTTTGAAGCCTACTCCTCTCTCCCGCTCATGTCTTTATTGATATGGCATAGTGAAGCTTTGGTCGTTTCATCGGCCCTCTCTCTCCCCATTTTGATTTGAAAAAGTCTACGTACTCTAAACTTCAGAATCTAAAGGTTTGCATATGCCCTAGTGTTGGGGATCAAGAGCTGTGCAATTGAAGATCACGAGAGATCCTTTGACCATCAAAAATGTGGGTTAATGTGTGGAAAACATGGTGGAGAGTCATCAGGATAAGCATACTTATCTTAGTATGGTATTTTGATGAGTTGGAAAACGTGTTGAGCTTTCTTGGAAAGTTGCCAATTGTGAAAACTTTCTACTTTGGAAAAGTGGTAGCACGGGAAGATTCAGAAATTGCTTTAAATGGAAGTAGATAAAAACTAAAACGTTTTGAACCCATAAAGGTTCGAACTTTAGGTGTAGGGAAAATTTAATGCTTAGTCAAAGTTGGCCCAAATTTGGTCCATGTTGGTCAATTGAGGAGTCAAGGGTTGACTAAAGGAGTTGGTCAATGTTCTTACAAAGTCTAGAAGTTTCGTGAGTTGAAATACTAAAGAGTTGGACGAATCTTGAAGATTTGAAGAGTTTTGGCGTGGCATGAAGACGTGGGTAGTTGAATGTGACGTGAAGACTTGAGAGTTGGATGGAAGTTGAAGACTTTGAGGAGATATGCACGAATTTCAAGGTTAAAGAGAGCAAGGATGGTTCAACTTCTTCAAAGGATAAGCATTAGGGTTTTATTTTGATAGATGGTTTTATCTTTTGCTTAGATAGATTAACTTAGATCTCTTTTCAATTGTAATGTAACTGTAGTTAATCTATCTTAGGGGATATCGGATTTTATGCTTAGTTACCTTAGGAATTTTTGTTTTCTAAGTATTCTTAGTTAAGATTATCTTAGGGTTTTCGAATTTCTAGATATCTAGCTTATCATTTTGGATTTTTAGATAGTATTTCATTTGTTAAAACTTCTTGTAAACCCTAGGGAGCTCCTACTATATAAAGGAGTCGAAATGCATTGATTGGAATCAGTTTTTGGAAGTTAAATACACGTCTCTTTTGAGTTCTTGAGTTCTCTAAGTTTTTGGATTTAAAACTTAGTTAATTCAATCCTTTGCTAGCCTAGTTTATTGTTTGTGAGTTAGGTGATGTTCTTAGGAAGCTTTTTTCGATTCTTTGGTGGTGCATTTGTATCCAATCAATCCTAAAAGTTAACCAACTCAATCTATCTCTTTTTTCATTCAAATTCTCGATTTGTGTGATTGTTCCTTGGAGTAATTCTTAGACTTTAAAACTTATATTTTTCAATTTGCATATTCAAAAATACAACACCTAGACCCTAGTACATTATTTTTTTATTTCTGTTTTTTGTAATTTGTTCTACATTAATGTAAAGACGATAAATTCCAATGCCTAGAAAAACCCTAGTGTGTCTCATTAGATTTGCATGTTATATGTTGTGTTCATGAAGGAATTAACCCTTAGAAAATGAGTTTTATAGAATATATGTTGTTAGAGGTTTTTTTTTGGAAAAATTAAGTAGACAGATGGGAGATTTGATGTGCATAGATCTCGAAAAAGTACAAAATTTCAAAAACAATTCACCCCATTCGGAGTCTTGTAGCACTATCTCTAATTCAAATGAACCTAGGGCTTTAGGGGGCAATATAGTTGTGTAGTACCTTCAAAAATATGGGGTTTCAAAAAACATTTGCGCCTTTTGACCTCTCGAGCTAAGATATATGTCTCTCCGAATTTACCAAAACCTCATAATGCAACCGAACTCTATAAAGAAATAATTGGTTGTCCATTTTGAGTATATCATCTCCTAGATCAAAAATTTGCATGCCAAATCGAGTGGTCATTTGACCATATTGAATTTATATGCTTCGTGTTAGGTCATTTCTTATTTTAAGTACATTTCTTAGTTGATCGAACATTTTGGTTTGTTCAGCCTCATTTTCTTCAAAATAAATTGAGTACTAGCACCTTCTTGGATATGCATGAGTGCATATAGTAGAAAACAATATAAAAAATGATATGTATTATCAAAATCTGAGGAAAAGAAAAAGAAAGAAATTTCTTAGTTTGTTTTGTTTAATATAGGCATATGATACGAACCGAGAACTTTGAGTACAACTAGCAAGGCTAGCTGCAAATTCCTCACCAACTCCTCTAGTCAACTCAATTCTTACTCCGTCATCCAACTGAAAAAGGATCTTTTTTGTACTAGTTTTTTTCTTTATTTTGTTATTAATGCAGCTTTCATGCTCATCCGTGTATCTGATCTATGTTGATCCTTGGAATACACATATATTCAAAGTATATATTCAAAGCATTAGGATCTTATTAGCAAGCAAACTAGCTTATATTAGGTACGAATGTGTTATTATATGTACATTATTTGTAATATTAACAATTTTGTGATATAATAATCACATATATACTATGAAATATATCTTATTATCACTACTGGCCATTGAGAGATCCCAGAATACAATTATGATTCCTAGTTAGAAACTGGAAAATGACCCCCCCCCCCCCAAAAAAAAAAAAAAACTCCTAAAAAACCGCAGCATTTGAAGAACCAATTTGCTACGGTTTTCCTAAAAACACCATAGCACTTGTATCATTAATTGCCCCGACAAAAAACACAACACTTGTATATATTCCTTTTGGTTCATCAATAAGTGCTTCTCAATGTTACCCGCAACATTTAAGCATAGAAAACCGCAAAATTTAAACGTTTTTCTACTATTGTATTTATATGTTAAAAAAGTGTTTAAAATCATGAGTTTTATGAATTTTAATATGTTTTATAGATTTTTCAGAATTTCTATACATTAAATTATGGTTTAAAAGATGTAATTTACATGTTTTAGGGTTTAAAATCTTATACTGGTAGTTATTCAAGAAACTATGGTTATTTTATGGTTCAATTGTGATTAATTTCATGAGGTTATGTTCAAAATAAATTTTCAGATTTTACGGGTTAGAAAATTTGGGTTTTATGTTGAATATTTGAAGGATTTTATGATTTTATGTGTAGTATTTGATCCTAATCAATAATGTACATATTTAGAATATTATAATCAACATTTTGCATGCTTTGAAAATTTTCCAGAATTTTACTAATCTGGTTTTCATTGTATTTCATGGATTTAAGTGTTAAAAACAAAGGTTTAAAGTGCATTTACATGATTTTTGAAGCCTTTTGAAATGGGTATAATTGTTGTAAATTTGTTTGTTAGGGTATTGTTTGTTGTGAATTGAAACACTTGAAATGTGTTTGTTTCAAAGATTGATTGGACGCCGATAATCGTACGTACGATTAAAACGGCAACGATAATGGCACGCCCGCTTCAAATCGTTCGAGGTCTAGTAGTTCTGATTAGCCGATGATCACGAACAACAAAAAGATGAAGAAGAAATATAACTTAGTAAGTATTATTTATCTTAAAATTAAAATTTTTTATTTTTTATTTTTCATATTCAATAATAAATGAAGTTCTTTTTTTATATTTATTTCGTTAATATTTCCTACTATCATATTGTATTACAATTATTAGAAAACAAAATACAATTTTCCAAAATTAATGTACCGGATCATGTTACAATTTTTTTTCTGAAATTATTATTTTTGAATTAGTTACAATTATCCAAAAAATAAATACAATTATTTGAAATAGGTTATTCTAAATTATTGAGTACTTTTAAAAAATTAAATTATAGGCCGCAAAGGCACGACATGACGAGCCAGAAGGGTTGGCCATGGACCTGTTTTTCAGGGACTCAAGCATGACACAACACGACACGACACATCATGTCATGACCATACACTAGGCATGGCATGGCCTACGGCGGCATAGGCACAACATTGCTTGTTGGGAATCATTGAAATTAAGGGATAGGAGTGCTAAATAGACTCAGGAACGAGGATCAAACTATTTTGTTCTTCTACTTTATTTAGGCCCAAAATTCTGGAAATTCAAGATTATTGCTCTAAATTCCACATTTATTTGATTATTTTGGTAATGAGCAATGAGATAAGGAAAAAATTAAAGTATTTTCATAACATTGTAATATGGAGAGCGAAATTTCAAAAGGAGATTATTAAATGTTGTCCAACCACCAGTCAAACAAATATACACCATAGTAAACAAAGGTATTAATTTTAGGGAAAGAGACAATCTTGACATTTTTAATAATGCCATGTGTTTATTTGGGAGTCTTTTTTTTTAAAATTTTTTTGAATAAAGTTTAAAAAGTAACCTTCAAATCAAATTATTTTGAAAAGTAGCCCTACATTTAGGTTTGATATAAAGTTGTTTTCTTATGGAAGTCACTGTCTCGGAAAATAACTTTTTATTATTTTTTATTTTTGTAGCTGAAAAATAACCTTTAAAACTAAAAATAACATTTTTGAAAAACTAAAAATAAAATTGAAAATCGCTATTTTAGTCAGAGACTTTCAATTTTTTTAAAAAAGGTTATTTTTCATTAATAAAAATTGTTATCTACGACAATGACTTTCACATGGAAGTCTCGGACATCAATTTTATGCCGAACCTAAATTTAGGGTCATTTTTCGAAATAATTTGATCCAAAGGTTATTTTTTTAATTTTTTTTTCCAAAAAATAGGTAAAACTTTTTTATGTTTATTTGTTTTGATGATATACTTTGTGAAAACATACATGTGAGATTAAGAAATTGTCATATTTACACAAGAGATACATCCCTGGGTGATTAACATTAATGCTAATATTTTTTTTTGAAACTAATAGTAATGCTATTTTGATTGAGCTATTATTGGTATTTATGATTGTGCTATTATTGGTATTTATGATTGTGCTAATGTTATTATAAAAGTTTATTATCCAAATCAAATCTGATTTTTTTGTTATTTATTAGTTGTTACATCCCGTGTTAAGCTTTTTTCTAAAGGTTATTACACGTAATTTTTGAAAAGGACTATTATATTTTTTTAAAAAAGTTATTATATTATACCATAAATATCAAACTTTAAAACTTTTAACATATCATTAAATGAATCTTATTTTATAGTACCTATAGTAAATTTTATTGTAAAAAAAAGTTAATTTTATTGCATAAATCATATTGAGAGTTCATAAAAAAATAGTAGAGTACATTCTTAATATTGGAAGTCCATCCAATATAAAAACTCTAATTTTATTGATGAGTGTCGCCTAAGATTGCTCTCTTGTGCCTTGGTACAAATTTTGACTTTAATTATTATTAGTGACTAGATTTGGCAGTAATATGGATCACTAGCACACAATAATAGATACCTACCTCCCTCTTGTTATTTTTTGTCCCTTTCTTTACTCTGTTTCTAATAATCTATTTTCCAAAACTAGGGTTTCTTCCTTCTTTGCTGAGCTACTCCAAAATAACTTCACATCTTACACGTCATCACCCTTCAGCCACTGTTGACAGCATAGCCACCATAGGCACTGTATCTCCCAAATCTGGCAAAGGCGTATTGTTTCACATTAAATGACTGAAATTCAGATCTTGGGTTTTATAGTATAGAGTTGTAACCCTACAAGAAAGGCAATCTTTCTCTATATGTTCTTGTCATTAACTCTCAGTCATGGATCTTCTGACAAGAAAGCAGCCAATTCAGGTGCAGAGCGTAAGGTCATACATGGAATTTTATGCCCGTACATGTCATGTTGTATCAAACTATCAACAATAGAGGTGCATGATGACATCTGTCATCTTCGGTAGCATATGAAACAGCAATAGTAGTAGAGAAAGTTTAAGACAGCTACATTAAGCCATGAGATAACCAGAAACTTCAAGCAATGTATTTCACTTATAACTGTCAGTCATTTAACCAGATTATGCGTTCACAAAAGGCCTTAAGGAAACCATATGCGCACTCAGTACCATCGCTAAAGCTGAAAAAATAAATGATCAAGCATAGGAAACCTCAAAGCACAAATTCCAGGGGGGCATTAAGACAAAACTAGTGCGGCAAAGGGCAGGAGTGAATGAGTACAAGGGAAACAAAGTTCGAGGAATTACCAGCCCTTTTTTTTCTCAGAAGCTCCAAAGAGCTGTCCAGAATCTACAAACTTCTGTATGATAAAACAATTCCACATCCAAAGAAGTCTCCAAAAGCCTTAAAAAGATAACTAGAACCATCAACTATTCTGCAGTAGCACATACTAGCATAATGATTGCAATAGGAGTCGAGGACTAGAGCCTAGAAGAGCAGTCGAGGACCATATTATTACTTAGACAGATGCTTGAACAGTGCATTATTCAGATCATATCCAAGCAAGTTTGGGAAGAGACAGTTTCACAAAATTTCAGAATCAAGACAGAAAATGGACCCTAAGATGATACAATGTACCAGTATTTACTACCTGTGTCAATATTCACAGGTGGATTGTGAGATATTTACAAGTGTGGTACTATATACAGTTCGAGTTGATACAAGGAGTAGCAAGGAGGGGCTAAAACTCAATGCCACTGTTCAGTTGTACAGAGAAAACCGGGCTACCAACATTACAGAGAGGAGTCTCGGCTTTCAGGACAATCCCTGTGCTTCCAACATTCCCGTTCCACTTAGACCTGCCAAGCTGAAATTATGCAGAAGAAAAGAGTAAGCATATGAGTCAGCAATTCAGGATAGACACTTCTAAGACTGCATACAGATATACACAAACAAATACTACGAGTCCAACAACATCAACTTAATAATCTCAAGTAACAGTCATGACCCAATAATCATTTGAGTCTACCAGTCACTGTCATATTCCATAAATGTAACTGAAAGTAGGTTTGAAATTAAAAAACAATTTCATACAATCATTTTATAACACTTAACGAATTCACTAACAGAGCTGATGCACAAAGTTTCACCCCCAAGGTTTGTTATTTCGACCTTAAAAAATTCAGGAATAAAAGATTCAGACGTCAGATCAATAAGAAATAAGTTTAGATCAGTTCAATTGAGTACAGATAAGTTCCAAACTTCATTAAAGATCAGATCAGCCAAGTTCAAATCAGAACACAATAAGAGTAGAACCAAACTGGGTCAATTTGTAACCTTTGTTTTCATGTTTAAAGGGAAGCTTTTCCTCGTTTTAACTCCTCTTAGGAGCTGCTGATATGATTTTTTTCTTATATTAAAAAAAAAACCTTTTTAGTGACGTCGGGTATATGTTAGTACCATCAGTGATGTTTTCTTTCATCTATTACTTCCAATTCAAAGGTAAGCATGTTGAATTATGTAGCTTAAAAAAGGCATCAATGTACACACGCAGAAATTTCCCTAGATGAATAAGGCCTTGTTCTCTTCCTATTTATCTAAACTAAAGTTTAAGAGAACTGGTCGTAAGTTGTACAGAGTATTCAAGTATCTATATATGTTCCATTCTCTCTTTCAAATAATTGCCTGACTTTAAACAGTAAACGCTACTCTATAAAGGCCGCATGTTACCTGGCACTCAAGTACAGAAATTAAATAAAACAGCTGTTTAACTCCTTCATGTCTCAAATTTCACAGAATGGGAACAAACATATTTTGATTTTTTTGGTGTAAGCTTGTAATAGACTGAGATTTAAATGATAACAAATAATGATGGACGAAGATGATTACAGACATTAAACAGGACAATAGAATTGTAAGAATTGGATTAAGAGGAAATTAGTGCTGCAACTAAAAATCATGCATTATATGGTATAAATTCCCAGGCCTTCGAGTAGCTGGACACTCCCATCAACAACTAAAAATAAATAAAATTACTCTTGTCAATTTTCTTCATGCCTCCTCTCTAATTGATCTCATGAACATGTACAACTCTTTAGTTGCCTTCCTCCCCAAGCTAATTCTAACTAACTTAATCGTATCACCTAAAGTATCCACCCCTATACCTAATGCATTACAGAGATATAACTCCTATTTTCAACAATCGCAACTATGGAAAAAGGGAAATGTTGCATTAGCAGTCATGAAAGGTAACTAGTCTATTTCAAGAAACAAAAGGATCACTAGCAATGAATAATCAAACCTCACCCTCCCCCACACACACACACACACAAAAAAAAACCCTCTTTTCATTTTTTGTCCCTCTCCCCTATTTTTGGTTTCCAAACTAGGCTTTCATCCCTTCGTTACTATGCTACTCCACAAACAACTTCACATCTTGGATGTCCAACTATTCAGCCATTGTTGACCCACTATAGCCACTGCTTCTTCCAAAGCTTGAAAGGTCTGCTGTTTCACATTTTGATTGCTGAATTCTATTCCTGAAACAACTGAACAATATACATGCAAAGGCAATCTCTCTCATATATCTCAATCATGAAGACATATATTTCAGGTCCAGAAAGTAAGGACAGACGTTGATCTCATATTTTCCTGCCAATAGTCCCATACTCATGTCATGTCGTATCAACAAGGTTATATGATGACATCTGCCTTATCGAGTCGCATATGAAACAGCAGTAGCTGAATAGAAGGTTTAAATTAAAACAATATGAAGCCATGTTAACCACAAACTTCATGAAATGTGAAAAGATTATCTTAGGACAGTGGAAAAAGCAGTAACAAAATTCTACTTGTATCCCTCATAGTCATTTTACCAGTTTATGAATTCACATTAAGATATCAGAGAGACCACATGCACTTCCAATACCACTACTAAAACTAGAAGAAGAAAGAATACCACTGGGACCTCAAACTCAAAATTGCAACCATGGAAAGGGCATCGGAAAAAAAATCGCAGAAAAGAAAAGGAGTAAAATAGAATGAAGGAAACAAAGGTCATTCAACAACTTACGGATACAGATGCAAACACTGAAGAATATGTCGAGTATGAACACCCATATATTAGATTCAACTGATCCTTGACTGAATGAACAAGTTCTGCCCGTACTCCAGGATCACTTCCACCAATTGTAGGACATAGGCTGACACAAAAGTAGAGAAAAATCAGGAAAGTCCACATTTTGGGCCCTAATGCTGTAGCAATAAAAACATAAAACACTGCAATCTTGATATCCAAAACATGGCATGAGGCTAGCCATTGTGATAGGAAACCTCTCCAACAATTGCATACATCAATCCACTTTAAAAATTGATTTGATTTCACAACTCAAAAATTTAATAAACTATAGCACAAAAACAATATTTCAGATCATAAACTGTTTGTTGGGTAAGAAATCACCTCTCAGTGAGGGCTTTGTACTCAAAACCCCACCTAAAAGAATTTAAAGCAACCACCTCTATGCACTCAACTGCATTCTCAAAGCCAACCTACACCTCTAAGTAGTTGACGAGGATAATTAGGAGCAAAGGGTAACATTGATATATAATTAACAAATTAGGGGTAGTTTACTTAAATACTTTTAGCTAAGGAGGTTTTGAGATTATAGCCCTCACTTAGGGGTTGTTTTCGACACACAAAAATATTTCCTTCTTTAAAACATTAAAAAACTTCCACAATGAGAATTTACTTTCTCCGACGGCCATGAGGTTTCCAAAACACTTGTTTACCTCTCCTGAGAGGTTTAAGAAAATGAGCTCAGGAGCCAAAATATTGTTTTTTATCAGATGAACCATTCTATGTTCTCATAACCCACCTTAATCATTATTACATTTCTGTAACTGAATCTAAAGACAGATGTAGCAGCAGGAAAATCACAAGCATGCATTAGATAATATGCAAGTTATTATTGGAAAATCCCACTGGAACCCAGAAAATCTGTACATGAAATAAAAGAAAACAAGAGGAAACCTAAAGGACTGTAAGGAAGTTCATACATACTTGAATTGGATTGTTGGCCTCACCAAAAGTCCAGAACGCTTCCAAGCCAAGTCTTGTGCAAAACCAAGTGTAAATGATCTATCAGGCCACTGTATCATTGGAGTGATTTGTGTTCCCCATTTATTCTAGAAACACCAAAAATGACTCGGACCTTTCAGTAAGAAACAAGCTGAAGAGAACATATCATTCAAACAAACGCTGTAAATGGAATACAAAATATTAACTGATGAACATTTTGACAGATTTTAAATATTCAAAGCCTCATTACCAACCTTGCAAGAGAAACTGAACCTCATCTCACCAGGGTACTGACCCTGAGCTTGTAACAGACCCCCACAAACAGGAAGAAATGCACTAGTGGTAAGTCCCTCCCCCGCTACATAGGTAAGCTGCCCATTTGGGAACTGAAGATCCATGAAAGACTGCAAGGAAAAACACATAAAGAAGCATTAGAATCTATCCAACAATTTAACCATCCTTCAAGGATACAAGTTCATCCAGTAGCAGTTGTGGTAATAAAAGGTACAAAATAACAAAATTGTTACAGAGAAGGTGAGTTAAGCTTCATTACAACTGCTGAGTGAAGTAATAAACTATGGGACTAGATATCTTGATGGCTTTCCCTATACGCGGAGCAGCGGATACACAAAAGAAAATAATTGTAACAAGTACAAATCAAGTATGGACTCAATCACTACATTCCAATAACCAACAAAGATGGTAAATATAAAGTGTTTAGTGACAGCTAGAATGATATTATGGTTCAGGGCAATTCTCTTAGCTTTAGGCTATGGTTCATGATTGTTGGGTTCCATGCCCAGAAATCTCAAGTCATTAAATAAATAAGGAAAAATATATATTCAATTATTCATGAAATTATAGAAAAATGTTACATGTCCCCTTAAAAAAGCTATTTTTAGAGAAAAAAAGCAGCAGTTTCAATATACATTAGTCATCAAAATGTAATGAAGAGCACAAGTCAACTTAAAACTCAAATTTTGGAAACAGGTGAATTTTAAATTAGGAAATATATACCACCACCTTACCCAAATCATTAAATGTGACAATAAATATAGAGAAACATATTTAAAGGAAAGGAAAATATTAGTGATACGTAAGCACCTTGTTGCACCCTATCGTTAAACTGACAAGTTATCAATACTGCTTATAACATATTTTCAAATTGCTATTAATGATACCGATATGCTCAATGAGCTGAATTTACAACAAATATGAATAGTCGTGTTAGCACAAGGGGCCTGCTAATCCTGTTAAGCTAATAAGGACACTCACCATAGAAAGCGATCATTTTAAGAGGGCAAAAACAATTCCTTCCTTCTATTTCAAAAAATACTCAGTCCTCTCTTCCTCACCCCCAACATACAAAGTAACCTTCTCTTTGAACTTGTGCTGTAATAGCAGAAGTTAAGAAAAAAATGCTGATTCAAAATAAAAATAGCAAAATAAAAGGTATGCTAAACTGTAGCTTGATGGGATCATTTACCGTTGAGTAAAACAAATGTAATATTCCAAATGCAATGTCTTGATATCTGATCCAGAAAAGTTGGACTTACACAAGCTAAAGGATTGAGACAGATCATTGACATCAAAAGCCACCTCCTGTGCTTAGTCCAAACAGCAGGACAAAGGGAGTGCACACCATTCTAAAAATAAATTAAACAAAAAGGTGATTAAAATCCTTCTGGAAAAATACAAGAAACTAGACTTAGAGAAAACCAAAATTCATACATATGTACATTACAGAAAGGTTTTAGGTTACTTAAACATCAAACTGTGATATAAGATTAAAGGCAGCATAGATCTGAACTGAAGGGATAGATCCTGGTCAGGTCACATGGCTTCTTGTGGAGAACTGAGGCATGTTGCCCATCATGTGCAAAGGCCAGAACCACTTTGCAAGGCGAGTACTTTTCAAAATAATTGTTACTTAGAGAGATTTTCTTTAGACAATGTTCTTTTATAGCAATAATATACTGAAGTTCACCATTTCATTTATATTCAATAAGCAAGATAAATATAACTAATGTGGGAATGTCAACGGACCTTCCTATCATAACCATACCAAAGCAAATGTTGCTTTGACAGATGTACTGGCAAAAGAAGTGTTGTATCCCGAATAAAGAGCAGAGGTCCAAGCTGGACAAGTACTAAAGATGAATTATGAGTTCCTGATGTAGAACTACTTGATGCCTCAAGTCTCCATAGATCTCCACGAGCAACAACAGAACTTTGTATATCACGGGTTCTACTGTCATATGAGGATGTCACATTTACAGTTCCCTGAGTTTACAAAAACAAAAGGCCTTTTCATCAGACAAGAATAACACCTATGCATGCAAAGAGAATGAGTCTTACTACAAATACTGAAAATGCCTCCATAAGACAGAAGGAAAGGAGAGGAATCAGAGAGCAAATGCCAATACAGTGAGAGACAAGCATACTTGTGTTTCACATCGGCAGAAGTCAAAAAGGAAAAATTAACCTAAATCAGCATTTAATTCAATGAGTCAAGGACAGAAAATCTTACAGGATACAGTACAAAAATATTTCGAAAGCTATAGGCAACAGAAGATTGATCAACTACATTTCTGACAGAGTTCCTATGTTGTTCTTTTTCTCAAAATGTTTCATCAAACAATCAACTATTGTACGTCAAAATCACACGGGATTAGAAGATGGCATTCCCAGAGGAAGGCCAAGGCAAATTCATCACAGTTTACAACGCCAACATAAGCTAAGACAAAGCACTCCCAAAGCCAAATAAAGTCGTCCACCTCATAAAACCACAAGAGAAAAGTTGAACAATACCGAGCCAAGCACGCAGAATCAATACAGCACAAACACCCTAAACCACAGCTAGATTACAATGCTTATGCAAGCAAGGGACAAACATTTCGTATAAAAAACTCGCTTTGGACACGAGCACACAATAGATGGTAGCATCATACTTATAATTCATTAACCCAAATCCGTGCAATACCATTACAAATCAACAACAACGAAATCAATTCAGCTTTAAGTAGCATCTAAACGAAACAAGCTTACAAAACACACAAAAAATACATCATAGACTATCATATACCTGAGATTTACCAAAAAGGCCAGCAATCTTAAGGTTAAAATCCGAAAGCTCGTCATCAACACCGCCATCAAACCCGGTTTCGGAATCCTCAGAAAACCTCAAATCCCCCCATTGCTCGGCCAAAGAACCCAACTCCTCCCTAACCAATATACTCATATCAGTTCTCTCCCCACCATTATCAGCACGCCGAACCTTCACCATACCCTTGTCATTATTCAATAGTGGAACCGGAATCGACCGGAAGAACTGCTGAACCAAGCCTGTAACGCCAGCCCCGAAATCAGCCCCAGCCTGGCCAATCCTATTCCCAATATCGAAAATCCCATTGATCCCCGAGCTGTCAATCCCAACCCCAAAGTCTCGGGGCAGGAAACTCTGTGTAGGGAACATGAATTCGACATCGAAAAGCTGGGCACTCGGCGGCGTTGGCCACGGAAACGAAGGTGGAGCGATGTGTGTTTGGATTAAACCCGTGAAACCCTGTGCTAGCTTATCCGCCAAGTCTTGGCTGTGGCGCTGCACCTCCTCCCATGCGTCCAAGGACCTCTCTACCGACATCGAACCGCGATCGGTTCTATCTTTTGCAAACTTGTCCTATATGGAGTTTTGAAATCATATTACCGACATCAATAAAAAAGATTGGGAACTTGGGAAATGTCGTAAATTATATATACAAGTACGATTGGATTTAAATGATGGAGTTTCGAACTCAAA
Organism: Dysphania ambrosioides; assembly: GCA_026401315.1. Classification (NCBI taxonomy): domain Eukaryota; kingdom Viridiplantae; phylum Streptophyta; class Magnoliopsida; order Caryophyllales; family Amaranthaceae; genus Dysphania; species Dysphania ambrosioides. Next base: position 20,368,714 of record CM048666.1, read on the forward strand.
TGATTCGACGATTATGGCAGAGTTAGGGTTTTGAGTAGATTTATGGGACTCATTGGAGTGATGGGCGCATGAGGGGCTGCTCAACCGGTGTTGATACGTTTGGGAGGGATTTTATGTGGACTGAGTGGTTGGTTTTGGAGGATAAAAATCTTTCATTTGTGTTGTCCAAGGTTTTTGTGATTGTTTATGGGTTAGGAAGAAGTTATGGAGCATGATTTATTGATGCCCTTTTCTTTTTCAAATTATTTTTTTTTTCCCGTTTTGAATGGGAATTGTATTTTTGAGATATGGATGTGTAGGAGAAGTTGTGTAAAATTAGAATGGTGGGTCTGGATGTGTGACTATTTTAACAATGATTTTGAGAACCCCAAAAAAAATAAAGATTTGACAACCAATCAAAGGTTTTTAAGCAAAATGAGTTTTTCTCCTAACAAGAAACCTTGTGGACGAAGAGTTGTTTATCTTGGAACTTTGATGGGGTTGGTCTAGATTGTTCACTCTTCAATAAATTTAATATAAAAAAATTAAAATAAAAGTTTTGAGGAACTTTTTTTTTAATGTGTCGTGATACTCATTGTCATCGTCACCGAAAAACAAGAAACTTGCTATAGGGAACATGTAAAAACAAGCTGAGAACACACTCTAATTTAGCTGGTTGACAAGTTAAGTATTATGCATACAAGTCTGAATTAGGTAATCCCTTTATTAATTGACCACAGGTTATGAGGTTCCTATGACCGGTTGTCCATTAATTATCTTGTTAGGTGAAATTTGCAATTAATATGTCTTGATTAAGTGCAAAAATAAAGATGATCATACACTTTCATTATAAAGTAAAAATCATGAACAAAAGTGCAATAATCGAAGAAGAGAGACATGAGACAAGGTTAGTATGAGACAAGATATGGATGATGCATGATGAGTTGAAAGATTTTGCATAATCAAAAAGAGAAAGAGCCTAAAGAGACTCTTCCCCATGATGAACTTCAACTTGGAATCGAGCTAGTTCATGAAGACTTGTATGAGTTAGCCTTAGAACATCATCGACTTAAATATGCACCCCAAAGTATGCTTTATGAAATCTATACATGAAATGAGTCTTTAAATAACTCCAAAATATACATTCAAGTATGATGTATACCTAGGGTTTGCTAATGAAAATGGGTCAAATATTGAGTCTAGAAATATTGGAGTTAGGAATCTTTTGCTCGGTTTGTATTTTTACTATGGAGACTTCTTTTGGGGGCTTTAAACTGTTTTTGAGGACATCTCCTATTTTATTCCTTAGGGAGTTTACACACTAGGGATTTTTATCTGTTAGGGATTTTCACTCGCTGTAAGCTATGTGGGAAGAAATATTTTGAATAACTCCTTTGGGGAATGATGGGAATTTCTAAGTGTACCCATTAGACTCCGTTGAGGACTTTATCAAGTTCGGGGTTGCTTTAACTCGCTTAGCGTATTATAGGGACACCTCTTGAGTCAAAGGGTCAAATGTACCAAGTCATTAAGATGTTTAAGAGTCACTTGCAGTGCTCTGGCCTCACGCTAGGACGACTTGGCATTTTGAATTTCAGAAAATGAAAATCTAGAATGTCATTTTGTGACATAGAGGCAATATGGTCTTTTGCCTTTGGTTTGAATAAGACGAGTGTGAGTTGTGAGCCCTAACTATGATTAATGTATTGGTAGAAAGGGTATGAGTGGTGAGCCCCCTGTTTTGAAGGTGTGAACTTTTGGTTGTTTGGATAGTCCATGAGGATTGCCGTTTTTGGTTATTTTGGAGGTACCACCTTCCTAGGGATTTTAGTTATCTGGTTTTTCTGGGAGATTTGTGGTTATGCACATTTGGCTTCAAAGTTTTAAAATATGTGTTTGTTTGTTAGGGTTAGAGGCAAATATGGTTTCAAAAACCTGAAGTTTTCCCAGTGTTTTTCTATGTGGCTAATGGGAGCCTTAAGCTTCCATACACGGATTTCTAGCTCTATCGTGATAACCCTTGAAGGAGATGTGAAGGGACCCAAAGATGATTCCCTGGAGGCCTTCAAAGGGAAGATCTTAGCCTCTAGCATCATGCTTGCTTGTTTGTGCTAATCTTCAAGATAGAAGCTTGACTGTTGACTAGTGTTTGATGAATGATCATCCTATAAGGTCAGGATTCTAGCTTTGCATAGATTTCAGGGTCAAAATTTTTGACTATAGCTCAGATTTATGTATCTTTGGAAACTTGGGTGACTTTGCTAAGCGCAGTTGTGACAAGGTTTTGATTCTTGATGCATGTGTCTAATTCAAATAAGGTTTGGCATGACTTAGGATGCATATGTTGAATGCAAATAATGCTTAGCATGGCTTATGATGCATGTATGATTTTGTATGGACAGGGATGCAGTACCCACTCTCTCCCAACAAGAAGGAAAGGAAAAGAGGAAGAATTTACGGAAGGCTTCTAGGAAAATTTTGCGAGGAGGCTTTGGCAAAGTTTTGTAGCTAAGAGAATCTAGGAGTCTGTAGGGGATGACTAGGATGATGCACAGGAGTGTGAAAGACATTACGAGCTTGCATGGGTTAGAAGCATCGCTTTTTGAGTTTGGAAGGGAAATAATAATTTTTGGAAATTTATTAGACTTTTGCACATGGGAGGGGGATTTATTTGTTGTATAAGCAAGTCGAATGATTCATAGACTTTATTCTTATCAGAATCAGACTAGGTCCGAAGACTACAACTAGAATTTAGGAAGTGTAGACGGTGTAATCCATGGAGAGGTTTGAGAAGATGGTGATGCCGGTCGAAGAAAGGTTCATCAAAGGCAAGAAAAGTGGCTAACTAATTCGGGTTTAGGTTAGGGGTCAAAATTATGAAATGAAAAGGGTTTTTTTAAGGTTTAAAACCACTTCCTTTATCACCTCAAATTTTAGAATTTTCTTTATTAAAGCTTTGATTTTAAGTTTGATTGAATTATGAGGTTCCATTAAATGATTTAAAAATTACAATTAATTTACAAATTTAAAATTGATCGCTAAGGCCAAATGAACTAAAGCAATCATAAAAGAACAAGCCGTAACTTAGCATAAAGTTACGTAAGATCATGCGATTGAAAAAACTAGAGTGCTTTAGATAGGAGCTCTTTTGCTTAGGCGCTGAAAAAGAGCTTCTGAGTTAGGAGCACTCTTGCTCGACACGCAAAGAAACACAAGGGAGCCAGGATTGCTTTTGCTCGACGCTTAGGCTTTATGTATCTGACACTAGCTCTGCGCTCAATGCTTGGCTTTGAGCCTTGAGCTTTTGCCAAGGCTATATGCTAAGGGTAGGAGCTCTTTTGGTTGACGCCCTGACCTTGGATGTTCAACGCTCAATTTTTTGGGCGTTTAACGCCTTGCTCCGGCATTAGGCGCCTGATTTGTTTTTGAGTTCTTTTCACGGAGTGCATAGCTCGATTATTATTAATGTGACCAGACCTCAAGGGAGGTTGCCTTTGTATCTTTTTTAAAATAATCAGGTAAAAAAGTAGCTCTGTAATTCTTTAGAAGTCTTGCTTAGGTATTCAAAACTTATTTTGTATGCTTTAGAGGTTTCTCTTTAGATTTAAAAACTCGTGACCGTGGCAAGATTTAATAAGTTTCTTTAAGACTTAAAACTTAGTGTGGTGTACTTTAGAGGTTTCATTTTTAGATTCAGAAACTTATGATTGTGGTCGGGCCTCAGGCGATGTTGCCTACATATTCGCTGAGGGAATTTGGCCTAAACGTATATCTACACCTTTCAGAAGCCTTTTTTAGGGTCAAAACTCATTTTGATGTGATTTAGAGGTTCCTCATTTGATCTAGAAACCCAAGATTAAGGGCGGGCCCTAGGCGAGGTTGCCTACGTATCCACTAAAGGAATCAGACCCACACATAGCTCTATATGAAAAAAGTGTGCTAAGTGCATAATTTCTTTAACTGATTGAGATTCATCAATGAACTAAACTCATTATGGTCCTTGTCTATAAGCTGTAATAATCCTCTAAAAAGGATTTTCTTGATTATAAAGGGTCCAGCCCAATTCGATCTAAATCGGCCCCGTGGGTTCATGACAGCTTTTCAGAGAGATTGTTTCTTGCTAACATAAAAGATTTCTTTTTCCTTTCCCTCTACTTTCTGATCTAGGATAGCCACGATAGGTGAGTTAGTGACTAAGAGGTATATGCAAAGTGGAATTTCTGGTAATGTTGGAGAAAGCACATGAGGAGACAACTTTTTATCAAATTGAAAGCTTTATGGCAATCTTTGTCCCAATCTTAAGGTGTATCCTTCTCCAGTTTTGTGAACACCGACTCATATATTGATGTATTGCAAATGACCCAAGATATTTTGGATTTCTTCCTTGTGTTTAAGGGGGGTTTAAAGCCAAGATAGCCTTGATTTTGTTAAGATTAAATCAAACACCTCGAGAGTTGATGACAACTTACTTGATGTTAAACAAAAGGTACATTTCTGAGGGCTAAGCTTTATAATAAACTGTCTGAGTTGTTTAAAGAGTTTTTGGAGGGCAATGAATTGCCCTAGACAATCCCTGGATTTTACGATCGTATCATTGATATGCCACACCTATGTTCTTGAGGCCAAATGGCATGACTATGTAACAATAAGTGCGCTATCAAGTTATGAAGAAGGATTTCTCTATATCATCTTCCGCTATTATCTAGATGAAGCTTGCATACATGATAAGTTTTAATTATACTTATAAATATATGGTAATTTAGGTCTTTTGCATATAGTTATTCACGTTTTATTTAAGTTTTAAGTGAATTCTATAAAATTGTTATCATATGATGCGTTCACGGGTTTTTATAGTATTTGTGTCATTTTTCAGGATTCCTAAGGACTTACTGTATTGGTAAGAGCTTAAAGATATAAGGAACGAGGCTCAAATCGAATGAAGAAAACAACCTTAGGAGAACCTGAACATAAGATGAAGCAAAGGATATGAATTAAAGTCAAAAGCAAGAAGACTCAGTCGAGTGTGTAGAGGACTCAACCGAGTAGAAGTGCAAAATCGAGCAGAAAGTGGCTTTTAGACGAAAAAGTGAAGAAAACAAAGACACTCGATCGATTGTACAGAGTACTCGATCGAGTCCCTTCTCGAGCATCCAATTCTGACCTGATCAAAATCTGAAGAAAGAAGCTAGACTCGATCGAGGTCGTTTTTCAGTGAGTGTTTTATTTAAGCCCTAACTCCTTATGTGTGTATGTGTGTGTGTGTGTGTGTGTGTGGGTGTGTGTATGTATATAGGTCATTAAGGACGGTTTTAAGAAGTTTTAAGAATGTTTTTTATTAGGTTTTACATGTTATCATTAGGTTATGCAGCAATAGTCATTAGTTTTTATTAGGACTAATTAAACTCTCTCAAATTCTCTGTAGATTTGCTGCTTTGTTCTTAACTTTACATTAAAGTTTTTGGATTACAACTCTAGCCTTGAGAACAACATTATGTTTGTTTAATATTTATTGTTTTAGTTTTCTACACTCTAAATAGCTTTAGTATTGTTTCTTAATTGCTTAAATATATAGGAATGTAGATACGTAAAGCGGAATTTCAAGAAACATTTTCTTGCATCTACAACAGGATCTCATGCACATTTCAATATGAATTATAGGATTAGAATTCCATACCCTTGAAGTGTGTTTTCCACAAAGCGAAGAACGATTCACACTTCTATATGGAGATCCTTAGAACACCAACTGTTGCTCCTCTAGTGTTGGTCCACAAGCAACAATTGAAACACCATGTATGCTAGTACGGAATAAGGAACAATTCCCTATTGCTTTTGTTGGTGATGGCAAAGAGAAGGGAAGAGAGTTTTTGGGGTATATGGCTAAGTATGAATGTTGAAGTGGTACATGCATGTCTCATACTTATTCATATTTATAAGTAACATCTATATGTTACAAATAACCTCTTTAGTCCATACTTCACATAAGCATGACCATTTAGCTTCTTAACCTCTTTTGTATTTTAATTCAATCATATACTTATATGTGTGACCTCATAGGACCGATTTATTATTAGTCATGCACTAATCAAATTAGTTCACAAATCATAGTCGGTTTCTAGCAAAACACTATGATCACCTAAAATAACCGATTATATATATCTCCATAAATTTGTCCATGTTATACTTAATCGTTACACTTGATCAAAGGACATTTTCCTTCATCTAGTATATATCATAGTTTTTATTATTGCTTGTGTTATTTTTATAGTCAATATGTGTGAGTATTCTATTAATCTAGGATCCCGATCAACCTACTATGGACTAGATATTGATAAATCCCGAGACCTGAATAGAAAAGCATAAAAATAGTTCCTTTAATCTTTGGTTAGCTCAAATTCCATTAAAAGGCTAGACATAGTTGTTTAATGGTATAAATTAGGTTCGTAGTGAGAGTCAGCTCATAATCTACATTAGAATCACTTGTTAAGGTGTGATTAATGATCACAAAAGTAGATGTCTTGACCATTAGGACTTATAGGAAGTTATGTTTAATGTCTTGATATAGCATGAATCCACGAAAATATTTATGATTACTTTAGGAGAAAGCTATTGGTACTCGAGAGAGAACCTTAGTATTGTTTAGGGTGTACTTGTCTTAGGAATTACTTTATGTATTGAATTTGCAAGATTGGTATAGAAATATATATATATATATATATATATATATATATATATATATATATATATATATATATATATATATATATATATATATATATATATATATAAGTCATATTAGTGAGGATTTATTGTCCTAGATATTTTTTATATATTGGCATCCAGTTTAGCTATAATTCATGTCCTAGTTCAGTTTAGTCTAGTAATTAATTAGAATATAAACCTTCTTAATTTGTTTGTGACATTAGTACTAAAAGTTAGAACTAGCGTAGACATATAGTCTCTTGGGATTTTGACCCTACTTACTAGATATATAGATTACTTTTGATAGGGTAGTGACAACCCAGTCAAAATTTGGCACATTTGATACATCTCACTCCTAGACATTATCTCTGAGGTAGTTTGCTTCGGCTATCATTTTTTTCAATTTAATCTTTTTCCCTTAGCTTCTAATTCTTTCTTTGCATGCACACTCAAAGTACATGTACTGAGGAGCTTATTTCTCTAGATCTTGATATCAAGATCAAGAGCTTGGCAAGGAAACAAAAGAAATAGAAAAAGTAAGAAAAGAAACCAAGCTACATGACTAAAACTCCGCCTCAAAGAGTTTGTTTGAGTATGGAATCCCTATTCCTCAAACGATGTCAAGTATTTCTCGGTCGTAGGTTATAGCACAGTTTGAGTTTAAGCTGGCATTTATTAAGTTCATCTCAAGCAATGCATTCGCAGGACTTCCTGCAGAATGCCCCATTTCACACATTGAGAACTTTCTCGAGAAGTGTGATATGATGAAGGTGAAGGATTGTTCTGACGATGTTGTGAAACTGAGGCTATTTCCCTTCTCTTTGAGGGATAGAGTGTGTGAATAGCTTAGAGATAAAGTTCCACACAATTTGATACATAGGAGAAGCTAGCTAAAAGTTTTATCATGAAGTTCTTGGATTAGGATAAGACGACTAAGTTGAGAGCCGAGATCAACAACTTTCAGTAGTTGTATGACGAGCCACTCCATGAGACGTGGAGACGGTTTAAAAGGATGTTGAAATGTTGTCCTCGTCATGGGTTGTCGAATTGTCTTTTGCTTCAGACATTCTACAATGGTCTGAACCATGAAACCAATTTGTACATCAATATAGCTTCAAGGGTTAACATCCAGATGAATGATGCATAAGGTAGCCCAACACTGATAAAAAAGATGGCTACTACTGATACTTCACGTTCTTCAAGAGCGGATTATAGAAAAAAGAGTCATCTTCTTCTTCAGAGAATTCAGATATCTCAAAGCTGGTAGCTTCCATGAAAGCTCTAACTGAAACTCTGTGAAAGATACATGGGAAACCTACTTTGGTTGCATATTACGAGGTTTGCGTTATTATAGGGTATGATGTGAGTCAATGTCAGTACACTATAGGTGATCTGGGTAGTGAGCAAGTTAATGTCATCTATAATAACCCAAAGAGGTCGTTTAACCCATTCTTGAACACCTATAATGAAGGTTTGAAGCAATATTCAAACTTCTCTTACTAGAATACCCAAAATGTGCTGAACCTAATCCAAAACTAAGGCCCACAGCAAAACAACTACAACCAGGCACAAGGATTGCCAGGATTTAACGGGAGGACCCGTATAATCCACCATTACCCTTTCAACAACCCCAAGAACCTTATAAATCCAAATTAGAAGTTGTTTTTAAGGCTTTCGTAACCCAATAGACAAGGTGTAATGAGAACACTAAGAAGCAGTTTCCAAAGCTCAAGGCTCATAACAAGATTGTGGAAACCCAACTAAACTAGCTAGTTCAGTATTTGAGTCACCTCTCAAAGGTTCCTAGCAAGTTCCCTAGAAATAACGAGACCCCTCCTAAGGAATAGGTAAATGTAGTGATTTTGAGTAGCGACAATGAACTCATGGATCAACCGATGAGACTAATGGAAGCTGCAGAAGAGGTTAAGGTTGAGGAAGAATTTCTCAAAAAGGTTGAGGATAGGAAAAAAGAACCTCCTCGTACCCCAATTTAACCATATAGGCCGCCTGCTCCTTTTCCTTAAAGATTGACATAGGTGAATCTTGAGAAGAAATACAAGAAGTTCATTGATATTCTGAAGAAGTTGTCTATGAACATCTCATTCCTTGATGTTATCTCTGAGATGCCTTAATATGCTAAGTACTTAAGGGAGATATTGTTGAAGAAAAGTATAGTTAAAGAAGATGGGATAGTGCCTCTCACTTCGGAGTGTAGTGCAATGATTTAGAATATGCTTCCTATGAAGCGAGGCGATCCAAGTAGTTACTCCATTCCAGTCACTTTGGGTGATATTGAGATTAAAACTATGTTGCTTGATGACTTAGGAGCTGGAGTGAATCTCATGCATGCATCCATGTATACGAAACTTTGATCAGGTGATTTAAAACCCACTTGCATCACTCTACAGCCAGGAAATAGAGTTGTGAAGCCACCTATAGGTATCCTAGAAGATGTCCCCATCCGCATAAGGGAGTTTTATATACCTTGTGATTTCTTGGTGATGGAGATGGAGGAGGATGAGCGAGTCTCGATTATTTTGAGAAGACCATTCTTGTCTATAGCTGGTACTATCATAGATATGAAGAATGATAGGATCACTTTTGAAGTAGGGGATACAAAGGTAGAGTTTACCTTACCCAGCTTGGTGGAAAGGACTCCCATGACTACTCTATTATGTAAGGTTGATCCATACAAAGATCAGTGTAAGGATCCAAAAAAATACCCACCTATACCCGAAAAAGTGGAATGGAGAGTTGAAAACTCAGGAAAAGTGAAAAAGGATGGGAAGAAGAAGAAGGTATTGAGTGAGCCAAGATCACCAAGGGACCCAAAATCTATGTCCTCTTTGTCTTTGATTGATCCCGGATTGATGCATGAGGAGAATTCATCATATTTGGGTATATTCAGGAAATGGTCGCGATTGAAGCACTATCGCATGTGTGACCCTACCCACAAGAAGGCTAGCATGAACATTTTTGAACTAGCATCATCAACTGGCTGAAAATCAAGGGGGTCGAGCTTATGACCCAAAAACAAGCGCTTAATGGGTGGCAACCCATTTTTCTAACTTTTCTATGATTTTTTTGACATTTTTATGATTTTTGGTGGTTTTGTATATGACTTTTGGTTTTGTGTTTATTTTGGAGGATTTAGGTCATGCTGATCATTTTTTGTTTGCTTTGGGTGCTTTTGATACTTAGAATTATGTTTAAAGACATCAGATCAAGAGCCAAAGTTCTGTGGAAAAGCTAAAATTTGCAATTTTCTTCAGACACTCAATCAAGTGTGCAAAGCACTAGATCGAGTGCCTTGTAGATATACAAAGCTGGTGATTCTGGCAAAACACTGAGAAATTTCTTAAAATGAAGACACTCGATCGAGTGCCCCATATTTTCTTAAAAGTGTGAAAAATTCTACTTTAGTGAGGAACTCGATTGAGTGCCCCCTACACTTGATCAAGTGCCCCTTGATCCATGCACTTTTATTTCAAAAAATCTCTTCATTTGCTCATATATCTAATTTGCACTCTATAACTCAGAGTATCTCCTCTTCTCCTATTCCAATATCCTCACCAAATCCAGCCAACCCACTAATAAAAACTCAAAATCCCTTGATTTCTTGCAATCCTCTCCAACCTTAAACCAACCCCAAAAATTCACCCATTCACCCAAGTCATCCCCAAACCCTAACTTCTCAAAAATTTTAGGGGTTTTTGAATTGTTGTTCTTCAAAGAAAATTGGTGGTTCTCAGTTCTTCAATACATACCTTGAAACGATTTGGCAAGGGTTTTCGCTGTTATATTGCACTCCATAGCTTTGGTACACTCTAACCCTATCTTTAGTTATACACTTCACTATTCACTTAAATTTTCTAATTTTTGTTCATATTTGTTTTGGATTTGTGTTGTGTTGTGATTGTAAATTGGTTTGGTTTGGTTTGGTTTTATTGAAGATTTGTTGTCGAACATACCTTTGGGAATTTTTTGAGCAAACCCCTAAGTAGTACTAGACTCTTTCACACCCATCCTTTACCATATTTTTTAGAACCCCTTAGTGCTTAAAACTTAGTAATAATGTCTTTCTTTAGGAGAACCAAGTCAAGAAGGCAAAGGGATCCCTCCCCGATTCGAGTCCAACTCTTGCGAATGGAAATGTACTAAATAAATTTTGGGACCAATGAGGATTTTATGCGCAATTTCGTCAAAAATACCAATAAAAACCTCTCCTGGCCCATTTCTATGATCCATCGGCCACTAAGGTCTTAGGACTCGAGGGAGCATTTCAGGAGCTCTTTTCTAGGTTTGGGGGGGGGGGGGGGGGGGGAGGGGGGAATTATATTGCTAAACCTTCATGCCCCAACCTATAGAAATTTGACTCTAGAAACCCTTTTGATCTTCAACATTAACCGTAACCCTAACTATACCACAACTAGGATATATTTTAATATTCTCGTCAATCGGTTACAGTTCTCCTAAGATGAAGTTCATAGGGCACTAGGCGTGCCCTTGAATGTAGTTCTCACCCCTAGCCACCCTAGGCTAAAAGATTACTAGGAGAGTGTATTTTAGAGAGATATCACTGGGCTCATAACCTATGACCCGAGTCGATCCAAAGTGACTTGGATCATCCACCCAGTAGTGCGGGTAGCATATAGGGTCCTAGCATAGAACCTATTTTCTAGAGACGTTAGGAGTGACGTTTACTCATACCGCGAGCTTTATTTCCTTTGGCATCTGATTGCAAATGAGTCTAGGCCTATTCCTCGGGTAAATATGGCCTAACACTAGGATTCTTGGCCAAGTGGCTTGGTTTATGGAATACCAAGCCAAAGTAGCTGAGGGTTCGGCCGAGATAGTCGTAGGAGGCCTCATTATCCTTCTAGAGTTATCGTGTATCATTGACCTATCTAGTTGCTCCTCATATAAAGTGTCAGGCCTCACCCCATATATCTTTGTGTAGCATGCAAAACATGCGATAAATCCGGCCCTATAGAGGTCAAAACTAAGGTTATGAATGGTTTATGGTGCACCCGACTCTGAATATCTCGACCCCCTATGCCTTCTTACTCTAGGTTCATCTCCTTATCCAGGAGGGAGCTAAGATATGGATTTTTCACCTGATTTTTAGTGGCCTCCTTGAATCTCCGAAGGTGCTCCACTCCCCGAGGGGGAGTGGAGCCATTGTGGATGATCGAGAGGATGTCGATTAGATAGAGGAGGAACCTGTGCCCAGCTTCGCTCAAAACGAGGCAAGTAATAGCCAGTTTTAGTACTATGAGGCTCATATAGCAGTCGCAACACAATTTGGGTCTTTTACGGACTAACTCCAGGCATATGTGGGACAGCTACAAAGAGTTGAGAGCCTCCCATCAGTCTATGGTCGATTTTTTCCATGAGATGCAAACTGATTATCATGTTATTTAGGAGTTCAATCGGGCTATGAGTGCACAGTATGAATGGATGAGGACTGACTACCGCTCTATGCGGGCAAGCTTCTCATCCATGGAAGAAGCTATGCAAAAATATTTCGGGGGTGGTCCTAGTTCTTCATCAAGATACGACCCACCTAGCTATGAACCTAGTTATGGACCCTACCCTCCCCCAGATCCGCATTAGCTTTTTCTTTTCTTTTTGGTGTATTTTTAGTTATAAGTTTTTATATTTTTTCCCTTTTGGCTTCCCTTTGATGTCCAATGCTTACACAAGGCATTTTTCTACAAGATACAAATGCCCTCACTTTGCAAGCCATCAATGACTCTGACTCGGCTTCTTGCCCTTCTTCTCGAAAGTCAATCCCTGGTTATGTTTTTTTCTTGGTAGTTCTCCAATAAGTTGAAAACCAAAGAAGTAAAGCACTAATTCCATATCATCATTAGAAAGAGTACAGGGCTATGAATCATGCAGCTAGTGAGGTCACTTGGGTTGTCAAACTACTTGAGGAGCTAGGATTACCAAATTAAAACTAGTTACTCTTCATTATGATAACCAATCTGCCCTACATATTGCTAAAAATCCTATTTTCTATGAGAGAACTAAGCACATTGAGCTTGACTATCACTTTACTATGGACAAGGTTCTTGAAGGTCTACTTCACCTTAGCTATCTTCCCACTCGTAATTAGTTGACCGATATTTTCAACAAAATTTTCCCACTCTAAAACATGTTTCCTTGCTACACAAACTTGGTAGAGTTCCCACTTTTTTCCTACCAAATTTGAGGGAGGGGCTATTGGTATTAAACAATTTCCTCACTCACCAAACTCATCATAAGAAGTCGTTATCCAAATACCCACTGTCAGCTAAGCTCTAGTCCTTGAGTTGACTATGCAAGCATCACAAATTTCGGTAATTAGTTGCAAGAGAAGGACCTTTTGATTGGTTGAAACAGATCATCAATCCTCTCTCTATATATACATATTGTACTTAACTTACATAGGTCAAATAATACTCTCTTAAGGCCGTTTGATATGAGAAATTGAAATGGAATGGAAGGGTGATTAAATCTCCTTCCTGACTAAACGCTATTTGGTTTGGAAAAATAAAGGAATGAGTTTCAAATACTCCGAAAATCCACTTTTTTATTAGTTAGGTTTTTGTCAGTATTTACCCCGTGTTCATTCAAACTTCGCCGCCTCCGCATCCAACTACCATATTTATTCCATTTGTTAAATTGATTACTATTATCATTATTATTAATATATTTATAAATTTTTAATATTATCATCGTTAGTACTTATAATATTTATTATTATAGTTATATTAATATCTTGAACATATAAAAAAATATTTATATTATTAATATCAAAATTACAGTTATTTATGTTTGAACTAAACAACAGGTAAGGAATTGAATCTCATTCCTATGTTAAACCAAATTGAAAAGGTTTTACAACTAATTCCTATACTTAACCAAATAATTATCTGGAACCGATTCCATTATTCTCATATACCATTTCTGATTCCATTCCATTTTTGCAATCCAAACAAACCCTTAATTTTAGTTCAATAACAAACAAGCTTACGCGTCTAGCTTTGTCCTCAATCACTTGTAATTTATCCAGTCTAGGTCATCAATCTTAAACTTCAGCCGTAGGTAATTTACCGGCGACGATAGTAATTCCCTATTATTATAACGGGTGGACAGTGCACCCACTCAAAAAATGTACATTATGTACATGAAAAATGTACATTACGTATATAAAAAATATATAAAATACATATGTGAGTTACGTGGTTATATTTTTTTAGGACGGATATCCATGAGCACAGTGCATATCTAATTTGCGCTATTATTAACGATAATATCATCGATTACAATGCCACATCAGAGACGTGGATGGGGAGCCCTATGTGCAAGCCACGTCTTTCCCCACGAGGCAGGCAAAGCAAACGCACACTATGCTTCTTGTGTCTTCTTCAACGATAATAATAAAAAATCACTCAAATAGTCAATACTCAATTTCAAATTATCTTAACGTTATAAACAACACCAATAATCGTACTATCATCCAAACTCTAAAGCCCAGAACTCTCTCATATATCTCCATTTCAAGTTTTCTCTATTCTCAACCCTCTCCCACGATCGTGTTCCGTAAGTTTCTCACTTTTTTTTTACATTATTATTATTATTATTATTATTATTTCTGTAAATTCTTGGTTAATTAATTGTATTGTTTGATTAACTAATTTGCTTGATTAATACGAAGTATCTATTTGCAGTGATTTATGATAATTTTGAGAAAACAAATGTTAGTATGTTACATTATAATTTTTGGTCCTAAGGTTATAATTATTACAACAAATGTTTGTTGCTAATTGTATTGCAGTTTGCTTAGGGTTTGAAGTTTCGTAGTTTTATTTTAACTTAAAGCACATTCTTGATTATTCATTTGCCCGAGCGTCAGTCGTAATTCACGCTAAGGGCATGCTTAGATTGAGGGAGATGAATCTAGGGTGATAAAAGTCAAACAAATGAAAAATGAAGGTAAATAGGGGTGGTGACAAGGGATGAGATGGAAAAAAATATATTATAGTGGTGGTTTGAGGAAGAAGAAGGAATTGAGAGATTGATTTTATCCTCATTATGGTGGTAATAACTACCTTAGGGTGTGGAGAGTATCTATTATCATTCAAATGAGCGTATTAGTTCCCTTTTATCACACTACTAACACTACTTTTTCCTAATAAACCACTTTCACTAACCTTGTTTTTTACTGGTTTGACTTTTATTACTCCCCTATTTCAAGCATGCCCTAAGTATAGAATGATATTTATATTTTACGACTTTGACAAGTTTTGAGCATATGAGTATAGTTTGATTTGAGTTAGAATACCTTTGTGGGATTCTAATTACTTTTTCAAATGCAGTAATCTATGAGTTCAATAGTTTTCTTTCTGAACCCGAACTTGGATGCTAACATCTTAAAATGTGTGCAATTTGTATTATTCGTGCTTTCTTCCCCTTGCCTTTCAGGCTATAACAGAATCTAGTTATATGCTATTTGTTCTTGGCTATTTCCCCATGCTCGTTGTACTGATTTTGCGTATGTATGCAAATCTTATAAATTTTAGACAATTGTTCCGATTGTCTATTGCAAGATTTATATATCCGATTGTAGTTGATCTAGTTATAAGTGTAGTTGTGTCCTAGGTTCTTTTTTCAGCTCAGAGATCTGTGAAATATTTGCATGCTTTCCTTAGTGTTTCTTTCTAAATAGAATTCAAATGCTTAATTCATTATCTGAATGCCAGAAATAGTACATTTTTTTGTTAATATTTGCTTCTAAATCTGATTGGACCCTACATGTTACTGTATAGTTTGGAGTTTGAATACCTCGTAACAAAATCTTAATTGTGTGTTAAGAGTTTTGAATTATTCACGCTTTCTATAACAGAATTTTGTTATCTGCTCTTTATCCCTTTGCAATTTTCCCCAAGCTCATTGCATGTGGTTTTGTGTTTAAATTAACTAACTGTTTTGGTTGCATATGGCGAGATTTATGTAGTAGTTTCTAATGTAGTTTTGTTCTAGACTCATTTTTATTGCTTGGAGATTTATGAAATGTTTGGTACCTTTGCTACTCTAGTTGGGCTTATTTATTAAAATTTTATCAGCATTAGTTTATGCTGTTGACTTCTGTTTATTCTTGTTAATAATACTCGATGAACGTATGTGTTCAATGGTTAAATTTGATTGCTTTTGTCTCTGCAAAATAGTCATAGGAAATCCAAGGGGGGTAATATGAATTATGGGGTATCTTTCCCATATTCCGAGACACTTCCTGAGTTTTATGCAAAAGATAAGCAACCATGAATGTTATCAAGTTTTTTGTTGGAGCAATTTGATAACTAGGATTCTCTTGTGTAATTAACAACAGATATTAACTGATTGATTTTTTTAGTAATGATTGATACAAGCTAAAATTGATAATCCATAGAATGAATTTTAGTTTTAGAAAGAATTTTAATTTTTTAAGTGTATTTTTATCTTGATCAGGATCTTTGTTTTCATCAAATAATTGACTATAATTTTTATATTTGATTCTCTATTGGGTTTGTATTCACACCCTCGTTGTTTTTTAAGTTCAAACAAATTAAAATTTTCTTAGTTTTGTACGATGCCTAGCCAATAATATACGTTTTGGATCAAGCAAATCAACTTTGTTTTGGTTTCTTTTACCCAATTTTTTTATCAACATTTTCATAATATCCTGTCCTCGTCTCTAGGTGCCTAGGTTTCCACTGTAAGCCTTTACTCATTTGAACCTCACTCTTTACTTTAAGGTTATGCCATCCTAAAGGGCAACTAAAGGTAATTCAAGGATCTTATCAACAATTATGAATGATAAATAACAGATCAAATGGTCGAATTGGAAAATTGGGTGCTACGATATAGCTTTGTATTAGCTAAGTGCTCGAGTTGTTGATAAGCGGACTCAAAACTGCTGATATCCTCCACAGGGTAAGCCACTGTCTCTCAAGCCTGATTGAGTCAACTGTAGAGGCTAAACCTCGCAAGCACATCTTACAAGTTTCATGGTTGTCCTCTCCAAAATGCAACTTTTCTCAAAATCTCAGAAGTAAAAAGTGATGAGTTGGAATCCAATTTGAATTAAGTTTCTAGTATGTTACTGTTGCTTGACCAATAAGTTTCTGTAATATTGTGATAGCTTTGGATGCTTTGATGTTGTGCCGCTTGGCTGGATTTAGGCTTGACATCTTGAAAGGGTTGTATGTAGGTTTTATGCAAAGGAGAATCCTTTTCTTGGCTTCTATTAGTTCTTACCTTTGAAACAAGAAGCAGCCAGATATAAAGCTTATTGCCTTTAGATTGAGCTTTTTTTTTTATTTTTTTTATTGTTTTAGGTTGGTGCTGCTAGTTTATCTTGTTTGTTAAAACAATAGTATTTTTATTTTCTTATTTCATCCTTGATATCTTAATTTTGTGTGTGATTGAAAAATCATATACATTTTGTCATCAATTATCATAAGATGATTTTTTTGGGGGGAATTGAATGCCCATTTGAGGCTTTGAATTGATTGCTTATGTTGTTTAATTGCTTATCTTGCTATGATTAATAATTTATTTCTTGAAGTATAGAATGCTTGTGTATTGTTGTGTGACTTTGAACAACTATGAATTTGGGGTGTTGAAATTGCTGGAGGTACTAGTGATTCCTTTTCATCGTCAAAATGAAATGCTTATCTGATTTAGTTTCATTTCCAAACCCTACATATTATCGCCATAATCATTCATGTAAAATTATATTTCATCCGTTTCATTTATTCAACGATACCTCTTCTTGCAGGTACTTCTTGGCCAGCAAGAAAAGAGAAAGGATGAGTGGGAGCGAGCCAACTCGAGTACTGATTGGGGTGAATCAATCCAGCATCAAAGGCTATCCTCATGCCTCCATCAGCTCCCAGCGTGCTTTCGAATGGACTCTTGAAAAGATTGTTCGAGACAACATTTCTGGCTTCAAGCTCCTCTTTCTTCATGTCCAAGTCCCTGATGAAGATGGTTCTTTCTTTTTCTCACAACTTAATATTTGTAGCGATGGAAACATTGTTATTTTGCACATGCCTTTCATTTAAAAAATGCTTTTTTATGAATACAAGGGAAGATCTGTTGGAGCATATAAGTGCATAATTAATTGTAATGCCGGCTCAGTTGTTTCACCTAATTTGTTCCCTTGTGTCTGCAAAAAATTTCAATTCCAGGTGTTTGGTTATTAATAACTGAATAAGTGGGTTGCCTCTTCACCTTCTATAGAAATTTTTTTTTGCCTATGAACTCATGAGGAATACACAACATTTCTTTTGAAATCTTATTCTTGCTAGGTTTTGATGATATGGATAGCATATTTGCATCACCAGATGATTTTAAAAGAATGAACGCCAGGGAAAAGAACAATGGACTTCATCTCTTGGAGTACTTTGTCCATAGATGTCATGAAATTGGGGTAACTTTTTTTTTCAAGTCTAGAAATCATCACCCCTTACTCTATGTGTGCTTCAGATTTTTTGAGCACGCTTTCAGATATCTGGGTACCTCTTTTGTCTCCTCAATACTTCTGATGTATGCGTTTGTTGGTGTTGACACAATTCTTGCAGATTGCTTGTGAAGCTTGGATTAAGAGGGGTGATCCACAAGAAACTATTTGCCATGAGGTCAAGCGGGTTCAACCTGATCTTCTAGTCGTGGGATGCAGGGGACTTGGACCTTTCCAGAGGTATGCTAGACCCTCTGGGTCTTTTTTATTGTTTAGCTTTATTCTTCAAGGTTGTTCTTGTTATTGCTTTTCATACAGTCAAGTTTTTCTCGACGTTCTCCTTTACTTTGATATATGGCGTTGGTAGAGCAGTCTTTTAATAATGAATGGAAATATTTATTCACTACACTTCTTCTGAATCTTTCAATGCTAAAAACTCAACCCTGTGTTTTATTTGTCAGTTTCACACTTACATAGAATATTTTTAGATTTTTCCCTCACACCAGTATGTAATCTTCACATTTTAGCCACCTTTGGAAAAAATGCCAGGTTTACATGTCTTCCTTAGTACACCAGCAAGCAGGTGGGGATCATTCATTATGATGGAATATATCTAGATTGTACCTCCCCTTACTTTCCCTAGATCATGTGCTTTGCGAGTTGGTTAAATTTAGTTTCAATGCGGCTGAGGATAGTGTGCCAACTTCATGTGGTAATATGTGAAGGTTTTAGGGATATGGTCATATTATTGACCAATGTAAGTGCCATAGATTATATGGCCTTGAAAGATGAAAAGGAAGACTAGACCTTGTTTAATGTGGCATAATGATTGTCATGGAGCCCAATAGGTATAGAAGAAAGTGGATAGAGATAGATGGAAGCTTGAGGCTGGTGGATCATGTTTTTTGTGGCAGTAGTTAGCTAAGTGTTGCTGGGGTAGAGTAACAGATGAGTGTGGTTTGGAACGGGAAATGTAAGTCATTAGAATTTTTGTTGGGTTGGTCTGAGAAGGAGTTACCGAGTCAGGTTGCTGATCAATGATGTTGCTAAACAAATATATTATATTACTAGCTTTTTCTCTATGTAAAGTTATTTTAGAGTTTTCAGTGTATAAATGGTTTGATATTTTTCTGATAAGGCTTTGCACACATGCAATTCTTGATGTTGATTCCTTGGTAAGGGTAGAGCAAGTTCCCGAGTGGATATTGGCTTATTCAAAGTGTATTAATTTATTTGTATATGAAATATTATTTAGCATCTTACTAATCTTATAAATTACAAAGTATGCTACAAGTCTACGTGGTCCAAAACATCATCCTGATAAGTCATTCATGTAAATTCCCCTACTCCGCTGAATGCAATGTGGTGGATACCCAATTCTTTCATGTCCTTCTGTACTTATTCCATTTTTTTAATTCCTTATGGACTTCTTGATGTTGGCTATGGGTGTCTAAACCACTTGAGCTCCACTTCAATTTTTCTCCCATTTCTCCATCATCTGATCATTTGAGAATTTGAGGCTGCCACTCCGTCCCTTCTGTGTATTTGTTTATTATTATTTCTATCTTTCTTTGTGACTATTCTTCCATTTATCTCCACATATACTTCTCAGCTGCATTCGTCTTCCCATGATCTTTCAAAAAAGACCAGCTTTCAGACTTATATAGCAAAGCTTACAAAACAACTGCTCTAACTCCTAATGAGTACAGATATTACACATTCTTGAAAATTATTGAGGCATTAATAAGACTTGTTTAAATTTATTTGTCAATAAAACTTGAACGAGATTATGTATCTTCAAGTTTCATGAGTTACTATGAGGAATAATTGTAGTGGTATAGTTAAGAGGAGTTCTGTAAAGTGTGCTCCTGGAAGTTACATTCTCTACACGGTGTTGAGCACTTTACAAGCTTTCTCCTCTTTGTCTCAAAATTGTGGTCAGGCTTGCTTCAATGTCTGCCTTCTTCCTCTTGTCTCACATCTGGATATAATTCTCCCAGCCCTCAAATTCTCTTTGGTTTTCTCACAAGGTTATTTTACTTGGCTGTCGGGCAAATCAGTGTGGAGTAGTGACATGTCGTCGAAAATGAACCTAGCTAGATTGCCTCTGGCTCTGAAAATAGCATGAAATAATTCGAGCAGGTACTTTGATTCTCAATTAAGTTTGGGCAACCTGGCTCTCACTTTAAATCTTCTTTGTATCTCCTACTCCAGCTCCTGCTCTGAACTCATTATTTAATGTTCAATTTGGCCAGCCTTCGTGTGCTGTGGGGCTGACAAGATTTGGCAGTGGCCTGCTAGGGAGTAGGGATTATGCTTTATTATATATTGCTTAAAAGCTGTGTATGGTTGACTGAAATGGTTGCATAGGGAGGGCGGTAGACTTCTTGATCAAAAAGCCAAGAATAGAGTAGAATTAAGGGAGAGAAATTGATCTTGGGTTTTGGACTCTTGATCCCTATTGTCCAAAAATTTCTTTTTGCGAAATTAAGCTGAATTTGTGGTACAACAAAAAGTTTTAATGATAATTCAATATAATCAATAAGGGAGTAATTGCATAATATGATTAATGCTCGCTCTCCTCACTTCAAAAAAGCAACCAATTTCTTGGGATTGATAAGTAGTGTTAGGCAGTTTTTTAGGTTACAGTCAAATCTTACACAACTGTTTTTCTCTATGTAACTATACATTGATTATTTATGAAGGTTTTGACGGTTTCTTGTGCAGGGTTTTTGTGGGCACCGTAAGTGAGTTTTGTGTCAAGCATGCTGAATGCCCGGTCATTACAATCAAACGACGTGCTGAGGAGACTCCTCGAGACCCTGTAGATGACTAGTGCTTATATTAATGCTGAACTATGGTAATTTGTATATAGACCTGATTCCATGATTGTGAACATTGTGTAAATTTTCTGGTGGGTGAACTGGACCCTAATATTTGCGGATTAAGGTTTATTTTGTGTGTATGTTAATGAATGAATTGGATATGTTACCTATTTGTGATCTCTTGAACAACTCTTTAAGGTCATCACACTGTTACATTTCGTATTTTATCTTCTATTTTGTGAATTGTTTTTCCTTACAGGACCTTAATTTTAGCCTTCAAACTACGTCTTGGGACAGGTTATGAATTTGGTGACATTAATATTATCTCCATTTCCTTGTAGATATGGGTTTGTATCCACATGTAGCCATTGAACTTGATTAATTATCTTGCAGCTAATTCTGCTTTTCTAGCTAAACATGGTATGAAAGTTATTTCTGATCACAAATGACTTAGTGATTCGGATCAAAGGGGTCGAAGTGGGTCATTACAATTCTACGTTGATGAAGTTTTATTGTTAGGCTTTATTAAAGTCTTGCCCAAGAAAATTAGAGTCTAAGTGCTAAACCTAAAATGTGTCAATCCAATCTAATCAAATCAAACCTACCCTAAAGCCATGCAAAGCTAGCTCCCTCCTAATCTTGCAGGGTCATCGGCTCTCGAACTGGAACCAGCCGATTAGGTATAGGGAGGTAGCAAAAGAGGACCAAACAACTCCTGAAGTAGCTCTTGCATCATCTGGGCGATGGGAGTCCTGCCCTCATCGTGGGTCTCCTAAATGCGAACATTTGCATTCAGGGAGGAAGGCCTCCCGGCGCCTCTAGAAAAGAAGCCAGCTTTGGCTTTCATCTAGGAGATCCTGCCAGTGTCCATCTGCATCTATTGAAAGAAGTAAGGGTAAAAGGTCAAAACAATAGCAGAAATAAAAAGAAAACATCATACACAATCATAGATCCTTACCTCAATGTGGCGACAGGCCAGACTCTAGGTCAACTGGATGCATTTCCTCTTCAGACCAGCTATCACCTTCATGAAAGAGGCCGACCTTCTTTCGACCGAGATGTGAATCAGAAAACAGTGAAAAAGTATCCCTCAGTATAGGAAGGATGATATAAACTCATGCTCATCAAAGCCTTTGACAGACAGGGGGGGGGGGGACTTAGTAGGCATGCCTTTGTAGGCATATGACTCGGCCTTCAGGGCCTCCTCCATGGCTCACTGACCCGTTCTCCCCGCGAGTTCACGTAGAGAAGGACCAAGTTTGCGTGCGGGAAGTTGGGACCCTCATTGCCACAAGTCTAGCAAAATAGAGAAAGTAAGAACCAGAAAAGCATGAAGGTGTGATAAAAGTTGAACAATACATCATACCTCGAGTCTTATGTGCCTCACATGGAAAGCTAGCCTACTGACCAGCGTAATCGATAGACGTGTTCACCAAAGACCCCTAGGGAACGCTCAGGTCCTCGATCGAAGTCGGGCTCTGGTTTTTTATAGGGTATTGGCTCCAGTTTTAAGATCATGTATGATAAGTACAAGAAATAAGAGGTGAATATAATACATCCTCCACTGTTATTTCAAATTATATGAAGTACTATAGTAGTTTGTTTAACTCATTTGGAAGTTAAATTTAGTTAAGACAATCTATATGCATATAGTACTTCCCTTTTTTTTTCTTTTCCTTGAAACAATTTGACATTTGTGCTATTTAAATGTTTTGCTTTAACCTTCTTAAGTAAATATGATTATTATCTTTAAGAAAACAAAATATACCAACCTCTGTTCCAAAAAAAAAAAACAAAAGTTTGACACTTATCGAAACACTGTTTTTACAACTAAAATCTTATTGATTGCTTGAATTATAAAGAGTTGATACTATGAGAATATGCGATGAAACTGATCTAATTATATTTTTCTTTGGAACATTTATCTATAATTACTTTTTAACAAAATGTGGTCAAAGTAGCTAATGAATAGTGTAAAAGTCAAATTATTGAAAATAAATTATTATAGGAGTTGGTTATTATGTGAGATCTTGTTAAATTAGTCTCAATATATAATTTTGTTATATTAACTATTCATAAATTTTACTTATCCATTAAGTATAAATATTATATTAGCTCTTAAAAATGTGTGTTACCCAGTAAAAAAGAAACAAAGAAATATTATAGTGTTATGATGTGCTTCATTTATCCGATCTCATTTAAATATATTTTTTTTATTCAAAATTATCTAAACGCATTATTAGTTATCATTACTTACTCTAGTTGTAATTTGAACTTTGGATTGTTCTAGTCTTTTCTATTTTGTGATCTACATATGAATAAGGAAGCTATTGAGGGATTACTTAGCTTATTTAGAAGGAATGTTGAGTTAGACTTCAATTCATTACTTGCTTGTTTTATTGGAATTACGACAAAGGTGGTAGTTACATGTTATCTAATCAAGGCATGCAAGATTGCAAGGATGAAAATGCATGGTGAAGACATATCAAGGCTAAGTCAATTGAATCCTTTTTCTTCAAGGGGTTCATCATATCTTTAACAATCATAATCAAGTTAGGATTTATTTTCTTAAATATTCTCTTACATGATTTTATTACCACTATTGAGATAGGTTTTACATGTTTCAAACACTTAGAATTCTTTTTCTTTCATAATTCAATTAATAGTCTTATTTCTTATTTTTCACATTTCCTTTAGGATTCTTTTGCTTTGTTATTGCCAAGCCTACCTAAAGGCCACTTGTAATATGAAATTTAATTTCTCAAATTTTGGCTAAATAATAAGGTGTGTTGCTTATTGAAAACTTGTGTTTCTTCTTTGAAAGTTGGTGGGCGATTCCTTTAAACTTTTGTACTAGTTTTGTTTGTAATTTGCTACTGGAGTTCCTTTAGGCAGATTTAAACAATTCAAACATTTGTATGTTTACTTGATGGTTAAATCCTTTAGGGTAGTTTTCAAAGTTTATGTTTCGCACTTGTATTAGGTCTCCGTATATCAAATACATCAATTTGACAATGAAACCACCCCTTGAAGAAATATAGTATGCAAAATAATCAATAATACTCAAAGTATCAAAAATATTGTGCTCTAAAAATGCTCGCTTATTGTTAATTCTTGGACTTTAATATCATTTTTTATTTTTTTTATATGATTATAAGTAGTAAAACCATCCTACAACAGTACAACTAAATCGTGGATTCCGAGAAAAGACTGGAAGCATCTGGTGACTGAAAATTGAACCCAAAACTAAAAAATAAATAAGGAGCCCTTTGAAAAGACCAGAAACTTTTGCGATTACGGGTCGCAGGACACATTAGTGAAACTCATTCACCAGACGACACAAATGTGCTGAAAATGAATCAGACTGCGGACATGGAAATGATGGAGGTGGCGGAGGAGTCCCCTTTCCCAGCCCCTTCCACCCCCGTTGCTGCATCCAATGCCACCCTTTCTCCAGCCGGCGCCACCCATCAAATCGACGTCGCTGGTGGCTTCCTTTCATTGGCTCGCCAACTCGTCGATCAGGGCAAGCCTTCTCAAGCCCTACAAGCGGTAAATCCTTTCCCCCCTACCTTTCATTCCTTACCGTTGCTTTGCTTCATGTTTGTCTATGAATTTTCTTGCAAATTTATTTGCCTATGTTGATTATGTGCCATTTTATTTATTGCGCTTTTAAAATTTGATGAAATGGGAAACACCATGATATTATCCAACAAAAATTACTGTATTTCGAGGATTACTAGCTATAAGACCTGACGATCTCATTAAAGGAGAAGTTATAGGCCCGGACGATCCCCCGGATTGTCGCACCAAGTATAAGATATAGACGATGGAAGAGTTACTGAGCAATTGCTTTCTATGTTGATAGTGAAGTGGATTACTGTCTTTGTTACGGTGTAGGATAGGTTTAAGTCCTTTATGTACATGAGTGTTTCCTTGTCTGTGTGAAAAATTTGGATGATGATTGTACACCTGAGTATCTTATTGAAATTATTTTCTGGTTCGGAACTGCTTAGGTATTGAATAAACTAATTAAGTATAAACTCGAATCAAAACTCTATCTTATGTGAAATCTATCTGACTGCCCGAGATGTCTTGCTTCGTGTTAACATCGATACTAAACCAATGGAATAGAAATAAAGCTCAATAGCTAAAGAATATGCAAACATATTATGTTGTATTTTTTGACAAGGCTGGAATGTAAAACTATGGATGTGATTGTAATGGTTAGCTTAGAAATAGAATAGTCGATTGGAAAGATCATTTCAGATTATGCCGAAATGACCATTATAGTGTACACTTGTACTTATGTTGTAGACCAGACGGTAAAATTGCTATGTATTGTGTGTTGATTATCAGATGCCTTGTAAATATATGCTTTCATGTTTGGAAGCTGCAAGAAAAATGCCAACATGTCAGAGAAGGCCTTGGAGTATTCAAAGAAAAACTGATGCAGTGAGTAAACAGAAAAAGATAAATAATCATGAAAAATCTGAGCAAACATTTGGAATCCATAATAAATGATAATGATAACAGACATAGAATGGAATATTCTCGAGTATACATATATATATCTTTGTTAGATTGGGTTATTTAGTCACAAAATATACTGCAAAATATACTGGATTAGCCATTATAATTGTAAAAGGAGCTGTTGGATTAGAACCGAAGAAGACTAAGGAATGGTTAACATTTGTGAAAGTATATAAAATGTTTTTGTGTGTTCGTTATACCTCTAATATTTCTGTTATGGTTGAGAAACATAAATGTGGCTTCGTTAAAATAAGTAGTAGATCATTTGGGTTACAAAATCTTCTCAGTTGTTGATGAAGCTAGTAGTTTAAATTATTGTTCAGTCTGAATTCTTTGGTAGTTTGGGGATCTGTTATAGGGATTCTATGGTTGCATGTTGAACACGAAAATTGGTAAGCAATTGTTATAAATATGGAGCAAACCAAATGGGGATGCAATTATTGATGGAGATGAACTATTTCATTGACTATTATGTTGACATTGAGAGGCAGTGATATCTAAGGTCCTGCTTGTTTCAATTCAAATTCTGTTTTATGTTGGCAGAGGATTACAACTATCAAGCTTGACTTAGTGATAGGAATGCTAGTTTCGTATCCGAATGATTGATTAAGGATAGTTGACTTTTTCTTTTCTCAGAGGAAATGTAACTTTTCGAATGTGATATCATCATATCAAATGCCAAGAGACATGCATAAATCATGTGTTAGCCTAGCATTATTGAAATAATTTGACAATTTATTCTTAACTGAGGCATAAGAATTTACTTAATCTCGTTATAGAAAGGACTTGTATTTTCCTTGTATGCTTAATGAGAACTGTAGTTGATGGGATCATCATTGTCCTTAATCTCTTGAGCTGGAAGATTTAAGACTTAAGTCATGTTTGTTTGTCTTCATTTGAAATTGTAGTATGATATGGTTAGCTTTTAACCTATATTAAAAAGAGTCACTGTCAGGAGGGCTATGTGAACTAGTATTGTCGGAATTTGTGTGTCTATATCTGTACTAAAGCCTATGATGCAACTCTACCTGTCTCTAAATCTGAATGGCCCTGCAGCCCCTGCCCCCAAACATTCCCTATAATAAATCACAGGAATAGTCCTTTTGTATGCGGATCTCTTACCACATTTTATGGAGGCACACCCAAAGGCTATGTTACTGTAAATTGTAGGGCTAAGTTTACACTTATTTTTTGAGGGACTTTATGCCGTAGCAAGATGTGAAAATTGAAACGTGGAGGCTTAGATCCTAGGTGAAAGCATTTCCAAACTTACTCTGTGGAAGAGGAAAATTTTGGTCACACTTGTTTGAGACGGGAAGGTTATCTATTTTATATTTCTTTTTACCTTTGGATTTAGATTGTAGTTAGTTCCAAGATCTCATAAGGATAGAGTTATCAACAACCTACTCAACTTGACCATTCTACCAAAATCAAAGTGACCCAATCCCAACTTTTATCTGCTTGGACACTCTGACCCTACATGACCCAAGTCCGAAATGACCGGACCCGCACACTTGATTTTGACAACTTTTCATATAAATTCTGGCGATTTGAGAAGCACGAGGGGGAAAGAGAAGGGCAGATTTAGTAAGATTGATGAAAGGATATGGTTTTGGAGAAATTTATGCAAACTGCATTAGGCGAGAAAGTCTCCTTGCACTCTACTTGGAAATATTTTTTCTTCATCCGGAAAGGGGAATATTTGGACTTGATTTTTATGATTCCATATTTGCATATATCATTTATGATTGCCTTGGATCTGAACAACACATGTGAATTTCCTCTACCCTTTTGACTAAAATTAAAATGAGGTGACCTTATGGATGGGAAAAAATATTTCTTCTTTTTGTGGCTATCGTTAGTTAACTGTTGCTTTGACAGCTAGGGTGTTGGCTAGCTATCTGGGGATGGGAAATTGAAAATAATAATGCTGACAGGACCTGTATGACCAGAGATGTAGGAGATAAGTCTAGCTTTTTTACTCATACACTTCATTTAAAATTTAGTACACATTTCTGATGCTGGTTAATGGGGTCAAATAGATCCTTGACATATTAAATTTGTAGGAGTCCCTAATCATTGTCATTTTAAACCCATGGATTCCTTAATATCAATTCTGGTGTCTCCTAAGGTTAGGGAACGGACTGGGATAGAACATAAGAGTAGTGGTCAAGTTATGGGGTTGCACTCTGGTATCCTTTCACACCTAGATCCTCCACCAACTTTTATGTGAATTGCAAATGATTTACTGTTATTCACCTTGTTTGGGACTATTATTTTTTATGCTTATTGGCTACTGAATTTCTGTAATATGTCAAAATTACATTCTACTTGTGCATGCTTATTCCTATCATGATTTATGAATCCACATAATTATTTTTCTGAGTTGAAACCCACAACTCAAAATCTTGAGGGAGGACATTATTTAGTTCCGTGTAATTTTTACGGAAGCAGAACATTTTGGTGCTTTAAGTGGCTCGTAAAAGATAAAAAGAACCCTTATTGTATCCTGTTGTTCCATTAACATTGAATCAATGTCTTTTTGTTTTTCTGTGCAATTTTTCATCAAGTCATAGATATATGATTTGATGTGTCGCAGGTATGCCCTACTCAGGGTGCTATATAATTAGAGTGTTTAAAGTTTTGGTATACTTGGATTCAATTTGGGGAATTTTGTCCTAAATAGGTATTTATGGCTATGAGAGCGAAAGGAGGAGAGGAAGCTGTTTTCTACATCTTGCAACGTGCGCGTGAGCTATACAGATCAAAAATACAGGCGAGTGCTGAAGCTGATCAGCTCGCTTCTTTATTTGCTGAGTGTGTGATTGCTGAAGCTCAGCCCCCTGGAAGTGAGCCATCATCTGCATCACCATTATTCTCATCTTCAGCACCACCATCAAATGTTCCTGTTAATGAAATGGATACTGATGCATGTGGAGCGTCAATTTTGGCAGAGACTGGAAGAAAGCAAATTGTACTAGATGCCTTCTCTGACGGCAGTAGTTTCATCTGTTTGCAGTGTGGTGGTCTTGTTAGCAACCATCGTAAAGATGAACATTATGCTTACTGGTGTCAGTTTTAAGTGTACCAATAGAATATTGGTGGGTGGAGCTTGATATTGTACAACGCCATCATGATGAATGTGTACTAATGTGAAAATGCTTTGATTTCTTGCCAAAGATGATATAGTTGCTTTGGAAGGGAATATTGAACTTCTGGCTACAGGCTTAGGCGAGGCCATGCAAGAAGGTAACATGCTTTTGTAGATCATATTGAGGATTATATATGTCGGAGCTCTTGTGATTTTAATGCATATAATCTATACTACGATTGTACTGATAGGTCTTGCTTCTGTAGAAAATAAAAAGATGTAGTTGCAAAACCGAATAATAAAGATAGAGTTGTATACATAGTCTAACTCCTTAATTCAAGGAGATTTAGTTTGAGTTGTATAGTATAAATGTACAAAGCATGGTCTTGATTTAGTACAAGAAATATTGATTAACCAAACAAGAGTTTTATAGTGTTATATGGTATAAGAGACAAAGGTAGTTTCACTGGGAAACATACATACATGTACAGAAGCCTCATCCCATACCAAACCTTACCAGAAGATGTTGAACTCAAATGATCACCCAAAAACACAGATCTAACAGGAAAACCAGTTACCATTGACCAACTGTGGCAAATATTACAACAATTAGAACCCAATAGACCTGACTAGGAACCTAGCCATCAGTCAGCCGTGATCTTGAGTAAAAACTCAATCTCAAAAACTACACAAAATGGACAAAGCTCATGTATCTGGACATTACATGGTGCCGTCCATATGATATGGCATCAAGCTATATCATGTTCTATTGTCTTGTTGGGCATCATCTACTCAAGCTGATTAAAATTTATGTTATGTGCATGTATTGATATTATCTTTTTTAACTAAAATAATTATTGATGACTGACGATGATAATTTAAGACAGTTCAATATCATTTTGAGAATAAATTTTTTACACACTATATTGATAAGTGATTCCTAAATCCTAACCCAAAATAATAGAAAAGAGAGAAGAAAACGGAAAGTATACAATAGTCAAGATAAGGGAGGAAGAGTTTCTACATACCCCAAAAGACTTTTATATACCTTGAAATTTAGGGGAATTCTGAAGCTTCCATGAATATAAAAAGGAAAAATTGATGGCAATAATCCAATCTTTTCCTGATTCGCTTTTATTGATCCAACATTTTGTTTATTTTTAATATACCTACCTTTGGTCACTCATTGCTTCCACTGAGCCACTCCCAATTGTAACCGACACTTGTTGGTAAAGAACATGTAATTGATAGTGTTAACCTTTTTAAATAAAGTTTAGTCTTTTATGACTGAGTGGACACCAAGCCTAGACAGGCCCATCGTGGCTTGCAACTAAAGGAAGCCAGCAGCAACAGCTTCACGCAACCACAAATCCATGCATAGTAAGCAAAAAAAATTTGCCGACAACCATTATCGGCGACCCATCAAAAACCGAACCCACCCTCTTACTATCCGGTGACCCGAGAACATCCCAACTGCATCCATGTCACTGTCTAGCCATGGCCGCGCTAGAAGTTTTCATTTGCGCAACAATTGTGCATATGTTGAGGCAAATTTGAGCAACTTTGCTCAAATTAAGGGTCAAAATTGAGAACAGGGCATGTATTTATCATATAATTACACTCATTGATAGATTAATTATGAAAATTCATAGGTTTCATTCGGATCAATCAATTTGGGGTAAAATCTGGGGTTCATAGTTTTAAAAGTTTAATTGGACATTTATTAAACTAATTTCAATGTAAAAACACAATCAAATTGTGTTTACAAGCTATTCAAACAACACAGAACCAGAATTAGTGCAACAACACTTTGTGAGTGATGAACTGGAGAAATGATGTGAAGCCGATTTTTTTTTTATTTCAGGCAAGGCAAAATGCGGCGGGTCCTTCCCACACCCGCTGCTTATTAATGGGGCAAGAATTAAAATGCGGCGGTTTCTTGCCATACTCGCCGCTTAATAGTAGCCGCAAATAAATATAAATCTACTAGTGATTCGTACCTTAATCATGCCAAAAATCACATTTTTGTGCTTGATAATTTCAAATTTGGGGATGGAAGTTAGGTTGGGGAGGGAAGTTACTATTAGCAAAGGAGTTAATTTTGGGGACTTTAGGCCAGCAAGAGTCAATTTACGAGGGAAAAAGAACAACCTATGCCACATCACCATATAATCCACTTGCTATTCGGGTAATTTGTAAACTGGCTTAGTGAAAGCAAAGAGTGGCCAATGGTAGGTGTATTCAAAAATAAACAAAAGATTGGATTAATAAAAGCGAATCGGGCAAATGTTGGATTATTTCTATCAATTTTTCCTAAAAGAAACTACGTCCTATTAAAATATCTTTCAAAGGACCAGTAAGCTAAATCAGTACAAATCTTAAATGCTTATACCTTTTGTTTGTATATACATAACAAAAAGAAATCTAAAGATCAATACAAATAATGCACCTTTCTACCATTTCCTATATATTAATAGTGAAATAAAAAGAACTCTTGAAAATTTAACACATAAAAATTGTTGTACAATTGAGTTATCAAGCCGAATTATACAAAATTAGATTCAAGGAAGATCCTTAAATTCGAGTTTAGGCATGCTAGGGTTCGATTTTGTGTTAAAAGGCTAGGTTATGTTTTAGTGTTTTTATTGGCTTTGAAACGAATTTGGATATAGTTTGGCTATGAATTCTATATACTTTGATATAATAACACCACTAAATAAACAAGAATCTTTTCCTAAGATTACTGATCAATGTGCCAAGTTGAATTAGTGAAGGATTTGAATCGAAACTTTCTTATTCAGCAAAACTTGTTCCTTTTTCATTCCATATCAATGCATATTTATAGCATACGCTTCTGACCAGATTTAGCTAGAAAAAGGAAATAATTCAAAAGAATTAAAAAAAAAACAACAACTTGCAACTACTTCGCCTAAAAAACTAGGAATCAATTGAAATTGACTTTGAACAAGTTTTTTGCTATTGTTTGCTTCTTGACTCACGTTCCATTACGTGCTTTCTTCTTAAATCATGTCCTTATCCATGGAAGACCAATTAATCCACGTACCAACTTCTT
The DNA here is from genome assembly GCA_026401315.1 of Dysphania ambrosioides. Taxonomy (NCBI): domain Eukaryota; kingdom Viridiplantae; phylum Streptophyta; class Magnoliopsida; order Caryophyllales; family Amaranthaceae; genus Dysphania; species Dysphania ambrosioides. The sequence continues at coordinate 20,400,405 of CM048666.1, forward strand.
TTCTAGCATTTCCCATTACTTCAAACTAATTCAAGGCACTACTAACACTTTAATACACAAACTGACTCAAAACATCTCAACAAACATGAAATAGTTCAAAAGACATCAAAAACATCCTAAAATAAACGAAAATGAAATAAAGATGAAATAAAAGACTTTAAGGCTCAAAAGACTTAATGAACCAGATTATGGAACTTCCCTTTGTCCAACTAGCCAAGGACGAGCTAAGAACTTCCATTAAGATTAATGCCACCATCTTGATGAGTGATGGATCCTTGGGCATATTCAATTGCCTAGGGACATTGCCATAAAAAATATGGGTAAAATAATAAATATGCAATGACTATTCATTTAGTGGATTATACAATATAGGATGCTAAATATTAGCAGTCGTACATTTCTTAGTGTTATTTCATTACTCACATTATTTGTAGCTTGCAATAATTTTTAGATTCGTAGTGTTTTTTTTTTTTACATTTGAAAAAGATAAAAAATTAAATAGCATAAACCAAAGAAGAGAAAGACACAAAAAAATGAGTTAAATGCACACAAGAGCATGCTCTAGCTTCCTAATTGCGATCAACCTTATGCACATGTAAACCTGAAACTATGAGGCCATCACTCTAATTCATCTTATCGAGTTCGAAATAGCTAAGATAGGCGTTTTCTCCCAAAGTAACAAATCTATAAAATTTTCCGAAAATGATAATTTACATACCGAGTGCAAATCTTGGGAGGTGCACTAGTGTAAAGCAAAAAGGCAAGCTAAAACCTCTAAGTGCAGGGCCAAAGAGGCAAACCCAGAAGCTGAGCCACCGAGATCCATCCTCTCAGCATTTATAGAAGACAGAATTTCCCAACCCCTTCCGGCACCATGCTCCATCGACCTGGACAACAACAAATTCCACATCTAAACTATGCTAAGCCAGGGAAATCATGTCAAAACCAAGAGGTCACTAAGTTGCTTATCTTGGAGGGTGTAGAAACCAAAGGCCCTATAGTCTCTCGATAGAAAAGGAATGCTTAGATGTCAGTAAAGTGACGGATGAAAAAGAAGCAAGAGATAAAATCATTTCAATTTGAATGAAAGACCAGATCATTTCACCTCAACCAAAACACCCCAAACAGTACTCAAGAACACAAGCAAGCGAGGACTCTGAAAATCGTCCATGTGATGAAATAGCTAGATATAGGAAGAATGTCAATCACCAAAAGGATGAGCTTCAGGAACATTGGAGTGGATAGCCAAATGTGTACTCCCCCAGACTTGAACCGCAAAGTGAAAAAATCAAAAAATATGGGCGACATCTTCCAAATCAAAATGTCACTCTTCACAAGTCATATGACCTTCAATAATCCCTTATTGGTGGAGCCTAGACAAAACTAGATTCCCTCATACAGAATTTTCCATTTGAAATGAAATTCCGCAAGAATGTGCCAAATAAGATGAAAGAACCATTGATGACCACGAGCTTTTGAGCACGAGTCGAGCTTGAGTTTGAGTTATTGAGTTAGAGTTGAGCTCAACCAAACTCGAGCTTGACTCGGGTCATAAGCACCCCTACTAAGATATATGATATTAGATTGGTGGTTAAATTACCATTTTTCAATTCAAAGGTTACATTTTCAAATCTTTGTAGCAAAAACTTTTTTGCATGAGAGCTTGAAATGATAAATAAACATTTACATGAAAAGATAGTGTCACATGGCACATAAGTTCTGTACAAACATTTATTAATGAGCATTTCACAACACAATAAGTTGTATCAGATCTAAATGAAAAGTTTATTATTTAAGAGGGAATGTAAATTCATTATTTAGGAAGGAATGAAAGATTCATTTAAGCACATATAAGTATTATTTTAATGGTGATCACTTTATTAAACAATATGTATTACATGGTTCCTATATTAGTTGTTCATAATATCTTTATTTGGTGCATGATTACAATAAAATAGGTCTTAATTATACAAGAAATATGTGGTGTTTATCGAATGATATACACAATAAATAACGTTCACAAATTAAAAATTAATCCCTTAGATAATATAAATGTTTATGAACCTTGTAAAAACACATAATAACTAATATGTACAACTATTAAAAAAGTGTAAATAGGAATTGGATTATTGCAAGACCCTTAGGAATTACATATATGGCCTAAAGAGTTAATTATATGTGTCAAAAAAATATTTGGATAAAAAAAATGTGTCAAAATTATTGGATGTATGATTGGATCGATTAATATGATTCAGAAACGAATGTGATTGATTAAGTTTTGAGAAGTTTAGAGAAGACTATGGTTTATGGACAATAAATTCAGACTAGGTGTTAAAATCTTTCAAAAGATTAGTTAAACGACCTATATTTATAGCCAAATAATTAAAATTAAGGTCAAATAAGGAAAAATTACCATTTCTCCCTATACATGCACACAGTCTTGCCCAAGAATCGAAATAGAAGATGTTGAAACAATTGTTAAAAAATAGTGCTACATAATGCACATTCTTAGTTGTAGAGTACTATAACAAAACTCATATGTTTTGGTTCATACCTTTCCAAGACAACCATAATATTCATTGGAAATGAAAGGAAGTTCATATCCAATTGAATTTATAACCCTTGTAATTTAGATAAATGATTCATAAAGCAAAAGATACTTGAGATTAAAATAAAAGTATTTCATGCACTTTTAGTCTAAGCATAATGAACTCATACGGCTCAAAAACTTTAAATATTTCGTGAATAACAAAAAAAATCAAAGCCAGATCACAATTTCCATCGACCATTACATTCACGCATGAACCTAAATTAGTTTGATAGTCTTTCTAGAAAGTTAAAAAGATGGTGTTATGGCAAAGGGGGAGTGAAGTTTTTAATGTCCACGCAGTTTCATATGCACTTTGATTGATAGGGACATATTAAACCCATATAACCGTTTGACACTATATGAATTGGGCTCATCTGTCATTGAAAAAAGGTCTGTGTTTGGGGTGGTGTTGTGTCCTACACTTCTACCCCAAAATTCCTCCAAAATTCTATCATTACAAGCAACATCATTATGATCCTATGAACTTTAACAAATCCAACTTATTGAACTAAATTCTAATTATACTTCAAAACCCTAATCCCCAATTCCACCATAAAATTCAAAAAAATTCCGATCACCCTTTGATTGCTCTCCTTCATGATTGATCATCGAATTTGATCGAATTTTCCATGGCAGAAGCTTCCGAACCATGTTCATCTGTCGAGAACAGCAATTTTCGATACTCGAAGATTGAGCTCCATGATTATGAACCTCGCGCGTTTCCATCTTTGGTATAATTTTATTATTTTGTTCAATTTGTGTTCATTTTATTGAGTTATTATACAATTTGTTGATTTGTTGAATAATTTTATTGACGGGATTGGTTGATGATATTTCCTTGATTGAATTATCGGTTTATCGTATGATCGAAAGGAGTTGGCTTGGGTACTGATTAGAGATTAGAGAGTGGTGTGATTAGGTGAGTTATATATAATTTTTTTGGGTTTCTAATTTGGTCTACTGTTTAGAAATCGCAGACCGGGAATTTCTATTTGATGTTTTTGGATTGTTGAAAGTGTGAAGAGGATTGAAAATTATGATCAAGTTAGGATTTATGTGTTATTTATAGGTTGGATGGAATAGGAATTGTTTCGTTTTGGTAGCCCATTCGTTATCTCGTGTGACTTTTCTTTTATTGAACTCGTTTGTTCCAATATAGCTGTAAAGAGACGAGAATTTGAAGTCTTTGACGCTGTTCTAAACTACGGTTACTGAAGGAGAAACCAGGGAAAGGCTAGTTTATTGAATACTATGAACATACGTGTTTAGCTTTATGTGAAGCATGAGATTATCTCGCCTTGTTTAATAGATCAGATCAGTAGAAATATATTGTGGAAGAAGAGAGTTTTTGGGGCAAATGGGATGATTGATTGTAAATTGATTCAGCTGATTCATCAAATTGAGTGTACTGTCCTATCCTAGATGTTCGAGTGGCTTGACACTCCCAACTACGGGTACAAGCTATTCAAAGTAAATTGTCTCAACCAAATTCTTGCTTATTTTCCCTCTCATTGGTCTCCTTGTTTTTTAGAGATTTACTGACTTCCTTCCCTCTGTCACCTTTGACTAAGTCACTGCCTTTCACACTAAGCTAATCCTAACCAACTAATATTGCCTTACCTATAGTATTTCTCCCCCTAGGCATTCTATTGGGCTTTAACATTAGCAGAAAGGATTGTTTAAACTGTTTGCACACGTAATAAAAATGAAAAGGATGAAGATATATGGTAAATAATTGTCTATTGTCTCATGCTAGATTTGCAAAACCTGGTTTCGAGTGCAATTTTATTGTTTGCAGTATTTGATAGGAAAACATCTACAACACATCACTTCAAACTTCACCATGAGTCCATGATACTTAGAGAAATTTATCTGCCTTCTCAATTTTGCATGTGTTTGTTGACTTGAATGGTAATGCATGTGTATGATTAGGTTTCTAAAGAGGATGAGAGATGTGTAAAAAACTGCGAGAATGGAGAAACTAATGAAGTAGGGGGAGAAGAGAACAACAACATAGTGCATTCGGAAATGAAGCCTTCCACTGATCCCGAGATTAATAATGATGTCCTGCACACTGCAGTTGCTGACAGTGAGAGGCATCGTAAATTTTTCATTTATGATACCCCTGTTTCTGAGGAAACTGGATTTTGGATTCCTGTCTCTGTCCCTCCTTTGCCTGAAAGTGATCATGAAAAATGGGCTTCAAATCCTTCTTTTAATGGGGGCTATCTTCCGGATGCAGATATGGATTGGGATCATTTTATTGGCGAAAATAAAGAGCTAACAATGTGGGATGTAGTTATGGAGATGATAATTGTGGCTGGTGGAAAGGCAAAAGCCATTGCTTCTGGGGATTTTCATCAGCGTCAACTATCCTGGATATCAGATAACTTCCTGGACCATGCTTGGAAGGAAATGGCTCAAACGCTTACTGAGGCAGCTGCAGTGAATGTGCAAGAAATTTTGGAGGCAAAGCCTCCACGTTGGCTTCCTGACAGTTCTTCATCAGCCTGCATGCTATGTAGTGCGCATTTTCATCCTATCATTTGTTCCAGACATCATTGTCGCTTTTGTGGGGGATTATTCTGCTGTGAATGCTCAAAGGGAAGAAGCCTGTTGCCTCTAAAGTTCCGTAGTTCAGATCCGCAAAGAGTCTGTGACGTGTGCTGTGTGCGTCTGGAGTCTGTGCAGGGGTATTTGATGGACCAAGTTAGCCGTGCTGCACAGCTTCCAACCCATGATTTGACTGATCTCAGTACTTTGAGATCTTGGCTTAATTTTCCATGGGGCCAGTCCATGGAATATGAGATCTACAAGGCAACAAATGCTCTCAAAAGTTATAACAAGGTATTCATACGTATGAATGATTTTTTCAAATTTGATGTCATTTTCGTAATTTAGCTCCTCTTCAGGTAGGATTGAGCTTGTTAATTATTGTGCAGTTTGTACTATCTATCTGATTAAGTGTAAGGGTTTTTGCATACATTTTAGTATTATCTTATGAATCTTATTATGGACCATGTAGTGTGGTGGTGGGGTGAAACCACTAAAGATGATATAATGCTAACTTACAAGTACAGAGTTTCATATAATTGTCTGTGTATCAGTTTTGCTGTGCACCTTGTGCTTAATCATCATTGCAGGAAAACATAAGAAAGATTTCATTGGTGAAGTTTACTGTTTTCTTACTCAGAGCCTCATGAGAAACCGTGAAATTCCTTGCTAGTCATATGATATTTTGGTTTTATCATGACAATATATGCTCAGATGGGTGCTACATCAACTGAAAGGTGCATTCCACACTCAATTTTGAAGCAGGCAAAAGGCTTAGCCATTCTCACTGTTGCCAAAGTTGGTACTGTGATGACCTACAAAGTAGGTACTGGGTTGGTTGTTGCTCGAAGAAAAGATGGTTCTTGGTCTGCTCCTTCTGCTATTGCTTCATTTGGCTTGGGCTGGGGAGTTCAGGTGAGACTCCTTCCTTGTTTTTGGATGTGACTTATTGAATCAGTTATTATGAATTCAAAATGATTGTTAAAATAGGGTTCAGTTAAATTTCAAAATTATGGCCCTGCTTTTTATAAAACACTGTGAATTACGTCTGAAGCTGTTTCCTGCATGTTTACTCCTGTTTATTTGATTCTGTTTAAACACTTTTTGTATCAGCTTCATTTGTATCATAGTTATGTATATGACATATGTGCTTATAGATGCTGATGGCAATGTTGTACAGGTAGGAGGACAATGCACAGATTTTATAATTGTTTTGAGAACTAGTGAAGCGGTCAAAATGTTTGGAGGCAATATGCACATCTCTTTTGGTGCTGGAATTAGTGCAGCTGTTGGAATTGTTGGAAGGGCTGCGGAAGCTGATATACGAGGTGGAGATGGAGGTGTTGCAGCTTGTTATACATATAGCTGCAGTAAAGGTACATTGCTCCAAACTTCTCAGCCAATTGATTGGTATCCTTACAGTTAACTGTGATATCGATGTGTTCACAAGATTGGAATGAAATTCTGCTGCTTTTTTGATGTGAAGGGTCTGTATTCTAGAAACCACAAGATCATACATGTCATGTTAATTACTTTGACAAGATTTTCTGTACGTAGTTAGGCATAAGGCTAAGAGTAGATTTGTGAGTTGATGACAGTTCGCAAAGAATCAAAGAAAATAAGTATTAAGACCTTGGCATATTTCAGGGTGTCAATACGTTTTGTGAAACTTTATAGTTATCATATAAATTATATTACATCCAAGCATGAGGATCATGAAAGTTTTTCATGCTTAAAAAGTTTTGAAATTGTCTCATAAGTATAAAGCCACAAACCAAAGAAGTCTATTTACCCTTGATTTCTATTATTTGTATTAGCCATTATATTAGTTTACAAGCCCTATATCTTCAATGGGTAAACAGTGCACCCGGGTGCACCATGCTCATGGTACATCCGCTCCAAAAAAATGTACATTACGTACACGGAAAATGTACATTACGTACATGGAAAATGTACATAGTAAACATGTCAGTTATGTGGAATATAAAATGTACATTCCACATAATTGACATGTGTATTATGTACATTTTCCATATACATAATGTACATTTTCTATATATGTAATGTACATTTTTTTGGAGCGGGTGTACCATGAGTATGGTGCACCCGGGTGCACCTTCTAATTTGCGATCTTTTAGTTTGTTGAAAAATCTTTGTTTTCCTTGGTCTCTAGGTTTCTTGATTTTTAATTGATGGGGATCTTTCTTCATTCTGAATTTTGATGGCATTTGCTGCCATCTGGTAAAATGTTTGGTAGTTGAGGAGAATATACTATACTAAGACGGACTACTGAGACATTTTAGGCTTTAGAATATCGCTACTTCTGTAGCTTGGATGATTTACTGATTTCTGCAGTCAATAATGTTATGCCACCAGTATAAAGGAATATGTGAAGTGAAGGAGTTACTGACAACCTGACGGAATATACTATGCCATATTGCCCTGATATAAAGAAGTTCAGTTATCATTATTGACATGATTGGGGTTATTGATGCATGTGTGATACCTGGTTAATTGATGCTCCGTATATTGTAGCACAATATATAGAATGGTTTCTAGAGTGATTTGTGATGATTGAACTTTCAATAACAAAGAGGAATGATATGTCAAAAAAAAAAAGCATAGAGGAAAGTTGGAAGAGTATTGCTAGTGGAACTAATATTTAGACAGGAAAACCTGACTTTATTTTCAGGACTGGCTTGAGGTTTTGATCATGGACTGGCATCCATTATTTTTAATATTTTATTGCTTCTATTTCTTGATTCATTTATAAGTTGAACTTTTATATACGAAATAGCTTCTCTTACTGACTTAGTTGGTCCATTGCTAAAGATTTGTTAACGTATTTCTAGACATTAGATTTAGCTTCGAGTACTCAGATGGTTGATGTACTTTTTACAGGTGCATTTGTTGGTTGTTCCCTTGAGAGTAATATTGTTACAGCTCGTCATAAAGAAAACTCCAGATTTTATGGCAATTCAGCTATGAAGGCGTCTGACATTTTACTTGGACCATTGCCAAGACCTCCTGCTGCCTCAATCCTCTATAGTGCATTAACAGATTTATATCAGAAACTGGAAGGATGAAGTTCTGAGTCTTGTATATATTTGCTACTTGCCCTAGCTTGGGTCTCAACTGTAGATTCTTTCAGCCTCCTAATTCTTCAAGTTATGCCATTTCATTGATTGATTCTTCTAAAAGCACTTGGTGGTGGATACACGGTTGTACAGCAATGTTTTCGAAATATTGATTTATGTTTTCCTTATAATTCTTGAAATTAGAAAGATCTCTGACATAAATTGATTGTAAATAATAACATTAGTGGTTGAAAGTTCGAAATTTATACGGGGGCCCATTGGTGTACATATTTGGTAATCAAAGGTGGTGGAAAATTGCATCCACTGATTTCATCCTTCAATAAGACAAGATTTTGAATACTGCCAGATTCCTGTCTCTTTTTCTTTTCAAAATGTTTTATTCTTCTCCATTTTACTGCTTGAAATTGCAACATGAGTCAGATCAGTGACGCCAGTTAAGCTACTCGTGACTGTGGCTACTACATTTGCAAAATCACAATTTTTTGTGAAGTTCTGGTTAGGTGTTACATTTCTGTAATATATATTGACTATCGTTTTTTTGGGCAGAGAGAGAAACAGACACAAACTACACTTTTTCTAGCCGAAACAGCTAGACAATGGGCCCTAACGACTAAAGATCTATTAACACACAAATTTAAAACTACGAACTAAGTGAATATTATATCTAAGGCTAGGATTCTACAATCCTTGCATGTGGAATATGGGTCTCGTAGCGCCTTTATTGCTTGCTTACTGTCTGCTTTGATGGTCCACGCATTGTCGAAGTCCCAAGCATCCTTCATTGCTAATAGAATAGCCAAAAGTTATGAGTAGTGTTGAAGAGGTCCTAACTCTTCTATCATTGGTCTTGAGGCCATCATACTTAGAATTTTTTTAACCTTATTTTTCGAAGTAATTCGAAAAAAACCCCGTGCACAAAGTATTTCCGAAAACTAATCCTGGGGCTAGGCTCGAATGAAAGTTGTTGTCTGGGACAACGACTTTGAGGTGAGTAAATGCCAGAAGAGGGTTTCTGGGCAAGATTCTCAGCCAATTGAAAGTCGCTGCCCCGGACAACGACTTTCAATTGCCTATCATCTTGCCCAGAAACCCCCGAGAAATAGATTTGTCATTTCCTCCTCACTCACTCAACGCTCCTCACTCGGTCCTCCCTCCTTCCTCACATCCACCCACCTCCATCACTCACTCCTTGAATACTTTGTGCACGGGGTTTTTTTTTGAATTACTTAAAAAAATAAGGTTAAAAAAATCATCATGCTTATGTAAAACCCACCTTATGCCTGTTTCCAATTTTCTTCCGTTGTTGAATGTTTTCTTCATTTTCAACGCTCCATCGACTTCTTGAATACTTGCTTGTCCATTCTCCAGTTTCCTTCAGCACTAGTAGAGTTCTTGTGTCTTCTTGTGCCTGTATGGATTCAAATGAGGTACCTCAAGATGCCTGAGTAGTTTTAATTTTCTAATCTTATAAGATTGTGAAGGTTCTCCTAGGATTAGGCTTCAGGGCCTTAAAGATTATCTCATTTAGATGTAAAGCTCTATCTCGGCCTTCATCCTTCAACTTGAGCAGATAATGTAAGAAGTTCTTGGTCTAGGCTGTAACACCATCATAATTCTTTACTTTTCTAAATCATTTTCACAAATAAATTAATAATCCAAATAAAGATAATTATAAGAACATTATCGCCCTGTAAAAGCGGTTTGATAAGCTTTTAAGATTTTCACAGTGGAAAACTAACTACTACTACTATTTATTAAACAACCTTTAAAGTAACTAAAGTCCTTTGAAAGTTTTACTGAATACACAAACATAATTAAGCTAAGTCTTTAACTACCAACCACAAAACCAACATAAAATAAAATCCAAAAACAACGATAATATTCCAAATCAGATGCAATAAAGTAAAGAAACTCTCCGCTTAAGTCCCCCGTAAATTATGGCACTTCTAAACTTCCAAATGCCATAAACCTTATACCTTGGCGACGACTGCTCACCAACAACAAATATGGAATTGGGTCGTCAAATGGTCAATAAAGGAATAAGACATAACCAACTAGAAAGTTCTCACAATCTGCAAAGCTAAGTACATACATGTTAAGAATACCACCTAAATCTAACATACATCATTCCAAAATACATAGTTGGTCATACATTTCATGCTTTAACGTACAAACAAGAACCCTTTGACTGTAGAAACTAGTATAACTTTAGACTTACTTAACTACTATTACTAATGGTTTAGCAATGAACGAGTTTGCTGCTTAGTTCATAGGGGACTAGTAAGGACAAAGTCCGAATCCAATACTATTGTTTCTATGTCATACTACAACAAATTCCTTATTTTCTCGACACTTAATCCTCGACGCTTTTGTGAAAGAGTTGGGTACCCTTTGTTTTCTCGACGCTTTTTTATGTAGAAAAATATTTCGACAACCATAAGCGTCGAGACATAGAATTTAAGCAAAGTTAGAATTGTAATTGTTCTCCGTATCCAGCACAGTTGAAGCCTCGTGCAATGGACAAACCTAACTGCTCCTCATCCTCATCGAGTAGATTGTTTGTTTGTTGCTGATGCTCTTTTGTTGATGATGTGAGTTGTTGTGGTTGTTCTTTTGTTTAGAATTAATTAATAAAACCCTGTAGTTAGAAATCATATAATAAAATCAAAGAACAACTGATTAAATCCCCATTAACTCTACTCGTCAACGAAACCCAAAACTGTACTCAACTTCAACACCGGCAAATTTTAATTCCAATTTCATTTCAATTTTTGGGAGCGGTTAAAACCTACAAACCTAATGTGGTGTTAAACATTCTGATTCAAAGTTACTAGCTCTATAGTGCAACTTCAATTCATTCCCTTTTTTCCCTCTAGTATCATACTTTCTTGTGCTCTATTTTCCTCCTAAATTGTAATATTTTTAATTCTTAATTTGCGGCAAAATTGAAATTGTTGTTATTTGGCGTAACACATATGCTATACTTAGCTTAAAGTGTGGTTATTATCAATTTTTATATTACAAAGGGACTTCATTTGTAACTCTCAAAGTTAACTGAACATTATAATTTTCCAATTTTTTAAATAATATATGGGTTTCAATTTTAGTGGTGCTCATATAAGGCAGACTTGGAATCTAGATCATGATTTGTATAATTATGATGTGGGTAACGTAAGAGTTGTTATGAATCTGTGAGCTCAATAGAGACTAGATCGATTCAAATTAAATTTTTCCACCAAACATTATATTCTCCTAGTCGAATTTGGAAGAAGCTAATCCTATATGAATAATCTGAATGCATATAGGATCAATATAAAACAAACATAATCATATGAGAGTATTCCACTTGCAAGATTTTTTGCATTTTCTATATGTTTTGTTGTGAAGTAATAGTTGAGGTGATTGTAATTTACAAATAAAGAAGGTGTTGAAGAAGTAGTAGACAATATTATATTGCAATATTGCAGCATTGACCAGTTTGGAAAGAAATCTCTAGGCAAGCTTGAACAAGAACTCCTACAAGCACTACAAGTATAAACATAATAACACGTTGCTTAGTTTATTTAGCTTCTTCATTTTTCATGCTTCTTGGTACTCTCTTCATTCCATAATAATAGGACACATATGAACTTGGTGAACTTTATTTGAAGTTTCCCACATCACCAAGTATATCAAAAAGCTACAGTGGTACAATATCAAAAAAATTTGAGGCTAATAATGATTCTAATAAGTGTCTTGCTTTGTTTTCTTGACTTATTCACCAAATAGGTCTTGATGAGCAGAGGTTTTTGGAAGCCTCCATGGCTTACATAGCCAGAAACCCAATCTTGTCAGATGAGGAGTTTGATGAACTAAGGTTGAAACTTAAGGTATGCAGTTTAATATTTCGAAATAGTTTTCTAAAGATATTTCCTTTCAAAGGGTTTGAAAATTTGGAAATTATGATATTTCCTTTCATTTTGTTAACGTCAGAAGAGGTAAGGTGTAACTGGCAGTGGTGACTAGTTAAAACTACCTGAATGTGTACAACAGGAAATTCACAACCTACGTATCTTGACCTCTGATCAGGCACCCTTTCCTCTTCCATATCAGCCTCAAAATTTCTTTAGTGTAGATCTATGCGGATGATTATATATATTAGCTAATTTTTATATTGAAATGATATTATCTAGGGTGGTTTGCTAGGAATCCCTCAGTTTTATATCACATTGGACATGCCTTGCTCTATTTGAAGGCTAAGCCCAGGAGGTCAAGGCGCTTTTTGGTTGCACATTATCTCTCTGAGCTTTCAAAAGCTCCAAAGCCTAAGACCTCACATATTCTAAAAATTATGACATAAAGCTATCTGGATATATGCCACATACATTATATTTTTATTGCTTTTATTTTTTTAGTTTAAATGTCAATGCTTATAACTGAAATAGTTCATCCAAAAAAAAATCAGAGGATACTGAATAAGAGAATTACACCTAGGAAGTTCAAATGTATTGTATTGTTTCTTTATCACATGAAGCTTTTACTTGTATTATATATTCTTTTCCTAATTAGAGTACTCGTACAGATCCCAAAATTTTATTCTGCAATTGTCTATGTTAGAACATATACACAGATTATTCATAAATGGTTATATTAGGATAATGAATAAATAAGTCAATCAGGATCCTTTTAAATTCTTCTGAAAATGTTATTACACTATTTTCCTTTTCTTTGAGCAATTTGACTTCATCTTGCAATTGTACAAGGTCCTATCATCTTAGCTTTTATTATTCAGCATGGTGCCTAATATTAGCATAATTAGCATACACAGTTGATGCAACATTCAACATTCAACATTCAACATTCATATTCAGCATCAAGATTGAATATCAAGCCATGTATTAGTCATGAACTTTATCTTTATTGTATTGGAGCTAATAGAATCCTCTTATTCTGTATACCTTTTTATTTTCTAATGATCAAATATGTTGTTTATCATTTTAGCTACTTGATTTTTTCTTTGGTAAACACTGATGCATTGACTATGCAGGTCTATACAAGGAAATGGTATTACGGGCAAGATTCCTAACGAGCTTGGAAATTTTTCAAGTCTAAATCTAGTTATACGTATGAGATAAGGTTGATAGGGGCCTGCCAAGAAGAGTCATGGTGGCTATGGCACGTGGTAGCCGACCTTCACTATTGAAGGTATGACAATTATTCCCGAGTACAAGACGTCAAAAAAGAAAAATGATGAGCAAAAACAGCTCCCCCTAAGCCTACTAAGAGAAAGCAGCAGCTTTCTGCTTAAAAGGTTGGTGAAAGGGTCTGTTTACTATCTTTTTTGTTCATCTTTGCAGATTTTTGTGTGTATTTGTTACCACATTTAAGATTTTTGTTCAGGTGCTCTGTGTTTGAAGAGAATAAGTGATGAAGAATGTCAACTAATAGGGTTCAATTCTAAATATGCTCGACCTGACTAGATGATTCTTCAAGTTCTTCCAATTCCTCAACACACACACACCCACGCACGCACGCAGGCACGCACGCACGCACGCACGCCGTGAGACCTTCTATGATGATGGATACCTCTTCTGTGGTGATGTCTCCAAATATGGAGTCATTATATTTATTTAGAATGTATAACCAGATTTTAATTTGTGTATTATTTTGACTCTTTTGAGTACTTACAAGTAAGAAATTGAACAAATGAATATGAATTGATCTATTCTCTTGAGTATTCATTATGTTTTAGTTCTCCAACTGCAGTTTCTTAGGAAATGAATACAGTTGTGGTGGAGATCTTCGTCATCCTTATCCAGCAATGGTACAGGTAGAATGCTTTGTGTGTTTGTGATTACGTATTTTGAAGTAGTTGACTCCAAAATTTATAGTTTCCTTTTTGTAGATAAGGGAAGTTATAATTTACTTAAAAGAGGTTCATTGGAGGAAATGTTAGTAAACTAGTGATACGACAAACTCTAAAGGAATTAGAGAGAGGGGTAGGGGTTAGTATTACTCCCTCCTTTACTTTGTGTTCCTCATATATTTTATTTATTAATTTTGAAGGTTAAAAATGGCAAGGGTGCAATGAAGAAGAAAGGATAATAAGTTTCGACATCAAATTAGCTTACACCATATATATATTTATTATTTGATCTAGATATATTGTTTATGGTTTTTCAAGGCTTAAAGTTATTAGTTACTAGCTATATGATTTGATCTAGAAATATTATTTATGACATTTTCAAGATAGGCTTATACTTATTTGTAAAAATTTATCAACATTATGATGATATTTTGGACATATTATTAATATTAGTCTTGATTAACTTTTAATTTGGGTGTTGCCTTAATTAAGTAGATATTTGGCTACCTTGGACGTTGCCTTAAATATATATTTGGCTTGGACGTTGCCTTAAGTAGACATTTTTCCTTAAGTATATATTACTCTAAAAATAATTACCATTCCATTTTTTATCCTTTTATTTAAATAAATATCACATTGTAGATTCTTTTTAAAAAAATTAACGTGAAATCTCGACTTTTTTTTTATGTCTAGGCCTATATTAACTTTTTTGGACGTAAAAAAACGTTGACAAAATATGTAGACAACATAAAGTGTTGAGAATGTCAACAACAAAAGTAGACACCAAAAAGCGTTGAGAATGTCGGCGGTAAAAAGCGTCGAAAATTTCTTAAATATGGCAAATATATGGATATTTCAACAATTTAGGCAGTTTTATTGTCGGCGCAAAAAAGCATCGGGAATTCTCGACATTGATTTTCTCGACGCTTTTTGGGGGGGTCGAGAAATAATTTCCCGATGCTTTTTGGCGCCGAAAATAATCTCAAAGTTGGGGAAAAACCTCTTTGAACTTGGATATAAGCCAACCCAGGAATGTCATGAGTACATCGTTGAAGAAATGTCTCGCAATGTTGTCAAGGCTCAAGGCCATTAGAAGTGTGGACCGAAACCATATCTCCAACTTTGAACGGACAATTCATCAAAGAAGGTGAGAAAGAAATTTACAACTTTTCCTAAGCCATTCTTCAAGAAAGACCAGGGAAGGTTCTATCTTGGGATTAAAATCTTCCATGATTTCTATTTCCTTGATGATGACAAAGAAAAAAAAATCATCAACACAACCATCTGAACGCATCATCCCAAGGCTTTCTCTCTACTCTTTGGATTTGAACAATCTGAAAGAGGTCCAAATGATTCTTTAAGGGTGCAATATTGACCCTTCAAAGTTAATTGTGCCTATTCTTAACATGGTACACAAATGGAGAAAAATATTGATGATAACTACTCCCAGTGGTAAGAAACTAAAGATCATCACCGGAGAAGGCCTAAGGATGGATGAGTTCGAGTCTGAGTCCAAATCTGAGTTAGTCGAGTTTGAGTGTATTAAGTTTAGGCCAATGGAAGTTTTTCAAACTAAAGAAACACAAACACCTCCCCTAATGTAATTACCTTCAAATTCAATAATATTTCCATTTTTCTTACTCCTCTTCTACCAACCCCATTTCCTGCCGCTAATTACTTTATCTCTAATGAAACTGGCTTTGAATTCATTAAAGAAATGAAAGAACATTAAAATAAATCTTCTATAACTAAATATACAAAAAATATGAACATAGGTGATGAGAAGGATCCAAATTTTGTTCAAATTGGGCTAATGCTAACCCTAGAAGAATATGAAGAGCTAATACAGTAGCTTAAATAATTCATTGACGTCTTTTGCTTGGTCCTAAGAGATATGCCTAGGATAGATACCATTTAGATCTTCCTTGAATCAAAACAATAAAACAGAAGTTACGCATAATCAAACCATACGTAACTCTAAAAATAAATCAAGAGGTTGAGAAATAATTGGAAGTAGGGTTCATAAAGATTATAAACTACCCCAATTGGATTACAAATATAGTGCATGTTCCAAAGAAGGATGACATGGTCTAAATGTGCACCGACTACCATGGTTTAAACTTGGCAAGTCCAAAAGATGGGTTTTCACTACCCCACGTCGATTTTTTTGTTGACAACACTGTAAATTATGCCTTTTCTCTCAAAAATGGAAAGGTGTGTAGGCTACAACTAGATCGAAATGGTAGAAAAGGATATGGAGAAAACAACCTTTATAACTTAATGAGGCACATATTAATACACGGCCATGTTGTTTGGCCTTAAAGTAGGTGCTACATATCAAAGAACCTCAACGACACTCGTCCATGACATGATGCACAAAGAAATAGAGGTGTATTTTGATATAAAAAAATCGTAAAATCTAGAGATCATCGTGAGCACACAGTCCCCCTCAAAAAAATCTTTGAATGACTCAGAAGCTTTAATACGAGACTCAACCATCAGAAATGTGCCTTTGGGGTAAGGTTATGGAATTTATTAGGGTATGTCATTAGTTCTCGAGGCATTGAGGTTGAACCTAGCAAAATAAGGTTATCTTGGTAATGATACCACCTAGAAACTAGAAGAAAATTAGCGGCTTCTTAAGTCGACTTTAGTATATTAGCCGCTTTATTTCTATACTCGGCATGGTCTATAAGTCGGTATTTCAAAAATTGAGGAAGGATAACCCAAAAGAATGGGATGAAGTTTGCTAGAAAGCTTTTAACTTTCTCAAGATCTTTCTCATGAATCATGTGCTTTCTCCTATATTGGCTTGAAATCCTCTTTTCCTATACCTCATGATCACCTACTCAGCAGTCATGGCTATGCTAGATCAAGAGGTAGAGGAAAAGAAAATGAAATAAATTATGTCACTAAGGAGGTCCTTGAGTATGAAACCATATACAATCATCTAAAAATACTTAACGTTGCTTTAGTTTGGGCCACTAAGAAGCTCAGACAATATATGCTCTCCCGCACGGTCGACTTCATGTCCAAAATGGATCCCTCGAAATTCATACTTAGAAATATGCTCACAATGGACGTCTATCAAGATGGCTAGTCCCTTGAAATTCATACTTAGAAATTTGCTCACAAGGTATTTATTCTTTTATATTTCTAACTAATGATTTAGAGGAGAACTACGAATCTTCCTGATGAAGCTCTCCTCATGATCAAAAGTGACAACTAGTCACTATAATTTGACAGTGCACTCAATCAAAAGGGGTGTAGTGCAGGGATATCATGGTATCTCAAAAAGATAAGCACATGCCAATCTCCTTCATAACTCAACTTTGAGGTAACTGACAATGATGTAGAGTAAAAAGCATATATTATGGGTTTGTAAGCTACAATCTCATTAAGCATCCAAAAGTTTTGAGTTTTTGGTGATTATTCCTTGATAATCAACTAGATTTTTGGAAAATGGAAAGTTTATAGTGAATGCCTTGCCCCTTACCAAGCTTACCTCGAATTATTAGCTGATTAAGTTCCAGAAATTGAGTTCATATATCTACCTAGAGATAAGAACCAATTTGAATAATCCTAATTTTTCACCCCATCCACTTTAATTATGCAAGCTAATAGGTTGACTTGCTAATGTTGATAATCATCTGATTCTTTTTCTTTTTTCTTACTCACCCTTCTCCTTGCTTCTTCTCTTCCTTCTTCTTTCCCCTTTTGTTTCTTTATGTATCTTCCTCCATATTAGCTAGTAATAGTAATGCAAGGGATGTCTTCAAACATTTTAGGTTCCTCTTGTAATTTGAAAATAATGGTTTACCATAGAGTTTCATGCGTGTTTGTGAGGGATATTATGGTAAGGACTATAAAAAATGGGGTAATGCTGGAAAGAAGTTTTATGGATGTCCCTTGTGCTTGGTAAGTCATTTAATTTAGAGTATTGATTCAAAATATGTTATGTTATGCTTTTTATGAAGTAGGTTAGGGGGGCTTATTGTACTCCCATTATTAAGAATGTAAGGTACATTTTGGCTCTATGAAGTAATGAATGATTATGGTAATAACATTGGTCTTATTTCTTATTGGTTTGATTAATGATTTTGGTTTCTCTTTAGTTTGATGAATGGTTTTGATTGAGACAAAATTTAAGTTGTAATGAACAAAGTACCACTAACACAGATTCAATTGTTTTAGTTTCAAAAAGTACCACTAACACAAATTTAGCTAATAAGTTGATAATAGGCTAAAGCTAAGTAGATTTGACATATTATAGCAAGTTGACGATTAAAAATTGAGCTAAGTAGATTTAATTGCCAAAATAATTCTAGATAACACTTGGATCAACTCTTGGATTGTGGTGCATTATGATTAACCGATGCTTCGCTCAATTGTGTACTAAGAAGTAGTTGACTGACCATTGATGTCCTACTTCTAATATGAAACAAAAATGAAGCTAACTTAGCAAACTGAAAGGGAAATATGCTTACATATTTATCACCTTACACAAATGGAGAGCATTTACATTTGATATAGGGGTCCCATCAATACTAATGTAAACGCCAACTCCAACTGGCACCTTACCCTTACTGCCCCCTATACTTCTCCTTCCTCTTCCTTCAGCACTGTTTGTAGTATTAAAAATGAAAACAACCTATGTTCCAACACCCTTTCCTATACTCCTAGTTTGTTTACCAATTCCACCTCTTGCTCCCCTACCTCCAAGTATTACTCTACCTCCTCTACCAATTTGTATTGGTTGTGTTGTGGGGGAATAGTGTTGAGTTCATTACTAAGTTGATGTAGTATGAGTTTCTAAGCTTGGCTGAGTTGGTGTAGTGTGAGTTTTCCTAGGACTTCCTCTTGGCCTAATGTTCTTGGCTTTTTAGGGTTTTTAAAAGGGTCTTTTATTCTATTTTTCCTTATCCTGCCTAGACTTATCTTTATTGGAGGGGGATCCATGATGCATTTAACTCTTGGGTAATGTCTTTCTCCCTTACAAGGAGCTATGGACCCAACATAAAGCTTCAAACCTTACTATTACAACAGTATATCACATATGACTCAGCCTAATGGTATTGGAAGAAAATACAAGCAATGGCATGGTAGCAAGGTATTCCTAACATGTTCTATTTTTTGCATTATCAACATTGACTTGATCTAGATAGTACCTTACATTGAATACATCATCACTCGATGGAAATACATAATAGTTAGTTGTCTTCTTTTTCTCTTCTCTAATCTGGCTTGGATTATAGGACCAATGGTTGAAGTAGACGGTTACATTTCTTGCCTTTTATAAACTAATCTTTGAATTAATGTCACTCTAATATCCTCTAACATGTGTATGAGGTGTTTTGTCCTAACTTGGATAATATACCTATTAAATATCTTAGCCATGTTATTTGTGATGGCATTAGTTTTCAAAAAAATTGTCTAAGAATGCATATGAAATAAAGAAGGGTTACACCTTTTGAATGCCAATGCGGCTTCATGATTTTTTCGCTTTACTCATCTAAGACCTCATTGTAATTGGCCTCATAGTACGCTTTAGCTATATTTCAAAACAACAATTTCATCTCATTACCTTTAAAAAACTTATGCCATAAGGCAAATATATGTCTCGCAAAATGCCTGTGTTCAGCTTTTAATTTGGCAATACAATTAAATAACATTCAATATGGCCTTCATTAAAGCAAGAAAAAAAATGAAGCAAAGGTTTTAAACTTTATGAGCACGCAAAAATATACTTAGAAAACAAATCATTGCATACAAAATAAAGTGGCTTATAATTTCAAAATAAAACCTAGTGCTCATCATATACGATACTTATGTCACTTCCATCTCCAAGCTCAAGACATGATTGAAGATGAGTGAAGAACCAGTGTCATGATAGGTTGTTCTCCCCACCAACAACCCAAGCGATTAGGAATATTTGGACATTATCATCTCTGCCTACTACACACAATATTTGACCTCCTAAGTTTTCAAAACAGATGCATACACATATATCACCTTACTGCAACCCTCTAGCCATCCCTTTTCAATCCTTTAAAGTAGTCAAACAATCTCTAAAATACTGAAGCAAATGTTAAACTACTATGATCAACAATTAAGTCCAAAGTAGTACCAAAAATTGATTTCCTCGAAACTTCTAAGTACCTACATATTTTCATGTAAAATTCTTTTATTGACCCATGCACTAGTTTGTAAGCATGGTACTTCACTTTATAAGAAAAGTCTTTCTTTACTAAAACCGTATAAGACCTTCTTATGCACTTCCTATAACTCTCTTATAGCCCATCTTGATTTCTTTTGCCTATTCCTATCATGTTCCTATGGTATGTGTGTGAATCTTTTATTCTCTTTACTATATATGTAGCATTCCTAGAATCCAAAGCAAAATATAAGTAAAATGGGCACCCTTTCACACACTTAAACCCTTGCTATTGTGGCCTTTTCTTATTACTAACACTTACCCATAAATTTCTCCCTTGCATGATAGGTTACATGGAAACCTATGATATATCTGTCACTTAATGGTTTCAAAATCAATGCTAGTCCTAAATAATAACTCCCTCTCATCTAGATTCTCTTCAACTCATCATCAGAACCAAGAGGGGTATGAATCTCATCATCACTCTCTTCATACTTATTGAAATACCCATCATAATCATTACAAGCCTCACTGCCTTGTTACCATTTTATGCTTGTTGTGCACCATGTTTTATCTCAAATGCTTCCCTTTCAAGTTGCTTTTCTATTTCTAACAACTTATCACTTATAGATCTAACTTTATCCTAAGTTGTTCTAATTTCATCATCACTATCCACTAATTCACCAATCTTGAAATGCTTAGCTTTTATATCTTCATCATTCCCTACATATTCTTCTGGATCCAAATCAAGGCCATCAAGACTAGTATCATCATCTAGTCCCTCATTTGCCTCATAGTCTATATCTTTCTCATCATTGGTATCTTCTAAAGCTACATCATCACTATCACTACTACTCTCAAATTCAGCATCTCCTAAGTGTTAAGGACATGGTGTTTGAGAAGGTAGGGTTTGAATAATGTATGGTAGCCTTTGTTGTTAATTTAGTTAGGGGAACCGCATTTTGTTGATATTAAGGCTGATTGTTTTATGGTTGTATTCTTTGGAGATGAAGTGGAGATAGCCTTTTGGGTTTTGTCAAAAGTAGTCCATACTTGTTTTCTTATAATACAACTTGTTGGTGTCACATTCAGTGGGCCCCTTCTTTGGGAGAATTTTTTAGGTCTTTTTTTCATATGAGCACAGTTGGGGTGCATTTGCACTTTGTGTCTATGTTTGTATGTTTTGGACAGGACTCTCAATCGAGTCTAATTTCTCATCATCATGCATAACATTGACATCAATAGTTTTTTGCTTTATGGCTAATTTACCCAATTCTAACACTTGTTAATCATCAAATGCCTTTCTTAGCCTATTGACTAACTTCTAACTAAGAACTAGGTAAAATATGGCAAAAATAACATTATAATCACCACACTTTGTAGCTAAATCAACAAGCTCCCAATAACATAATTTATTAGGGTCTACATTAAAAGTCTTACTCTCTCCACCAACATAAACTAACTCCCCATTACCAATGTTTTTAAAAACAATATTATGACAAAACCTATGATTGCCAGAGTCCAACAACCCACTTTGCTTTATTTTTCACCTAAATTTCAAATTGAAATTCAACATCATAGATTGAAGTGTAGTATCATTCAATAATAAATATGAAGAAGCATGCAACAATTCAAAATTCACAAATTCTATTCAGAAAGAATTGTCAAATCAATTCATCACAACACTCAATTTTAGGTAAAATAAAACCCCAATTCATCACAACAATATTAGATTGTAGTGATTTCAAGC
Organism: Dysphania ambrosioides; assembly: GCA_026401315.1. Lineage (NCBI taxonomy): Eukaryota > Viridiplantae > Streptophyta > Magnoliopsida > Caryophyllales > Amaranthaceae > Dysphania > Dysphania ambrosioides. The sequence goes on from CM048666.1 coordinate 20,422,395, forward strand.
AAGAAAAACTTACTAATTTGCAATGATTACAAGCAATTGATGTTTTTTGTACGTTCCAATGCAACGACAGATTGTGGTTGGATGAAGAAGTTTGGTGGGTTGGGGGCAGTAATTATGAGATGGAAGGTGAAGGGAGTTATGGAGGTACTTAAGGAGGGAGTGAGGAAGTTTTGTGTAATAAAGAGACTTTCTGTAGTATTGTATTTTGGTAGGAAAAATAGCAAGGCTTACCAGGTATAGCCTCTAAACTTGGCGTAATTAAAGCGGACTAGTGCAAGTTAGGATTATTAAAAAATAAGTAGAATTTTTACTTATTTTCCACAAAGTGGACAAAGTTAAGATTATTGCCAACCATTTTAAAGGTACATAGATGGACATGCAAGACGTTACACCTTCTAACAACTTATTACGATGGAAATTTAGAAACTAAAGCTAATTTTATTAGAAAACATGCCATTCTTTTACAAATAGAGGAAGTAAAAAATAAAATAACAAAAAATAAAGGTAAAAAACAGTCAAAAACCTGGACACCTGGTCACTACAACGAGTCACCGAGTTAAAAAGGCGAGTCGACATCCCCAATAAAAGGTCTCCTTCCCCAACCCAGATAATGGCGGGAAATTTACATTACCCATCTCTCTTTTCTCTTTCCCTCTCCCAGAACTCAAACAATGTCGGAATTTGAAACCCTAGGAATCCTCGACGAGATCTCCTCCCTCGTCTCCGACCGCCTTCAAGTGGTAATTTCTCGTACTGTCATTCAATAACTTGTGATTTACCCTAATTTCGATTATTTTAATAAAACGTCATCATTAATTTCCCTTCATTTTTGCACTCGAATTTGATGAACGTATCCAATTAATCATTTTTTCTTGGTAGATTTACTGATTTGGTATCTTGTTGAACAAGATTTGAGTATTGCTTTAATACGAATTGGTAGTGCTTAAGTGTTGAGATGAGTTTATGTTAGTCGGTTTTTGAGGACGGCGAAAGCCAAAAGGCTATGGTTATTTGGTTATGTCATAATTCCTTCGGTTTTTTAGTTGACACGTTTTGACTTTTGATACATAACGTATTCACTTTGACTATCATTTGTGATATAATCAAGTGGGATCTTGTGATATTTATCGTTGAATTTGTACTTTGGAAAACGTGATAAAAGAAGCGTGTCAACTTAAAAAAAATGGAGGGAGTATGTGTTAGTGAAGTCGAATTGCTGGGTATTTTAAAGGTTGAGTTCTCTCTGAAATGCTGTTATGTACTAGGTTGGAACTTTTTGTAGTTTTATTTTGTCAGTTTTATTTTTGGAAATTGGTTTAACTGTGTTGGTTTTTTCGATTGCTGATTATTATTAGTGTAGTAATAGTTTGTGACTTTGACTGATTCTATATGATGAAGAAACGGAAGGAATGAGGTGAGGTGTCTTTGGAGTGGCCGAATGCCTAAGTGGATGCCGTGCTTTCTTGTGTTTATGTATTTGAATAGTTTTGAACATCAAACAGGTGTACCTTTGAGCTCCTGAGGCATAATGGGAGTTTTGATCAGTGGATCTCATAGAGCTCATGAATAATCATGATAATAATTACTATAGCAGCTTCAATCAAAACCATGATTCAGTTGATTTGAGGTCTCTTTTATGTGGAAGAGAGAAGGGTTATTTATAGATGGCCTATTTTTTCCTTAAGTCGTGCTATGTGTCAACCCTAGATGCACAATTCTTTTATGGATTAGTAATGATAGCTGTGGCTTGCTTACATTAGTTTTTGGCAATAATATCCATAGCATCTTGTTTGTTAAAAATCTGTTATTTTAAAAATACGCTGCATTATTTGATTTGGTTCTGTCAGGATTTATGGGTTGATACTTGGCGTTGGCATCATGTTTGAGATTATTAGACACGAACCGAACTCCCTCATCCTTTTGGGACCCTTTGACTGCTGATGTATACTACCTCCTCTCGTTGTTGATGAAGCATGACTAGTATTAACTAGTAAAAGATGCACATTCTTTTTTACCTTTAGCTTGGAAATAGATATAATGATACATGATGGCTCTAGAATCAGGAGTATGAACAAATATGAATGGCATACAAGTTTTAAAAAAAATTGACTGTATGTTGTGTAAAACATGCCAACATTTTGGGATATTGCAAAAAAAAAAAAAAAAGACAACTAGTGGACAATAAGATCAGAGATTGTAATATATCAATTTTTTCGTAATATTTTATGGATAATACAATTTGATTCAGATTTTCAAGTAGTGGGTTGTTTTAAAGTTTTCGTTACAGCTCATTTATAAACTATGGACATTAATGTAAATATTCTACTTAATTTTTTTCATTCCATCACATCACAACTTTTTTATATCTCCTCGCAACACTCCCTCATACCTTTGTTTTTCTTTCCCTATCCACTTCCAAATTTCTATTCTACTTTTATTTTTGTTCTTAATCTTCATGACAAATCCACTTGTGAAGAAAATCAAGGAAAAGAGGGAGTTTTTAACAATTTCTTAGATCAATGATATGGGAACTAAAACATTATGGTACTGCAATCTGTACTAAGAGAGAATGCAAGTTAAATTATGAGGGGATGTGCAGAGTAATCAGTATCACTCAGTGAGGTGGTGAAAAAAATTATGGAGTAACATGACATAAGTAGATAAATGTAGTTCTGCCAAGGATTTGTTGAAAATAAGGACATATGATGATCAAGTAAGTCAAGATCATTTCAAATATTTATTCACTTGTGGTGGTTAGGGTGTGTGAAGGAAACTTGGAGACATCAGTGTAGCCCTAAAAAGACCTCATGAATAATGGATGAGTGATCAAGTGAAGAGTTGCTTGGAGAATTTTTGTTGGAACTTTTTAACTCTGTTTGTTAACTAGTGAGTCATTTCTGTTATGATTTTGGATCTTATAGCAGACATCACTCCTTGAATCATCCTAATAGCTGCCCTCAGGCAAAGGAATTAAGATATACATTGTATAAACTAGAAAAAGGGAAAACGATCATTTTGGCTAACCCTTATCTTGTGACAAATTGTCTTTCCCATTAAGAGGAGTTGAATTGACATGGCTTCTTTTTTTAATGATATAATCTCTTATGTCTATTGCAAATATTGTCTATGTTCTCATTCTATGATACATCAACATCGTTATTATCCCTGCCTAACACCTTTGAAGATGCTACTAATTTGGACAATCATTACTAGTGATCCTTGTTCAGATGTCATTGAGGTAGTCCTTTGTTATACAATCTTGTGTTTAACTCCAAAATATAAAAGAAGAGAATCTTGTGTTAGGAAAATTAAAAAACACAATTTACTAAAATTATTCTGTCATTTGTTGTGAATTAAAATTGTAATCATTCAGATGGCATTGTTTTCTGTGTTGTTAGACTGATGACTGATTGTTGCATTGCTTCTTGCATAGTATTTTCTGTGTGACTAACCTTTATTTTCTTTGGCAGGTTTCTTATAAGTGGCTTAGTCGTAACTTTTTGGTGTCATCGAATGCTGCAAAAAAGTGAGGCTTTGTCCTTGAACTAATAGGTTTTTGATATTTTTTCTATTGTTGTGTTGACACTTACAAATTGAATTTGTCTAGGTTGCTTCAGGAATTTGTGGAGAAAAGCAAAGATGATTTGGAAGTAATGTACTCTGTAGCAGGATGGTTGAAGAAAGCTCCACCAACTTATCACATAAGGCTCGTACCACAGCCAAAACTTACAGGTTAAAGCTTACAATTGCGATTTTATAGCCTCTTTAGCATTGTTTTCCTTTTTTTTTTTGGTGATGGATATTTTGGAGCTAAAGCTTGTTAATTAATATGGAATCTACTTAGTTGTATGTCGTAATGTCTTAGAAAATCCTGATAGTGATTGTGATTGGTATGTAGCTTTCTTTTAAGTTATCTTAAGGACATTCTGTATTTGATCTCAATGGTCAGCAATGTCTTCTTACCAGATTATAATCTGAGCAAAAATTACTCGGAAAGCCTCTGTTACTCTGTCCTGAAACTGATATCTGGAAGAGACTAATATCTGGTGCTAAATGAGGCCTTTTGTGTTTTCTTCTTTGCACATTTACATCTGCTATGGAAAAGCAAAAGTAGATTGCTATGAATTCATTTCTTTCTTAAATCCACTATATCATAACATGATCTCTGTGCCACATATGAGGCTTCTTCCTCCATACAGCAGGTGAGATGTACCGTCTATACTTGTGTTTACCAAGGGGTTGTATCATTAAGACCTGTAATTAGCATGTCATAGATTGGCTTAATGCAGAACAAATAATAGTTGCCTGTTCAGTGACAGTTGACTGCTTCAATTGTTTTAAGGAATTTATTCAAGAATTTTTAATGAATTAATTTTGCAGAAGCCAAGCAGGATTTTGATGGAAATTGCTCTGTCCAAGTGTATAGTGTTCAAGCTTGTATCCCAAAAGATCCAGCTGCTATTTGGAATGCAGAATTCATTCAAGCTGAAGAGCTTTTCAAGCAACCTATCACAGTAGATAATTGCCTTAGAGATAATAGGTAAGCTGTCTCACTTTTATTTCTGACTTTTGAAACACATTATAAATGTACAACTTTGTGTTCTTTGCAACCTCTATGGAAAATATGAAATGCGGTGTCTTATGGGTGATTGTGTTGACATGTGTAGTTGTGATCTAAATATCAAAGTATCTTGTGATGGTAAGGATGCTTTGTTTTGAAAATTCTCTGTACAAAGAGGATAAAAAATCTAATCTAAGTAAATATATAAAAGAGGAACTTTTCAAGAACATAGGGAGTGCTGTGTTGGAAAAGTAATGAATTGTTATTTTTATTTGTTGTGAATATTTGAAAGAAAACTAAATTAACACTTTCTATTTGCCTTAAAAAGATTTGTTGCCATATTTCATATATATGTAATCAATGATATAATTGCAATTTTTATAGTTAATTGTTGTAAATTTATAATTTTTCAATCATTAGATTCACGTGTAAAAGTATTTCAAAAGATCTATATCCAGTGTTTAAATAAAATTTTGATTATTCCTACTATATTAGGAAATACCATGTATATAAATTTAATTGAAAGTTACTTGTATTGTTAGTTCTATATCATCTTAAATTGGTTGGTTTAGGAGATCTGGGTTGTAGCTGGTTTGTGTAGATTGTGATCCTACTTTGGATTGGTGAGAGGGTGGCAAAAACCGATAGTTAGAATTGTATACATGATTGATTATAAGATCCTATAAATTTGAGAGAAAAAGCAATCCAATAATACAACATGACTAATAAATGTCTAAATTTTTTTTTAATGGTGAAAATACATACTTTACTCATATAGGATCGATATTAAAATGTGTTTCTATGCTTACGTAGTCCTATAGTACAAGAAAAATATAGTACCCTTGATATTGTAATATTCTAAGAATTTTTCTTTTTTCTTGCAATATTTTAAATTGGGATACCTTTAATTAAACTTCTAAATCAATTAAAAGTCTTTTGACCCATGCATTTAGTACTATGATTCTTCCACTTTCAAAATAATTTGGTAGGATTGTAGTGGAATGGGTAGGATCATAGTAAGATTGCTATTCCAACAACATTATTTGTTGCTAAAAAAATTACCCGTTATATTGTAGTACAATAGAAATTTTGAAAATTTTGGATATTATCATGAACCAAAAAATACTTTAATTAATAAGGATCACAATTTCAAATATAGGCATGCATCAAAATTTGAAGTAAATTTATTAGAAATTCATTTTTCCCCATAGTTTTAAAACTAAAGATAATTATGTTAATATTTACCAAAGTCCAAATAATTGGATAGTCAATGGAGCTAAAAGAGATATAGATTCCGAAACTATTATCCAGATATTACATTTCAAGGAAAAAAATCTTTTTATAATCTGAAAATTGTGTGATGTGTAAAAAATACTTGGTCTAAAAGTAAGTAATATTTAAGCTTTATTATATGATGACAAGTTTTTTTCATCATAAGTTAGTTTGAGAGTTTAATGTCATAAATGAATAAATGGTGCTACAATCCTAAACATCATCTAGCTGAAAAAAAACTCATTTACAAATTTCATAATATAAACATATGTAAAATATAGTACCTGATGTCTACGTGTTTTTATTTGGGAAAAGGACTTACATTTTGACCATCATAGGAGTTTATTGAATTTCCACATGTAGAGGAATAAGTAGAACAACATATGCAGTAAAAGTCTCAAAAAACAAGTAATCTATTTGGAAAAGTGGATAATTGAGCTTGTTGCTTTTTACGGTTCAGAGTATCCACAATTTTTTAGGTTAACAGCAACAAAATAAGACTGTCCACGGAAACTCAATGAACCTAGTTCTTTAATGTCTTTCTGCCTTCTTTTTTGAAGATGATCTGTATTTGTAGAAGCTAATCAGTTTCAACATCTAGCTAAATCTGATTTAAGTTTTAATCTGCCCAACACCCTTCCCCCACCCTCTCTTTAATCTCAAAACTTGTTCTCATAGGCTTGTCTTTGTTTTTTCCCAGGTTCTGCGGAGTCTCAAATTCCGTGGTTAAGCGTAATGCTGAGGGGGTGCCTGCATCAATTACAGTTCCACAAACTAAAGGTGTAAGGATATCAGGCCAGGCTTGCAGTTCTGCTAATCAAGCTGGGTCGTTTTTGCAACCTCAGCAGAAAAAATTAGAGCAAGCATTAGCTCTACAATCTTCCAGTGCTATTCCCAAAACAGACACTGACAGGATTGGTACTGGTGATATGCAAAACAAAGAGTCAGATAAGGATAAAACATCTCTTCCCAGTGACAAGAAAGGAAGCTCCTTAGCAAACTTATGGGGTCGTGCATCTTCAAAACCCAAATCCACTATCTCGTCTGTTGAAGAAAAATTTGCTGGTTCTATGGCAAATGGTGAGTGTCAAATTCTATAAATATTTTCTTGCCCTTATTTTGATTTCCGTTTCCTATTACAGGAACTCTGTGGCAACTTGTTGTTTGGTGTCATCAAAGTTGTTCTTTCAGAACCATATTGTTAGAACATTCAAAGATTCCAGATATAAGAGCCTTACGTTAAGAGCTCCTTTATGTGCTTCTGTTCTGGAATCTGTTTTACCCTGAAGTCTGGAGTCTTTTTGGATTGAGAGATGATCGAGTTTACCCCAGGTCTGGAATCACAATACATGAAATTTAAGTGATATTTTGGTGACTTATCAAACCGAGGTTTGACATGAAACAGGAATCACAATAGTCTGACATGAATATTGTAGGCTTCAGGTGCCATCTTCACTATTTCATTATGTACTTAGTTATTTTGGTCAAAGATGGCAATCATGGAATTGCTGCTACCAAACCCCAGCCTTGGTGCATGAAATTAACCAGATTGATGGTTTAAGATAAAAAAAAAAAAAATTTTGCTTTTGAATAAGAGTTCTTTTGACATACATGTGTGTTGTGAAGGGGGCTGGGGAGCATACTTAACTAGATAGATGGTCGACAGACAGATAGGTACATTTGCCTGTATGTATGTGTGCAGTGTCTATGTGGATTGTGTGTGTGCCTGTGCTGTTTTAGTTTCTACTTGAAGTCTTGATTCATCATTTCTCTCATTGTGTGTTTTCTTTGGTCATTATTCATGGCAGATGTCCCAGTTAGTGCAGATGCTCTAATTAGTGCTTGTGAAAATTCAGAGCCTGCAAGTAGTGATGAGGATGAAGCAGATGTTAATTTTAAGAGAGCTTCCAATGATGGTGGCAAGAAGAGGAGAGTAGTGCTTGATGACTCAGATGAAGAGGATTATGAAACTGCTGTAAGTTTAGGATCACCTGATATTCCGAATGTGAAATCATCTCGAGATTCAAAACAAAGGAGTAAAACATCAGACATAAAGAACAGCATATTGAAGTTTGACGAGCATGATGAATCCAAACAAAAAGTGAAGGAAGAGATCCCTCAAAAAAAAGTGAAGGAAGATATACCTCAGAAAATAGTGAAGGAAGAAATCCCTCAAAAAAAAGTGAAAGAAGAGATCCCTCAAAAAAAAATGGAAGAAGAGAAAGCAATAGATGATGCCAACCATTATGCTAAAGAAGAATTTTCAGCTCTCTACATGGGCAAGAATGTAAGGGTCCATGGAAGAACTCCTGATGTTGATACAAGCAGTAAGAATAAAGCTGCTGTCGTTGCTCCTAATTCACCTAAAAGAAGAAAAGTATTGAAGACACGAATTGATGAACGTGGCAGAGAAGGTACTGCTTTATGTTGCTTTTCTCTTCATATTTCCTTGTTATATCTTGCTAATGTTTCTTGTGCATTTGTTTTTTGTATCATGTAATTTACTTTTGCTGGTATAGTTTTGATGGGGATTCCTCATTACTCGAATGTTTTCTGTATAAACCTAAGTGTGAAAAATGGCTTGTGTAGCTGAAACTTTCGATTCATCCTTTAAGCATGATTTCTTACCATGCAATTGATTATTGAGTTTCTTGCTTCTGTTGGTAGTTACTGAGGTGGTATGGGAAGGTGAAGAGGTAGACACAAAGGACACATATGCAAGTAAGAGTGGTAGCGAAAATGCGAAAAATTCTAATGGCCTCGCTGTGCAAGTTGAAGAGAACGGTCCAGCAAACCCTGCCAACAGGTTATCATTTTGTACCTTGAGTAGAATCCTCTTCTTGATAGTTGGGGCACAGTTGGCTTGTAACATATATATTGTTGTCAATTATGGAGATCTTACATCTTCCCTTTTCAAAGTGTTTTGCTAATATTTTATCCAACCCCTCAGGACTACCACTAAAAAGTCTCCAGCAGTTGCGCCTTCTCACGCAGCAGGAAAAGCTGGTGGTAAGAAAGGAGCAAATTCAAAGGACCCTAAGCAAGGAAATATATTATCATTCTTCAAGAGAGTATGACTAGTTCAGTAATAGTGTCTTTACCTAAAATTCTTTTGGCAATATCTGCAATGTTTCCAACCTTAGCATATTAGCATAATATGCTGGATTGCCACTAGGTTCAGTATGTAGTTATGTTGTGCTGTAATCTTATGAGCATTGCGTTCAGATTTCATCTTAGCTCATCTGCCAATATGGAATTCCTCTCGTCTTGTTCTCAAAACGAGTACATAATATCAAATCAGAGGCGTCTTTCGTAACATGTCATTTGTTTCGTGGGACATAGTGGTTGGGATGTGTTATAGAACCTCTGTTTACCCAGATGACGATGATTGCATTTGAACTAGGAATGAGGTGTGTACTATGTTTTACTGTGGTCAAGGTCATAAGGATGCTCATTTTTATTTGATCTGTAGATGCATCTTCATTAATTTGTCTAGTGCATAGCAGAAAATTTTGGATGTTGGGAGACAATGTAGTTTCAAATAACCCGAGAGCACTACATAGAAAAATGAAATAGCTATTATATTTACAAGTTCCAATGTTCATCATCTATTTTTATACCACTGCATAGATGGTTTAAATCAAACATGGTTACAGTGTAACAGCTTAATTTGTTTAGTGTCGGTGATTATAATTGGGACTTGTTATTTACTGCTCTAAAATACTCATACCGCCCCTTAAAAATTACTATTTTACCCTCCTTAACTTTTCATCACTTCACCTTCTTTCTATCTTCTCCCTTCCACTTTCAACACGTAGAGAATCTCATCGAAAATTGCCACCACTCGTCGAAAACCTCCACTATTCGACTGAACCTCTTTTTATTATTAAAATTGGGGGAGTTTAAAATTTTAGGCTAGCTCCGGAGGAAGCTGTCTAAATTTTCGGCTACCCTAAGGGCTGTCTTGAAATTTCAAATGCCTGGCTGTGGATTAGGGCTGGATGAAAATTTTATATGGCTCCCCTTAGGGCTAGCCCAAAATTTTAAATGACTCCCCCTTTTTTCGTATAATTGTTGTTAAGTAGTATTACTTGGTATTATTTCGTTTAATTAGTGATGTGTTATTTAGTTAATTAGTATAATTAACCATGTTCATGTTTATTTACATTGTTAATCATGGGTAATTTTAATTTGATTAAGGGCAAAATTATAAATTTGGGGAGTGATTGTTGTCCATTTATAATTTGTGGGAGACAAACTACATGGATGTTGCGAAATTGCAATAATGATATAGGTTAATATTTGGTCTTTATATCACTTTTACATAATGTGATCAGTTTTACTAAGAAGTGTAGACTTGAACGTTGTTTTCCAATACAGTTGTTCTTTTAAGCATCAATAGTGACTAGTGAGTAGAGAATACAGATGATGCAATCAACCTGGCCTAACTACCAATCGACCCAAGCACAAGATGACTTTATGGCAACGATCTATATTGAACAGCAGAACAGTGAACATAGGATTTAAGTCCTTGATTTTGTTAGTGTTCAAAAGCTTGAGCAATCCGACATGAAAAAATTTGTGTTAAAAAACCAGAATGTTGGATAGAATTACAGTCGAGTTTTAAAATCAGCTTACTGTCTCACTGCTGACGTTTTCACAGCAAGAACATCCGAACATTTATGTCACTAGGATGAAATATGGGACAGCTGAAATTTAGAAAACATTCCCAAATGTCAGAAAACGAATACACAAGGAAGCAGTTATTCCATGCTTTCCAACGCTTACAAATTTTAATACCAAGATAGTATGGGTCACCATTACCCATATGATTCTTGTTACAAGAACCTTATTACTGGTGGTTCACCTTATTACTGGTGGTTCATATATAGGTAATTATATACAAAATCCCCCGAAAATTAAAGGCAAAGAAATTTCATACGCCAAAATATTCAAAAAAAATGTCAGTAAATCAACCTATTCCAAGCATTGTTAATGTGTAACCTTCCTTGATGAATCCTGTTAGTACTGCTGAATTGATGAAATCCACGATCATCATCGATCGAGCAGGAACAACGGACTTTGTTTGAGCTTCTCTTCTAAACAACTGCTCTTCACTTCTTGTGGGAGGATAAAGCAGTCCATGGAAAGACCTTGCACATTAAACGCAAAGTCATCGATCATCCACGCCTCTTCCATCCGTAAGATAGTAGGACCAGACTTAAGATTATCCCCAAACCGAGTGATGATTGCATGGGTTTGCCCGGAGTGTGCGATCATCACACCTTCCACTGTCCGATAGTCCTCGATTTTCGAACCCATAGTGGTCTCCCAATAACGGGGACATGCACCTGGGGACTGTATTCTAGTTAAGTAGGAGTCTTCTAAGTATGCAAGCAGTCCACTCTTTTGGCTAAAATAACCAAAAGTTACATGCTTGATGGTCTCGGCTGTGTTGTCGCTACGATCAGCAAGATCATTTTGCTCAGCTGACAATTTAAGGACAAAACAATCGACGCCCATAATCTCCTTCTCTCCCATGTACTGAGCTACAGAAAATGCTTCTGATATTGCCATCGGATCTAGGCCCTATAAAAGTAGTTACACAAACATAAAAACACAGTATATAATCCTAAATCAATGTGAGGGGCATGGAGAAAATTAATTGAAAATTTTCTATTCTAGACAATGATTATGGGTCTTCATAGTTAATCAGTCCATATTTGACATAAGAACACCTACGTTACTCGAACTCTTAGCTTCATCTCAAGGACCAAATCAGATATAACCACTGTAATTTTCTTTTTTTTTTGCGACATCTTCTAAATTCTCGATTACATGATTGTAACAACCATACATGGGACAAGCCTATTTTGATTAACCACTATAATTGATACGCTAAACTCTTAGTTAAAATTGGTCAAGGATAGCAATTTATTTCACATAAACCAGTGTTCTACACCTACTCAAGTCCTAGTAACATAGGTTGCCACAAAACATTCAAATCAAATTTTTGAAAGACGAATAAACCAAGTATTCTTAATCCTTTGATATAACTGATCCGAATCTCTCTGAATTTTGTACGAGTCCAACTAGAATGCATCCATGGCAAAATCCAAGTTTCATTAGAGAAGGCCAAGAACAACAATACCAATAATTAACTTTTAATAGAGAGGAAGTTTAGAATGTCATTTGTGGAGACCACTATTTATTACCCTTAAAAAATCTCTAGGGATTCCTAGAGCAGTCAGGCTTTGATGGCTCATATATGTCAAACAAGAGTACTAATCGTATTATTTTAAGCTAAATATCGTTAGCAACGTCTTAAAAAGGCGTATTAGGATATAATAACAAGATCACAAAGATAATCTTAAGACATCATGCTGCTCTTATGCCCATGTTACAACTTGAACTCTGACAACAGTTTCTGTAATGGGGATGTTTTTGTGATGAAAAAACAGCTAAGATCTTGGAAAAAATTAGAGGGTTTTTTTTTTTTTTTTTTTGATTCGATTCTCAAGTGAAACTGACATAGATCTTCTGTAAGATATCAACATACCATTATACAAATCACTCCACTCCTAAACTTCTAACCCAAAAAAAAGGGCTATTTCCTCAAAGAACATGATAAAAAAGGTTCCTTTGCAAAAAGAAATGTGTAGCTTTTTTTGTGTTAAGGCCCATCATGATGCCTTATGTGCTTATCCTTGGGGGACTAGATTGGGCCCACTAGAGTGAGTCCCTTTTCTTCTCTAGTTGCTTTTTCTCATTTTCAATAATAATGGGTATGAGATCAAATAAGTTGAGAAAGAACAAGTTCTCAGAAAAATCTCACATACAACTAAGCATGGAAAAGAAAACAAGTACTGTTTCCTAAATTATTATTTTAGTCATCAAGCTAAAAGTTAAACTAAACAAAATAAAAGACCAAGGAAATCTGAAAATTTGGTACAATGTTTTGGCAAGCACACATGTATAGTTTATTCCTTTTTGACAATCTTGATTATATGACATTAGAAAAGATTTCTAGATCAAATTATTGCTCCCTCCGTATCTAGATGAACTTCACACTTGAATTTGCACCACGGGAAAATCGATAAAAGAGAAAAAAGATATAGACGTACTACACACTTGAATTTGCACCACGGGAGAATTGATGAAAGAGAAAAAAGAACGATACTTTAAAATTGGGGAAAAAGAGCGAAAATGGCCGAAAAAACGTAAAAATGAAAATGTAAAGTTCCCCTTAGAATACCGTAAAAAGAAAAGGTCTGAAATTAGTTTTGGACAGAGGAAAAATAGACATTGCCTAGGACATTAATTATGTTAGTTATGTTATACAAGATGGGTAGATAGAGAGAATTCAAGAATGAAAAAAATAGTAGTTGAAGAAATAAAATGGATAGCGAAAAGGGGGAAAAATCTATTGGATGTTACAAAAGCCTATCAAGGTCAGTTTCTAGTTTAGTACCTAAAATATTTGAAGGACCAGAAAATGTAGACAGCATTAACAACAGATTAAAAGATTGAACTACCAACTTTGACTTTCCCATCAGTGGCTTGTCAAGATGTAAGTCCATCAAATCGCAGGAATTTATTGAACAACAGTACGTTGCATACTTGGCCCAAATTAAATGAGTATGAACGAGAATATGCAGAATACACTTTAGCTACTGCTTAAAAAGATCAACTTAGAAAGTATACAATACATATGCACATAATAAGCATGTTAGGTAAGGACTAAGGAAGATATATCACATAAACAAGGAACTAATTAGACATCATCCACCAAGTCAATCTCTGATTATGACGAATTATTGACTGTTTGTACCTAATTAAAACTTTGAATTTTACTTTGACTTATGGTCACACTTTAACTAATACTTGCATGTGAAGAACATTTTTGTAAAATCGATGTGTATTTGGAAGTTAGTATGTTAACTATTCTAGATCTTTTTTCTACCTTAGAACCTCTATTAGAACGTTCTGATGAGAATCACATCTTGACTATTGTTACATAAGCAAGCACTGAAATGCACAACATTACAACTAGGAATGGCAATGAGTTTGATTTAGGTCGGATCCGATTAGACCCAGACCTATACCCAATTTTTTCATATTAGTTTTGTATCCGTCCCAGATTCATTGAGTCATAAATGTTGGAGGTACACCATTTGCCTCTACTATAGCTGTCACAAAGAAAACAATCAAGTTAGGAATTGGGTAATTTTAGCTTGATCTACCAGCAATTTCTTGGAAACTCTTCAAATATGGATTGATACCATCCTTTGACACATGAGTTTAGTGGGACCCTTATTAGAGTATAAGTAATGCGAATGTTCGGTTTGGTAACAGAATTGGTGTAAGGTTCAAATCCTATGGAGATTCCTCCACACCCCTCCCAGAATAAAATTGAAAAAGAAAGAAAAAAAAATTAAATTCCAAAAGGCAAATCCCAAAGTGCCAAGCACATGCCACCAAATAGGCGTGACAAATAGATTTTGAGAACCCATATTGTGGAAGTGTAAGCCCATGATAATGGCCACACTCTCCCAACTAATGCAATCATATGCACAAACATCTATTGGATCTAATTACTTTGCCAATCCATAGTAGAAAAGATTGCAACTCATAAAGAATCAGCAATCACCAAAAATTCTTGATCTCGTATAATTTGGGTGTCCTATATATATATATATATATATATATATATATATATATATATATATATATATATATATATATATATATTTTTAAATACAAATTTGGCTTTATCATGTAAATTTCTTAGAAGTGACACTCCATAGTCCACAAAATGAGTACTTTAATGTTGGTTAAGTGGAGGTAGAAAATGACACACTAGTCCAAATGTAGTACAGCCGGTACACTCTTGGAAACATGGTAAACTCTCATGGCACCATTATTTTTTTTGGGAAAAGAAGAGCTTTTAGATAAACTTAGTAAATTAGTGGTCTACTGTTCACATTGTCATTCAATAGCACCAGGGAGAAATTTAGATCCACTTCACATGCGGATGTGCATTTTTTTCCTCATAGTGTAAAATGTGCAATTTCTTTTACTCAATGTGTACGACCTGTCGTTGAGTCGTGAAGGAGGTTAACCTCTGGACAGCTACCTCAGTGACCAAGGCATAACAAGTTTTTGGGCATTCCAAACTAGTGTAGCCAAGCTAGCGTTAGAACAATCATGATACTTGTACGAAAAATGGTAAAATTATTCAATTGCTAGTAAAATGGTGTACGAATCCAGATATGGCTACAGAAAAACGACGACAATTACGTTTAGGAGGAGGTACTGCGACTGAAGTAAGAGGGAGCAATGATGCAAACCTGAAGGGCACGGCGGAGGGGCCGGACCCCGCCTTTAGCCGGGTGAGAGCCGAGCCATGGAGTGTAACGCCAAGCCACGTTGCCATCACTACCAGCTAGCACTTTATGAGAATCGACCACTAGCTCAATTGACCACTTGTCAGGCAGCATCTCCCACATCACAAAGCAGCCTTTGTGTGTGGCTCCAGCCGCTACCACTACAGCCGAGCCGCCGCTTAAGCTCGGCTCTTCTAGCATTGTCATGCTCACTTTCCCTGTTGCAAATACATTCTTCACTCCCATTTTTTCCAGCTTTTTACACCCAGTTGCTGCCTTAAAGTGCTCTATTATATACTGAGATGATGATGATACCTGCTCATCCAAATTCCATGATTAACCAAACCCCATTTCTAGAATCATCAAATATATTCTAATTTTTGGAAATTTTACCCAAAAATTGCTCAAGTGATCCCAAATATACCCCCAAAATTATTCAACTTCCCATTAGGAAAATTTTCTAAAATTCCAATATCACTCAAATATTTTTCAAAATCACCGAAAATTATTAATATTTCCAATTTTATTCAAAAATTATTACAATCTATAATTTTACTCTATTTTGTAATGGGAGCATGAAGTAATAATTCAAGATGATACTTACCAATATAGTACCAACCCCATTTCTCATCAATTAAACTCAAAAATTGCTCTAAAAATCACAAAAAAAAAAAAAAAATCTCCTCAAAAAAAAAGTTAGGTAGCAGAAAAACTATAATTCATTCAAAATTTAATCAAATCAAATAAACATAGTTTATGAAATTAATCAAAGTATCAACAAACATAGACCCAAAAAGGACACATAATCACAAAAAAAAAAAAATTGTACATGTTGTCAAAATAATAAACCAAAAAATAAATCAGTTTTGAACCATTCTATTAAGTGATTATATTATACTATATGATACAAAAATGAAGAAAAAAAAATATACCTGAAGAATGGAGTGATTATTATGTTGGAGAGACACAGGAAAAAGAGGGCAAGCAAGAACACTAAGCAAAATTTTAAGATCAGATTTTTTGTTAAAGAACAAATTTTTAACCCAATTCTTCCATGCATGACTTTTCTTCGACAATTTTCGAGTTTCTTCTTCATTGAATGGGTCCTCTGACAATGGTGCTAGACGATTCATTCTTGCTGTAATGATGTATGCTATACTATGTAGTAGTGCTTGAACTGTGTTGTGTACGATGATTTATTGATAGAGAGGTGTATATGAAAGTGTGATCCTTTGTTTGAAATGTATGTATATGTGTTTAACTCAACGATATATAGAGAGAATGGGTGGAGGGGGAAGTGTTTGGGTTGGTTATTATGGCATAAATTCTTTGGCTTTTCAATTTCTCAGACACTCATACACTCGCTGTCTTCCCACGCGTGCGCTTTTGTTAAGGATTTTTTTTCAGTTTAATGATGACAGTTTCAGCAGTGTTTTTATAAACCTCGGAGTGTTATATCAGTATCATGTTACTATAAAAATAAAAGATGATAAAATTGAATCATTATGTTTTTCTAAAGTAAAAACATCTCTATAGAATTTTACCTCAATTTTTTTTGTTTACGATGACTAACTTTCTGAGACAAAATCTCTCCGGTTTTCTATGTCATTACTAGGAATGGCAAAGGATATTGGACCCGATCCAAATTCATCCGTAGCTTTTATTTTTAAAGATTATTGATTGCTTAGATGCAATCTTATCTTGTAAAATGTTTGGAACTCCTTTATTTCCCATCCTGCCATGCTTATGCACACACATATCATCAATTGTGGGATTTTTATGCGAAGTCAAACACTTGTCTTGTAGTGTTATTGAAAGAAATATTTCACTACTCATGTCATGGAAGGAGACCTGTAGGCTCATCTGGACGACTTGACATGGACAAATGGCTCAAACCAACCTACCAAAAGGATAAGGAGCTGGGTGGTTTTTACTACCTTCGAAATGTAAGTTAGAGCGTGTTGTTTGAGAGAGGAATAAGTGTAAAGAGAGGGTCACTTTCTAAAGATTTGTATTGGCATTGAAAATTATTTGTTGTTCTTTAGGCTCCCTTAATATGACCAATTGTCTTCAATGGTAATTGGTTGTCCCCTTTCTTGACATCTTCTTTAATTAGGTGCTCCCCTTTGGGCCTTGCAATAAATGGGTTGTCTCATAAGCTTTGGCACTCTCCCTCTCTAGGCTTATTGTGCCCATAAGTAGAAAAAATATTGTTTTAAAATAATACTTTAAGAGTATACATGGCACTTGCTAATTGGTTTTCTTATAGTTGAGAATGATATCTTGTTAGGACTCTTAATTGAGTGAGAGAGTATTTTGAATATAAAATTCTCTTGCATAGTGAAGGCTAGATTTTCTTTAAAGGCTAGAGTAACAATCTTGTGGGAGTTGAAAATAATTTCACCATGTGCTCGTAAAATGGGGGTATTTTATATTTATAGAGTGAAAAATGGTCTGAAATTGTAAGCAATAAACTCTAGCTTTGAAAATTTTATAGGAATGTAGATATATAAAGCAAAATTTCAAGAAACAATTTCTTGCATCTACAACTGGATTTCATGCATATTTCAATACGAATTATAGGAATAGAATTTCATATCCTTAAAGTGTGATTTCCACAAAGCAAAGGGGCACTCACACTTCTAAGTATAGATCTTTAGAATATCTAATATTGCTCCTCTAATGTTGGTCCACAAGCACCAATTGAATCTCCAAATATGCTAATACAGAATAAGAAACTTTTTCTTATTGCTTTTCTTGGTGATGGAAAAATGGAAGGAATAAGTTTTTAAAAAATATGGCTAAGAGAAGTACTACTTACTTCCTTAGCCTTGGATTATTTATATGTATCATCTAAACAAACCTAATCATCAATACTTCTCATGAGCATGACCATTAAGCTTCTTAACCTCTTTTGCACTTTAACCCAATCGTATGCTTATGTGTAACCTCATATGACTGGTTTATTATTAGTCGTGCACTAAGAAAATTAGTTCATAAATTATAGTTGGTTTCTAGTGAAACATCATGATTACTTAAAATAACCAATTATAGTTATCTCCGTAATTTGTCCATGATTATATTTAATCGTTACACTCGATCGAATGACACTTTCCTTCAAAATAGGATTGAGCGTCAAATGTTCTATTTCAGTGTCAAACAATTGGATTAGTGTTGAACATTAGAAGCTAGTATTTGACACATAAATGAAGAAGTGTTGTGCATTAGATGCTTAACTTAGTGTGTTGTCACTCAAAAGAGAATCTTTTTACGGGTAAGATGAGCTCGAGTTTGTTAAGGTGCACATATGTTCAATGATGAAGACTTTAGCATGTAACGCTACGACTTAGTGTCAACTATTAGAGTGTTGAGTGTCATATGCTCGATTTTAGTTTCAAACACTAAGCACTCTTAGCATTTGATACTCAGCCAGGACATTGGATGCTCAACTTTCTTAGTATGGAACACTTATTTTCAGACAATGCTCCAAGTGCTTGAGATAAACAGAGTTATTTCATGTTTAAGGCTTTTTAATTGGGGCCTTTAAAGGTTTAGGCTTGTGGTTTGGGATTTTTTTTAAGGGTTTGGAGTTTATCCATTCGATCGTAGGACTGTTCATGACACTTATGGTAAGAATTGGTTTGCCATTGGACCGCTAGATGGAAAGTCATGATTTATGTCTAAAGTTTCAACTTTGGGACAAGCAAGACCAAGAGAATCTTTGACTTTTTCAGTACCTAAAGTAGACTCTGACCCTCTCATCTCGCCATCATCCGGTGCTATGAACTTGTAATATAAGCAAGAAGAAGAATCGGACGATGCAAATTTGAAGAATAAGGATTGAATAATAAAACATTTAACAGTAATAAAAGATAGTTAGAATAAATAATAAAACATTTGATAGCTATAGAATATTTGATAACAAAGAAATTTAATATTAAAGTACAACTCTATTGAGAAAGTTTATATTAAAGTACTAATCATTACAAGGAGAAAAAAATATTCAAGCATTATCTAACTCTATTGAGATAATCGATATTCATATACTAATTCATATTAAGGCACTAATCATTACAAGGAGCAAAGAAAAAAAAAGAAGTTGACACAACTTCAATAATTAAGTCATTGATGATGGATCTAATAATGATAACACTTTCTCAAAAAAAAAAAAAAAAATTGGCAAAGTTATCCCTATTATGGAATTGCCCCCATAAATTATACCATTATTTTAAACCTATTTTCATCATCAACTCATACCAAACTTTCAATCAAGAAGCATAATCCAACAAATAAAATACTAATCTTCAAGATTTTTCTAACTCTATTGGAATTATATACATATATGTTAACAATTTACATATTTATTCTTTACTAGAGATAGTTTCTTAAAAAAAACAAATGAAAACACGAAAATTGCCTTCAATTAAGAGTTAAAATTTCTTTAAAATGAACTTTAAAGCAAGGCAAATAAAGTTTCTCTAACTTGTTCTATTAAACTTCAAAAAAACCACGTACTGAATAAAATACTAATGAATTATCACCAATAGTTAAATGATGGAGAGTTGGTAAATTTAAAACTTTTAAAAATATGACCATAAGGATTAAATAACTAATACTTCATCTGTTGTTTTTTTACCTTTTTATTTGTAATTAGGGAAGAAACCAAAACAATATTAAATATCATTCAAATTTTATAAAATAATTTAAATTAATATGAAAATAAGAATAAATTCTATTAAAAAATGATGCAAGTGGATTTTGCATTAATAAGTAGTGAAATTTCTAAAGTTCGTAACATTAAATAATTAAAAAATAAACCAATGGTCTACATATCACATGAATAGTAATCTCAACCAAATTTTTTCACCCAATCACAATATTAAACTAAAATAGAAGGGTTTTAAATGAGAACAACATTTTAAAATTTTCCCGATGGGAAAAATGTGAAAAACTAAAAAGAACGGAGGGAGTATAATTATAAATATCACCCATAAGCATAGTGTTCTTTCGTGTTGAATTTGCCTTTTTTAAAAATTAAACTATTTATAAACTTTGGACTTTAATCAAAATAGATCAATGACATGATAGGATAATTATCTAAAAGACTTTTCTTTTGGGTTAATTAATAGAAAGCCTTCAATGAAACTAATGGAAATTATTGCATTGAAAATTTGATGAGTACCATCCGAAACAAAAGCGATTTTATTGTTTGAATAGTGATCTCCAGAAGTAAGTTCCTTGCAAATAGTTTGAACAGTAAAGAACTATCTTTTATTCCTCAAGTTCTAATCTTCAAATTAATTAGAAAACCCCAAGTTCCTAATCTGTCATTACAACCACTATTTTTTACCCTTTAAACAATATAAAAAAATTAAAACATAAAAAAATAAACAAAAACAAAGAATTCCTTGAATATGTCTTGAAGCTGTAAAAATATTTATGGTTCGGATTATTTTTATTGATAAAATTACAAGTAAATTAAGTTTGTTGTGATCATATGTTAAACTTCAATGTTCATGTTAATATTCAATAATATGGAGTATTAATAGTCGATAACTCGTAATATACAAAGCATGCCAATTCAAAGCGATTTTTTTTATTTTTTTTGGTTAAGGCAAAAAATTGAAGCCTTTTTTTTTTGGCATAATATTCAAGCCTATTTTTGGGCATTATATATACTCACATAACTGGGGTTACGTTTTTTCTTAATCCTCAAAAAGCATGCATTGCTAAACATTCAACAATTAATCTAGCTTGTAATCTACCATGCATTAACGCAATTAGAAGCATGCCTTAAAGAAGTGCATTATATGTCGAATTTCCAATGTACAATGTACATAATGCAAGCAATTAATCAATGTTAGAAGTTTTGCATCTCCCATTAAAAAACATTAACGAAATTAAAGCATCAACTATACAACCCACAGCAAATTTGGTGATTCATTACAATGGTGTGAGAAAATGAGTGAGAGAGGACTTTTGGAAGCATGAGAGTTCGAGTGCCAAACCCCTTAGAATCACTGTTTGTGTATTTGCTATTTAGGGACGAATTAGGAGGATTAATTGGAGTAATTCTGGTGTACATATATTTGCTTTTTTTTTTGAGATTTAAACTTTGAAGAATTCGCAGAAGACATAGGGTTAGATCGATGTATTCTTTATTTTTTTTTTTGTTTAAATTCGGTTTTTGATGTTTGGGTGAAGCACCAAGTGATGTAGTTTTCTAATAAACGAAAGGAATTAAGGACTAGTTGTTGCAGTTTATTAGAAAATCATAGCACTTGTTGAAGGCATCAAACCACAACACTTATAATTATTTGTTGAGGTTTAATAAAAAAAAGCTTCATTACCTATGCTTAAGTCCATTTACTAATTGTTGCGCATTTCACTGAAAACTGAAGCAAATAGCCCAAATTACCCTAAACTCTCTCATTTGCTTCATTTCTCTCTAAAATCAAAGCAAGTAACCGAAATAAATAAGCCTTTTGTACTAGTGCATATTAGTGTATGATATATTTATGAGGAGTTTGAAATCATAAAAAATAGACGGCTTAAATTAGTTGGTAAGATGCCTAAGTATAATCTAGTTGCATGGTTTCAAGATTAAATACAATTGTGAGCTTTGTTGTTGTTGTTGTTGTTGTTGTTGTTGTTGTGTAGTATCTTAATAATTGAATCCATGATGAAGATGGTGGCAAATTACTTGTATACGACGAAAACTTTATCAAGAATATTTTATAATACATAAGTATAGATTTAATATAGACCAACAAGTCCAAATAAAACCGATCGAGTAAGATAAGTTCCTTATGAATTAATAGAACCTCTTTGAATTCACAGTCTTTGTTTTATTTTCTTTCTTTCCTTATTAAAAGAACCACAAAGAAAAAATATAGACGAGATTTGATCCCTAAGTCATGAGTAACATACCCTATGATTTTAACCAATTAACTTAGTTAATATCCACTCTTTATTAATAATCTAATCTAATAATTTCTTCAAAAAAATGTACTCTAATAATGAAAAGGTCATTTGTCAATTAAATTCCAACTTCCATAAAGTTAATAATCTGTTTCCATAAAACATGACAACATCTCATAATAAACTTCCAAAATATATAAATATCTTAAAGCATAGATATAAACTTCATATATATAAATCATAAGCTAAGTTTCAGATCGAAAAAAGTCAGCTCTAAGTCAATCAAAAAAAATATTGCCATTTAAGGATGGTATAAAGTTCAAATCAAACTGAAAACTCATCTTAGGTAATCTAATCTTCTAATTTAATTCACTAATCACCAACTACTTTTTTTTTTTTTTTTTTTGGTAGGACGAGGCCTTAAGTTGTTAGTTGACACAGTGACTAGTAAGAGGACAAAGCTTTTAAGCGACGCAATTATTGAAGGAGAATCCTCGTTAGTTGTTACATCGGCTCTGCAAATATGTTAGCGTTACACAGATTTTGTGACGGGACTCTTTGGACAACTCAACGACAATTTGTTACCTTCTTCATCCAGTGGAAATACTTATAGCTAAGTATGCATTAGATTTTTAGCTAATTATTTATTCGTAAAAATTATAAAAGATTAATATTTAAAAAACATACATTGAAATGAATGTATTAAATCCCAAATAAATATATTTTTTATAATTTAAATAGGGGAAAATTTATAGTCAAAATTTGACTCTAAAATATATAGTATTTTAAATAAAAAGAAAAAAAAAACCCCGGAGAGAGTAGCACCTATCTATCTCTTTGAAAAACATATGATAAAATTGAAACGATATTAGCTCCCATTGATTAGTGACGAATTAAATTCGGTCAACATTATTTTTTGTGATAACATTATTTATTTATATTATAAGCTAACTACATGTTCCTGAATGGTAACTGAATATATCCACAGCTATTGACCTCGTTAAATTTAGTCAATCTTTCTTACACATGCGTTGGACTTGGAGTTCGACTGTTGGAGAATTGGAGACTGTGTTTGGATTTTGTTTCAAATCCAAATATCCAGTGTATCTTGCACCTGGGAAATGAGTCCAAGTCTTGTATGAAATCTGAATTTGGGCTTGCTTTTTTGCTAAAATACAATTTGGGCTTGCTTTTTTTTTTTTTTTTTTTTAGTACAATATGGGCTTGCTACTTTAATACTTGTATGATTATCCTGTTTTTTTTTTTACTTTTTTTTATTTTAAGAAAACAGTTGTATGATCATCTTATTTCCTAGGTATATTATTTTTCTTTTTTATTGTTTTTGTTTTTGTTTCAAAGGCATATTATTTTTCTTAATTAGTTTTTTTAAAAACATTTTAATTGGGTTAAGTAGACCGAGTTTTTAATCAAAAAAGGATGAACCTTAAAAGATCCATAATTTGGCTCATAATGTGGATGTAGATAATGTTAAATGAATTGCGTATACGTCAGTTATATTCCCTTTAACAAAATAATGAACTTTACAACTTTATAATTCTTCTTCACTAGCTGCATGCTTATATTTCCTGAAAACCACTAGGCCGGCCTTTTATGTAAGCTCATCACTACATTTCGAGAATGATTAAAATTGTTTTGCTCTACTCTACATTTCCGAAATCATTAACCCTATTCTATGGTCGTCACTCACAATGGGGTACATAAGTTATTCTCATATGTTTTTATTTTTTTATTTTTTTGCAGTAGCAATGGAAAGCAAATTACAAACCTTTTCTAGCTTTAATAGCTAGATTATGAGCCTTATTAATTAAGAACCCGTTTAGTATGAGAAATTGGAATGAAATGAGGTTTAAAACTCATTCTCGACTAAAAGCTATTTGGTTTGGAAAAAATGGAATGAGTTTCAAAACTTTTGGGGTTTCAAACACTCCCAAAATCCCCTTTTTTATTCCTTTGGTCCCGCCTTGCTCCAACTTTTGAATATCGCGTTATTATAATACTTATTATTATTATTATTAATGGTATTATCTTTTTTTATTCATTAAATTGATTACTAAATTTTTATTATTAGTAGTACTTTTTTCTAAAATATTTATTTTTATAGTTATTTTAATTAGAGCTGTTAAAATCTGATCCGACCCAATAAACTACCTGAAACCGACTTAGACCCGACCTGATTATGACTCAGAAAGTGAGATCCATAAGCCAACCCAACCCGACTTGAAATCAACCAAAAATTGATTTGACCCGATATTCAAATACCTAAACCAGATGTGTCCGAACTGTTACGGACCCTACCTGACCCGAACCGAAGACAACCCAAAATCGATTGAACCCTACAAATAGCCCATAGTTGACTTAACCCAAAACCTGCTATAACCCATCAAGGAACCGACCCTGATTGACCTAAATCGACATTGACCCGAACTGAATACGAGCTGACCCGAACCTGAGCAAGCAAATAACTGATTTGACTTGACCCGCCCTAATAAGCCAAATTGACCAGATTTAACCCGAACCGATAAGCATCGACCCGCGATGGGTCAACCCATAACTGTCCTGTAGACCCGAATTGACACCCCTACTTTTAATATCGTAAATATATAAAAATAAAAATATTTTTATTGTTAATATCAAGATTACAGTTATTCATGTTTGAACCAAATAGCAAGGAACTAAATCTCATTCTTGTACTTAACCAAACAATATAATTCTCTAAAAAAGATTTCATTCTTCCTAATTATCATTCTTGATTGCATTCTATTCCATTCCTGCAATCCAAATAGGGCCTAAGAGTCTTAAAACTTTAAAACAAGATTCTCATATCTTAAAGGTCTATATGTAACAAAAATCAAAATTTTATTTTGTCTCTTAGTTCATTTAAGAACTTGAAAAATAAAATTCTATAACATAATTTCTCATAAAAGTATTTAAAATAAAAACAACTAAATTCGACGTGTGGCTGGAATGCACACAATAATAATAATAATAATAATAATAATAATAATAATAATAATAATAATAATAATAATAATAATAATAATAATAATAATAATAATAATAATAATAATAATATACATTGTAAAGCAAAATTTTATGTAACATGCTCTGAGATGACTAAACTTGGTCTGATCATGCAGATGTAAGACCTTATTTACTGATTTATTAAACTTTCAGAATTGTAAGAATATACCTTACATATATGTCGCTTCAAAATTATAGCTATACCTTACATACATATAAGGTTGAATGAGAACCATAAGTTGAACAATTTAGCCTCTGTTACATGCTTAAGTTAATTATGTTGTACATATTAATTGACCGTACCATATTCGTTAGAAATATTGTTAGTAGTTATGGTCACCATTTATGAGTGAAAATGGGCTATCAAGAGAGGGTATAGTATCACAAAGCACAAATTAAGATGCTTATATCGGATGAAATAAGGGAAAAATTGTTTAAAATGAGATACATACAAGACTTTGATGATTCGAAGATTTGGAAAAAGAAAAAAAAAATGTGTTTGGTTTAATGGTAAAGGTTGTTTGTTTTTATTCTATATTCCTAATATTAATCTAAAGTCTAAACAATATATCACACATATATTTTCTCTAACATTCAGAAAAATATATCACACTGTAAGATGCACAATAGTAAGTAGTGACTTATGATCATAACTAGATGATTAAGTTCTTTATCACTTGTGTGTAAACTGTGTATACAGTATAATGTGATAAAGTTTAATTTGATCTTGTATAAGTGTTAAAAGCATAGCATATAGAATTAAAATTAAAAACACAACAACGTTTGGTCCATCTTGCTGATAAAGAAAAATTTACTTTATATTATAAAAATACAACATTTGGGGTTATTATATTTTAAAGGGTTAGGTGACTGGCCACGTCAACATTCATATTGGTAATTAGTCGGTCCTTTTTTTAATTTAACTCTTTAAAATACAATGATCCCCAAAGTTTATATTTTCATGAAATAAAAAAATATTGACCTTTATCAATAAGATGGGTCAAATGTTGTATTTTTAATTTCAATTTTTCCTTATTTTTATTCAGATATGACTTTAACTATAAAAAGAAACGGGTATAACATAGTATTTTCATCCAAGATAGCTCGAATTTTTCGAATTTCTATTAAAAAAGGCTCTAGTATTATGAGAAATCCTTGCTCAATGAAACAATACACAACTTCCTGTAAGAATTCTAGGCTTAAGAACTACTGATCCATAACGCTCATCAGTCATCACCAATTTGTAGTTAGTTCCTTGGTTCAGACGCCTAAAATGCAAATAGCTATGAACGTTATGTTTATATCTTACACTATCATCCATATATATTAACAACACTATAAGAAGGTTTTATAAAATTCTGACAAATCAGAAGACTCTTAAACGTTATTCAAATCTCCAAGTGGTTTATGTTGAGCTCCTTGTGCAAGTGTTGTGGCCTTGGCTTCTCATTCTTATGACTATCAATGGTATCAGTCAATTCGCGCCCTTTTGTTTCGTATGGAATCAGTACGACTGATACTGCAGCAGCCAACACTACTGCAAAAAATAGGACTGCGGCCATTCTGTGGCATCCTTGTATCAAGGCTACAGCCACAGTAGGGCTCACCATTCCACCTACTCTTGCCATTGAACTCGCTGTTCCAAAGCCTGTATTCCTTACTGATGTCGGGTATATCTGTTTCATACATATGCAGAATACAAAATGTTACTACAAAACTAGTACACAGACAAGTACTGTAAAAATGAAAATCAGCAGTCCAATCAAAGCTAAGATTGATATACCTCTGGAGCAAAGACGAAGGCAATTGAGAAAGTTCCAATTATAGCGGCTTTAGCCTCGAACATCATAACTGTTGTGACAGTGTCTGATCGGTGGACGACCACAGGAAACAGGAAGATGGAACATGCAACAAACATCACTGCCATTGAATACTTACGACCCAGTCGATCAATTAGGAAGCCAGCAATGACAAGGCCAGGGAGCTCTACAAGCACAATTCCAAAACAAACATGTCAGTTATATATTTTTCCTATAGCAACCAGAAGTCGAAAGACGTACCAGCAAGCAATACTTGTGATGAACACATCTCTAAAATCTATATCACCCACAGAAACCTGCGCCTTAGGAGATGCGACTTTAGAAGCGCATGTATTATCCTTATTGTTCAACTGAGTAGTGAGCAACACGAGGCCATAGTACGCGAATGCATTTCCGAAGAACACTATCCACAGGAGCAAAGTTGTAGGAGCTAGTTTTCGCGAAAGAAGTACTTTAAAAGATCGGATGATGGTCATATTAGAGTCCTTGGGAGGTTCGTCATATTCTTCGATCTTCTGCACCCTCTGTCACTGAGAAGTTCCGCTCTTCTAGTTCCAAGTCTGTAACAAGAGCTCCAAGAGGCAATTCTTTGCCATTTATTCTAGATATTTTCTCCAAAGCTTCAAGGGCCTCTCTTTTTCTGCCTTTCAAACACAAGTACCTAGGCGATTCAGGAGTAATGACATAGAATACAAGCAAGATGAACGATGGCAGAACAGACAGACCCAACAGCCATCTCCATCCCAGTTTTGGCATAACAATCTGTCCAAATCCAGCACCATATTTAGAGTTAGTCTTTCATGGTAAGTACATATAGTGGAAGTAACAAGCCAACTAATGAATTATACTAGAATATGAGCTAGTTCTGGTTCAATTACTACCCCTTTCGTCCCTTACTCCGCTTTTAAAGTTTGACTCTATAAATAAAAATAAGACAAAAAATAAAAAGATAAAGGGAGTATTATATCGAGAAGTAATAGAATTATTTAGGCTAACATACCCATGCCAAGGCAGCCTCGCTAATTGAACCGACGGTCCAAAAGGCTTGGAAAAGGACCATCCAAGTTCCCCTGCTTGGTGCAGGTACAAACTGAATAAACCAGGTGAGTAGAACTGGGCCAGCTCCCTATCCAAGGCCCACCAAACAACGAGCTATTAGCAAAAACTGCGTAATTTGGTGCAGCTGCACTCAATAGACCAGCTGCACATGTTACTATTGCCGAAAACACATAACCTTTCCTGAAAAACACAGTTGGATAAAAAGTACAGAAAAATCAGTGGAAGTCCTAAACGTACAATGAACACCTGAAAGAATCCAATAATTATGCCCTGTACTATGTGATTTAGATAGTTTGATTCAATAAGAACATAAACAAGAATCCTGTGTAAATCAGACTAAAACACCTTTGGGGATAAAAACTATTAGCTGCTTAATGTTGGAAATAATACTAAGGAAGGTCTTATTTGTTTTGGAGGAAAACTCCTTGCCACATTGGTAGGAGAAGGTAATTTTACTTGGTTTAAATATGTGTGTTTACACTTAGATGTTTGAAGTACATACCTTATTGTTGAGGGCTAGAAGGGGTATCAACACACGCCGTAGTCCAATTTGTGACATGTGCGTGGGTGTGTGTGGTGTGTCTACCTATTTGGACAAAGTCGTAACTGACGTTCCAGTTTTAAGAAAATTGTTCAGTTACGAAGCCCGTAACATCTGTTGACTCGGTTTTAAATGTTTATAACTACCGTTGATTTTTCTCAACTTTTATTTTTGTGGCTTGATTCTCTCCAACGGTTAAATTTTTTCCTCTTCAAAAAACTATTATTTGTTGCTTTAGAAACTCATAAATAACCTCGTTCTTCTTCCTCATTCAATTTTCCTCCACAGTTGTTCTGAGCATATTGTGAGTTTCTAATCTCTTTTTTTTAGTGCACAATAAGGGAGTTTGCTGTGTTAAATTTTGGAGGTAGCACCATTTCCGATTGGACTATAGTTGAGGCGAATTTTGCTTTTAATACAGTGTTCCTAACACGTACACGTATATCAACAAGTTTTGCCCACATTCCACTTTTCGTTTGTCTGATTCTATATATTTCAACCTACACTTACAATAAAAGGCTGCCAAATTCATAACGTTATATGCTCGGAGCATACATCATAAACGTCGATTTAGCTGGATAGTCGTATTTTAACCTCACAGTGGAAAGCAATTACATTTATACCGTTTATAAAATGAAATGAGAATAACGTAAATGAGTTATTTCCGTTGAAGGTAAGTATAGGCTAAGCCAAATTTTAAAAGACTTGTGCTGTTGAGAATATCACATGCTAGAGGAGATATAACTGTTGGGCAGAAAGCCATTAAAAAACAGGAAAAATTAAAGATCATAGGTCGGTCAGCATATCTCCCCCTATTAAACAAGGGCATCGATCAGAAAAACAGCTTTTTCACCAGAAAAGGTAATTATAAAAATATTGTAAATAATTTTTTTCATGAGACAAATCAACATATCCCTCCTAATTAAGGATAACATAAAAATAACATGTTATTTTATCTTACATATAATGCTAATGAGATTGTCGAGATCTATATCTATATATGCAACAATGCATATATCGAGGGTAATTTTTTTTTTTTTTGACGTAGCACTGTTGAGAATTGAAATTAGGCAATTTGCAAATAAAAATATGCTTATAAAATATAAAATTGTATTATAAAAATAGAGTGATACATGATATCACCATTTTTGTATGGCTCTGTTATTTTATCTTCATTTTCTTTTTCGAAGTTGCACTTTTGAGAATTGAAGTGTTATTTGCACATAAAGTTATATTATTCAAAAATAAATTCATATATATTTACACCATTTTTCACATGGGTTGTTGTTTTACCTGTATTTTCTTTGTTCAAGTTATAATTTTGAGAATTAAAATTGTATTATTTGCAAATGAAAATGTGCTTATAGAATATAAAGTAGCATAATTATGAAATTAAAAAAAAAATTGTGATATATATTTACAAACATATATATGATATATTTTTGGAATATCTCTAATGCAAATTATAACAATTCATTTAGTACTAAAGATAGACTGTTGAAGTAATATACGACAAATTTTTTTAAGATCAGAAAGAAGTATATACCGTCTTCCATATTTGTCAGAAACAAGTCCCCAAGAATAAGCACTAACAAGCATGCCCGCAAAGATGACCGTGGAGATGAGACTCGATCTCTTGCGTGGAGCTAAGCTTCCATGCATGTTTGACCGCAGGCCCTACGAACGACAGGATCA
The DNA here is from genome assembly GCA_026401315.1 of Dysphania ambrosioides. Classification (NCBI taxonomy): domain Eukaryota; kingdom Viridiplantae; phylum Streptophyta; class Magnoliopsida; order Caryophyllales; family Amaranthaceae; genus Dysphania; species Dysphania ambrosioides. The sequence goes on from CM048666.1 coordinate 20,452,692, forward strand.
TCATCTCCATAGCTTCAGAAGCCGATGCCATCGATCCTAGCGTACGCTAACACCAGAAGTTGCAACTTTCCGAATCCCATCTTTGTTAGTGCATCATCTACGGTATACACGTTTAAGCTTGTTCCATCCGCCATAATCTGAGATCAACAACGTAAATAAAATTTTGAGTTATGGCATGATATTTTTGTATGTAATAATGGATAAAGATTATCAACTTCAAGGTGCAGTACTGTGTATTGTGTAGCCGGTTAGTGAACGGAGCCAAGTGTTGAAAAATATGAGCAACTCACCTGCGTCATTAGGCATGTTGTTGGTTCAGATTATTGCAAAATTATGTCTACTAGAAGTTTTTCTTTGACTAATTAAGACGGCGATTCATGTAACTCAAGAACTTGTCTTTACGATCATTAACAAAGGTGAAATATGTACAAGTATGAGTAAATTTAAATAACTTACGAAATTAGTGTTGATCCCACCGGTAAGATAGTGATCTGACAAGGTTGTACAATAATGACGTAGAAATTGATGTGATCTTCAAATGAGTATGGTCGTATAGATGGGTTTCTCCTTATTTATATATGTTTGAGAACATTGAATAAATATGGACAGTATACGTATCAATATACTACGTATATATACATAATCAATGCTAAAATAAAGAAATTTTTTAGGTTTGAGAGGGGTCAGCCTAAATTAGACTGGCCAAACGTAATTTATATTTTTTTTGTGTAAATATTTTAAATTTTTTTAATGATAGAAGAAAAATCACTGTTTGCATCATCGATTTTCCTTTTTTGTAAAATCACACCACTTTAACTTTCAACCTAGTGTTAGTCCTAGCCTAAATTCCCAGCCCTACTAAAACTGTGCAGCAATTTTGCTTTAAATTAAAAAAATTACAACACACTTAGGACCAACCCAACTCAAGGTGATCTAAGGCAGCGGTTTACACCCGAAGCTAGATAAGCTTATTTTTGAAAATATTTTAATTTACATCCTATTTTTGGAAATATTTTTTTTTAAAAAGCTTAAAAAAAGTCTCAATCTAGGGACTCTCTAATTCCAGGTACTTTGTTTATGTAATATTTAATATTGTGAATTTACAACCCAACCTTAGGGAGGAGCAAAGGTCAATTTAAGACGAATTTTGGTTAGGATTAGGGGTGTCCATTTGGGTTATTGGTATGAGTTTGGTTCGGTGCAAACAGATTTGGTACTAATGGGTCGAGTTGAAACAGGTTCTTAATTATGTTAAGTTCGGTTAGGTTCGGTTCGGGTTCCAATCAATAATCGGATCGAGTTTAATCGATTATTTAGATAATGGGTTTGGATCAGGTTCAATCCGGGTTTGCATGGTTCAGAATCAAACAGTTTGGGGATAAATGGGTTAAAACAATTTATTTCAGGTTTGTTTCGACTTTGTGCCGAGCCCAATTTGAACGGGTTAAGACATTTTATTTTGGGTCCTTTTGAGACTATCTGGTTCGATTCATGAATATTTTACATTTTACAATTATGTTGTTGATTGCATTTTACAAGTTAGTTTAAGTTCATAATTCTTTAGTTGCTTTTATACGCCTATCAACTATTTAACAATGATTAGTGATCTTTGGATCATAATTTTACTTTGATAGGAAGAGCTTGGTAGGATTTGATCGTTGGATCGGATCAAATCATAAACTTGTGCGATCCTACATAATAGCATATTTAAGACTTGTAACTATCAGCCTTTTCAACAATAGTTTGGATTCGAACATATCATTTTAAATTGAGTTAGGGCCACTATCAGTTAGGCCTTATAGGTTTGTTATCAGGTTGAATTGGGTTCAGGTTGTTACCAATTAGTTTACTATTAGGTTGATTTGTAAAGGGTTGTGTCATTACAGATCAGGTTATATGTTTGGGTAGGAGCAGGTTGGATTTTGGTTAGGTTTATTTCGGGTTAAATAAGCATATAGGTTGAGTTTGAGTTGGGTCGGGTTACGCATTTCACCTTTCGCGTTGTAAAGTACTTCGGGCCAGACCTGATTAGATCGATACAATTAGATTTACAATTTGGGTTGAAAACTGAAAACTCTAATTAGGATCTCTCAAGGTTAACCCTACACATAAATAATTAAAAGTAGTTGAATATAATTTTCATAGATGTAGACGTGTAAGGATTATTTCCAACCCAATCCAACATAGTTACCAGAACGTTTCCCTATGCCTGAGATGGATGCACCAAATTTTGAGCTAAAACCAGCTTTGGTGAACATGGTTGAAAGAAATTAATTTGCAGGAAATCCAATGGAAGATCATAATCTTCATATTTTTAACTTCCTACAATACTGTAACACTATAAAGCAACATGGTGTTATTCAAGATCATATTTGAAAAATGATGTTTCCATTCTCATTAAAAGACAAAGCAAGAAAGTGGTTGAATAGTCTTAACTAGAGTACAATCAATAGTTGGGATGATTTAGCTCTTGCATTCTATAAGAAGTATTATCCCCTAGAGAGAACTGCTTCTCTTAGGAGCTTAATCACAAATTTCAACCAGGAATATAATGAATCTCTATATGATGCTTGGGAATGATTTAAGGAGTTGCAAAGGCTTTGCCCTCATCATGGTCGTGAGAAGTGGTTGCTATTCCATCCATTCTACAATGGTTTGGATAACGAGTCATGAACGATCTTGGATTCCGCTGTAAATGTATTCATGAACCAATAAGTGAATGTTGCATATGACCTTATTGAAGAGATTGCCATCCATAATTCACAATATATAAATCCATGGGGGCATGCAAAGCAAGGAGTCAAGTATGTGATTGATCATAAATATGAGAGTCTAGCTGCATAGATGAATGCCATTAGTCAGAAGCTAGTCAAGCTACAACTGCCTGCCTCACAACCGATGTCTGTTAATATAGTGGCCACCTCATCAGGATGTCATGATTACTTTTGTGATTTATGTGGTTCATTTGGTCATGATTCTCAATCTTGTCATAGTTCTGCAGAGCAACAAGTACGTGCCTTTTAAGCCTACAAGAACAACCCACTGTCTAACTTCTATAACCTAGGCTACAAGGATCACCCATACTTCTCCTACATAAACAATGATGTGCAAAACCCTCAGCCATTTGCACCACCACAACAACAATAGCGACGACCACAATAACAACATAACCAAAAATTTAACCTCAAGGACATACAAAACCACCTGAGTTCAATAGACCACCCTTCAACCTAGAACCATCACAAGAACCATAGGCTAATAATGAAATCTCAAAGTTGAAGAATATGATGATGCAGATATAAAAGAATATGGAGGCAATACAAGCTCATAATAAGCAACTTAAGACCCAAATAACACATATTCCCAAATCAATAGCTCAAAGGAAACCTGAACACCTTCCATCACAACCATCATAGTCAAACCCTCCAAGAGACACAGTTAATGCTATAGTCTTGAGGAGTGGTTCTACTTATGCTGGCCCATAAATGCCTATTAATGATGTTGTAGTTGAAGGTAGTAAGAGGAATGATGTGGTGATAGAAAATAGTGGTTTAGAGTCGATTCTAAGGAAAAGGAAGCTCCATCAGAGAAGGCACTGTAGCTGACAAGCCCTTAGACACAATACCATCTCCCAAGGTGCCTTTACCCTTTCCTAATAAGGTAAATAGGAGTAAGAATGACTCCCATTTTAGTAAGTTTCTTGATATTGTTAAAAACTTACAAGTTACTATGCCATTTACTAAACTAATCACGTAGGTTCCTACTTATACAAAGTTCTTGAAAGACATTCTTAGCAGGAAACGTGAGCTTAGTTCGGTGGAGATTGTGGCATTAACTGAGGAATGTAGTGCTTTATTGCAAAATAAGTCTTAACTAAAACTCAAGGACCTTGGAAGTTTTTCCATTCCCTATAATATTGGCTTCCTATATATTGATAAGAATTTTTGTGACTTAGGGGCCAGTGTTAGTGTCATGCCATTATCTATTTGCAAGAAATTGAATATGTGTTCTTTGAAGTTTACTAACATTACCTTATAGATGGATGAAAAAACTATTAAATACCCTAAGGGTATTTTAGAAGATGTACCAATGAGAGTTGGGAAGTTCTTTATTCCCGTAGATTTTGCTGTGTTAGATATGGAGGAGGATGCTCACATCTCTATTATACTTGGTAGACCATTTTTACGTACTATAGGTGTTATTATTAATGTTAAGAATGGTAATCTAACACTCACTATAGGGGATGATAAGGTTACTTTTAACCTTAGTTTTTCTTTAAAACGTCCCATGTTAAAGCAATCATGTTATGCTATAGACATTATTAATGAGATTGTTCAAGATGATATACCTCGATCCCTTCAAAAGGATCTTGCAGAGGTTATTTTGTGTTTGGATTGTGATACAGGCAAGTAAGATGTTAATGTTGATAAACTAAGGCAGAATCTAAATGGTAATGAATTAAATCCGAAAGAGAATCAAAAGTTCTTAGACTTACATAAGCATGCTTGCATTGCCACTGAGGTAAAGCAACTTGAAATGAAACCTTTTCTCTCTAATTTGAAATATGCTTTTCTTGATGAGAAGGAATTATATCCAATCGTTGTTAGTTTTGATCTTAATGATGGTCAACTTGAGAAACTATTATATGTGCTTATGGGTCATAAAAAGGCCATTGGTTACACTATTGATGACTTGACTGGTATTAGTCCTAATTTTTGCATGCATCCCATTCATTTAGAGGAAAATCATATACCATGCATACTAGGTTAATCGAGATTGAATCCTAATATGTAGGAGGTAGTTAAGAAAGAGGTAATGAAATTACTTTAATTGAATGAATTGGATGAGTTCCATTTGAGAGCCTATGATAGTGCTAAAATTTACAAGGAAAAGATTAAAAGTTGGCACGATAAGAAAGTTGTGAGGAAAGACTTCCAAGTGTGTGACTAGTGTTATTATTCAATTCTAAATTGTGTCTTTTCCCTAAAAAGTTGAAGTCTAGGTGGAGTGGTGCATTCATTGTCACAATGGTGAGTAAGTTTGGGTTCGTTAATCTTCAAAACGATAAGGGTGAGAAGTTCAAAGTCAATGGACAATGCCTTAAGCAATACTATGAAGGAGACTTAGTTGGGCTAGTGGAAGAGATTAACTTCCATGACCCCAACTCTCATTGAGCATATGAAAACACGGTCTAGCTTACGACCATAAATAAGCGCTTTTCGGGAGGCAACCCAAATTTCTAATTCTTGTTATTTTTAATTTAAGTTGTTAGTATTAGTTTGTTTTATTTTAATTTTTGGATTCATTGAATTCATTTTTTTTATTTTTTTTATTATATTTTATTTTAGATCCCTAAAGAGTTAACAATGAGTGTTTGTCATTGTTTGTGTAGGAGGAATTGCGATTTTCTGGCTGGCTCAGTAGAATTCCATTACCCTATGGATTAACCTTCTAATAAACAGTGGAAATCTGATCGACCTAATGGTTTTCCATCTCTTGATGGATTGATCTTTGGATGCATGGAAGGAAATTAAGATCGGGCCAATGGATTTATTTTTGAAGGTATGCGTGAAAATCTGGTTGGCCCGATGGTTTTTCATTGCCTGATGGATTGGTCTTTTAATAAATAGTGATATCTGGTTGGCCCCATGGTTTTCCATCACCCGATGGATTAACATTCTAATATATGGTGAAAATCTGATTAGCCCGATGGATTTCCATTACTCGATGGGTGTTTCTACTGATTTTTCAAAAAAAAAAAAATTAAAGCTGAAAATATGAAAAGTGAGGCAAAAAGAGGGAAAGACTCACACATACTTACACACTTAAGCAACCCCACAGCACACTCATACGCCTAGCCATCTCTTTTGAGGACAAAGCGACTACTGAGTAAGCTTCCTCTTTCCCTTTCTCTTATTTTTATGCATTCCCACAGTGAGGACACCGTGTTTCATCTAGCTTGGGGGAGGGGATACTTATCTTTAGAGTGTTAGTGTGTTTCTTATTCTTCCCTGATGTTACTATTGGATTCCTTGACTGAGTATGTTTCTCTGTGCCTTAAGGTTAAATTTGTTTTTTTTAAACTTGTGATTGCTAAAATTGGTCATTGTAAACTCTTGGTTTCTTTACTAATTCCTTGGTATAATTCAAACTTGAGTTTCTAAGCCTGATTATTTATTGTTTGGAACAGGAAAGGATTTAACTTGAAAGGATTTAAGCCTTAATTTCAATATTATTTATTTCCTTCTTTTGTGATTAGTTCTTGTGTGACACTAATCTTGATCTTGGCTTGATATTGGTTTGGCTAGCTATATAATTGCGTGATGAGTATGATAGAAGACAACTTTTTTGTTAGGAGCTATGCTACATTGATTTTGGAAGACAAGATTTTCCATTTTATCCCCTATGTTGAGATTTTTACCTTTTCTTTCATGATTAACCACATTACAAACCTTTGGCCTTAATTGATCAACCCAAGTCTAGCATGGGGGAGCATTTTAGTTTATTAGTGAGTGATGTCTATTATTAACATCTGGGCTTGTTGTGGGAGTTTGGTAGGCTGTTTTTATTCTATTGGAGTTTACTTTATCGGGTTGTTATATCACCATCATCTTTCTCAAATAAAATTTCTATACAAGGCAAAGAAGAAAAAAACAAAGAAAAAAAATTAAAAAGATTAAAAAGAAAAAAAGAAAGAGAAAAGGTTTCAATCGTTTTACTTAGTGGTATTTGTTTGCTTTACAAGATGTAAATCTATCCGATTTTGATGATGATATAATGGTGCTTCTTGATTTGGTAGTGTTGATATTAGAGTTGTTTTGAGCCTCATTTCTTAGGCTATGTTTCATATCGGATTTTGCTCCCCCAAAATAGACTTTTAAAGCTCACATCTTCCCAAATATTATCCTACCCTTGTCCTAAGCCCCATTACAAGCTTGATAAAGACATTCTTAATAATAATGCTTTTATATGTGTCTTCTAGATTCAATGTCTTGCCAAGGTTGTTGAGTATGCATATACATTTCGAGTCGACTTTTCTAGAATGAGTGTTTTTATTTTCCCTTTCAAACACATGAGTGTTGGTAAGATGGGAGGGTGTCTTTTTAGTATCCTTGGCTACAAAAATTGATCCATATGCACATCTTTTGCATATTAATGGTTGGAGAGCGATCAATTTTATCTTTAACTCGCCACAAAGAGAGGAGTGTCACTGGTGATAACTCTTTCCTTGATTCCTAATCCTTTTTATTAAATAAGGCTCGGTTTCTCTTGAAAGATTTTTACTCTTGGATAGGCATTGGACTATTTGAATGCTTAGACTCACAGGATGTGATCACAAGTACTTTGTGATGTTGCTTTTATAGGGTGAAACCTACTTATATTTTGAGAATCTCGTCTTTGTTGCTTGGGATCAAGCAACAGTCTAGCTTGGGGGAGTTTGATAAAACACAATTTTACAGAGTTTTTAGGCATTTTTAGGTTGCATTATTAGAGCATACTAGTTTATTTAGTTCCATTTTGTTCTCTATTACGCTTTGTTTGTGGTTTTCCTAATATTTCAGGTAGTTTTATAGCTATTTAAATGCTTTCGAAGCGATTTTAGATGAGTTGGATAATTTTTGCAAATGTAATCGACGAATTGAGGATTTTGATTGATGGATTCATGCTTGTGGATGATTTTATTGATGATCATATTCATATAAATTTATTTTGGTTTCCACAATGGTCAAAAAATAACTAACAAGGTCAATTTGAGTTGAAAACAAGGAGATATAGAAGTTGAAAAAGAACAAATCTGACATATATTCACTCTTTTGATCACAACTCAAGTTGTACATATTGGATTGATGAAATTATAATTGGGTTAAAAAGTAGGCTTCAAGAGATTTGTAAAAGTTACAGCCTTACAAATTTAACCGTAGAAACATGACCATGGTAGAGCAGCGAATCCAAGTTATGATCGAATTAAACCTCTAATTTGGCCCTAATACCTAGTTTAATCATCGTATCTTTCTGTTTAAAAAGAGTTTACTAAAAAATAAATACAAGATAGCAATTTTTATTTTTATGCATTATTATTTTCCTTAGTTTTTTATTATCTAGGTTTTCTTTTCTCTACGAGATAGCAGTTTTTCTTTTCTCTCTTCAATGGATGAAAAATCATAGTTTATATTTTCCCCATTAATCAAAACTTTTAGAGGTACTTTTCATTTCTTTCTTCTCTATTTTCCTCATTCATGAATTTCATGTTTATGATTGTTATTATTTTAGTTATGAATTGTGAGTAGATCACTTTCTAGGATTTTGGGGATCCATGAACACTTCAATAAAATAGTTTTACGCTAATTAATTGTTTTCAAGTTTACAAGTAAATTCCTATTATTGGTTTATCATTGCTTACAATTATATTATGGCTAAGTTTAATTGTATGTTACGTTGGGTAATTTTTGAATTTGATGTCGAGAGGTATAAATACCACAATAAGACCAAACAATAATAAGTTTGAAAAATCTAGGCAAGATTGAGAGTCGATAGAAGATTCTTTAAGTAGTCTAAGTTCAAGAAAATTAGTGAGCCTATTTCGATTAGTTCATGAAACCTGTTAGTTATCATTCTCAATTGATTTGTTTGTTCATGGTGAACCATTGCCCTAGGCTTTAGCTAATTTGCATCAAGTCTTGACTTAAGTTTTCATCATTAGTTTCTTAGTTAACTATACTTCCAACCAAGGCTCTTTATGAAATTTAAAATTTTAAGAGCTGATAGAATTACTTCGCTTCCCTGAGGATACGATCCCTACTTCCCTAGCTATATTAGTTGGTATTGTTGGTTTATTTTTGAGAGGTGTATGACAGCTTGTTCAGGCCCATATGTCAAAAGTCTATTAAGAAGAATTTCTAATAATTTACCATATCTATAACAAGAGGAATAAGATGATATTGATGTAATTAAATGCTTTTCTAGTTTAAGAAGAGAGTAAGAAAGTGGTACTAGAAGATAAGATGGTAAGGAACACCTATTAAGTAGATATCTATTTCCAACCCAATACAACCATATCTTATTCATCTAATCAAATTAATGATCATATTTTTTTGCACAAGAGATTAGGTCATTAAAGCTTATCGCTACACAATAAACTCAATAAGAATGAACTAGTCATAAGACATCCTTCCATCAAATATTAAGGTAAAAGAGTTTATGATGCTTGTGCTTGTGGAAAATGAGTGAGAGCAAGTTTCAAGTTCAAGATGGTGGTGAGAACATCTTGATGATTAGAACTCTTACACATGGACTTTTATACTCCAATAAGAGTAAGAAGTCAAGGGGGACACCTATGTCATAGTTGATGAATTTTCTTGGTATATTTAGGAGTTAGCCATAACTTCCTAGCTCCTTGAATTCCACAATAAAATGGCTTTGGGGAAAAGAACAACAAAACTTTGGATGACATGACAAGGACCATGCTTAATGAGTTTCCTAAGAAATTATGGGCAAAGTTAGTGAATGCAATATGCTACATGACCAACCTAACTTTGTATGTCCCTTTGTCAATAGAATACCCCATGAATTCCTCAAAGAAAGAAATCCTAATATTAATCACTTTAGTGTTTTTGGGTGTTAGTCCTATGTTTGTAAAAATGGGAAGGATAACTTGGAAAAATTTGAGGCAAGGAGTAATAAAGTAGTGTTCTTTTAATACTTATTACTTAGTAAGGCATACAAAGTCTATAATAAAAGAACTATGTATATCAAAGAAAGTCCCCATGTTCTTTTTCATGCTTAACAATATTTTGCAGGGCAATGATAATATTTAGATACGCTTGGCTAAATTATATAGTGAACAAGAACCGGAGGAACAAGCACAAAACCAAACATCAAGCTGAGATAGAAGGGCAACAAGTGAAGGAATTACTAATGAGAGAACTTAAGCAATTGAGAGTGGAACTAGACACCAAGTGCAATAAGATGACAATGAACCAACTAGAAGAATTGGCCAGTCATCAAATGTTGTACTTAAAGGGTACACCCCTTCTATCCCTGTTCCCATTATTAGCTACACCTCTTGTTCTTTCCAACCAAAATAGTGGAAATATCAAAATGTTCATTTGGTAAATCTTAATATCAATGTTGTGCCAAAAGGGGCACATACTCTTTATCAACTCAATTATTTTTTGTGCACATTCAACTTTAATTTTAATGGTAGATCCTATCAATCATAAGGCTTTGTAAGATTCCAATTGGGAAGTTGTAATGTACAAGGATCTGAATTAATTTGAGAAGAACAAGGTTTGACATCTTGAGTCAAGACTTAAGGATTATATTGTGGTAAGACTCAAGTACATTTTGATTAACATAATATGAATTTATGGTACTAGACTAGTTATGAAATGACATCTATGTGGAATAACCCTTAGGTTTGAAGATCATGCTTTTGCCAAAACATGTGTTTTAATTGGATAAAGCATTATATGGTCTATAAAAAAGCCTTAAGAACCTAATATGCATGAGACACTATCTATGTTCCTTCTAAGGATAGGTTCCTTCAACTTTAATGAATTATAGATAAGACCCTATTTGGAAACACTAAGGTGGAACACCTGCTTATAGTTTGAGTTTATGTAGGTAACATAATCTTTGGAGCTACTAATAAATCGCTGAATGTTAAATTTATAGATTTGATGATAAATATATTAGAGATGTGTCTTAGGGGAGAACAAAGCTTCTTCATAGGGTTCTAAATTAAAATGACAAAAGAAGGAACCATGATCTATTTCTACAAATACTTTAAAACATGGAAGGATATAAACCCATTAGCACACCAGTTATAGCAACAACAAAGCTAGATGTTGATGAATAATGAAAAAAGCACATATGAGAATTTAGAGCCCTATTTTACCTTACAGTTAGTAGACTAGAGATAGTGTTTAGTGTGGGCTTGTGTGCAAGATTTCATGCATATCCCAAGGAGTCACATCTCATAGGAGTGAAGTTGATACTTATTCAAGGAACAACTAACTTATGCCTATGATATTCATGAGGAACATAATTCAAGCTAATGGGACATATTAATATAAACATTGCTAGAGATTGAATAACAAGAATAGCACACCTAGTATGACGAATTCCTCTAGAAAAAGTTTGGTTTTCTAAGAAAAATAATTCAGTTGCCCAACTACTAAGGATGAATGTAGCAGCGACTAAATATTGAGCGACATCACTTCTTTTGGGAAAATGGGGATAATAAAAAGATAGAGGTCATTATCTGTAAGGCTAAGGATGAACTAGCAGATACCTTCTAGACACCACTTTATAGGGAAGTCTTTGAGAAAATCATACTCAAATTAGTTTATTTACCCTAAGCATTCACAATTTTTATATGGTTAGAAAATAATTGACATCTACAAATTTTGTTGTAGAAAGACAACACGTGTTGTAAGAAGCACAAGGATCAAGGAGAAAGGAACAAGACACTAAGTACAAAGAATGGCTACAATAAGGAACGCAAAAAATTAAACAAGGGATAAGTAAGTTGTTAAATACATAATGTATGTGCAATAAATTTAAGACATTGTCATTTTACTCATTGATGATGTGATGATTTCCTATACCCACTCAAACCCTTAAAATTAATTTATTTAAAATTTGTATACTGACTCAATCACATCTTATAAATTAAATTAGCCCTTTTTTTACCCAAAATCACTCACATATCCTCTAATAGAAATTTCAAAAATCACTCTCAAGATTTCCAACCATTACAATAATAACAACAAAGCCAAAACCTTAATCCCAAAAGATGGGGTCGGCTACATACACTAAGAAACTATCTCTCGTGATCAACCATAAATTACTTCTCCTGTATTCTCTTCTTTTTAGAGCTACATTTTCTTCTAATCCTATTGTCTCCATATGTTTTCTAACTCCCTCTACTCAATTCATCTTTGATTTTCATTAATAGCATTTGAGGTCTCTACTACCCTAGTTGTTATTACTCTCTTCAAATTCAAATTTCTTTCTCTCTATTTCATCTTTCTCATTGCACAACATAAATGACATCACCTTTAAATATCAATCCTTATCCAACAAAGAAATACCTTTGATTTTGTACCACATGATAAGTCATGCACCAACCAAAAAACTTTGAATATGGAAGATTTCGAGGAAGAATTATAAGTCCCATTTGAGTGTATAAAAAAGGGATGTTGTAGTTTAAGCACATTTAGTGTAGATTTAGCTAGTTTTAGCTCTTTTTCTTTCATGTGATGTATTCATGGGTATTCTTAGGGTTTTTTTTTCTTTTTCAGGAATTTTAGAGCCATCCCAAAGCTATGACAAGAGCTTGAGTTGTCATGAAGCGATCCATGAGATCTTCAGAGTTCTTAGAAAGAAAGTTGAGTCTTTGGAACAAAAGGGTTGAAGACTTGATCGTGTGAGAAGCGAGGATGTATTAAATAAGTGGATATAAGCTAAAATAGAGAAGACTTAGACGTGCCTACAGAGCACTTATTTGAGTTCCAATACAATGAAGATCAGAAAGGAGGCAGAATGCACAAGATTTAAGAGAAAGAAGAGACTCAGACGAGTCTGTAGGTCACTCGTCCGAGTCTGTGCCAAAAGTTGAGTCTAGCTTCTGGTCTCTAGATTTTGACATTTTTAGATGGGATTCAGACGAGTGTGCATAGCACTTGTCCGAGTGTGCTATTTTGGGCATACTTTCCATAGTTTTCCTTAATTAAGCTTAATGTAAATACAGTTATAAATAATTTTCAAGGTTTTCTAAGCATGAATAGACATTAAATATTTAGAGATTCTTAGCTTTATGCATTGCTATTGATCACGTGTTTATATTTGAAGGTTTTCTTGCTATTATAATTAATGAATCTAATAAACTTATCGATTAATTACAAGTACTTATCTTTACCTTTTCAACTCTTGCTTTATTTTGTTTATTAATTTTTTTTCTTTAATAGTTTGTGTTGTTTTCATGTTCAATATGAGTGAGTAGTTTCCTAATCTAGGGTGTTGATGAATCCTATTATGGATTGAATTTATATAGATTCTGTACCCCAAAACCTCAAATATTTATGCAATTCCTTTAAACTAGGATTGGTTTTAATCTCATTACAATCCTAGACGTAGTCAATTTAATGAAATGGATTAGGTTCACTACGAAAGATGGTTTATAAACTATCTTAGAATCCTAGTTTAAGGTGTCATTAAATTAGATATCATAAATGTTAGGACTTTAAGAATTCATTTATTAAAGTCTTTCTATGCATGATTCCATGAAAATATGCTTAATTGCATTAGAGGAAAGCTATTGATACTCGAAAGAGGTCCTTAGTAATATTAAGGGAGTATTTGTCTTAGAAATAGTCTAATTAATTGAGTTCAAGGGGTTGAGAGCGTTATTCTATATTAGTTTATATCCGTTGGGACCTAGGTGTTACTCATTTGGTTAAAACCTATCTTAGTTGTTGTCATTTAGAAGTAGTTTTAGAACATAGGTATCCTTTCTTATGTTTTGATTCAGTAGAAATTGAAGTCAATTTAGCTAGTTGATATGTTAGTTTCTTGGGATTCTACCCTTCTAACCCAAGCTACACTAGTTAAGGTAATTAGGTATTTTTTATAGGTTTACAATGACCTTTTCCAAGAAGAAAAGGGGGTTGCACAAGAAAGTCTTGAACAAGTAATTGTATTGTGTAAGGAGGGAGATTAGGAGGAATAAGTAGGTGAATTTCCTTTTGTGAATGGAAGGAGGAAGACAGGAGAAGAATATGATTAAGAGGAAGATGATGTTGAAGAAATAGTGGTGATTCCATAAAAAACCTTGAGGAAGATACCTAATTACCTAGTGCGGTTAGGCCAGCTCCACTAGAAGGAGAAAGGAGTTAGCACCTGCCAAAAATAAGTAGGTAGTCAAAGGCTACTTCCTTTATTCCTCCCATCGAACACATGATTATAGTAAGTAAATTAGTGTTAGATATTCTCTGGCTATAAAGAAATGGAGGTAAAGAACCAACAAAATACCTGTGAGAACAACAGTAGCTCTTGTTGCTTCACACATTCTTAATACTAACATTCATGAAGATCAGGTTATCAAGTTTTATACTTGTATTTAACTAAAACGAGATGATGTGATCTTCACTATTGTCAAGGATAAGATCCTCTACTCTAAGGAACATGATATTATATTGCTTGGGTCTCGTCTATTCTTTAAGAAGGTTTGCGAGCTCCACAAAGAATGCTTATCCCTCTATTCCCTACATTAAAACCATTGATTGTATTTCACACACTACTCAAGCCAAGTTGACCAACTCATAGATCATTCCTCTCTCAAAGACAAGTATAAAATGAGATGGGTGGGAAGATATCTAGTTTAACCCTCATTTTTTAAACCCAACTCATGATATTTTATGTTTACATAGTGAGCATTTTTTACGTATAGTGACCAAGTTATTTTTTTCACATATAGTGACTCTTTTCATTGCAATAGTGACACTTTTCTTTTATGTAAAATCTCATGCATTAGATCTTATAACTTGATGGGCCAAGATCTCTTTTTATCATTTTTTATCTTAAGCACCCTTCTTATTGGATATCTTTCCTATATTTATATATATGATTATAAATAAATTTTGGAAACCCAAAGTAATATATTAGTTCAAACTAGGTTTGATAAGGAAATTGAAAAAAGTTTTAGAGTTAAAACCAATTGATAAATGAATTTTTAATCATTAGTTTAGAACTCTTCTTAAGACTTTATTGATATCATTGAGTTTTAATTAAGAACTCTTCTTACAAATATATTAATATCATTTGAGTTTTAATCATTAGTTTATAATTCTTCTTAAGGCACTTACAAAAAGTGTCACACAATTGCATCACAATACACAATTAATCTCCAAAAAAATTTAGTTCCCACAAATTTCAAAACTTCCGGAATCAACCTCACCTTCGTACATTGCTAAACTCCTCACGTTCTCTCTTCATCATTTTCCTATCCTCCAAAGGCCACAACAATTTCCAAAATTTTCAAAACACTCGGACTCTAAGCTAAATTCTTCTCAAGTTATATGTATTGCTCCCTTTAGAAGGTGATCTCCACTATCCATAGAATTTAATCTCCCTCTTAATTTCCTGGTAATTTAACTAATGTTTGATCATCAATTCAATTGATTTTTTTCCTAAGTTCTTATCCGTTCTCATGCTAATGTACAATATATTCATTCAAGTTAACGAAATATCAACCACTTAGTGGGTTTTTGTTTCCTTAATTCTCTTCTTTATTGATTTCATAAATTTTTCCTTAATCCCCAATCCTCTATTGTCATCAATTTTCAAGGTAAAATTCGTAAACCAAATTTCAGTTCTTAAAACACAATTTTTTTTGTCTTTTTTATTCATATTTTTGAAGCAAAAGAAGTCATAATTGATCTTAAGTATAACAATTCTCTCTCACAGATTTATGGGAGAATTTAATTTGTTATTATTTCTATGTATTTGGTTTTTTAGTAGAAGTAACAAGAGTATTACGCAATGTTGGAAGTAAGTTTGCTAGTATTTTTAATGTTAGCTTTTACTGTTTATGTAGTGCTTAGTATTGAGACTTTGGTAATATTTAACTTGGTTTGTAATCTTCTTTTAATATTTATATTACCATTTTAGTTTTTAATATTATGGAAGTTTTTTCTTACATAGACTCTCTGATTATAATAGTATACTTTGAAAGATATTAATGGTTGAAACTCAACCTTAAACGGAATACTATTGATGGGTCTATTGAGATAGCTTATAGTTTTTTAAGCCTTCAATAAGGAATCTAAGAATTGAACATAATAGACAAATATTGTGATTTTGATAGAAACCCGTGAAGAAGCTTTTTAATAAGCTAAGAACTTGAGAGTGTTTTTGAAGAATGTGATATTTGACCTAAATTTAATTGAATATTTTTTAATGTTTTGTTACTTTTATAGGGATAGAATTCCTTCGGAAACTTAATGTTTCATCGTGTTAGTTATACGACAAAAATCAGACTTGAACCCAAAATAATTGATAAATCGTCCAAAATATTGAGTCAATCTTGGTACTATCTGACTTGATAATTATCCGAACCGATAATATCCGACCTAAATATGACATACACTCAAAATTACCACCATGAACCCGGCTAAAACCCAACTTAGTACAGTTCAAACCCGAAATTGAACCGAACCCGAATTGGCTGAACTAAACCTGACTTATACTTGAAAAGGTAAATAATCCTACATGATTTGATCCGAGCTAAGTCCAAACTTGATCGGATAAAGACTTGATTTAATATAACCCAAAACTGAACATGGCCTGATTTAGACCCAACTGAAGCACCCGAATTAATAGCTATAATAAGATGCAGTAGTTATTAATTACATTTGTTACCACCCATCTACCACGAATCCTCCCTCTTCCACCACAAAATTCTTCCTCGTTCACCATGAAACCTCTCCTAAAACCCTTATCCACCACAAAACCACTCATCCAACATCACAAATCCACCCCACCCACTCGTAACCCAATCCACCAACGTACCACAAACCATCCATCCAACCACCCAAATATTTACCCCACTCACCTACTAAATTATTTCTAAGAAAAAATGTAAAAAAAATAGAAGATGGTGGCGATAGTTTAACATCTTTGTTGTTTTGTCAAAGAGTGAAAAATAGTGGCAATGCTCTTAAAGTGATGGTGGTGGTAGTTGTATGAAGGTGGTGGTAGTTGTATGGAGGTAGTAGTTATGGGTTGCTTTCCCTTTCTCTTTCTTATGTTAACAAATACTTTAATAGATATTAGAGTTTTCCTTTCTTTTGCCCTTATAACTCTTTATTTTACCTTTTCTCTTTTCCCTTTCTCTAGTGGAAATCAAACAACCCCTAAGAATCAATGGGGAGATGAAATAGGATGAAATATACTCTAGAGGGGGGATGGGGTGAATAGAGTATGCCTGATTTTCACAAAGTAGAACTTAAGTCTTTGAATTGACTTACAAAGGCGGAATATAAGCTTTGAGGCTTAACTTTGAAGCTGAATGTCAAAGCCTTAAAATTGGGTTCAAAGGCTTTTTCTTAGACTTTGACGTCGTTGTTGCTTTGAACAATAAACAAAACAAACAGAAAAATATAAGTAATAAAGACATAAATAAAATGAGACAAAACATAATGATTTGTAATGAAGTTCGGCAACAATTTGCCTACGTCTCTGTCTAGGGTTGTCCAACGCTTAGGATGTAACTTGCTCTTTTAATACTTCCCTTATATACCTAAAGCACCCCTAGAAGATTACACTCCCTATCTTCTACTTTGTAGCACCTCAGCTACAATTTAGTGTCTTAGATCCTTGTAATAAAATTATCCTCACTTTTACTATACGTTTTAGTACGAAGGGTATACTCTTAGTATAACACTCTCTCAAATATTCTTTTAGACACTTAAGAGTTTATACTGATTTTCTCTCAATCTAAATATAAGATAAGGTATGAAAAACTAGAGAGAAAATAATGTTTTTAAATATTGTATCTTATGTATAAATGTGTAGGTTTGTATGCTTGTGTTTCTTTAGCTTAAATTATTGCCTATTTATATTTGAAATTCAGTGAAGATACACTGCACTTAACCATTGTAAATGGGTTAAAAAGAGGTTGCTAAAACTCTGATTTCTCTTGAATATTTTAGCATGATTTAATATAGATGTGAATTTCTTTTTGTGAATTGAAGAGAAAAAGATGATTAAGAGAAAAATGATGTTAAGAAATGGTGGTGATTGCATCAAAAACCTTGAGGAAGATACCAAATTACCTAGTGCGGTTAGGCGAGCTCCACTGAGAGGAGAAAGGAGTTAGCACCTGCCAAAAATAAGTAGTTAGTCAAAGGCTATTTCCTCTGTTCCTCCCATGGAACACATAATGATAATCAGTAAATTGGTGTTGGATATTATCTATCTATAAAGCAATGGAAGTAATGAACCAATAAAAGATCTACGGAAACAACAATGGCTCTTGCTGTTTCACATGCTCTTAATACTAACATTCATAAAGATGAGGTTATCAAGTTTTATACTTATATTTAACTAAAACAAGATGATGTGATCTTCACTATTGTCAAAGACAAGATCCTCTACTCTAAGGAACATGACATTACATTACTTGGGTCCTGTCTATTATTTAAGAAGGTTTGCGAGCTCTACTAAGAACGCTTATCCCCCTATTCCCTACATCAAAACCATTGGTTGTATTTCACATGTTACTCAAGACATGTTGATCAAAACAAAGATTAATCCTCTCTCGAATCCAAGAATAAATGAGATGAATGATAAGATATCGTGACCTTCCTCTTTTAGATCCAACGCATTACATTTCACGTGTATATAGTGAGCATTTTTTACATATAGCGAACAAGTTAATTTTTTCCATATATAGTGAGTATTTTCTTTGTTAGAGTGATACTTTTCTTTTATGCCAAATCTCATGCGTTTGATCTTATCACTTGAAAGGCCAAGATCTCATTTTATCTTTTTTTTATTTTAATCACCCTTCTCATTAGATCCCTTTCCTATAGTTCAAACTAAGTTTTATAAGGAAATGAAAAAAAGTTTTAGAGTTAAAACCAATTGATAAATGAATTTTTAATCATTAGTTTATAACACTTCTTAAGACTATATTAAAATCATTTAAGTTTTAATTAAGAATAATAAATAAGAAATACGATCTTAATCAAATATAGTTTAGAAAACTAATTAAGATGCTTAAAATGTGGCTATTTTATGATCTCTATCAATAAAAGAATCAATTAGTTTGGGATTAAGTTATGCCATATTTAGAATAGGGATAGGCAAAATTCTTGGTGTCCGAAATAAAAATCAAAAGCAGTGATTCCTATAGTTCTAGTTTCGTGTAGTGGAAATATGAAATCGTCTGCACTAGGTTTTGGGTCTAGTTCTCAATTTTGTGGAGCCAAAGTCACTATTGTACCTGGTTATCCAATTGATTTTTGTCTTATTTTATTTAATTTTATGGAAAATATGATGGATGTAGATAATTTATGAAACTGAAAGTGTTACCCTTCCTATTTAGGTTCAATAAACACTAAAGAGTAGGAGCACCCTACTTTTTCCAACCTAGTATTCCTTTCATATATGGAAGAGTCTTTGAAATAAAAAATTCATTTTAAAGTATGCAAATCATTAGCCTCTAGGTTTATATTGAATTTAGATTCTATAATTATCTTTCAACCACCAACAACCACATTTGACAATAGGTTTTAACATCACCACCGCTTACCACTCTCATAGAGCCCACTGCTTGACCAGTCCATCACCATCGCTCATCGACGGCTACGATAACCTTGCTCTTCTTAGGTTGTCGGCGAGTTGGTTGTAACTATTTTGAAGGTGGAAGCAATTGGGCCAACAAAAGAATAGTCTAAAAAAGGTAGAGACCATCAATTAAGGCAACTAAATTTGGCATCAACCCTTGATTAGTATTCTTTCAAAACACTCTTGTACCAGGAAGAACACTAACGAGCTGCCTAGTACCCTTAAGATTAGAAAATTTTCTCTTGCAATGTTGTAAATTTATAGCAGCATTTAGATCTTCCTTCACTCTTTGTACAAGAAGAATTTTAAGTGCTACAGCTGCTATTTTTAGGACTGATGCAACCAAAGACTGATTAAAGCCCGTCAGAGAATAATTAGAATCCTTGGAAGTTCATTAGAATAGTAAGTTGGTAAACCTTGTAATACTATCCTTTACTTGCTGCTAGGTTATGTAATCCCTTTTGCTTCTAGGAAGGGATGTTTGAAGAAGGGTTGTTGTTTGTTGCTAGGGTTGTTTGCAAGTGTGTCTTTCTTGAAGTGTTTTATCTCTTGTGCTCTTTATTACTTAGGTGGTAGGGGATTTATGTCTTTATCACTTAGTTTTATATGCTCTTTCATAATTAGTTTAGTCTCTTTCTAGCTTTAAATTATAGTTAATTTTGATGCTCAAAAGGGGGATTAATGTTTTTCCTGTTTAGAAGAGAATGATGTCTCTTATGACATTGTGGCCAATATAGCTAGTAAGTTGGTTAATCCTCTAGATTTTTGTAATATGGTAGTTTGTGTAAACGAAAAGGTAATGCCTTTTTAATTAAGGGATTCTTAGTTTACCTATTGAAAACTATTCTATAGCCATCAAAGTCTTATCCTTTGCTGATGTTTGCCCCCCTATGAAAAGTTAAACTTTTCTAGGATTATCTAGTTCACTCAACCTAAATTTGGCTGCATGTTTTCTCAAGTACAAGAATTGTCTTAGATTGAATAGTTTATGCTCGATGGTTTTGTTGTATGATACATCAAATTTCAAAGCTTACTATTGGAGGACAACGAAAGTAATTCAGCAAAATAAATATGATTTGGCCTTCATTGATCTTGCTCAAGCCCTTAGGATTAGCCCTAACAATGAAGAGTCCCAACAAAAGCTCTTAGAGCTGATTTCTTTTTTGGGGTGGTCTCCAAACTTTGTTGTAGAGGCCTTGGCTGTGGTAAGATAAGATAATAAATTTTATAATTATTTTGATATTAAAGAGGATAGAGAGAAGAAGGCAAATAGAATGCCTTATCCTAGGCAAGACAAGGAGAGTAGAAAGAAAAACGGAGTTGATAGACTCTTTACTTTGAAAGAAACTGAGAGTCTACCAAAAAAGGAAGGAGAGGAAGCTTTCTATTGGAAAGAAATAAGAAAGGGGAGGAAAGAAGGTGAATTAGCGTTAACAAGGTGCTTTAGTATAGCATGAGTGACGAAGTCTAAGGCTGTTGAATACTTATGTGGGGAGGGGATAGGAAACCACCCCAAATAGATGAAGGATTTACCTTGTAAGATAGTAGTTTAATTCTAAAGCCTATTTCAAACGAAACCCAAAATCTCAAAGGAACCACATTACCTTTTTTTGAATTGCAAGTGACCAGATTTGTTTTTGCATATTCTTCCTTCAATATAGGGAGTGGTTGGCTTGGGAAGAGCATTACTTTCTATTGTTCATCCCAGAATAATATGATGAGCATTCAAGTTTTAGGTAAGTCAAACTCCTCAAATTCTCTTGGTAATCAAGTTACGCATACTCTAATGGAGATTAGTCACCCCCCTGTGCAAGGGCCAGATAAGTGTGAGATCGCTTTTATTTGATGAATGATGAATTTGCCACTAGTATGCTCTCTAATGTACCATCATATGATCTTCCTCAAGTGCAATCTCCAAGTGTTGCATATCTTTCTTTGTTGAAGCTTCCATTTTTTCCATCTGCTTTATCCCAACAAAAGTCAATCTGGATTTCTCCTGTCTCTATAACTTAAAGACATATTATCCTTTGAAGGGTCAAAAACCATCTTTTACCTGCTCTATGTTTTGTAGGTACAACATTGGATCTAAGAGGAAATTATCGTACCTTTTAAAAGACTCTAGGTATTTGAGGCGTAAGAAGTTTTATGCCCCCTCCCCTCATGTTTCAGTATTTACTTTAGAGTGTAATGGTTTAAATCTTCTTTAGGCTCTGTATGAATTATGTTTAATTTCTGTAAGTTTATGGGATGTAAAAAATAAATTTACATTCCATTTTTTATTGTTAGGGTATACTATATCCCTAGCCTACACTTTTTTACTAGACGTAGACGAATTGAGGGTCAAGTTTCAAACAAATATGAAGGACTAAGAAGGCCATCCTATGGTTCGTCAAACGAATTAGAAGATACAAACTCATATTCAAGGATTCAGATTTAGATTCTAAGGGCTTTCCTCTTTTATCTTATGCTTTTTCTCTTTATTCTTTCGTTCAATGGAGCCAAAACAAAAATTGTCTAGTCTCTTTATGATACTCTTATATTTCTTCAATGAATGAAATTGTTTAACTAAGAATTGAATATTTTACTCATCAAGGTCGCACAATGTGGCACGATGGCCTGCTACTTTCTTTGATTATATCTATTTTAGATCTAATTGATTGTATGATTTTAATTGTATATTTGGGCTTGATTTGCATTTAGGTTAGGGCTTCAAACTAGGTTTGTATATTATAAACTATTCATAACCTAGTTTTTCATGAATTCATCCTTTAATCTAGTTATTGACAAATTTATCTAAATTATATTGTAAATTGATGTTATACTTTTGAAATAAAGAAACTTGTGCATGTTAGAGACATAATACGATATTCTATGGAATGATAAGATGTGGAGTTGTCAAAAATTAACCCAACCGAAATCTGCAATGATTTGAACCCAATCTGCACCCATTTAAATGTGAAATTGGTAACATGTAACCTGACCTGAACCCGACTTGATATTAACCGAAAACTGACTTTATCTTATATTATTTAACCTGAACCTAATCATACACTCGACCTAACATAAACCAATAACCGACTAGAACCAACTTGACAATGAAACAAATATGAAATGACACCCAACCTGATTATAAACGAAGCAGATTATAACCTTAGATAACTTGTTATAAACCTAGCCTGTTGTGACCCATGACTCGTTTTATTTTGATTGTTGTTGATTCAACCCGTTATTGACTAAAGTCGTAATAACTTATAACCTGATTTTGGAAAATTGCATTATGTTTGTTGAATTTTACTTTCAAAAATATATATATAAAAGTGTATGATGGATCAAATAATACATCTTAATGACTTACGGCCAACTAATATAATTTGGGGAGGCCCTGCCAAAATACATTTTTGTTACAAATCTTAAGTATGATTCGGATTATTAGAAGTACCCAAATTTTACTTGCATGATATAACATCCACTTAATAATTATTTGACATAACTTTGATTAAATTTTTGTTAATGTTTTGTTACTTTTGTAAGGAATATAAATTCTTTTAAAACTTAACGTTTCATCATGTTAGTTATATGACGAAAATTAGACTTGAACCCAAATTAATTGATTAAACATCCCAAATGTTTGATTAATCTTGGTACTATCCTATCCGATAATATCTGACCTAAATATGACCTACACTCGAAATTACCCACCATATACCCTGCTAAAACCCGACTTATTATAACTCAAACCCGAAATTAAACAAAACTCAAATTGGTTGAATCGAATCCGACTTATACCCGAAAGGGTAAATAATCTGACATTATTTGATCCGACTAAACCCGAGCTAAGTCCGAACTTGAAAAAGACTTTACTTAATATAACCCAACTCAAATATGACCCAAAACTAGACATGACCTGATCCGAACCCAACTGAAGCACCCAAATTGACACCTATAATAAGACATGGTAATTATTAATTACAATTATTCCCACCCATCTACCATAAAATCTTCCTCTTCCATCGCAAACCTTCCTTGTTCACCAAGAAACCTCTCTTGAAATGCCGAAAGTTGATTCACCCAATGCCAAAATCTACCCTCATCTACCACAAAACCACTCAACCAACACTGCAAATCCGCCCCACCCACCCATAACCTAAACACATCATTCTCAAAGTCTTAATGGTCATGACTCCTACTTTCATGATCATTACTCACACCTTAACCTATGATTCTAATTTAGATTATGAATCGACTCCCGCCATTGAACTTAATACATGCCATTTAAATCTAGTCTTTTAATGGTGTTAAAGCCAATCATAGATTAAAATAATTGATTTATGCATTGAGATTTAGGTTTTGAGGTTCATATATGGCTAACCCATATTAGTTTTTATTGGGATCCTAGATTAGAAGACTACTCATACATATTGAACATAAAAGCAAAGAAAATAATACAATTAGACATGATAACAATATAGAGAACAAATACTAAAGATAGAATATAAAGCAAACTAGAATTCGATGTCAACAAGGATAGAGTACTACTTCAAATCTAAGTGCTTGAATGGAAATCTAATAGAACAATAGAGAACTAGAGAATACTTGATAAAAAACTACAGAAAAACTTGAGAAAACCTAAAGTCTACCGTCCTTTTTAAACTATAACAGACCTAAGTATATATAGAAAACAATCGAGCAAAAATAAGAAACGCGCTGAAAATTGGCCCAACAAAGAGAACTCGATTGAGTGTATTCTCTTCAGGCTAAAAATCAGCGTAGCTTAAAACTGGCCAATCGAGCAAGGACTCAATCGAGTGCTCTATACACTCGATCATGTGTCTTTCCACTCTTCACTTTTTTGACTGTAAGACACTTTCTGCCTGATTTGATGCATGCACTTGGTCGAGTCCTCTACACACTCGACAAGTCTCTTTATTTCATACTTATGCATCTCTTATTCTTCTTCTTTGCTTCACTCATATGGCTAACGACTAACCAATTCCCATAGCTATTCGGACTCCTGAGACTCCATAAGATCCTTCATTACATCTTAAACTCATTTCGTTATATCCTAAACACGTCCCATAAGATTTTAAACTTGTCTAATGAGATCTTAAACACAGCTCATGAGATCTTGAACTTGTACCATGACACGGGATCTCAGAAATCCTGAAAAAATACTACAAACAATACAAAACCCCGTGAATACATCATATGAAAGAAAATCAACATAATTCGATTAAAACTAAACTAAAATGCAATCAACTACATGTAAATATCCCTAATATACCCTTAATTTATAAGTATAATTGAGACTTATCAAAGTCTATTAACTTTCATTATGTTTGATAACATGCCGTAAATTGGTTGTTGCCTTATTCTTTTGGGTCATGAACACTACTAATAGTGTCATTTTGTCGTTTTGTTTTTATTTTGTTAAAATATGAGAATTTTTCTATAAATAGTCTATAGGTGTATTATCTTTTTCTATTTATGTTGCACAAGGTTTGTAAACCTTAGTTTTTAGGGACTCTAGTGTGCTTGTGATTGTCAAAAAAGTGAACTTCGATTCTGAGGTCCGAGATCGGGTTTTTAGGTTTTGTATGAGTCTAATAGGTTTGAGGATCAATGTATTTATTTGAAGTAATCACTAGTAGAAAACAGTTCAATTGCTTCGCCTCAATTGCTGCGGTTAAATATATTTCGAAGCACATAATCATAAGTGCTGCAGTTATTTTAAATAACCGCAGCATTAAATCAGTACATATAATATTTTCCTGGGGAAGAATTAATGCTGTGGTTATTTGAAATATTATATGTCTTGATTTGAAATAACCCCAGGAAAATATTATATGTCCTGATTTAATGCTGCGGTTATTTGAAATGACCGCAACACTGATGATTATAAGTGCTTCGGTTATTTCAAATAACCGCAACATTAAATCTTCCCCAGGAAAATATTATATGTACTAATTTAATGATGCGGTTATTTGAAATAACCGCAGCACTTGTGATTATAAGTGCTGCGGTTATTTCAAATAACCGCAGCATTAAAATCTTTCTCAGGAAAATATTATATGTACTTATTAAGTGCTGCGGTTATTTGAAATAACCGCAGCACTTGTGATTATAAGTGCTGCGGTTATTTTAAATAACCGTAACATTTAATCAGTTATTTATTTCCCTAGCTTCACTTTTCCAGGCCATTTCAAAAGACATGAAAATTTCCCCAGACACACAGTACACGTTCGAAAAAAAAACCCTACGAACTTCTTCTTCTCTAGCCCCATTACTTTACATCCTCCATTCCTTCTCTAGTTCTACCCCCATTATACCCCTTCGTCTAGTTCTAGCCCCTTCGTCTTCTCTCTTTGAAAAAGCTTCAGGTCGCATTTGGCTGGATTTCTTCAAGGAAGTCGTGCCAAGCATTCGTCTTCTTCTTCGCGAGATTTGAGGTACGTATTTCCCTTCTTCTTCGTGTTTGATAGTGGGATTCAATTTAGCTTTATGTTCTTCTTCTTCGCGAGTCATTGCATTGTTGAGGATGGTGGTTTGTATGTTGTTATGTGTTCTTTGACTGTTTAATAAATGATAAGGATTGCAAGGGATGTGGTTGGATGAACTGAGAGCAAACCATTTAAAAGTGTGAACTAAACTAAGGATGCAATGAACTTACGTTGGCGCAGCTAGCTACCTTAGCATAGCTAGGGTTTTCAACTTTTCATATATATATTTTTGTCGACCTACCTCTATAACATTATTTCATGCCCCTTTTTTATTAATCCCAACTTTCATCAAAAAATACCTTAGTAGTACAAGAATTCAGAGTTGAACAACCGTCCCCTTTAGATTTGACACTAGTTTAAACCCCAAATAGCTACCTATCTAGCTAGCTACCTAGGTGATTAGTAAGACTAAAAATGTTGAAATAAAGATAATTAACTTTAATGTAAAAAAAAAGGTACTTAGTAGTCCCTAGGCTGGCAGGTTCTTTGATTAGAGGTTAGGGGAATTGAAGTAAAAGGAGAAGTGAACTAAAAATGGATCCACAAAACTCATCTATAAATCTTCCCTGAATACATTCTGAATTCTTAGAGAGGGAAGACTTTACTCATCTATACTCCCCTCACATCTTACTCTAAAATTCTCATACGACCTTATGTTACATTATACATTGTAAAAACTATAAAAAGGGAAAGAAAATAATAAAAAAAAGAAAATAAAGTTAAAAATATGAATACTCAACACAATCTTGGACTGAAACTGATTATGTCAATTGACCTAATAATGATTTGTATATGCTCTGTATAGTCCCCAGTAAGTGAGTGTTTAAGAGTGATATTAGTCTTTAAAAGTGTAATTACTTTAGAGATTAAATCATACGAAAGGGTTTGGAGATTCAATCCTGTGCTCCACCCTGGTAATGGAGGGACTATGATCCTCTCCTTATGTAAAGCTAATGGAAGAAACTATTTAAGCCGTTGGGGGTTCTCTCGGTGTACAATTAATTTCCTTTTCTCTCCAGGACTTCTTTTAATATATATACTACCAACTCAAGTTTTTTGGTTTATATCTTTGAAGTTCAAAATGGATCAAGATTGGATGTACGGTAACCAAACCTCAATGGAATACGTACAAGGGGTTGAGGAGTTTGCTAGGGTTGCACTTAGACATCAATTACACAATCATTCGAAGATATTATTGTGTTCGTGTTGTGACTGTAACAACTCTAGGGGTTATCGTGACATTAATGAAATCAAAGATCATCTAATTCATCGAGGTTTCAGAGTGGATTATAGGACTTGGAATTGGCATGGTGAAATATTAGAGTTCTGGTCAAGCACTAGTAAGTTTCCTAGTAGTGAGAAGCCACCTCGCAATAAAGATGGATTGAATTTTAATGAGGTATATGATGATGTTAGAGATCAGGATAAAGTGGAAGAGGATAGAATAGATGAGATGATGTATGATGTTGAGGATGATTTCATCGATCGTCCCCATATTTTCGATGAAATCCTTAGAGCTGCATAGAAGCCTTTGTATCCTTCTTGTACTTTACACACTAAATTGAGCGCTGTCATGAAGCTCTTAAACTTAAAGGCACGCCACAATTGGACTGACAAGAGTTTCACACACTTGTTATAAGTTATATCGGGTATGCTCCCTAAGGGCAATGAATTGCCACTTTTTACCTACGAGGCCAAGAAACTCATGTGTCCTATGGGAATGGATTATGTGAAGATCCATGCATGTCGAAATGATTGTGTTCTATATCGAAATGAGTATGAGGATCTAGATGAATGCCCATTATGTGGAGTTTCCCGTTACAAAAAGAAGGTCAATGAGCTCGATTTGAGAAAGAAGAGGATACCGGCCAAAGTTCTATGGTATCTTCCCATTATACCGAGGTTTAAGAGATTGTACTCAGATGAGAGTAATGCGAAATTGTTGTGGTGGCATGATGTCGGGAGGAAGAAAGATGGGTTGTTACGGCATCCTGCTGATTCTCCTCAATGGAGAAACATTGATAGGATGTACACGAGTTTCGGGGGGAAAATCGGAATCTTAGGCTAGGTCTTTGCACTGATGGAATGAATCCGTTCGGGAACTTAAGCACTCAGTACATCACTTGGCCCGTTCTTCTTACTATTTACAATTTGCCACCTTGGTTATGCATGAAGCGCAAGTACATCATGTTATCACTTCTTATATCTGGACCTAAACAACCTGGTAATGACATAGATGTCTATCTTGCTCCTCTTATCGATGACTTGAGATTATTGTGGGAGGAAGGTGTCCAGGTTTTTGATGCTTACTTAAAATCGAATTTCACTATGCATGCCTTAATCTTCTACACAATCAATGATTTCCCGGCTTATGTAAATCTTTCTAGTTATGTTGTGAAAGGGAAGACCGCATACTCGATATGTGAAGAAGATATAGAAGCTATTCATCTATAGAATCGTGGGAAGCATGTTTACATGGGTTTCCGTAAGTATCTTCCAGAAGATCATCCTTTCAGAAGAAAAAGAAAAGATTTTAATGGTTCCATAGAGTTTAGCAAAGCTCATCTCCCTTTACGTGTGAGTGAGGTATATAATCGGGTTAAGGGCATTGAAACTGTGTTTGGAAAGAGCTCTAAAAATAGATCAGTTGGTGGCTATAAGAAGAGGTCTGTGTTTTGGAGTCTTCCTTATTGGCGCCATTTGGAGATACGACATTGCCTTGATGTCATGCACATTGAGAAGAATATTTGTCATGCGATTGATGGTACTCTCTTGAATATGCTTGGTAAAACCAAGGATGGGGTTAAAGTTAGGAGAGATATGGCTGCTATGGGGTGAACTGAATTGGCTCCTCAAGAACATGGTAAACGATGGTATCTTCTTCCTGCTTGGTTCACACTTTCAAAGAAGGAGAAGATCAGCTTCTATGAGCCTTTGCATGGACTTAAAGTTCCATCTGGGTTTTCTTTGAATTTTGCGAAACTTGTTTCAATGACTGATCTGAAGTTAGTAGGTATAAAATCCCATGATTGTCATGTTTTAATGCAACATTTTCTTCCCGTTGCTATTCGAGGGATATTGCCTCCACAAGTGAGGTACACAATTACAAGGCTGTGCATCTTCTTCAACGCTATTTCAAGCAAGGTAATCAATCCAACGATATTAGATGACTTGCAAGCTGATGTGGTTAAGACCATGTGTCAATTTGAAATGTATTTTCCATCTTCTTTCTTCGACATCATGCCTCACTTGGTCATCCATTTGGTTCGTGAGATTAAGTTATGTGGTCCAATTTGGGGGAGGTATATGTATCCATTTGAGAGATAGATGGGTGTCTTGAAGAGTAGAGTCATGAATCCAGCCAAACTAGAGGCAAGTATAGTACAGAGAACAGTTGCTGAAGAAGTTGCATCATGGATTGTACATTATCTTGCCCGATCGCATGATATTGGGGTACCAATATCAAGACATGCAGGGAGGCTTGAGGGTCATAACACAATTGGTCGAAAATGAATTACTCTCAGTTATGATTTGAAATATAAGGCCGAATTGTTTATTTTGCAAAACTTGAGTAAAGTCCATCCGTATGTAGACGAGCACATGAATACTCTGAGGAGTCAATATCCCTCTAAAAGGGATTTATAGCTGGTAAAGGTCCATAATGCTACATTTGTTGAATGGTTCAGAGGAAGGATCATGGATCAATTATCTAACGCACCTGACGATGTTGGTGATACATTAAAGTGGTTGGCATATGGTGCTAAATTTCAAGTTATGTCGTATCAGGGATACGACATCAACAGTTATTCATTTTACTCAAAGCGCCAAGATGAGAAGACAACTACGCAGAAAAGTGGTGTAATGGTCGTTGGCATGTCTCTTGAATTTTCTAGTTCAAAGGATCGAGCATTAATAGACAAATGGGGTTTATACTATGGGGTTATTGTTGATATTTTCGAACTTGACTACGTCAATTTCAGTATTCCTCTTTTCTACTGTAATTGGGTTGCTAATAACCGCGGAGTAAAGAAGGATGAACACGGGTACTTAACCCTAGTGAATCCCAATCGTCTGGGACATCATGCCGATCCATTCATATTAGCATCACAGGCAAAGCAAGTTTTTTACATGGTCGATCCTGCCAATCGCAATTGGTCGGTTTTTATTGAAGGGAAGAGACGGATTCTTGGCATTGGGGATGTTGTTGATGAAGATGAATATGATGAACAGTTTTATAAAACCCCGCCATCCACATGGAATATCCCGAAATTAGTTGTTGATGATGTAGACGATATTCTATGGCGTAATGACCATGATGAAGGATTCTACGTAGCTAGGGAGTCTGAATAGTAATGAACTACCAAATTATCCAATAATAAGGTATTACAAAGAAAATAGATATGATATTATCGCATACAGTTATATGATTCTTTAATGTTATTTTTTAAATAGAATATTTTTCATATAGATGGGTACTACTTAACTTTAATTAAATTGACTGACCTATTTATTTTATATTTGCAGATTCACATACATGGAAGAACATAGAGGACCCCATCCATCTTCTGCTGCGGACACCCAGCAGATGAAGAAGAAGAGAGTGGGGAGAGGTCCCTCAATAGGGATCAAATCCATCCCCGGTGTCCAGAGAGTTCTTGAGTGGGACGCACTCGAACACCCTTATAGGACACACTACAAGGCATATAATGCCATTTGGGGGAGATGAGTCGGTCGAAAGTATCGATCTTGATACCGGACTGGAGCTTTGTACCGAAAGGCATGAAGGATATGCTTTGGGAGGATGTAAAGGTATTTAATGTACTTAATTACGTTACTTAAATTCAAATCTAATTGTGTTATTTTTTTAGGCTAATTGTGTTCTTTTGTGTTCCTACATAATACAGAAAGAGTTCCAGATTAAGGATGACCCTCGAAAGAAGTAGGCGGTTCTCCTCTTGCGCCTTAAAGTGGAGAGACTTCAAGGTCAAGTTCGTTAGTGGCTGGATCTCCTGTACAAGGAATAAGGAGGGCCAGACTAGGAAGCGACCTTGGGAGCACTACAACTTCATTTCGGAGGAAGACTGGAACTCTTTTGTGAAGATGCATTCTACAGATAGTTTAGGGTAAGAATTTCTTTGAATATCGTTTGATATTAATTATATATATTACTTTAATTTCTTGGTTATTTTCTTATATGCAATAACTTGTATATTATAAACAGCAAAGAAGCGAGAAGGCGAAGAGGAGTGCGGCCCAAAAATTGTATCCTCATCATATGGGTCAACACTCATATGTTGAGATGAGTGAAATATGGAGGCGAAAGGCCTTCATTCCTGCGGTGTTGTCGTCATCCAGTTGTTCATCCGTTGTTTCGAGTCTACCGGATAGGACAACGACTTGGCTTCTAGCAAGATCCGTCCCTAGCGAAAAGGATGTCTCGTGGTGCCGGACAAGCAGACGGCTGTTGTCCGGGACTCCATTGTGAGTAATGTTTGCTATTCGACATTATTCTATTTGTCTTTTTATATTTTGTGAATTGTATTAACTTTTATTTTGAAATATACACAGGATGATTGGAGACAGAGAGAGGAATCAGGAGAGTTTGTCTCCCAGCCACGGGACGACATTCTGTCCCGTGCCCTCGGCAAAAAAGACCACCCAGGTCGGGTGGTCGATTACAGAATCGGCGTTGGCTAGAAGACTATGTACGGGGTTGACAAGAGGAGCTCGTTACTGATGAAAAGGATGGAGGACGTCGAAGCTCGAATCGATAACGCCATGACATAGGCTATGAAAGAGGCTGAGATCCGGGTTCGAGCTCAGACGATCAAGAAGATGGAGGAGAAGATGGATTCCATGCTCCAAGAGAAGTTTAGGATGTTTGTTACGCAATTCGGTATGCCGCATCCACCACCGTAGGAACCGGAGCGTAACAGGCCTGACCCTCTAGCCTTTCCATCCTCTAGCGGCTCTGGGGTTAGAGATCCTTTTCAGGATCTGCAGGTTTGTTTCCTTAGGTTTTACAAACTACTAATCGCATTTCAAATTCCTCTAATTTACTTGAATGAGAGAAACTAGCATCTTTGTCTCTTTTGTTACAGGAGCAACATTCGTGTCAGTTGGTGCACATGGTGAACGGCAATGAAGCAATCATTGTTGCTTTAGGAACCGTTCATCCAGCTCTGACACGAGACCACCATGCTGACATCATGCCTGGTCATGTGAAGGTCAGCGTCGACGACTATGACCAGGTCTATAAGGATGTCCCTGCCCCTGCCTCTTCTGCCTTCATCAAAAGGCTCGAGCAAGCCCACAAGACCTTCACACAGTGGCCAAAGCATCTAGTTCGGCTCTTGACGTCTGAGGTAAATGCATTCCGCCTAACTCTATGAATTTGTATTCTACTAATGTTGGTATTAAGTTTTGAATTTGTTTGAATCAGCAAAGAAGTATGGGTCGAAAGGACGCAGCTGAAGGTGTTGCCAACGGTCCTAGCGGTCTAGAGACGACTGAATCCGTGCGGAAGGATGTTGCCCAGACCAATCTCACTGAGCTGGCCTTGACTCATCTTGGTGAGAATTGTTGTCAAATGAGGGCCCAGATGTTGAGGCTTCCGCCAGATAGCATCGCCTCCTTTCGTTGTGGGAAGACGATATTCGGGTACCCCGAGAACCAGGATATCGTGATCGTAGCAGAGGACGTTATTCAACTTCTCACAGGAGACGAGCTGAATGTATCTGTGCTTCAAGTCTTCATGATGTAAGTTACCTAACTATTGAATGTAATTCATAATTTAATATGTGACCATCTATTTGTTGATGTTGCTAAATGGGTGTTGTTTCAATTAATTACAAGGCCTGTTATGAGTTGGTCCAAGAAGAAGGACTAGGATCCTTTGGTTTCATGTGCCCATCTAGGGTCTCGGCTACCATGATTAGTAATGACCAGGGTTTTGTCACTTCTTACATGGTATCTTTTATGGCCAATCATCATACAAAGCGTTTCATCTTTTGCCCGTACCATGAAAGGTATGATCTTCTTACGCGGTATCCTCTTGCTTGTATGTTCGTATTTTAACCATTTACCAATCATGTTGTAGGCATCATTGGATACTCCTTGTTCTGTCCTTAGAGAAGAGGAGAGTATACGTTTTAGATCCTCTTCAACGAAAACGTAATTTAGCGATTAAGGAAGTGCTGAATACGTAAGTTTTTGGTAACTACAGTTTTTCTGCACTGACAAGAGTAACAGACTAAGGTTTAGTTATTGACATATATTTTTTTTCCTAATCTAGTGCCTTTAAGAGCTTTAAAGTTCAGTATGGCCTCCGTAACGGATTGAAGTTGAACTGGATTTCGGCTCAGGTAACCCTATTTTCAATTTATTCCGTTGCCTTAGAATTGTATTTGATCTGTTTGGTTTACATTGTACTTGGTTTTGAAATGCAGTGTCCTCAGCAGATTGGAAGGACCGAGTGTGGCTACTTTCTTATACGTTTCCTGTTTGAAATCCTCCACAACCATGCTACTGGTGAGGATCTTTCAACGGTACGTATTCATGAGCTCCGTAATTTATTTTTGAGATATAGTATATGGATATATGGGAATTGTTTTGAGATCTACTCATGTATGGGAATTGTATGTGTTGTGAACATAATGGATTTGTGAATTGTATTTAGAATACACAATTGTGTTGTGAACACAATAGATTTGTTAATTGTATTTAGAATACACAATTGTGTTGTGAACACACAATATGTTTGTGAATTGTATTGTGAATTGTGGTTAGAATACACAATTGTGTTGTGAACACACAATTGTGTTGTGAATTTTGGATGGATGGTGTTGGATTGTAATTATTGTGGAAACAGGTACTATTGAAAAATGGGAAAAGGTCGAATTACAGAGGAAACTCTGCCGAAATTTACGCTTGAAATTATGTCTCCTATTTTGTAGATAACTAAACCTATCATTTCTTACCCTTTCAGGCGATTCAAAGAACAACGCTATACTCACCTCAAGAGCTGATGGAGATTAAGGAATTATGGGCAGAATACTTCATTGGAGCCGGACAATATGTGTAGGTAGAGCTAGCTTCTTCTTCGATTTTGTTATTATTAAAACACATTAGACTAGAAGGTAGTAGGAATTCCTTGTATTCATTAGATTAAACATTCTTTTGTATATAATTCTTTTTGTATGTATTATTAAAACACATTGGGTTAATTGACTCATTGGCATATTGGCATAAACACAAAATAATTAAAACCATTGGCCTTAAGACATACATTGGCAGCAATTGGCACTCATCAGCTCCCTACTTGATATAAATGGTGGTAAAGCAGGGAACCCAAAAAAAATCGGTATTATTTCCTGCGGTTATTACAAAAAACCGCAGCAAAAATTGTTTATTTGTTGCAGTTATTACTAAAAACCGCATCACTAATATATATTTGCTGCGGTTAGTACAAAAAACGGCAGCACTTATTGATCAGTATTCTTAGATTCAATGATTTAATGTTGCGGTTATTTATGAAAACCGCAGCAAATAACATGTTTAAATGCTGCGGTTATAACGAACAACCGCAACAAATAAGTATTAAATTTTTTTTTTAGTTTTTAAGAATTAATGTTGTGGTTTTTAAATAAAAACCGCAGCCAATAAGGTTAATTAATGTTGTGGTTATTTGAAATAATCGCAGCAAATAATATTATAAGTGTTGCGTCAAAAAACCCGCAGCATTTGTTGGTTTTCTATGTGCTTCGGCCATATGTGCTTCGGTATAATAACCACAGCAAATATACTTTTTTCTACTAGTGAATGGTTAATGTATTGTTTAGTATGTTTTGAAAACTTGGAATTTTCTTTGTGTTTTGCACTTGGCTCCCATACTCGCGTTAAAAAAACAAGTGTCCAAGAAAAAGGTTCGGGGTTTTGGAGCAGCAAAAGAGAAATTGGTAGGAGAGACTTCAGTCACACCCATCGGGGATGACGATAGCCAGATAATTGCCAGTTTTCTGGGGTTGACTCCTTGCTCTTGAGGATCGAGGCCTTATACTCATGGTTAGAAGTACGAGTAGAAAAGAGAAAGGTCATTATCAGAAGAGTGATAACCCATTGGAGAGGGCTTCTTAATTAGCTTTGATTAGGAATTTATTTCAATCTGTACTTTAAACCTGGTGATAACCGGCTTTTAGCGTTGTTTTACTAAAAGACTAGTTATGCAAACAATACTTATAATCTCCCTAATACTACTACAACTAGTGTAATGGTAAGTCGGGTGTCGAACCACAAGAACAAGGGATGCTAGTTTCTAGACTTGATGTAAAGAGCTTATTCGAGATTTGAATTTATTGAACTACACTAATGACTGAAAAGTGAAGCAAGAATAAAAACGATGATATGTAATGAAAGAAAAACAGGGATAGATTAGTTCCACCCTATGAAGGAAAATCGAACTAGCAAATACGCTAAGTTAGGGGAAATCGATCAACAATCAATCAAGACACTCAAGATGACGAGAGGAAGTTTGCGACCCTATAAATCACATGAACAACCTATAATCGCCCTATGTCTCCTAAGGAGTGGCAAGATAAGATTCGCATCGAATGTTAGTCAATCAATCATCAACAATCTCAAACCCTAACTCTACGCATGAAGAACAAGCCAACCTAGGGTTTCACCAATCAAACCCCTAAGAAAACTACTCACTCACAGTAGTGAAAACTAGGGCATAAACAATGAACAAGAACATGATTGAAAGCATAAACAATTTAAACGTAAATGAACAAGAGAATGAAAAGGGGAAAATGAAGAACTATAAAAAAACCGACAACTACTCTATCAAAGCTGTAAATGGAGCAAGGATAATAAAAAGAGCAATGGAATTAACAAAAACAATACGTGAAAGCATTTAACGAAATAGAACAGTAAAGAATTGATACCTTACGTGAATGAAATTGCGTGAATGAAAGAGAATCTGAATCCGAAATACTATGCTTGAAAGGAAGTGCAACAAAAGCCTTAAATCTAAACTAAAGCATGAATGAAATGAAAGCAATGAAAGTGATGTTCCAAGTTGAGCCACAAGAGCTCTCAAAATAGGCATAAGCGTATTTTTATAGAGCAAGAGGGTATTTATACCCTAGGGACATAAGGGGGTAAAACCCTAGAAAAACCCTCGAGGGACGACTTAAGAAAGAACTAAAAACTACGGAAATAGGGGTCTTTCGGCCGAATAAAGAGTGTATTCGGCTGAATGAGGGACCATTCGGCCAAATGGTCTTGTCATTCGCCCATAACAGAAGGTTCGAGTTTTGATAACCTGTCCACCATTCGACCGAAGGAGAGCACCCATTCAGCCGAATGGCCTTGATTCAGCCAAATGGGAGTTCATTCGGCCTTTCCCGAGAGCTTGAGTCATATGCTTGAATTCCTGCCTTCCATTCGACCGAATGGATGTTAGATTCAGTCGAATCTGAGTCTGAACCTTGCTGAACAGCTTCCTCGAAGTGTCTAATGGCTTCTAAACTTTATGGAATCTTTGAAGGTGACTTGGAATGCATGCCCTAGCTATGATATGCGCATCTAAACTCTTGATAAGAGTGTTGGAGCCTCAAACATGTCACATTTTACCTTGAAATCATCGAAAGTACCTGAAATGACCTTAAAACAGCTCGAGGACAAGATCAAGGTAACATCGAATGTAATGTGCATAAAATCAATCTGAAATTGCAGACTCGACACTAAAATGGGGTTGTAAACGTGCTCTAAAACGAGCACATCACCTGGCATAGTTGCAAATCTTATATTTGAAACTTGAAGATCTTGTAATCGTTATGTTTGAAAACCATGGTTTAGACATATTTGAGACTCTAATTTGTATAGCTTGAGACTTTGGATTTGGATTTGAATTTAGACTACTATTTAGTTTATAGCTTTGACACATGAAGCATGATTCAAAGTTCTAAAGTGTAGACCTAGGTGTGAGTGTGATATATGTATACGGGCATGAAGGAATATCAAGATATAAGTGCGGAATGCGAGGGACAAATTTGAAAAAAATGCTCTATTTTTTAGAGGTACATAAAGGGTACCGACACTCTTCTAAAGAGAAAACGAAAAAGAAATGGGAGAACTTTGACAAGATCGATATTCCATGCATTATATTTTTGGATGCAAATGAGGTAATTTGCTAGATTAAAAAGGCTATAGTCAAGATGTAAGAAAATTCTAGAACATTTGGATTTTTAAAAGGCCTTTGTAAAATCAAAGAATTCTAATGCTAACTATATTTCTTTTGGTAAGCAATGTATCATGGAAGATCAATAATGAAGTTCGAATTAGGGAAAATTCATGACCAGTTGGGTATGAAGGTTGTTTT
This sequence comes from Dysphania ambrosioides, assembly GCA_026401315.1. Lineage (NCBI taxonomy): Eukaryota > Viridiplantae > Streptophyta > Magnoliopsida > Caryophyllales > Amaranthaceae > Dysphania > Dysphania ambrosioides. The sequence goes on from CM048666.1 coordinate 20,489,925, forward strand.
TCCCTGGGAGAGGCTAGGATAGAGGGTGAAGATAGCAAGAAAAAGGCGTACGATAGGTAAGAAAAGATGCTAAATAATTTGGGTTTTGCTTAAGAGAGGGGCAAGCATTGTACAAAGAAAGAAAAAGAGTGTTTAGGCTAGATATATTTAGCCTAAACTGCATGCTTTATCTCTTAAGGTTTAGACTTTTCTTACTTTTAATGAAGGTATTACGCAATAATTTAGGACTATGTAACCATTTTCCTTTAATGAATTGATTTATTTATTAAACATGATTTTTCATTAAAAGTTTAAGATTTTATTTAATTTATAAATTTATAAACTTCAATTGGATCACTAAGACCCAAGGGAGCTAACCAAAGTAATCTCAAAAGACATGTCCAAACTTGATTCACAAAATTAGGAAGACTGAGGCACTAAATAGGTCAAACTAAGGTAGGATCTCTGTTTAGAAAGCATTAAAGGTTAAGCGTCGGACCCTTGCCTTTATCATTAAATGCATAGTGTAGAACACAAGAGATGGGAGCTCTTTTGGAAGATCATTGAGATTTAAACATCTAATACTAAGGACTTAGGTGATGAATGCCTGGGTCTTGTGTCGTGCAAACATTCTTGTTGTTTAATTAGGAGTTTTCTAGAGGTGTAAAACTTATATGAGCACTTACATGGACGAGTTAGCAAACTATGAACTACCCCTTTAGTGAACAAAACTCGTTGTCATCTATGTCGATGAGATGCACTACCCCTCTAGAGATGATCTTCTTGATGAAAAATGGTCCTGCCTAGTTCGGTCTAAATTTTCCCCATAGGTCTATGACGGTTTGTCGAAGCATAATGAGCACTAGGTATCCCTCTTTGATAAATCGAGTGTGAACCTTGTTGTTGAAGTGATCGAAGATTCTTTGTTGGTTAACTTGCAAATGGTGAGTGGCCTTGAGCCATTGTTCATCCAATATAATCAAATCTTCACATTTGGCTTTGACCTAGTTTGCTTCAGGTGATTGACTTTTAAGAACTATCCTCATAAGAGGAAGCTCAAGCTCAACTAGTTGGATTGCTTCCATCATGTATACCAATTAGTATAGGGTAGCACTAGTTGAGATCTTGAACAAAGTTCGGTATCTTCATAGAATGACAGGAAGCTTTTCAGGCCAATCTTTATAATTCCTGTTGGCGGCTTCAATTGCACCATTTGTCTGCGATATGGAGAATTGAGATAATATTGAACCTTATACTCAGCGAGGGGTCTTATTCACCTTAGAAGTGCTCTCCTTGACCTTTGATGAGTTTATGAGGAATTCCATATCTTCAAATGATATTTTCCTATAAGAATTAAGCTACTTACTAGGAATCCAATGACTTATTGGATTTGGTCAACCCACTTGGTGAAGTAGTTGATTGCCATAAATTTGAACTCATGATCTTTGTTGCTAAGAGGTGTAATATTTTTTATTATATTAATATCCCATTCGGAGAAGGGCTAGGATGATGAATAAGGATGCAAAAATGACGGAGGGATGTGTTGTAGGTTCCAGCACTTCTAGTAAGTGATACACTTCTTGACGTATCATGTATAATCCCATTCCATGGTAGTCTAATAATATCCTAGTCTTGATATTTTCATGCCCAACATCTAGTCGTTCATGTGTGTACCACAAATACTATTGTGAACTTGATCCATAATATTTTTGGCTATACCCTCTGGGTTGTGCTTGTATAGCTGATTGCCTTAAGTGAAAAACTGAGCGGCTAAGAGTCTTAGGGCCCTTTGAAAAGGTCAGTGTACCATGATTCACCATCCTCTACATCATTGGCAAGAACATTGACGTGTGTTGTTTCTAACCTCCTCTCTATGGTGAGGGGCATATCGATCTGGTTGGTGAGATGTCAATCAATGATAGAAGTCGAGCTAGAGCGTCTGCAAATTATATTTTGTATATAATCTTTTAAGTATGATGAATGCACAGTTAACACATGCTTTCAAAGTTAGCATCAATGTTACAATCATTTAAGTAGTAGTTGAATGCATGGTTGACACTTGCATCTCGCTTTAGTTGACCCTTTTGAATGAAATTTTGCTCCAAACCAATTGTAAAATCTATTCCTTATCTGTAGAAAGATTTGCATCAATAGCCAAGCTCAATTTCTTATAGTAATCAAAATTAAATATAACTTTTTGTAACTGTAAGATAATTATTATGCATTAGGAGCATGACTTTTTGTCTTTTCATGTTAAAATGCAATATCAAACTTTGTCAACATATAAATAGCAAGCTTTAGCATTTTGTATCAAGTCTCTACATATTTAATATGTTAAATAATTAGTATCAAATACAAAGACATCTCCATATCTCCAAATGACATTTTCCAACTTGTCACTCTTATCTAGTTTTACTCAAAAAGAGAATTTAGAATCTTTTGCTTGATCCTGATGCTATATAGCATATCAGTTAGAGTTTGTGCATTACTACCTTCATTCAACTTCATTTTTCTAACTCTACCTTCTATGGTTTCTTTTTCATTTCACCACTGTTTGTTTTTCTTTAAGCATAACACATATAATACTTCTCAACAACTTTTACTATTTTTTTTTGCAATGAAAGAATTAACATAACAAGTAGAAAAATGACCTAACTTAGCTGATAAAGCTAAATTATAAGCATTAATAACAAGACACTTATAAACTTTAAAGTAAGAGAAGAAAATAAAACTAAAACCTTCTAATTTAGTATCTTGAACAAGAGTCTTCATCTCTTTTGGGGACCTGAACTTTTACTATTTTGGTAACTATTTATGGTATGCTTCCTAACAGAAAAATCTCATAACATTTGCATTCTTCTTATATAGATCATACATTTCATCTAATACAACCTCGGTCCCTAAGTTTTTGCCCCATTAGACTTTTAATGGTTTTCGAAACCCGATTTAAAATATTTTTATTTCTAAATATGTAACACAAAAAATAATGAAACTTAATAATCTAAAAATTTACATTGAGATGCATCGAACAAAATCTCACTTGGATATATTATCTCTTATAACTTAATGAGAATTTGTTGTCAAACTTTTAAAATTTTAATTCCATAAATAGAAATGGATTAAAAAAAAGGGAGTGTATGCCTTCTTACTACCACAAGTGTCAAATCTAAATCAATGTTGTCCTCTAGAATAAAAGGACTATTTAAAACCAAGGTAGTTATTTAAGTATGCAGCTGAATTAAGATACTAATTAGCATTTATATAAAACACAATTATCACAGATAAAAGGTAATTGTTCTTGTTATTCAACATAACTTCACGAGTTTATAGCATTGTTTTTCAAACCCAATTAGTAATCTATTAATTAGTAACCAACTTTAAACAATTATAAGGTAAATATTCTTCTCAAGTTACATAACTTTTTGTTTGTCATTTCATCATTTAATATTAAGGAAAATGTACATGTTTCTAGCTATCTATTGCACTTTTATAGGGATTTTTTTAGTCAACATTATAACATCAAAATGTAACTAATCTAGCAAACACACAACTAATATAGTTGCCTATTGCACTATTTCAAGGTTGTGGTTACTAAATCTAGACCAACTTTTTGCCTTAAAATGCAGCTATTCTAATCAATAAATAACTTTTAAAATTTTAAAGCATTTCATCAAAACTCTATTTATCATCCACATAACAACATAACTTTTATCAATTATAAGGCAATTATTCTTCTCAATATACCTAACTTTTTTATTGTTCAACACTAAAACAAATGTATATCTTGCTAGCTACCTATGGCATTGTTATAGTGTTTTTTGACTAATACTAAACCAACTTTAACCATTAATATGCCACTATTCTAGTCCATATATACATTAATTTTTGAATTATTTTTGCATTCTACCTACACTCTTATTATATATGTCAATAATTCTACACACACAAAAAAAAAAAAAACAAAAAAAAACATTTTAAGATAAGGGCAACTTTTATAAACTAATTCTTAACTATTTAGCATTTGATGTGTAACTTTTAGTGTTTCTATACGTGTAACAAAAAAGTACAGATCTGGCTTCTTAAGGTATCTATGAGCCTTACACTACATTTGAAATATTGTATGAAACAACTTTAATACAGTAAGAAACTGCTATTAAAGCTACAACCTATAAACTATTTGACCATTCGAAAGTATGAAACAACTATTCAACTAAATTTTTTTTCATTAATACATAGCTATTTATAATTTATCAATTGATCATAGTCCTCGTTATTATCTATAAATTGTTCATAGTCCTCACAATTTATCAGTTTGATTTACAACTATTACCTGTATTATGATCCTCATTATTTGATGACGTAGAGTTATGATGATCATAATCCTCTGCTTCAGTTGTTAAATATGATTCCATGATTTGCTGAATATGGGTTGATTCATAATTTTAACGTTAATTTGATGCAAAGTTTTGTAGATTGTTGCTCAAAATTAGGGCTTCGTCAACCAAATATTGAAATATATGATAATTACTTGGAATTAGGGTTTCCTCAAAAAATTCGTTTGGTGTTTCTAGTGTGCAACATTAAGATCAAAATCCATTCTGTAATTGATCTCTTCAGCTGTGTTGTCCAATTCGAGTAGGATGTTGAATTTGCAATAGCACATGGAAAATCTAGTGCATTAGGTTGTTCATTGTGATTGAAATCGGCAACGGTCATACAAAAATGCAGAACATTGTAGTAGAAATCACAATAAACAGGAGAAGAATGATGAATTTGGGAAGAGAAGTAGAGAAAATTATAGAAAATAGCAGAATTTAGAGAGAAAAAACAAAGAAATATGCAACTTTCTCCTCATATTCTTTTGAAATTGAAATTAGGGGTGGCAAACAGATCAAGTCGATTCGGGTTCGTATTGGATCACTTACTTTTGGATCAGCTATCCCGCAACCCGAATCTGATCCATTTAAGTTCGGGTCGAAAATCCCAACCCGAACCTAACCCATTTAATTTCAGGTTGAATTCATGTACACCCATTTAAGTCTTTGTGTCGAAAATATCAACCCTGCCCACTATTTTGGGTTCGGGTTAGATTGGGTCCATTTTTGCCACCTCTGAGATGTGTTTATTCAATAGTGGCTAAAGAAAAAGAAAACTTTTAGAGTTGAGATAAAACAGCTGATAAGTTGACAGTAGTAGCTATATTATCTTTTAGAGTTTTAAGTTGGTCTTGGGGTTTGGGCGAAGTGGGTTACTGGCCAAGTAAATTTTTTTTAATCTACTTAATATAGTTTGGTTATAAGGTCGAATTCGAGTTTACCCGACCTGATTTTGACCCGAAAATAATTTCAGGTTATGTGGGTCATTTTCGGGTTGAAATTTCCAATATTAACCTAACCCATTTAATTTTGAGTCGAATTCGAATACACCATTTAAGTTTTCGTGTCGAAAATCTCAACCCTAATCCGTTATTTTTGAGTCGGGTTCGGGTCGGGTTTTCAGGTCATGTCAGTTTTTGCCATCCCTAATTGAAATTACAAGGGTATGTCTAAAACCTTGGCAAAAACCTATGATAGGACCTTCTTATCAAGATCTAATTAAAAAATAAAATCAAAAAAGAAATGTTTGTTTTTTACCAGTTTTGGGACTGGAAACTTACCTTCCGTTTGGTCCTCCTCGAAAACGGCTTTCTTTTTTTCAACCTATTTTTAAACAACTCGACAAAAAAATTTGAAAACTTAGAAAAGGGGGATTTGAAGTTCGAAAAAGATTCAAAGAAAAAATTCTATTTTTTCGAAAGTTACGAAATGAAACAAACAATTGGATTATTGAAATCCTTCTAGTTTTAAAAAAAATAATAAACAAAATGTCAATTGTAAATCCAACTCGAGTATTTGGATTGAGAGAATAATCTATTGAAATAAAAAATGAAAAAGATTCAATAACCACAAATCATATGATTCAAGAATCATCCATTCAAACACGATTCCTCGAAAAATGCGACAGTTGGCACGTGTGAGCTGACCAACTTACCTAAACCTTAGGGGAAGCCCGTGTCACACAAGAATGACTATTAAGTCAATCCAATAATTATCAAATGAAACAACACAATATAAAAATATTGAAACTGAATCCAGGATTAACTTAAATCTAGACGCTTTTGTAAGGTGAAGAAAACAAGCCCAAGTTAGGCCACGAACTTTCAAATAATCTGGATTAGAGTGTGTGGGATTACCCACTACTAGCACGTATATGAAATTTTATTCTACAGATTCACAAAAACATACCAGGCTTCTCAGCTCCAAGGGTGTCCGTCTCAACTCTCAACAATTGAAGCAGAAAGTTGCCATGAAAAACAGCTTTATTATTTTTGTGAAACAGCAGCCACCATTCACCCATAAGGCTGCTACAAAAACAAGAGGATACCATTTCTATATCTAATGGCTTTAAAGAGATGTAAAAATATCAGAACAAGAGAGCCAAATATAAATAGGGGACAAGTTTGAAATCTGGAACCTAATGTGTCCAAGACCTCAGTCTTGACGACTAAGCCACGACCTCATTGGCTTTGACGACGAATAAATATACTAGACAAGCGGGGATTATATGTAAATTTAGGCCACTAGCCGTTCATAGGTACTACTATCGAAAAAGCTATCAGTCAACTCCCGTCCCATAGTTTCAATAGGAAATAACATGACACAGATACCAGAAAGTAATACCACTCCAACAAAAAGGAGAATAGATAGAGTTTGATGACATCCATGTATCAAGCTTATAGCCACTATTGGAGCCACCATTCCACCAATTCTTGCCATTGAACTCCCAAGGCCAACGCCAGTACTCCTCACCACTGTTGGGTATATCTGCATTGATAAGTACGGGAACAAATGCGGTCATGTATTTTGCTTAACGAAAAGAAAACTCACATAAAGTGTGTTTAGTTAACAAACATCAAGGAATGGCAAGGGGAATGGTTCTCAGATTACTCAAGGAATATTTTTTTACTGAAAATTGTATATATACCATCCGAGTTGAGCAGCGTTAGCTGGTTGAGAAGTGCAAGTAGCATGACAGTGCAAGACCACTAAAATCTCAAGTTCCACATTTTTCTTACAACCATCCTCCCTTTTACAGAATCAAAACCTTATCTACCACTAGTAACCTCTGAGGTTGTGCATGTTTATTTGACTAAAATACACTCAACTAAGTCTCAAAAAAAAAATACACTCGATTAGAAAATATCAATTTAAAAACTGATGTAATGAAAAAGTTACATGAAATAATACATCATTTAGAGATTATACGCAATATTTACACTAATGCAGACTAATGGGCAAATATAATAGTTTCAGACTTACCTCTGGAGCATATAAAAACATGAGTGTGAAGGATCCCATAATGCAGGCTCGAGCTCCAAAGAGCAGAGCTGTTGTTAGACCATCTGACTGATGGATCACCAGTGGCGATATGAAAAGGAAACATAAAAAGAGCAAAGTTGCCATTGAAACTTTACGACCAAGTCTATCAACAATCACAGCAGCAAGGACAAGGCCCGGAATCTCTAAAGCAATTGAAAGCAACATATTAGTCAGCTACCTTGAAACTATATAAGAATGTGCTTATTGTATCAAGCAAAAAAGATAATACCAATTATAAAGTTACATACCAGCAAAACTAGTGATAAAGACATTCCTGTAATTGACATTGACAGTTTCTTCTGAACCAATTTGTCTTAGATAGCATGTATTATCAGTCTTGTTTAATTCAGTGGTCAACAGCACAAGACCATAGTAAGTAAAGGCATTTCCGAAGAAGACTACCCACAAAAGTAAGGTTGACCTTATTAACTTGGGTGAAAGAAGCATAGACAATGATTGAAGAACCCCCATTTTAGAATCCTGGGAATTGGGAGGAGGGGCCACTCCTGCTTGTACACTTGGTAACAATGGTTTACGCTCTGGAGGAACACCACTTAACTGATCAATTTCAATATCAGTGCAAAGAACACCATAAGGCAACTCTTTTTTATTAACTTTGGATATTCTCTCCAAAATTTGCATGGCACCCTGTTTTTCACCATGCATACACAAATACCTTGGAGATTCTGGCACCACAAAATAAAAGACAAGCAAAAGAAATGCGGGCAATGCAGACAGACCAAGCAGCCACCTCCATCCCAACCAGGGCATAACAATCTGCCAAGACAGATGAAAGTAAATATAATTCAGTTCAAAAGAAGCCAACACTATTCAAATTAGTGTAAAGCACATTAAGTGATAGATGTGGGACTTAATAACAGCCAACATAATGATATTAACATGAATCATCAAAAGACATAAAACCGTAATTCTACAAGTGAAGATACACTTCAGAATCTTTGATAAACAATATTGATATAGTCTTACATAATCAACTAGAAAATAAAGCCACTGAACCTGTTTCCCCCATTTTTCAATAGTCAGAATTCAGAAGATATATTACTGAGTCAAAATAGCATTTAAAGAAGTTTAAACTACTAAGTTAACACTGTATGAGTCTCGGACACAAAACAGAAAGTGAACCAAATGCAGGTCATGGATAAAAATTGTACAGTACAAGAGGACTGTTGCATCAGCTTGCAATTCTTTTCAGTCCTGGCCCCCTCATATGAGTAGCATGATGACCAGCCTTCACAAATTCAATGATTTTGATTCTCAACTGAAAATTTCCCATCTCTCTTTTCCCATGAGAGAAGTAAAAGATCAGTACTCGAAGAGGCCTTGGCAATCATGGCTCTGGAAGCTTTATCCTGGCAGTTCTTAACCAGCCAATCACATTAGTCCACACTCAGGATAAAGAAATTCCAGAAGAATCACAAGGACTGGTGGCTACTTTTTCTCATGTTTAGAATGTCAAGACAAATACAGATAACAGCTAAGAATTTCATAGATATTTATCAGGATTGCAATCCTAATGTCATTAAATAAACTTCTATCTCACTCTCCACGAAAAGGTAATCAGATATTAAACATGGTTTCAGGATGTAAATGAAAAAAAAAATACCAATTACCAGAAAGCTTAGGAACTGTGGTATCTATCAACAAATGCAAAAAGGAGATTGGATACAGATCTGGGGGGAAACCAGCTTCAATTTTTATCCAAACATTTAACTGCAAAAATTTTACTAACAGAACAAGTATGAAATAGAACTAAGCACCAAAAAACCACTGTAAAGCCAGAAACATACCCATGCAATGCCAGCCTCTATGACTGTACCAACAGTCCAAAATCCTTGGAAAATAATCATCCAAGTTCCCCTCCTGGGCGCAGGCACAAACTCTAAAAACCAAGCCAATAGTACAGGACCACCTCCCACACCAATGCCAACGAAACAACGGCATGTTATCAATGTAATGTAGTTAGGCGCTACTGAACTCAGAAGCCCAGCTATGGAAGTAATCATTGCTGTAGCCAAAAACCCTTTCCTGAAAGAAGAAAAAAGAAAATCAAACATTAAGTGGAAGAACTTGGAATGGATGTGTATTATACTTAGAAACCATTGAGCCACCAGCATGAGAGAGAAATCAGAGAATCTTTAATGATATTCAAAAACCAAACATCAGTGAAGTTAAAGCAGCTGTACTTCTGTCTTCTACCAAAACTAAAGTTCAGGAACCTATGTACACTATTGTCATCACAGCTTTAAAAGAGTATGTTTTTACAATTGTGAGGAGATATACACTCAAAGACTTCTATCAGTAATTCTGACCTTGAATTATATGATTTCAAAAGGTGTCTTGGTTACCATCTACTTCTTGTGTAGTTGAATGGTAGTCAATCAAATTGTAATCATATAGCCAATCATATTATTAATTGCTTTACCTCTTACCTCCCCACTATTATTACTTGTTTCGAAGAGGTGGTTTCACAAATATTTGCTCCCAAAGCACATTTCCTTTCATAATTCTTGGAACCTCAAAAATATTCCTTTACAAAACAGCCTGGCTATTGGTCCTAATAGTTGAGTTATTATATTCTATACAAAATCCATGTTCTTTGATTATTGGATACAAATTGTAATGGACTAAATTTAACAGAAACCTGTATCAAGATGAACTAAAGTCATGGCTCATATGCCTGCATGAATGCACCTCCAACTTCTAGGAGAGACATAATTGATTACAGTAATCTTGGTAGCTACTCACCCAACAAATTTAAAGGACCTAAAGAAGCATCAGCCATATATGATATATCCAATGAATGGTGTTCTACACAAGGTTGTATGGTCTTGTTTAACTAACTCCAGCCCAAATGGAGTAAAAAAGCTAATTAAAAAATTGCTTAAAAGTTAGGTTAAGGTTGTGAATAATTGTTCTATGACTACTTTTTTCAAATATAATAATCTACTTGAGATTAATTTTTGCTCTATTAATCTTTTTTCAAAAAAGATGAGGCTTCACTTTAGAACTTTAGAGGGCTTATGGAATAAAGTCAAGAAAATGTATGAAAAGACTCTCTAGTCGATTTGCTTCACAAGAATAATCCTTGCCAGATCATTAATCTGTCCTAAAAATCTCGATACAAACTTTAGACAAATCACTAATACATCCAGTTCAGACGATGTAATCTTCATTAAGCAGCTAAGAGCAAGAAAATAAAACTAAAAGATGGCTAATAAACAAGTTTTAGCAGAGAAGCAAGTTTTTAGAGACTTTGGTCTCAATAGCTGCTTAATGAAGTTTTATTCTGTCTTTTTAGACTCTCATTCTTATGTACACTTGGACACTTATTAATATTGAAGTTCTATAAGGGGTCTATGAATAGACTATAATAGTCAGATGTATTCACAGGTACAAGGATTAGAGAAAAATATACAAAGAAGGGAGAGGCCACTTGTTCAGAATTCCAGTTGTATATATCTCGAGGGAAGTTTAGTTTTTATTCAATTAGTAAATTAACTTTGTCTATATCTCTGAAGTTAGGAAAGTTCCGATTTTGTTTAGTTGTGACATTAATAATCTAGGGAAGTTTATCAAATATGATATGTTTGCATAGTTCCTGCAACTGTAAGTATTTAGTTTCTTCAGCTAGAAAACTTGACAGAAATTTAATTGTGTTCACGTGTGTTATTAGCATGCAGCTTCCTGCTTTAATATCATATTCTCTTGAGATATTATGTGCTTGATTTTTGTTGGCCTGCAACATGAGATCGCTGACACTGTTTTACGTTCACAAGTTACAAAAAAGAAAGGCACAGGCCAATGGACTTAATATAATGAAAGAATTCACAGCAGTATGTACCTTCTTCCATATCTATCTGAAACCAAACCCCATGAATATGCCCCAACAAGCATGCCTGCAAACACCACAGTGGTAATAAGGCTCTCTTGCTCCGAAGTAAGATGCCATTCAGTCTGTACTGCTGGTCCAAGAAACGAAAGAATCATCACTTCCATAGCTTCTGAAATCCATCCTAGTCCAGCATATATAAGAATCAAGGATTGGTATTTTCCAAATCCCAAGCTCAGAAGAGCATCATCCATGCCATAAATTTCCATCCGATCCGCCATCTGAAAGTGAAAAAAAGAAAAAGTAGCTGAAAAAAATTATTCCATTGATCCAAACAGATGATCTGCAGTGCATAACAATAATTTCAATCTCGTTGAACTATTAATGAAATGCAATAACATCCTCAATAATAAAGAAATTGCAGCGAGCATGCATTACATTAATTTTATAATGAGTGTCATAAAGAACCATACTTTCAGATTACATGTGTTATACATGCAACTAAGATAATTTCGTATAGATAATATATCCCCAAACTACACTTTTTCATCAAAGGCAGCTAACCAAAATATGACACCAAGTGACAGTTCACATTTTTATCACCTAAAACAACCCTTGGAACAACTCAAAATAAGACCTTTGACATATAACAAAAAGGAGGTAGCATTTGATCACTTTCACATGTGATAGGAAAAATTTTATGCATGAAAGGCAACCACACACTCCATATCTTAACACTTTGTATGCATTATTTTGAATTTATTGCACACATATAAAGTGATTGTATCTTATCTTGTCTGCATCTGAAATTGGCAAGTAATATTTCACCAGTACTCAAGCGAAAAGTGATATAGCAATACCCAAATGACAAGTTCACATGGATTACAGAAAAATTGGTTAGTAAACAATATTATGAAAAAAACCGTGTATTACGTTGCAAACGTATTATCGCGGAATCAAGTAACAGGAACTGTTCAGGCAATACTCTCTATAGTAAGAAATCATAAAATGAAAAACAATGAAATCCAATAATCAAGAAATTTAACTAATCTCAAACCACACTAAAAAAACAACAACAAAATATGAACTAATCAGTCTGATTGATTTTCAACAAGGTCAGCAGTGCTAAAAAATGAGTTCAAAAACAGTTTGAATTTTTATCCCCAGATTATGAACAACGTTGAGTTCTCCAAAATACAGGCACATTGACTTAAAATCTACCAGTATCGATGGATTAATTTCATCAAAATAGATTTCAAAATTCGAAAAGATCGGTGTCAAGTACTCGAGTACAAAATTAACAAAAATCATACAAGATTATCATCATTTGTGAAAGGTGCATAATAAAGATTAGCAACAAAACCTCCTCAAAAACATGGAAATTCCTGCAACTCCCCTTCAATTAATTCATATCTTTACATATGTAATGAAAAGTGGAAAACTTTTAAGTAATATAGATCATTTTCTAGCAGTTTCCGATAATAATTCACAAAAAAAAGACATCCATTCAAGATCAAATTAAGAAATAAAATACCCATGTATTTGAACTTGAATCAATCAAAAACCCAGAAATTTAAAATTAAAGTCAGTAAGATTAGCAGCAGAATCAGGGAAGAATACACCCATAATTGTACTATAATCCAAAAAAAAACTCATTGCATGCACTGATAACTCCGATTAAATGAAGAACTCAAAGTTACAAAATTTAATCAATTATTAAGCAAATTACACAACAAAAGATTGGTCTGAATAGTATTGAATTAAGAATATATATTTAAAATGAAATTAGCAACAAAAGCAAACCTGTGTACGACGAGGAATGAAAGTTAACGGATGAAACAGACGCAGAGGTGAAAGATAAGCAGGTGGGGGTTATGTTGCACTTATATACTATGATTTATTTGAAATTAAAAATAGTGTCCAAAATTAGTAGGGTTGATCAGAAATCTCAATTATTATTATTAATTATTATTATTCGAGAGAACACCTTAGATTGCTGATTTGAAGTTATCCTTATGTCATAGTGTCATGTGGGTTTTTAACATAGGTCGCCTACTCTTTAAACAATTAGAAAGACACAACATTTCTAAACTAATCTAGAAATGTCTAATGTTGGGGAATAGATGGTGAATAAATGGTTATAACCCTATTCTGCCATAGCTTTTTGAAAGTTCATATATTTAGTAAATCGGTTTTATGAGGGGTTTTTTCTTCTTGGAGGAATATTGTCACAATTTTTACTATTTTTAGTATTTTATAAGGTATTTTAAAATAGAATTTGTCAAGAGTTTATTATAAAAAAATATCGCATCTAAAAAATAGGGATTGATGGATCTCGAGAAATAATAAGTCTTGGTAGTAGATGAATGACAATAAGACTAACCAATACGAAGTAGTTGAAACGGAAACAAAAAAACACACACACACTAGAAAGGATTGGAGCTGAATTTCGAGTGGTTGATATTTTTTTCTCGCTACATCAAAAATAATACTTTTCAAAACTACTTTAGAATCTAGCTATATTTGATTGAAAATAATATATTTTTTTGCATAAGTTATATTTTTTTCATTTTCTTATGATCTTAATCACTTTGTCATTTATATTGAAAACATATTTTTGATAAAATGGAGGGCATATACAATTAGAAGACAAATATATTACTAATCAGGTAAGCACGGATTTCTTATACAATTATTCTTTTAATTCGAAATACATAGTAAGATGATTTTTTTATAATATTAGGAGGCTGTAAAATATAAATAAAGATGAAACTTCTACCAGGCCATTACTCGAATAAATATTCTATAACATTTCAATGAACGTGACATGTTTTGTACAAAGAGCTTAACAAAAGGTTAGATTATCAAAAAAGCTTTTGAAAATACAATATAGGATCTAATTGTATATAATGAGGTCGACATACATGCATCTTTTAAAATAAATATTTTTATTTATTTAAGTAAAAATTATGAAAAATTAATATTATAAAGTTTGAAGAGAAAACAATTCTAAGAAAATCCCGTGTATTATACAAAGTGCTCAAACTTTTTTCAAAAGTTTATTAAGTGTGAAAAGCAATAAAGAACGAAGGGAGCAATACAATACCATGTCTCTATAATGTATTTTAAAATGGACAAATGAATTACATATTGACTTTCTTATTTATTTATACACTATGCATATAAGGGGGAAATTGGATGACTCAGTACATTGCACAGGTTTCAACTTACAAAGAGCAATAAAGAGTAGAGGGAAGAATACAATACCATATCTCTATATTTTATTTTAATATGGATAAATGAATTACATATTATTGACTTTCTTATTAGATTATACACTACTACCTATAAGGAAAAACTGTATAAATCAGTACATTAAATTGGTTTCAAAAATTAATATAGTTATAAATTCAACATGAAACTTAATCTTGCTCCCTCCTTAATCCCAAATTATCTTCAATTTCTTTCATCGAATATTTGTTTTACATATCCATCAAATTTTTCGACCTAAAAAGTAAAAAGTATTCCATCCCTTATATATACTCTTTGTCATGAGAGATTATGTTATGCTCTTGTGTTCATGTCTCTGTTTCAATTATATATATTTTTTTTATAATTCCAAATGATTTCTTTCCCTATCCACAAATATACAATTTATACTCTTTTCAATTCACCTTAAAAATCAATTATAATTAGTAAAAATATATTTCGATCAATAAAAATTGGTAGTTCCATACATAAAAAATCTAGTGAAAAAGTTAAAATTATTTCAATTAGTAAAACACAAGTTTCATTCAACAAAATTCAATTTCAATGAGAAAAATCAATTTAATTAGGTAAAAATAATTCGTTTTCAATAAAAACCAGGTACACTAAACATTATTATAAATAGGTTTGTGCTCAAAACCGAATAGTAAAGAACCTTATTTAGGCCCAAGCTAGGTACTTTCATATGTACCTCCACTTTTCCATATAATAAAGTCACCTTTTTACGTGTATATATACCATGCAGCTCCCGGGATGATCATGTATCATCATTCTTATCTATTAACTTAATTGAAAAGGAGTTACTTTTCATTCTAGGAGCACATCATTTAGTATTACCATAATTTGATATGTGTTACACTATTTAGGATGATAATTAGGAAGATTTTTCTTATAAAATAATTCAACTTTGATTAGAAAACTATTCTTTGCACAAATATGCAATTCAGCTTGATTTAGATAACAAATAACTTTAACTCGAATTACGAAATAATTTGTGTTAATAAACAAAAATAATACAACCTATAGTCAATCCATCCAAAATAATACAACCTTTGGGTTATAATTCAACTTTTATTCTCATTTCACTTAAAATAGCTAGATTACGACACTTTTTTTTTTCTAGTTTTTACTTTTTTCATGTCTTCATGACAAGTGTGGGTTAACTACTTCCTTCTCAAGAAATGATACTAACTTTGAGTATCAGGATGAGTATAAGTAAAACAAAAAAACAAACATTGCTTTAAGTTAAATGAGGACAAATGTTATATTTTGTGTTAGCCCAAAAGCTGTATTATTTTGGATGCACCGGATATAGGTTGTATTATTTTTTTATTCCCTAAATAAAAATGTACTGCAAGCATCAAATAGTCCTAATTTTTGCAGAAAATTTAATAAAACTTTAATTTTTATTTCATAAAGTTCTTTAAAATAAAATCAATTAAAATTATATTTACTAAAGAAAAAAAAATTAAATACTATATCAATTAGGAATCTCCATATATCTTATGAAATAGTTAAAATTAGACTAATTCATGAAGTCCCTAGTAGAGTTAATGTAGGAGATTCATTTTGTGATCTGCCATATTATATACGTTTCTTACTTATCTAATTTAATAGAGATACATATGAATATCAATATAATTGCGTTAGTCTAAACGCACAATTCAACTCAATTTCTAAATCATACTATAATAAAAATTCATTTTAGTTAGATGGGATTTTACGTCCAATTCTACAACAACTTTATATCAAATTGTGTTATAGCTTCCATATACTACCATCATAATTATTAATAAACTGAATTTCCATGCATATTCCAACATCCAAATTAAAATATAAATTATATCTATTAACTTAATTTAAAGGTTTCTTAATTAAATATAAAGTTCCAAAGTTACTTAGGGAATGATTGTTATCTCTTCCTATTCGTGGCCCGAAATAATCATCACCAAAGCAAACGTCATTAACATATTTTATTAGGGAGTACATCATCATTAAAAAGTTTCAACAAACAAAGCAAAAGGGAATTTGACTACTTAAATTATTACGACAAGTGTTATATGGTCCACACAAATACACAATGCCTGTGAGATAGTAATAGGAGTAAAAAACTAACCGACTCGAATTGTCGACTATAATTTGATCTCAATTTGTACTCCTTTCAAATAAGAAAGTAGTGACACGTAATCCAATATAAACCTGACTTTATATTAGTCGACAACCAACTTTCCTGAATATATTATATGATTTGAACTCAAACCTAAACTCGATAGAAATTGATAACTGATTTGAATTGACTTGACAATGATGCAAAATTTAAATGATATGAATAGGACCCGAAATTGATTATAATCACATACAACTCACTATGGACTCGACCTGTAGTGACTTGTGACTCGTTTTATTTCGATATGTTGTTGACTCGACCTATTATTGACCAAAGTCTTAAAAACCTCTAACCCGATTTTATCTAATCCATTTTCGTTGAACGTTAGTCAATTGACTAAACCAAATACTTATTTGAAATTAGAAGTCAATTTAAATAATTTTTATCTTGTCTAAATTTGACTGAAACATGTTTAGGTAATTAAAATTAGACTTAAGGCTTAGTTTATCTAAAATACAAAAAAAATATGAAAATTTAAACCAATATCATATCATTTTTGTAGTTTAAAATTGTGTTTTATCTAATTAAATAATTCAACCAATATTTAACAATTTCTGGAGTAGCCTAAATAAAGCCAGAAAAGTATTTATGGAATTAAATTTGAAAAAGAAAAAATTTAAGAAATAAAGAAATTATTAGAATTTTACCGACATACCATAACAATTAAAAAATAATATATTCAAACATACTTTCGAGAATACTTTGATTATGGTTTTGTTTATTTTTTAACGTAAAAAAATAATTTAATTTGATGAAATAAAATTACAACTATATTTAATTGGTTATAATTATTAGTAGTAATATCTATACACAAAAAGAAGTTAAAGTCAACTAGAATTAAGGGCTTTATTTTCTCATTACTATCATAATTTCCACCCCAAGTTAGTGTTGGATATGAGCCTTAGGTGTTGAACCATTCATCCTTAATTTGGTGGCAACGACTCTAAATAAAGAATTGCGTGAAATCACAACTCTTTTGTACAAGGGGAAGTTTGTCACAAAGGTTATTTGAATTTGGAATGTGGATAAGATTTGTAGATGTCCTAAAAAAGACAAGTTTTGAAGTTGTCCTAAAAAGGACAAGGTTTGAAGTTGTCTTAAAAAGGACAAGATTTGAGGTTGTCTAAATTAAGATAAGACTTGATGTTGTCTGAAATTTGTTTGAGGTTGTCCTAAAATTAATTTTGGCTCCATGAAGAATTTTAGGATTGATAAATCTTTGAATAAAGTTTGAAAATCAGGCGTTAGCTGCAAAGAGGATAAGCTGGGATCTGGGAGTGATTTGAAGAATTTCAAGCACATCGAAATTTCAAGATAAAATCATTCGGGTTTGAAGATAAGTTTGCAACGATGTTCTTATCTTGTTGCAAAGGTCTAGGATTTTATCTTTGTTAGGTTGTTTCGAAGTTCTTATCTTTGAGAATTCTGATCTTTTATTTGTTGTTCTTATCTTTAGGATAAGTATTAGTTGTTATATATCTTTAAATTTAGATGCGTGTTTGTTAGGAGTCAATTTCTTATCAAACTTACGCTATAAATAGCGCAAGAATGAAATAAAAAAGTAGCTTTTGAAGTATTCACAAAAAGTTAAGTGTTGAGTTTAATACTCGTTTCTTTTGAGCTTAAAAAACTTTCAGGAGTGGGTTATTCAGTTCAAGTTTTCTTTGCTACTTCAATCTGGCGAATTGAAGGGTGATCTTAGGTGGGGGTTTGTAATTGCTTAGTGGTGTGACTTATCTAAGTAGTTGCAAGATTGTAGCCATTCTATCCTATTTCATTTTTCAATACGTTAACAAAAAAAAAAACACCAAAAATAACCTAACCACCACAAACCCAAAACAAATCCATGAGTTTTGTCTCTTTAACCTAGCTTATATAATTCGACTTGATAGCCCAATTATACAAAATTTGCACATCGTCATTAGTTCTCTAATATTTTACGTGAAAAATAATATTGACAAAAAATTGGCCAAGTAATCATCCATCGTCCACTCTTCTACTCTTCCCGTTCATTTTTTTCTTCCCATTTTCTCCATTCCGAAATTTCAAAACATTGTTCTCATTTGGAATTTTTTTTGTCTAATATCGTGATTGGGTACTTATTTAATACTCAACCCACTGACATCAATTTTTTAATAGAATTTAATTTTATTTTTAGGTTAATTTAAGTTAATTTTATAAAATTTAATATTAATTATCTTGCTTTTTTCTCAGATTTCAAATGAAAAAAATAGAATAGAGGAAGTATTTTCTACTTTACAATTTTTAAACATAGTCATTAGTTCTTAAAATGCTTCCTCTTTTTATGCTCCAAAATACGCTACAAACAAAGATTTTTGGCCAAATCATGCTCGCCATGGACATTCTCTTTGAACACCCAATTTTCATCTCTTCCGCCCACGGGTATCTCATCAATGGTCGTGCAAAATTCTTAAACAACCACCCTCAAATTAACACTATTTGACAAAGGAGATACATTTATATTTCTTTGAAGGAAAACAAGGACAAAAAAGTATTATTATATTGATTACAATAATGTTTTGCCTAAGGATAAATGACATAAATCTATTTTTATTAGGTTCATAGAATCTCCTAGTAGTATAACTTACTAAAAAAAGAAAAAGGACAAATTCACACACAATCATTTCTTTTTCCTCCCTTAGTGGTCATTATCTTTTAGAGTTAGAGGTATGCCAAAAGTTTATAATGCATTGATGGCCATGAAATTTCATTTTCTGTGAAGTGGAAAAAAAAAATTCCGATTTTAGTACAAGAATTTGATCTACCCACTTACTAAAACCAAACAATTTGATCTTCCTTTATAAGTTTATTTTATCCACTTTTTCTACATTTAGTAGCTTTTAAAGTATTGTTCATTTTTTCTTTATTCTTTACTACATATTTAAAAATGATTTCTCTTTGATCCTATAACTCACCATCATAGGCACTCTGTTGTTATATAATAGCCCATGCATCAAAAACCAAGAAGTTTAGTGGGTTTCATAAAGATGAGGTGAGATTGATATGGGTTCTTGAGGGTCGGATTGCAAGGATGATGGTGACTTTCTATTATTAGCTATTTTTAATTTTAGTTATTTCTATTTTTAGTAACTTTTAATATTAGAAATCTCAAATGCGTAGCATGTGTAATAAAAGGCGTGTGTGCCTTAGTTAGTGAAGCATTAAGTTTGCATGATGTGTAAATAGACTAGGTTAAGTGTTTTAACTTTAAGTCTTTGAGTTAAGTTAGGTTTTAGGAGTTAAAGAATCCAAGAGCAACTAGAATTTGAAGAAGCAAAACCTAGTTCGAGTAGGAGAAGGCAAAGCTTATGTGTGGAAGCCCAACTGGACTTGGACTTGGAATTGCAAGAAGCATACTTAGACTCAACTTTGAATAAGATATTCTCCACAAAAGCACAAGAAAAGGCGAATTCAAAGAGGGTTAAATACGTGTTTCTCAAGGATAATACAATTGGAATTCAATTCCAAGTCAATCTCCTAGAATCTAGCTTATCTTTAGGAGTCCTAATAGCCTTAGTATTTTGGACTACTTAAGCCACTTGTTTATATAAATAGGCTTGCATGTAACTAAAAAAAAAACCAGATTTGAGCTTGAATAAACACTTGAGTTTTTAAGAGTTTTCTGGATTAAAAGCTTATAAAAATGGTGATCTTAGAGAGTTTGATTTCTTAAGTAGTGAATATGTATCTTAAGATATCAAATGGTGCACAAAGGTAACTTCTACTTGGTGAAATCTGTAGAGTATTAGTAGCTTTTGATCTATCCTTAGTTTATTAGTTAGTTAGTTTGAAGATTGATGTTATTGTTTTGGGATGTATCAACTAGATCCTAATCAACCCTAATTGTATAAATACCCATCAGAGATATTTTTACAACATTTGATATCAGAGCCAAGGGTTGTTTACAGGCATAAAAATCGTGTCTTTGAATACATAGAACCTAGAGCATAAAGCGTCAGGTTGGAACAAAATTTGTCTGTAACTTTAAAAGGTCATATCACTTTCGTATCTAATTCAAATTGAGTGATTCTTTTGAATTGTATTCTTATCTTAATGAAATTTATCATCCTAAAATTTCGTTGATTTTCATAGAGGAACGTGCTCTGTGGGCATTTTGGGAATATCATAGAGGAATGTTTGGGCATTTTGGGAATTTTTGCTTGTTGCTAGAATTCTACTTGGTTTTTTTCAGTGTTTCTTTTTGCTTTGGGATCCTTATAAAGATATGGATTTTAGTATAAACTTTCATCAAATCCTAAGCAGTAGAGAATTCCAAGCAATAAGGAATTTGAATACGATAAACTGATCAGTGCGTGAAAAGCTTCAAAACGTATCTTTCCTCAAAGATCTCATGATTTTCAAATTCAAAGAACATAGAAGACATGGAAAGAAGTAGTAACAATGAAAGGGAATGCTTGGTTTTGAGGAGGGCTTTGAATGCACAAGCCTTGCATAAGGAGGAACTACAAAGGGAGGTTATTTTCTCCAAAAGATGAACCATTCGAGTCAAAGTGTGTACTTTGATTATGGTTGGAGGTAGTTATGCGAACTTAGCCTCTCAAGTTCTCGTAAATAAGATAGGATTATCTGTTGAAACTCATCCATCCCCATATGTAATTCAATGGTTAAATCAAGGAAAAGGGATACATATCATTCAAAGGGTATTGTTGAACTATAACATTGGCAAATATGTAAATGTCTTTTGGTATGATGTAGTTCTTATGGATGTGAGTCATATATTGTTAGGAAGGTCATGGATGTATGATTTAAGAGTTAATTTTATAGGTATAAGAATACATAAGCTTTTGCCTACAACAAGCAAAAAATTATACTCACCCCTTCTAAGTCAAAGCCTGAAACACAAATTTCCTTGATCTTGATAGATTGGTACGAATCACTAAAGAAGGAGACATGGGCATTGAAAAAAATTCAAGGAGAAGAAGGGTAGTACTGAGGCCAAGACTTCTTTTGATCTCATGGGATTTAAAGAACCAAGTGATGAAGCTCGTTTTGAGGAGGCCATGAAAGAAGGGAAACACGTTAATGCTCTTAATGCATTCAACGTACCATCCCTTACGGAGAGGGCGTTGTCTAGACTTGTTACTATCACTTTGCTTTGCTCTTATGATTACAAGGTTCCTAATCCTATATGGGTACTTGTACTTGGATCACCTAATTATTCTCATTCTATAGAGCCGAAGACCGAAGATCATTATAGGAGGCTAGGAGTTCATTGGCTTGCTGATTTGATTAGAAGAATATGGCTATGTGCTTAGTTCGTAAGTAAAAATTGGAGAGCAACATCTTCCTCATTTGATGTAGGTTAGTGCATTGGGTTGGATTAGGGCCGAGATAGGATGGGTCAAATAAAAAATGGGTCAAATTGGATTGGCCAAAGAAGATGCAAAATAGGTTGAGTCGGGCTGGGTCAAAGAAGATACAAACGGGCAAAGTCGGGTCAGATCATTCCAAAGAGAGTATAGTTCTATCAATGAAGGGTGATAGTTTGCCTATATCACCTCCAATCTTTGATAGTGGACCATTGACAAGTAAGTGAAAAACATTTATTACCTAATAGTGTTTAAAAACTTTAAAACTTATAGGCTCATTATTGACACAACTTGGCCCATTAAAGACACAATAAAATATGACCATTTAAAAGATTGACCCAATTAGACCTATAATTTATTACCCTTTTATAAAAGGGCTGGTCAAGGACCCTTAATGGGATCTCTCCCATTTGAACATATCTAATTTTAAATCCCAAAGTTTAAGGGAAAACTTTATTCAAGAGGGAGAGGATGTTGTAGAATAGCCCAGGCATCAAAGACCAAGATGTTTAGTGGGCTTTATAAAGATGAGGTGCGATGTATATGGGTTCTTGTATGGGTTAAATAGCAAGGATGATGGTGAATTTCTATTATTGGCTATTTATAGTTTTAGTTATTTCTATCTTTAGTAACTTTTAATTTTAGAAAGCTCAAATGTGTAGCATATGTGTAATAAAAGGCGTGTGTGCCTTAGTTAGAGTCGTGTCATGTAAATAGACTAGGTTAAGTGTTTTAACTTTAAATATTTGAGTCAAGTTATGTTTTCTGAGTTGAAGAATCCAAGAGCAATTAGAATTTAAAAAAGAAGCAAAACCTAGTTCGAGTGGAGAATGCAAAGCTTATGTGTGGAAGCCTAGCTAGACTTGGACGTGGAATTGCAAGAAGCATACTTATACTCAACTTTGAAGAAGATATTCTCTATAAAAGCACAAGCATAGGGGGATTCAAAGAGGGTCAAATACTTGCTGCTCAAGGATAATTCAATTGGAATTCGATTCCAAGTCAATCTCCTAGAATTTAGCTTATCTCAAGGAGTCCTAATAGTGAGTGATGAATTTGTATCTCAAGATATCAAAAGGTACTCAAAGATAACTTCTACATGGTGAAATCTGTAGAATATTAGAGCCTTTGATCTATCCTTAGTTTATTAGTCAGTTAGTTCGTATTAACATTATTGTTTTGGGATGTATCAACTAGATCCTAGTCAACCTTAATTGTATGAATCCCATGCATCGGAAACATTTATACAACACCAATTCCACCGTAGGATGTTTAGGTAGTATAACCATACTCGTTTCTTCACGGGCTTATTTGTTTGTTTAGAGCTCCCCGAGAAAAGAAAAAGTTAATAAATTTCAAGTAATTTTTTGTCTTATTTGACTTTTATGATTTTTAAGACACAATATTAAAACGCTTTTATCAATAAATTCGTAAAGCAAAAAATTATGAAAATTTGATATTTTTAAAATTTACATTAAAATGCATCCAGGAAGATATTACTTAAATATAATATTTCTCATAACATGAAGAGAATTAATAGGCAAAATGTTTTTATTTTGACTTTATAAATAAAAATAAAACAAAAATAAAAGGATAGAGAGAGATACATGAAACTAGTAGAAGATCAAATGCAACATCAATTTTCTCCCTCCTTAACAGTGTTATAATGGAAAATGCTTGGTCCGTCAATGCATGTTCTTATTCTCTGTTGCTATTATAGACACAACTTTCATTAAACAAAGACCTACAGTATGATTGAAAAATCAAATAAATAGTAAAAAAAAAAAAAAAAAAAAAAAAAAAAAAAAAAAGAGGAGAACGCAATGACTACCCAAGTTATTATTCACCTAAGTTATCGATCAAATTAAACCCTATCTGATAAGAAAAACATTGCAGTACGTTAACTTTCAGCATAACTTGTAGTTCTTCGCCTAAATTTGGCACCAGCTGTCAATGTTGGAGAGAAGTTAGATACTCGGAATATGGGAAAATGATCCTCTTGATAAAATATGGATGGTGATAGGTTTGGTTGTTGACATTAACAAAACAGCCGACGACGACGACAACGACGACTAGCAACTAAATGGCTATACACTTGTGGACTAGACGACTACTACTGCAGCAGTCACATCTCTATAGCATGATCTGTAAACTGCATGAACACGGGAGCTGAGCAAGCTGTCGTCGTGGTTTCCTGTGGCGTTGTCATTGTCTCACAGCCAACGGATGCATATGACAAAAGGCAAAATTACATATAAAGAAACAAGCTATGAGTCTTCTCAATTTGGCCACTAAAAAATCAAAACGACATTCTGATTAGCAGAGGGCCATATTTATTAGAAAAAACACTAAAATGGCAAGAAAACATTTTTAAAAATACATTTAATTTCTACCAAAATTATGTTCCAAAAAGCTCCCAAAACCCCTTAAAAATAATCCTTGCTTTCCATTCTTTTTCGTCACTCCTAAACCTGTTAGAAATTAAGAAGGAAAGGAATTGGATGCAACACTTTAAAGGCACGAAAATACGCTTTCCTTTTAGTTTGATTTCGCCCCTATAGAATCACCGTGTTACTACGAAATAACTAAAGAGAAACAATTGAGAAAAATTAATTTACTTTGACGATCTTCAATGTTAAATAAGAAGGGACTTTAAAATTGTGTTTATGATTAACACTCAATGAAACTTACTACAAAAAATTTCATATAAGGAAAAAATTTTAGGCCATATTTGGATCGAAGGAATGAAATCAAAAGGAATCACGAATGATATATAGGAGAAATGAAATCAGTTTTAGAAAGTTGTTTGGTTAAATACAGTAATGAT
This sequence comes from Dysphania ambrosioides, assembly GCA_026401315.1. Taxonomy (NCBI): domain Eukaryota; kingdom Viridiplantae; phylum Streptophyta; class Magnoliopsida; order Caryophyllales; family Amaranthaceae; genus Dysphania; species Dysphania ambrosioides. Next base: position 20,514,784 of record CM048666.1, read on the forward strand.
TTATAAACCCTTTCTAATTATTTGGTTTAGCACATGAATGATATTTAGTTCTTTGTTGTTTGGTTCAAACATGAATTGATATTAACATTAAAAATATTTTTATTTTTATATATTCACGTAATTAAAATTAGGGGTGTCAATTCGGGTCCACGAGTTAGTTTTGGGTTGAACCATCACTAGCCGATTCTTACCAGTTTGGGTTAAATCGGGTCAATTTGGCCTATTGGGTTGGGTCAGGTAAGGTTATGTCAAATCAGTTATTTGCTTGCTCGGGTTCGGGTCAGATCGTATTCGGTTCGGGTCAATGTTGGTTCAGGTCAATGCGGGTCAGTTCCAAGACGGTATGGGTTACAACGGATTTTGGATTAAGTCAATTATGGTAGTGGGGCTGACTCGATTTTGATTGAAATCGGGTCAGGGGTTGTTATAAGTTAAGTTATATCAGCTATTTGTCGGGTTCACTCGACTTCAGGTTATATTTGGATTAGGTTTGTAATGGATCGAACACAGCTCGGGTTCGGTTCTTAAAATATTGGGTCAAATCAATTTCAGGTTGATGGTTGAATCGGTATACACATCTTATTTTTCGGGTCATAATCAAGTCGATTTCGAGTAATTTATTGGGTCGGGGCAAATTTTGACACTAATTAAAGTAACTATAATAATAAATATTATAAATAAATGTACTAACAATAATAATAATAATTTATAAATATATTAATAATAATGATATTAGTAATCAAGTTAATAAATAGAATAAAAATGATTAATTCTAGTAATAATAAAGATAATAATAATAATAATTTTAAGTATTATAATAATGTGACATCCAAAGCTAGAGCGAGACGGCGGGGTTTGAATGGACACTGGGGGAACATTAACTAAAACCTAAAGAATCAAAATGTGGATTTTGAGAGTGTTTGGAAACCCTTAAGTGTTTGAAACCCATTCTTTTTTTCCAAACCAAACAACTTTTAGTCGGGAATGAATTTTAATTCCCATTCCATTCCATTCCAGTTTCTCATACCAAATAGGATCTTAATGTATTTCACACTTTTTTTTTCCTCTTCCCATCAAATGAAAACAAGTTAAATATTTACAAGGGAATCGGTCCAAGGAGAAGGGGAATGTCAAGGGGTTATACTTAATCTACAAGGGGTGCAGACTGTTGAGGACTTTTTGTTGCTGCCTCTAGGTAACTTGGAATTGATCTTGGGCATCCAATGGTTGGAGAAATTGGGTACAATGATAGCAAACTGTTTTTATTGGTTGGAAAAACTCAAACCATCAAGTTTCATATGGGGAGTAATATGGTAGTGTTAAGAGGGGATCCTTCCTTGGGTCGCACCGGCATCTCCCTAATAGCTATGGCTCGAACCTTACAAAAAACAGAGAGGGGATATTGGTTAGAATGCAATCAACTTGAGAATGATTTGGGTACTTCATTTTGCCATGACCAAGAGGAAACACCTTTCTTTTTAAAGGGAGTAGTTAAACAGTTTCAGGGGGTGTTTGAGATGCCGACGGGTCTGCCCATGTCTAGAAATGCGGATCATGCAGTAGTGTTGAAAGAAGGCAGCAACCCTATAAGTGTAGGTCCTTATAGATATCCTTAGTTCCCGAAAGATGAGATTGAGAGACTTGTGTGTGACATGCTAAAAGCCGGAATCATCTAGCCTTCCTCAAGCCCATTCTCTAGCCTAGTATTGTTGGTAAAGAAGAAGGATGCAAACCATCCCTAACAAATACCTCGTACCCTTAATTGAGTAATTGATTGATGAGTTAAAGGAATCCAATGTGTATTCCAAGTTAGACTTAAAATCGGGTTACCACCAAATCCGAATGAGACCTGGGGATGTCCACAAGACCGCATTCCGAACCCACAAAGGTCATTATGAGTTTCTAGTAATGTCATTCGGCCTTAGGAATGAACCTGCAACTTTCCAATCATTGATGAATGACATCTTTCCGCCTCACTTGCGTAAGTTTGTCCTGGTATTCTTTGATGATATACTGGTCTATAGCCTAGGTGAAGAGGAGCATGCACATCATCTCTCAATAGTGTTGGGCATTCTTGTAGAAAATAAATTATACGTGAATTTGAAGAAGCATGAGTTTGGTAAGAAGAAGGTGGCTTATCTGGGGCATGTTGTCTCAAACAAGGTGGTAGCAGCGGACTCAGGTAAAATACAAGCCATGACTAGCCAGCCTCTGCCCACTAATATCAAGGAACTGCGTGGATTCCTTGGATTAACAGGGTACTATCACAATATTCATCAAAGGATATGCCATAATTGTGAAACCATTAATTGACCAACTGAGGAAGGATAGTTTTTGTTGGAATATAGAAGCTACTTTAGCATTCGAAACCTTGAAGTAAGCTATGACTGAAGCCCCGGTTTTGGGACTACCCAACTTCTCCCAGCCATTCATCTTAAACATAGAAACAAATGCTTCAAGTTTTGGGTTGGGTGTTGTGCTTCTGCAGTAAGATCATCCTTTGGCATTCTTTAACAAGTCTTTGGGAAATCGAGCACGTAACAAACATACATACGAGGAGTTGATGGTTATTGTATTAGCCATTCAGAAATGGAGACATTTTCTGTTGGGGAGACATTTAATTGTTAGAAAAGATCAAAGAAGCTTGAAATTCTTATTGGAACAGCATGTGGTGGGGCATGAATATCAAAAGTGGGTTTATAAACTTTTGGGGTCTTCTTTTGACATTCAACACAAGCCTGGCGCATCATACAAGTAGCTGACACTTTATCTCGGGAATTCTCTTCTAGCATTACCTATTGCACACTTATTAGTAGCTGCGTGATACCTTGGGAGTAGTTACAAAGGAAAATATCCTAGGATCCTTGGTTGTGTCAACTACAACAAGCCATTCGGGATGGCCTTCCAGTCCCCAAATGGTTTTCAATGGACAATGGGATCTTAAAGTATAAATCACTAGTCATACCATGCCTCTCTGAATTCACTTCCCAAATTCTTAGGGAGTATCATGACACTCCAGTGGGTGGGCATTCAGGTGACTACAAGACATCAAAGAATTGCAGCAGAGTGGTACTGGCCTGAAATGCAAAAAGATGTGTCCAAGTAGGTATTAGCTTGCCCTGTTTTCCAACTACAGAAGACCTCTTCCTTAAGCCCCATGGGTTTACTACAGCCTTTACCTATCCCCAAGCAAGTATGGCAGGACATATCAAAGGATTTCGTGGAAGGGCCGCCGAAATCTAATGGTTGGGATACGATCTTGGTAGTAGTAGACAAGCTTACCAAATACGTTCATCTCTTAAGTTTGAAACATTCCTTCTCAACACAGGATGTAGCACAAGTTATTATTCAAGAAGTGGTTAGATTGGAGACGAGCTGACTAGACTCTTCTCGAAATTGCATACAAAAAGAAAAAGTGATTATGAATGGATTGCGCGGTAAATGTTTTTGACTGAGCTTCCTGAATGAGAAAGACAAGAAAGTGCTTTATCTAAGGTAGATGAAAGGAATGTGGAAAGGCTATCCGAGTTCACATGCGTAGTTGCGTTTACTTCATTGAAATTGAGTTCGTTACCGCACCATGGGTAGAAGATCCTTCTCTTTCTCTGTGAAGATAGGTTGTGTTTTGCGTGTCAAGTGCAAAATTGGATCAAAAAATCTTGTAAGAGAATAAAGAAGAGTCGCTTTCTTCATATTCAAAACTTCCATGCCATTCTTGGTTGGTAAATCCAAACGGCAATTTCTGTCTTCCAGAGCAAGAAGTCTTTCTTCATATCGCAGGAAAGTAGAACTTCAAGAAAAACAAGCTCGTACCATGTTGAGAATGCGACCTTATGGCTCGTTCACTGAAGTATGTAGTGTCTTGAACCGCCTTTTGGCGGATTCGGACAGACAAGTGCCTCTGGGTTGGAGCATGGCTGACCTTGTGGTTGCCGTGACTCATACCTTTGCCCAATCCCCTCTAATAAGCAAGTATGACTCCCTGGATCTTCTTATCAATGGGCACGACTCGTTAATTTACGAACAAGTCTGCCGTCATATTGATTTACTATCGGGAACTCTCCTTTAATTTCTATTTGCATTTTACTAGAATGTAATTTGTGGGGCAAAACCTCACTTAACTTGCGTTTCTTCATGTAAAACTCAGTTCAGAGGACACCGAGACGCTTTCCAAGTCTCTTTGCATGGATTTCCTTTGACCATTGTTTCAGACAGAGATAAGGTTTTCCTCAGCAAGTTTTGGAATGAACTCTTCGGCTACAAGGGACTAAACTACACCATAGCACTACATACCATCAGGGATGGACAGTCTAAAGTAGTGAACAAAGGGCTAGAAGCCTACCTGAGGTGCTTCATCAATGGCAAGCCAAAGACCTGGGGCTCATGGCTTCCATGGGCAGTGTTCCATTACAACACAACTTGGCACACTTCCAGCAGCTACACTCCTTTATGTGCTCTATATGGAAAGGACCCTCCTAAGCTAGTGCGTTTTGAAAATGGAAAATTTGAAAGAGAGGGATGCTATGTTAGATGATTTACACTATTATCTTGCTCGTTCTCAGACTTTAATGAAGCAATATGAAGACAAGAAAAGGAGAATAGGAGAATTCAGGGTGCGAGACTTAGTCTATGTGAAATTACAACCATATAGGCAGCGTTCTCTAGCAAAAAAAAAAATCAAATGAAAAACTTGCTCTAAGGTTTTATGGTCCATTTGAAATCATGGAGCATAGGTGCTTCCGGCACACAGCAAAGTTCATCCTAAATTCCACATATCCCAGTTGAAAAAGGCAGTGGGTAGTGCACAGGTCTCTTCAACTCTGCCTCCACAACTTTCTCCAGAGATGGTGATGGAAGTAGCTCCACACTCAGCAATAGGGGTGTGCAGTAGGTTGAGGGATGGCAGTCTTGAAGTGTTGATTTGCTAGGAGGGCCTACCTGAATTCGATGCTACTTGGGAAGATGCTGAAGCTTTATCCCTCAAGTTTCCTTCTTTCCACCTTGAGGACAAGGTGGATGTTTGGGTGGCGGGTAATGCAAGGAATTTGAATAAGCTACAAATCAGATTGACCTATGCACGAAGAAGAAAGAATGGGCATCAGGCATCCACTTGACACTTAAGAATTATACCAGTATTAAGAAGTTTGTTAGGGGCATAGGAGTCCTTTTATATCAAGGAGTTAGGAATCAGGAAAGGGGGCTAAGTTGTTAGGAGTTTGTTAGCTTAATAAATAAGCAGAGAAATGTAATAGAGAGGTAGCCAGAAACATTGTAATCTCTAGTACCTGTGGAGAGAGCCTTCCTCTCGAATTGAAGGTTAGCTTGTAAACAATCAGTATCATCAATCATCAGTTCCCAGCAGTGATCTATCTTTTGTCAATAGCTTAAATACATTGAGCACAACCAGGAAAAAATAAGAAAACTTACTTGCACCCAATTCTAAGAAATAGCTTTATCACATAGATATAGTAGGTCTGTATTAAAGCCAGAAGATCTAATACTCACAAATTGTGTTAAAAAGGCAGGTCCAAATCCCTGATGAGCCAAGCATGAGCCATATCCAATGAAGATAGTACCAATGACCATGACAATATCTGCCAGTATAAAGAACCCAGAAAATTTATATTTGAACACAAATATAAAGGCAATTTATATAATTTCTGATGGCCAAAGAAATGCAATTTTTTTAGTACAACGAAAGCTACTAGAACTTTTTGAGTACAAAGAAAGCTATCAGAACAGTATCAACAAGCAATTATATTTAGATGATTCAGAATTTTAATTTTGCTAACAATAAGGCAGAAACACCACTGATACATGTAGTCAGGGGTAAACATGATTAAATACCAGATTGTCCAGATGTTAGGAAGTATTCCATTGATTAGCTAAGCAAAACCAAGGAACAAGATATGGAGTATTTAAGGTGAAATAACCTCCTCTCAATCGAAGGTTGAAAGACAAACTACTTTACCATCAACAAAGAGAGTTACATCATTCTGAACAACCTAGGTCCTAAACTGCACTGCGTAAAAAACAAAAGCCCAATACTGACATTTCATTCTCCGTCTACCTAGGACAACTTCAGCTAAATGTGTTTTCAATACAACAAATATCGAATATTCAAGACATACTACAAGAGAAAACACTTCCCTTATAAAACAAAACACCACGATGATAAAGCCACAAACCCTTGCGATAAATCATCCCATGAGCCAGTTTCATCTTTGTATGAACCATCATAAACCCCGTCTACTTTTGGCTATCAAGAGAATGCCACTAAAAACACAAACTAGGAGAGGTTTTAGCTCCCCAAAAACACACAAAGACATCTCTCATGTCCATCTAGGAACTAAACCCCTTCAGGGGGCAAAACTGATTTCATGATTTTTAAATTACATTCTTCATCTATGCATAAATCCCTTCTACATCCTAGCTCCATTAGAGGTTGGCTAGTATAACTCATCCAATCTCTTCTAATATCTTCATAACATAAACTAGCTCAGAGTTTGCGATAGAGTATTTCCTTAACATAGAGTCACAAACACAATTTTATAATAACTTGATAAACGTAAAGGGCTGGGGAACTATCACAAGGATCCATGAAAAATTAGGCAGCTAAGGCTAAAAAATCTAGAAAAAATATTGCATATCACCCTCAAAACTGTGATATCTACGCACAGTTGACACGTAAGAACCTGAAGACGCTACTATGACCTGGTTCCTCATTCCAACACAAACTTTGTACACTTGTCTTCAATGAGTGCTACTATGAAATCATAGTATCTATGTAGTCAGAAACATCATCCCGTAGACAAAGAATACAAACAAGGGGAAAGAATATGACCATTTCATATCATAGAAGTTCATACATACATACAATTTGTTCACAAAAATCATCAGCTAAACAACATAAACCTAGTTAAGATACATGTGACATTCTACTTGTTTATCATAATCATCAGCTGAAGAACATAAACAGAATGATGAGTTGTTTTAGCCCATTTGCTTCGCTCCCTCCATGTAAAAATTTGAGTTGTCTTTACCAATTTTCTTTACTCCCATACATAATATTATATCAAAATATAATATTCCATGCTATATACAGATACATTTTTAACATAATTAATGATGAACATATTAGATTAGAAGAAGCAAAAAATTGTTGCATGTTATACATAGTTCTTCAAGAATGCCTAGGTAACTAATGCAATAATATGGAAAATAATTCAACAAACTTTTTCGAGTCGGAAGCCCTTGAGGAACAGACCCGTCACTGGGCGAGCGGGGCGGCAGGCTAAGGCCCACAAGAGCAAGGCTGAAATTCGCAAAATTTTAATGTGGGCTTAATATAGCATATAATTGATGTAGCTTAGTAGTTGAGGCTCCGATTCACGAAGATTTCTTAGGCAAAGGGTTCCAGGTTTAATTTCCAATCCAATTACTTTAGTTATTTTTTTTTTCAAAAATCATGGTTTCCCTCGTCATTTCTCCTAGCTTATCAAAAGAACTACCTCGAGAGCATTATATTTATAATATTCTCATTTGTGATATGTCCTGCAATAAATAGTATTAACTCCTAATTTGTGTTTCTTGAATTTTTTGTGTTACTATTACAAAAAAACCCTATTCAAAACAAACATGAAATATAATTAGGATCAAATTTAATTAATTAGTTAGAAATGTAAGAAAATTATCTATTCATTTTGCTTCTTATTAAGCTGAAATCCTTATGAGCCATCAGCTTATTGCAACCTAGAAACAATCAAAACAAATCATAACTTGATTGTTAATAATTAGTCGAGTACATGCAACTTTTCGTACGATTGAATCACATCTAATTATCAAACATGAAATGGACCTATGTTTTGCATTAAATATTTACGTAATTGTAATACGTAACAAGTTCTACTTTCTTTTAAAAAAAAATTTGTGTACTCCTAGAATGATAGGGCTTCTATTTTTAATTTTACCCCAAACCTCTAAATTGATAGGTACGGTCCTGTAGAGGAATTCCTTGGAACTCCAAATTCAAATAAATGTAACTCACATCATAAGTACTAAAGAAGATATCTAGAGAAAACAGATGACATGAATCCCACCTGACAATGAAATGGAATTGTATTTAGTATCACAATCTTCTTGATTGAGCGAGATTTGCAGAAGTGCAGCATTTCCTCTGTCAACAACTAACAAAGAACAAGTTGATGGAACATAGACTACGTCAAAATCTGTGGAGAATTTTGCATCCTCACTTGGCCCATCCGTGTACCCTGCTACGATTTGACTTCCCTCCGGCAATTGTCGTCACTCCTGGAGAGTGTCCAAGAAACATATTTTGAATTGGTTAACAACAATAGAACAGAAATGAAGTGATCAACACCTAGTGCTGTTGACAGTACATACCCCCTTCTTAACCATTCTGATTGCAAGATTGTCGGTGTCAGCAATGTACACGTTTTGGATGGTTAAAACGAGCATCATTTGGCTTTCCATTCACATACCCTGTTTTACCCAGAAATGACCCAGCCACAAGCCTTGCTCTACTATCTGCATCATGAACAATTAATAGCACAATAAATATAATTCAGAAGCATATTCAGATCTCTATTCACGAGTTTTGTACAAGTAATATTGCTTTTGGTGAATCCAACACCAAATCACAATGATACCAAATAAATTATAGACATGTGAGCAATTAAGAAATCAAAAGTGCTTCCTATCTTCATCATAATTGTCACAATTAACACTCCACAACATGTAAAAAAGTCTAAAACATACAATCTGTAGGTGTTCAGGCCGTTCAGCTGCCCAACTCTCCAATTCCACTTATGAGTGTGCTATAGTTTCTCATGACATGTGGAATCCATGCAATATGGTTCACAACTGTTTTCAAATCATACACAATATGTTTCTAACTTGAACATAAACAAAGAAAGTAACCAAATAGTCCTAATTTAAACGTGACCATCAATGGACAACAGATACTTACACCTGATATGAGATCCATGTAATACAAATTAAAACCCTTATTTCAATAATGCGCAATACTTTACAAAACTGATCAAGACTCAACAAACCAAACAAAACGCAGAAAATAAAAACAATTATAAAGGGCATAGATGATAAAATACATTGTGAAAGTGGAGGAGTGATCCGAACAAAATCAACAGCAAAGAGCTCTCCATCATGAGAGACCCTTATTGAGTAGAGTACAACTCCAAGTGCATTCCCTTCTACAATTATCTCTACTAAGTACCCTTTCTCAAACTGTACTACTGATGCATCTGTTTTCCACCAACAAAGAATAACAAAAAAAAACCAAAAAAATATATGAATATCTGAAACATTAATTCAACATCACCAAATATATAACACCATCAAACAATTGAGTAAATGAAACATAAATTCAGTAAATTAAGAAATTCAAGAAACTTTGAATTTCTAAAACATAAACTTAACAATACTCCCTCTACTTTTATTTTTCTTATATTCGTCATTGGGAAATTTCATAAAATTAAAATTTTGTGATTATTTTATCCTAATAAATTATTATTTTATTCTCATTCTCGTAAATTGTTCCTCCATTCACCTGCTTCAATAACCTTCATTTCACTTTACCCTTTCCGATGTTCTTTTCTCACTTTTTAATAATCTTTTATTTTAACCCATAAAACTAGAATAATAAGGAATATTCTTTATATTTAATTATTTATTTTTCATGAAAAATTACAAAATTTTTGCTTATGCAAACTTATGTTGGTTCCTTCCTGATTCCAAATGAGAAGGAAAAAAAAATGAGGGAGTACCAAATTCATCAAATAAAAAAAAAACCATTTAACAATTAAATTTCTGAAACATAAACTCAACTTCACTAATTCCACAAATTAACAAACACCCATCAAACAATTGAATCTCTAACATATAAATAAAACATAACTGAATTCATAATATAAATACCAATTAAAACAAAACCCATCAAATTATTACCTGACTGGGAAGATTTGGGTGAATTTTTGGACCATTTAAGCAGTGAAGACAGGTGTTTAATCAAAGGACCTGCACCCAAAAACAAAACAAATTAAAAACATGAAAACCTAAGTAAGTTAACAATCAAAGAGAGCAGTTCAATTCATCATGAATAGGGTAATTTGGAGAGAAAAAGAGAGATGGCCTGCAAGTGTAAGAACAGCAATAGCAGCAGGGAATTGGGAGAAATGAAGAGGGAGAAAGATGGGCATTAAAGTGAGATAAAGAAGGAATGTTTGCATTTCTTGTGAAGTATAGAAGAAATCACATTGAGTAGGATTTGGAAGATACTACTGGAGTGGTATTTCAGTAGTCGGAATGATGAACAGATGAAAGTATTTCCAGCATTACAAAAGCTACATGCTTTTCCTGCTCTTTTTCTTTTCGATTTTTACTGCAGAGTCTACTTTCTGATCTCTACTTTCTGTAAGTGATTCCCAAAGTACAGTTACTGAACTTTTTTTATGGCCGAAATGCAAAATAGCCATATAAAAACAAATACAACCACCTCACATATGAGGTGGCCATGGTGTAGGCCGGTTGGGCTGGGTTGGGCCTGGCATAGGTCCGGACTTGGGGAGGTGGCTCAGCGGACTGGTTTGGGTAAGGATGAGATTTATACCGAATCGAAACGAATTGTGAACCGAATTTACAAATCGAATCGAACCAAATTTTATAAAATGACATTTAGAAATTAGAATAAATGAATTGTTTCGAATGGGGTTAAACATTTATATTCATAAATCTCATAATGACATTCGTTGTAAACTTTTATATTTGCCTACATTGATTTTTCATTTATTTTGTCAATATTTACATATTTACATATTCATTAAACTAATTAAGCTTTTATATTCACCTAATTACATTAATTTCTCGTATTCATTACATAGTTACGTAATTACATATTTACTTATAATCAATAGGAGACATAATCATATTCAAATTATTTTTTTTATTTAAACAAGTTTTGGGGGTGGGAGAGAAAAGAAAAGGTTTTTACTCAATTTGGGAAATCAAACTTTAATTGCAAAATTAAATATTGATTTTCAAATTTAAATTGCCTATATATCTCAAAAGAATCAAATACCACGTAGTTTTATTACGTACCTCGAGAGTGCCTAGCTAGTTGCGGTCCTCGGACCTCCTTCACCTCCGTCGCTTCCTTCACTCATGTTCATTATCATCTAAGGATCATCTTTGTCATTCTCATCCTCTCTTAATCCTTGGGTCCTTCGCTCCGCTTGATCCCAATCCTTCTTGCAAACACATATTTCGATGCTCTCGAGGGATAAGCGGGATCTCTTCTCATCGAGGACTCATCGACTTGCACTAAAAGTAGACTCAGAAGCAATTGAGAAGGTAGCTAGGAATTGTAAGGAGATCCTTAGTTCTCGCCAAAATGAGAAATTGTCGTTTGTGATCATGCCACCACTTATTAATGGAGAAATTTTCATTGATATCATGTTGGTAGGAAAAATACTCGTTAATAACATAAAGTGAAAAAGAGGATGAAGAAGAAGAAGAAACCGATGTTTTTTTATTTTTTTTGAATTCTACTAAGTGTTGACATGAACCTTGTACCAAAATTTCCGATAAAAGACGATACATTTCGTGCTTGTGCATAAATAGTAGCATAATAATCATACAAACCAAATAAAACATTCTTACATTTCTCTATGTACTCATTAACGTCGTAAGGTAGACCTAGAGTACTATAGTAAAACTCTAACACGTTCTCTAAACTTGAATCCTTAACCCTGGGATTGAGAATAGTCGTTATATCGAATATGGCAAGGAATTCCATAAAGTAAGCATAGCAATTACTTAGCATACTAATAAGAACATCACTAATATGAGGGACGCTAAAAGGCTCGCTAATAGTGTTAACAATGTTAACATACTCTAATATAACTAAATGAATATTAGGGTCATAAATGTATGAGAAAATCTTGGTTGCATGGTCAAAAGATGATAGAATGTCACGAATAAAGGTAGCGGTGGTCCACTATTGATCCGTAATAAGTTCATTGGGAGTTGATCGAGTTTCGTTATAAAGAATGGTCAAAACCTCATGGTACTTAATGGCGTCCTTTAACAAACTATAGGTGGAGTTCCAACAAGTCGGTGTATCGAGACACCATTCCCTCTTCTTAAGGTCTCTCTCCTTACACAAGTACATATACCTCCTTCTAACTGAGGTTGTAATCCTAATCCATTTAATGACACTCTTAATGGGTTAAGCAATTCACTCAACTCACCAAGACCTTCTTGAACCGACAAGTTCATAATATGAGTACAACAACGTACATGCAAAACTTCACCATTGTTCAACAACTTTAAGCTAGGTTCTGACTTCAAGTAATCTATACATTTGGTGTTGGTTGAAGCATTACCTAGGGAAAGGAAAAACACTGTATCAAGCAAATGGAAGGTCTTAAGGAATTCTATAATCCTAACCTTAAGGTTGTAACCTATATGTCTCTCCTCCATAGCCTCAAAACAAATAATACATTTTTGAATAAATCACTCATCATCTATCCAATGGGCTATAATACATAGGAAATATTCTCTGAAACTAGAAGTCCAAGTATTATTAGTAAGGCTCACATGACCGTTGAATGTACAAAACATTTCTATTAAGCAACTTCTATACTTATAATAGGCAGTTTGTGTATGGCATTTAAGGGTGTTCCTATGGACATGTCTAAACGCAGGTTGTAAGACAACTCTAGTAAAATGTTCAAAGTCTCACCATGGCTCAAAGGTAATTCGTCAGTAATAACAAAGTTACCAAGTTCATATATCATCTTATCTCTATTATACATAAAAGGCATACCTCCTCCGGGCATGTTACCTATGAATCCATGTAGTTTCATAACTCCTTCGGGATTGATTTCGTGTATTCCGATCAAGTGATGGGATAATGTACCTTTTCCATAGCCGATCTTCCATGGCATTTGTTGCGGCGGCTTCTTCCCCATTTGCTTGTAAACGAGGCAATAACACATGAACTTCTTCTATTTGGGAAGAAGTGTCAGTGATTGGAACTTTCTCAAAGTATAGCCACACCGATGAAGGTTTCTTTCTACAATGAATAGGATTGGGTAGTCCACCATCACCATTACCTTCATTTCATATGAAATTATTAACATTAACTTAGCTAACTGATAACCGGCTTTTAGGTCATTTACTAAAAGACTAGTTATGCAAACAATATTTATACCAACCTACGAACTACACGAGTATAGTGGGGTAGTGGGTCGAACCACGAGGACAAAGGATATCAAGACACTCAATTCTTAACACAATTGACTTTTTGGGTTTAAAAACAACTAATAACGAAAATATAGATCACGATGAATTACGAGGGAAATCAAATGGAGAAAAACGGGGGCGAGATTAGATTCACCCTAGGAATGATGCTTTCAAAACTAAACATGATTGGTTAGAGAAAATCTAACAATAAATAGCATGGAATCCCAAGCATGCGAGAGGAAGTTGGTGATTCCACAAATCACAACGAACAACCTATAATCGCCCTATGTCTCCAAAGGAGTTGCAGGATAAGATTCACATTGGATTCCGAAAACTACTTATTGTCATCATTCCAATAACCTTAAAAAATAAAGAGCATAGATTTTCCTAGGGTTTTACCAATCAAAACCCCTAAGAGAACTACTCACATATATTTAAGATAGCAAGCATGATGATATTCAATAAAACAAATGCAACAAACAAGGCTAATATTACCAATGAGGGAATTCTAGTAATAGGAACAATTGGAATAATAATGGTAATAGAGGCTTTTCTAATCCAAATGCTCAAAAGTCTAATGTGAGAGGTCCTAGAGTGCAACAAGACAATTTTTACACTCAAGCACCTCCATAAAAGTCTAGCCTAGAAGAGATGATGAAAACCCAAGCCAAAATGTTAAATACCTTCATGACCACTAGTGACAAGAAGTTCAATGAGGTTATGACTCCCAACAAAATGCTAGAAACTCAAATCTCCCAATTAGCCAATGCCATTAAAGAGGGAACTAGCACTTCTAAACTTCCACCCTAAGGGCTTGACCCTAAGAGACCGGTGAATGCCATTTCTACTAGGAGTGGGAAGACGTTGAAGGAGAGTCATGAATGAGCCCTCCCTTAAGAGTGAGTTTGAGCAAGAAGATGAGAGAAATTGTGAAAATGGAAAAAGTGAGGAAGTTGTGAAAGAAGTTGGAGTTGAAAATGAAAAAAAGATTGAAAAAGAAAAGAGAGTTAAAAAGGATAAAGAGAAGGAACCAACAAAATTGCAAAAACTTCCATATCCTCATAAGTTTGTGAGACACAAGCTAGATGTGCAATTTGGTAAGTTCCTAGAAACCTTGAAACAAGTCCACTTCTCAATACCGTTTACCGACACTATAAAACAAATGCCTAATTATGCTAGTTTTCTAAAGGATATTGTGAGTGGAAGAAGAAATTGTGATGTTGTTGAAACGGTGAACCTAACCGAAAATTGTAGTGCAATCATAATGAACAAGATGCCTCCAAAGTTAGGAGATCTGGGTAACTTTTCCATTCCTTGTGCCATAAATCGAATATATATTGACAATACCTTATGTGACTTAGGGGCTAGTGTTATCCCTATGCCATATACATTTTACCAAAGACTTGATGTAGGGGAGCTTTTGCCTACCAACATTACCCTCTAATTAGCGGATAAATCAATCAAATTCCCTAAGGGTAAGGTAGAGGATGTTCCTCTAAGGGTTGGAAAGTTTGTTATACTTATGGATTTTATCGTGCTTAACATGGATGAGGATGTTCATATTCCTATCATTTTAGGGAGACCCTTTCTAGCTACTTCTAGTGCTTCAATTGATGTGAAAAGTGCTAAGATTACACTCAAAGTAGGTGAAGAGGTTCTTGAGTTTTATTTGAATACAAGCATGAAATATCCTAGTTCTACTTTGGAGAGATGCATGAAAATTGACACCATTGATTGTATTGTGAATTCTATGCAAGAGCACTTACTCTCTATTAACAATGCCCTTGAGAATGTCTTGTTAAACAAAGGAAAAATAGGTGATCAAAGCAAGGAAATGGCGTTGTATGAAGAGGTGCTCGATGAGAATGTTGACGAAAATGTTGAGCAAGCTTGCAAGGGAATCACACCCAAACATGCTATGGAGATTGCCACTACAAAGGATGGTAATGGTGTGCCTATGGTAGAGCTAAACCTCTACCATCACACCTTAGGTATGAATTCCTTGCACCCAATTCCACATTTCCCGTTATTGTGAATACATCTTTGAATGAACACCAAACTCGAATGTTATGTCATGTATTAAGAAACCACCAAAATGCCTTGGGCTATACCCTTGACAATCTTAAGGGTATTAGTCCCACTATTTGCATGCATCACATAACATTGGAGGAGGGTGCAAAGCCATCCATAGAGAGGCAAAGAAAACTCAACCCTCAAATGGGGAGGTGTGAAGAAGGAAATCACCAAGCTCATAGATGCCGGCATCATCTTCCCCATTTCAAGCTCAAGGTGGGTTTCCCCCATGCATATTGTTCCTAAGAAAGGAGGTATGACCATAGTTGAGAATGTGGAAGGTAATCTCATCTCAACTAGGACGGTGACCAGTTGGCGGATGTGTATAGACTATAGACGTCTAAATGCATCTACCAAAAAGGATCATTTCCCCCTCCCTTTTATAGATCAAATGCTTAAAAGACCAACTAAGCACAAGTATTATTGCTTTCTCAACATTTATTCGGGTTTCTTCCAAATTCCAATAAACCTAAAAGACCAAGAGAAAATAACCTTTACTTGTCCTTATGGAATTGTTGCCTACAGGAAAATGCCATTTGGCCTATGCAATGCACCCTGGACATTTCAAAGATGTATGATGAGCATATTTGGTGACATGCTTGAAGAGGAAATGGAGATATTCATGGATGAATTTTTGGTTGGTGGCCTTACATTTGAGGATTCCTTTACAAATTTGGGCAAGTGCTTAGCAAGATATGAAAAAGTATTTGGTTTTGGATTGGGAGAAGTGCCACTTTATGATTGAGGAAGGAATTGACCTTGGGCATAAGATCTCCAACAAAGGAATTGAGGTTGACAAAGCCAAGGTTGAAGTAATCGAGAAGCTACCACCCCCTATCAATGTGAAAGAAGTAAGATCATTTCTTGGGCATGCGTGGTTTTATAGAAGGTTTATCAAAGATTTATCATTAATTTCTAGGCCCCTTAATTCTCTTCTTCAAAAGGAGGCCGAATTTGTGTTTAATGAAGAGTGCCTCAATGCTTCAACAAGTTAAAGCAAGCTTTGATTTCTACTCCTATTGTACAAGGTCCAAGATGGGATTTGCCCTTTGAACTTATGTGTAACGCGAGTGATGTGGCCATAGGGGGTGTGCTTGGGCAAAGAATTTACAAGACACTTCATGTGATCTATTATATGTCAAAAAC
Organism: Dysphania ambrosioides; assembly: GCA_026401315.1. Lineage (NCBI taxonomy): Eukaryota > Viridiplantae > Streptophyta > Magnoliopsida > Caryophyllales > Amaranthaceae > Dysphania > Dysphania ambrosioides. Next base: position 20,531,287 of record CM048666.1, read on the forward strand.
TTTAAATGAAGCACAATGCAACTATACAACAACAAAGAAGGAATTTTTGGCAGTAGTCTATGCTTTTGAGAAGTTTTGGAGCTACCTCATTAGTTCCGGAACTATTGTTTACACCGACCATGCGGCTAGTAAGTATCTTATAGCCAAGAAGGAATCCAAACCACGCCTCCTCTGTTAGGTGTTGTCTTTACAACAATTTGATCTCAAAATTCGGGATAAGAAGGGGGCAGAAAATGTTGTAGAGGATCACCTCTCCCGGTTGGAGAACTTGCAAGATAATGATGATGGGGACCCAATTTGTGATGAGCTAAAAGATGATTTGCTTTACTTGTTAAATGAAAAAGATCTTCTATAGTTTACAGATTTGGTGAACTATTTGTCTTGTGGGGAGTTTCCTCCCGATGCTTCAAGGAACCAAAGGAAGAAGTTGAAAAGGAAAGCAAGGCACTACATATGGGATGATCTGATCCTTTTCAAAAGAGGAGTTGACAACCTACTACGAAGATGTGTACCCAATGATGAATTAAAGAGTGTTTTGAAGATGTGCCACTCCGATCCTTGTGGAGGTCACATGGGTGCCGACAAAACAACCTTAAATGTGCTATAAAGTGGGTTATGGTGGCCTCATATCTTCAAGGATTCATGGGGTTTTGTGAAAACGTGTGACTCTTGCCAAAGAAGTGGTAATATTTCAAAGAGGAATGAAATGCCTCCACAACCGATTCTTAAGCTTGAGGTGTTTGATGTGTGGGGCATTGATTTCATGGGACCTTTTCCCTCATCTAATGGGAACCAATATATACTTGTGGCAGTCGATTATGTTTTAAAGTGGGTGGAAGCAATTGCCTCCCCAATAAATGACCACAAGGTTGTGATGAAATTGTTCAAAAAGGTCATATTTCCTAGGTTTGGGGTCCCAAGAGCAGTTGTAAGTGACAATGGTTCTCACTTTGTCCATAATGTGTTTCAAAAGATGTTGAGAAAGAATTGAGTCCATCAACGCTTTGGTACGACTTATCACCCACAAACAAGTGGGCAAGCAAAGGTTTCCAATCACCAAATCAAGGCGATCCTTGAGAAAATAGTGGCTAGGAATAGGAAAGATTGGTCGAATAAGCTAGATGATGCCCTTTGGGCCTATAGAACTTCTTTCAAAACCCCCATTAGCACTACCCCCTACTGGCTTATATATGGTAAGTCTTGTCATCTTTCGGTAGAACTTGAACACCATGCTCAATGGGCTATCAAAAAGATCAACTTTGATTTGGCAAGTGCGGGTGAACAAAGGTGGCTAGATTTGCAAGAGTTAGAAGAACTAAGGATGGATGCATATGATTGTGCAAGCTTTTACAAAACCTGGTCAAAGGAGTGGCATGACCGGCAAATTGAAAAGAAGACCTTCAATGTTGGTGATAAGGTGTTGCTTTACAATTCGAGGATGAAATTATTTCCCGATAAACTCATGTCTAGATGGAGTGGACCTTTCACCATAAAAGAGGTCTTTCCCCATGGAGCCGTTGAACTCAATGATTTGGATGGAACAAGGTCATTCAAGGTTAATGGGCATCACATCAAGCTCTACTATGAGGGTGCCTATGCTGGTTTGATTGAGTTGGTACAATATAATCTTACCTCGTAAGTGAGGAGGGCGTCAAGCTAATGGAGTTAAAAAAGTGCTTTCGGGAGGCAACCCATGTTTTTATGCTTTTATATTGTTTATTTCAAATAAAAAAGAGAGAGAGATTAGGGAATGGGACTGCAAGTGAGAGGAAAAGCAAAGAGGTTTGAGAAATAGGAGCTTGTTTTGAGAGAAAAGCTCTCTGGATAGTCAGCACGGCCGTGCCACTTTTGGCACGTTCGTGCAAGCTTAGCAAGAGCTTTTTGGTGGTTTTGGCATGGACGTGCAAGAGGTGACACGTCCCTGCACCTCTGGCAGTGGATTCTGGCAGCCATTCTTTTCAATTGGCACGCCCGTGCGAAATCTCGCACGTTCGTGCACGATTTTCTGGGCCAGCCTACACGTCCGTGCAATAATCTAAATATCCATGCAACGTGGGCAGTAAGGATTATTAAATCTGCTAAAGAAATGGCACGTCCGTGCCATTCAGTGCACGTCCATGCGCGATGTTCAGTGTGGGGTTTCAAAGATTGCTGCCCCTTTTTATTTCACTACTAACTCTCATTTTCTCACTCATTTTCTCCCTCTTCAACAAAACCCCATAACCCATTTGAAACTCTCTCTCTTATAGCCCCCTCTCCCTTATTCCTCCATTAAAACTCCTCAAATCTTCAAACTTTCTTCATCTAATCTCCTTCTATCATCATCCTACTCAATCTTGCAGCAATTTCTTCCCATTTTCCTCAAAGAAATTCGAAGTCCCTCCAAACTCTTCAAACCCTAACTTTAAAAAATCAAAATTGGGGGTTTTCAAAGATTAGATCTTAAGGGGATTTGTGAAGTACAAAGGTTTAGCAAGTGCAAAGAAGAATTGATTGAGTTCATTTGCGGGTTTTACACCCACGTAAAACATTGGTATACTCACTTCACTCTCTTTACTCACTTTGATTTTTGATATTCATTTATATTTGCTAACCTATGCCTCTATCACTAATAATACAACAATTTGAAACAAGGTTAGCAAATATAAATGAATATCAAAAATCAAAGTGAGTAAAGAGAGTGAAGTGAGTATACCAATGTTTTACGTGGGTGTAAAACCCGCAAATGAACTCAATCAATTCTTCTTTGCACTTGCTAAACCTTTGTACTTCACCAAATCCCCTTAAGATCTAATCTTTGAAAACCCCCAATTTCGATTTTTGAAAGTTAGGGTCTAAAGAGTTTGGAGGGACTTCGAATTTCTTTGAGGAAAATGGGAAGATTAGATGAAGAAAAGTTGAAGATTTGAGGAGTTTTAATGGAGGAATAAGGGAGAGGGGGGCTATGAGAGAGAGAGTTTCAAATGGGTTATGGGGTTTTGTTGAGGAGGGAGAAAATGAGTGAGAAAATTAGAGTTAGTAGTGAAATAAAAAGGGGTAGCAATATTTGAAAACCCGCACTGAACATCGCGCATGGATGTGCACTGAATGGCATGGATGTGCCATTTCTTTAGCAGATTTAATAATCCTTAATGCCCACGTTGCACGGACGTGTGAGATTTCACACGGGCGTGCCATTTGAAAAGAATGGCTGCCAGAATCCACTGCCAAAGGTGCACGGACGTGCCACCTCTCGCACGTCTGTGCCAAAACCACCAAAAAACTCTTGCCAAGCTTGCACGAACGTGCCAAAAGTGGCACGGCTATGCCGACTATCTAGAGAGCTTTTCTCTCAAAACAAGCTCCTATTTCTCAAACCTCTTTGCCTATCCTCTCGCTTTCATTCCTATTCCCTAATCTCTCTATCTTTTTTTTTGACATAAACAATATAAAAGCATAAAAACACGGGTTGCCTTCCGGAAGCGCTTTTTTAACGTCATTAGCTTAACGCCCTCCTCACTTACGAGGTAAGATTATATTGTACCAACTCAATCAAACGAACATGGGTACCCTTGTAGTAGAGCTTGATGCAATGCCCATTAACCTTGAATGACCTTGTTCCATCCAAATAATTGAGTTCAACGGCTCCATGGGGAAAGACCTCTTTTATGGTGAAAGGTCCATTCCATCTATACATGAGTTTACCGGGAAATAATTTCATCCTCGAATTATAAAGCAAAACCTTATCACCAACATTGAAGGTCTTCTTTTCAATTTGCTGGTCATGCCACTCCTTTTGAAGAAGAGCATTAAGGGGCCTAGCAATTAGTGAGAAATCTTTGATAAACCTTCTATAAAACCCCGCATGCCCAAGAAATGATCTTACTTCTTTCACATTGATAGGGGGTGGTAGCTTCTCGATTACTTCAACCTTGACTTTTTCAACCTCAATTCCTTTGTTGGAGATCTTAAGCCCAAGGAAAATTCCTTCCTCAACCATAAAGTGGCACTTCTCCCAATTCAAAACCAAATTGACTTTTTTGCATCTTGCTAAGCACTTGCCCAAATTTGTCAGGCAATCCTCAAATGTAAGGCCACCAACCAAAAAGTCATCCATGAATATCTCCATTTCCTTTTCAAGGATGTCACAAAATATGCTCATCACACATCTTTGAAATGTCCTGGGTGCATTGCATAGGCCAAATGGCATTCTCCTGTAGGCAAAAGTTCCATAAGGACAAGTAAAGGTTGTTTTCTCTTGGTGTTCCTGATTTATTGTAATTTGGAAGAAACCCGAATAACCATCGAGGAAGAAATAATACTTGTGCTTAGTTAGTCTTTCAAGTATTTGATCTATAAAGGGGAGGGGGAAATTATCCTTTTTGGTAGATGCATTTAGACGTCTATAGTATATACACATCCGCCAACTGGTCACCGTCCTAGTTGAGATGAGATTACCTTCCTCATTCTCAACTACGGTCATACCCCCTTTCTTAGGAAAAATATGCACGGGGGAAACCTACCTTGAGCTCGAAATAGGGAAGATGATGCCAGCATCTAAGAGCTTAGTGATTTCCTTCTTAACCACCTCCTTCATTTGAGGGTTGAGTTTTCTTTGCCTCTTTATGGATGGCTTTGCACCCTCCTCTAATGTTATGTGATGCATGCAAATAGCGGGACTAATACCCTTGAGATTGTGAAGTGTATAGCCCAAGGCATTTTTGTGGTTTCTTAATACACCACATAACATTCGAGTTTGGTGTTCATTCAAAGATGCATTCACAATAATGGGAAATGTGGAATTAGGTCCAAGGAATTCATACCTAAGGTGTGATGGTAGAGGTTTTAGCTCTACCATAGGCACACCCTTACCTTCCTTTGTAGTGGAAATCTCCATAGCATGTTTGGGTGTAATTCCCATGCAAGCTTGCTCAATATTGCCTTCAACATTCTCATCGAGTACTTCTTCATAAAACTCCATTTCCTTGCTTTGATCGCCTATTTTTTCCTTTGTTTAACAAGACATTCTCAAGGGCATTGTTAGTAGAGAGCAAGTGCTCTTGCATAGAATTCACAATACAATCAATGGTGTCAATTTTCATGCATCTCTCTAATGTAGAACTAGGATATTTAATGCTTGTATTCAAATCAAACTCAAGAAACTCTTCACCTACTTTGAGTGTAATCTTAGCACTTTTCATATCAATCAAAGCACCAGAAGTAGCTAGAAAGGGTCTCCCTAAAATGATAGGAATATGCACATCCTTATCCATGTCAAGTACGACAAAATCAACCGGTATAACAAACTTTCCAACCCTTAGAGGAATATCCTCTACCTTACCCTTAGGAATTTGATTGATCTATCCGCTAATTGGAGGGTAATGTTGGTAGGCAAAAGCTCCCCTACATCAAGTCTTTGGTAAAATGTATATGGCATAAGGCTAACACTAGCCCCTAAGTCACATAAAGCAATATCAATATGTATTCAATTTATGGCACAAGGAATGGCAAAGTTACCCGAATCTCCTAACTTAGGAGGCATCTTATTTATTATGATTACACTACAACTTTCGGTGAGGTTCACCATTTCAACAACATCACAATTCCTTCTTCCACTCACAATATCCTTTAGAAACCTAGTATAATTAGGCATTTATTTTATGGCATCTGTAAAGGGTATTGAGAGGTGGACTTGTTTCAAGGTTTCTAAGAACTTACCAAATCGCACATCTAGCTTATGTCTCATAAACTTATGAGGATATGGAAGTTTTTACAATTGTGATGGTTCCTTCTATTTCTCCTTTTGAACTCTTTTTTCTTTTTCAATCTTTCTATCTTTTTTAACTCCAACTTCTTTCTCAACTTCATCACTTTTTTTGTTTTCACAATTTCTCTCATCTTCTTGCTCAAACTCACTCTCAAGGGAGGGTTCATTCATGGTCACTCTGTCATTGGTTTTCTTTGGCTCACTGTCCTTCAACGTCTTCCCACTCCTAGTAGAAATGGCATTCACCAGTCTCTTGGGGTCAAGCCCTTGGGGAGGAAGTTTAGAAATGCTAGTTCCCTCTTTAATGGCATTAGCTAATTGGGAGATTTGGGTTTCTAGCATTTTGTTATGAGTCATAACCTCATTGAACTTCTTGTCACTAGTGGTCATGAAGGTATTAAACATTTTGGCTTGGCTTTCCATCATCTCTTCTAGGTTAGACTTTTGTGGAGGTGCTTAAGTGTAAAAATTGTCTTGTTGCGCTCTAGGACCTTTCACATTAGAATTTTGAGCATTTGGATTAGAAAAGCCTCTATTACCATTATTATTCCAATTGTTCTTATTACTAGAATTCCCTCCTTGGTGATATTAGCATTGATTCCAATAATTCCCTTGATTATTGTGGTTATGGTTACCATAACACCTTGTTGGTTGTAGTTACCTTAGGAATTTTTTTCCCTTTGGTTCCTACCACCCCATTGGTTTTGGTTGTGGTAATCATAATCATTTCCTCTTTGATTGAAGTAATTCCCCCCTTGCCCTCTTTGATTAGGTGGTAAATATCTTTGATTGTCATTCCTAGGTTTATTATCGTAAGACAAAGCATTGACATGTTCATTTTTAAGTTCATTACCATCCTCATATTAGGGTTAGGGTTAAGAATCATAAGTGCATAAAGAGGTGTCATGATCATATGATCCATAATTTTCACAAAATAAACACCCATTCGGCATGTTATTAGATGTAGAAGTAGAAGGGTTAGAACGCATACATCTCCCCTTAGATTGGGAGGTACGCTCCTAGTGTGAAGAGGAGGACTCAAGCTTCACCTTGATTGATGTCATCTCCTTTCCAAGGTTGGTGATTTGAGACGTCAAATTATTGATGGCATTGAGGTGATCAACGGAGTAAATCGCACTCCCTCCTTTGCTCAAATACTCCCTCTCTCCTTATTGCCAATCCATGTGGTGTCTTACCACATCTTCAATGATCTCAATCACTTGCTCTTTGGTTTTATTCATGATTAGCCCACCGGTTCCTGCATCCAAGCTTGTTTTCCCTTGAGGACTCAAGCCTCCATAGAAGATTTGTAAAACTTGGTATGTTGGGATTCCATGGTGAGGGCACTCTTTTTAGTACTCCTTGTACCTCTCTCAAGTTTCATAGATAGTCTCACTAGCCCTTTGTTGAAAACCTTGGATCAATGCCCTCGCTTCGGCGGTTTTCTTTTGAGAGTAAAATCTCCCTAAAAAAGTCGTGGTGACCTCATCCCATGTTCTTAAAGAATTGGGTCTCGCCTCTTTTTCAAGCCATTCAAGAGCCCTTCCTATTAAGGAGAAAGGAAATAGCTTTAGTCTCACAAATTCTTGAGTGACCCCATTCACCTTGATCGTGTTGTAATATTTCTCAAACTTGTTCAAATGTGCAAGAGGGCTCTTGTGTTTTTCTCCACTAAATTGTCTCCTCTCAATCAAATTTATCATTGTAGGTCGAATCTCAAAATCGTTGGCCGGGGTATTTAGGGGAATAATCCCACTCGAAGCTCTATAAGCTCTCGGAGTTCCCAACTCCTTTAAAAGTCTTTGAGGTGGTGGTTGAGCATCACCCATTTGCCTTGTTGGTCGAGGCTCTGAGATGGACTCCCTTCTAGGGGAAGTGGAAGAAGATTGAGAATGCAACCTCCTACCTTCTCCTAAATGTTCACTCTATTTCCGGATCATAGGGGAGCAAATCTAGGAGTTGAGTCCTACGCATACACAAAATCAACAAGCAAAGATTAGTAGTAAGGCTATAAGTGTAGCCAAAAAGAGAAACCAGAAAAATCTTTTTGGGTTTTTCTATAGGCAATAGACTCAAACAATCAAATAGCAATTAAACAACATCGTTCCCCGGCAATAGAGCCATTTTGACGGGTATTAACTCGGTCGCATAAACTAGGGCTCGATCAAACAAGATTTGTAATAAACACCTCAGTTAACAAAGTACAATGACAAATAAGGGTTTGGTCCACGGAGAACGGTCAATAATCGCTAAATGATTGTGCTACTTAAGCTATCACGAAATCAAAGTAAGAGGTGTATCTAACAACTACTACTATGGGTTGAATAACAAATACTAAAAAAACTAGGGGAATAGGGATTCACTCAACCAATAGTGAATATGAGAAATGGGGAAAACAGTTATAGATGGATAGTAAAGACTACAGGAAAACCCACATCAATCAATATGAAAACAACTCAAATTACTAAGCTTAGATCCCTCATTAACTTAGTAGTTAGTGATACATTAGCATATCAAAATTGGCAATGAAATACTTAACACACAATCCCTTGTCAAATCAAATATCTCATGTTATCAAACTCAACAATTTGGGTTGATCACTCCCATCATTAAGAACTAACAAACGATTTCATGTAATCCTAATTTAATCACCAATCCAAACATCAAATCCTTCCCACAATCAAATGAAAACCATTGAGTAGGGTTTCACCCAACCCCTAGCTATTAAACTACTCACTCATGGTGATAAAAGCCATAAAAATCAGAAATAAAGGTAACATCATTCAATAAACTTGCAAATAACAACCAATAGAGATTAGAAGTAGAGTAGGGGAGAATTTACTAAATGATTCTTCAATAATATTAATATTAAAAGCTTCCTGATTTTGGACAAATTACAAATCTCAATGAAATTTCTGGTCTTTGATTACCATAAATCAAAGATTTAATCAAGTGTTTATCCCTAATACTAAACCCTAACTAAGCCTCTCTTCTTTGTTATCTCCATAAAAAAATATCTAATTAAAGTCTAACCCTTGAAAAATAGTAAAAAGTCTATCTATAAGTTCATTAATCATGTGTCCTAACTCACAAAATAAAACTGGACTAGGGACTTGGCACGGACGTGCGAGATTTGGCACGTCTGTGCCATAAATCTAGAAGGCTTCAGATTGATTCTGACAGGTTGGCACGGATGTGTCAACATTTGGCACGGACATGCCAAGACTGGCACGGGTGTGCCACCAAGGCTGGGGGACTGGCTGAGGTTCTAGAGTGGCAACACGGACGTGCCACCAATTGGCACGAACGTGCTGGGCAAGCAGATCCTCCAAAGTTATTCAAAGTGACTCAGCACGGACGTGCCAAACCTTGCACGTCCGTGCTGGGCCTCCAAAATCTTCAAAGGGCCTCAAAGCTTCAAATAAACCACTCTACGCTCGAATCGAGGCCATGGCTAGCCTTCTCGAACTCTCGTAGACTCCAAAGCGCTCATCAAAAGGGGTCACCAATCACAGCTAGGCATTAGGGGTGTTTCACGTCGATTGAAAAGTAACTGAAAAGGCATTAAACACTACAAAATCCGTGAAACATGATAGATAGCTAAAAGTTACGGAAATAGGGTGAATAGGGGACTACATAGCTCAAATATGACCATAAAAGTATCCTAAAACACCCTAAAATCGCGCACCAAAGTACGCTATCACACAGTCAACCTCGTTTTTATTTGATCTCCATGGCATCTCGAGGTTCCTAACCTTGAAAGCATTGTAATTTTTCTTACTCCCATTTTCTTTCATGTAGGTTGCCACACCTTTCAAGTGTTGGTGAACAAATAGGATAAGCATGATATTAGTGTACGAAATATCATGCCCATTTGAACAAATAGTGAAAATGCGATGAACTTTTAGTTAAAATAGATTGAACATAACAATGAAGTGTACTAAACATTACCCTCGTTGCATTGAACATTACGCTGAAAACCAGTGAACATTTAGATCACATGGACTAAATATTTATGCTACGAGCATTGAACATTACGTTCAACCCCTTAATAAATATCTACTCTTAGATATTATGGAATTTGTGTAGTGGGAGATAACTAACCAATTTTTGGGGATGATCATGGTATTTTTTTTCGAAAGAAACCCCTTCTGGAAGAAGCCTATTGTCAAGAAGGTCTAGGAACTTGTTCTTGACGTTGACGCAGTACAAGTAAAAGTGACCGGACGCGTACGCTGGGAAGAAGATCTAAAACATTTGTTGAATTATATTAATGGTTATATACAGTTTCTAATGGAAAATATCCACATTTAATTTGAGCATTTTCTATAACAGTAATGAACATTATACACATAAGGAATGAATATACCTGGTGGAAGGTCCTTAGCGGGGGTAACTTGTTACCAGATAAATAATATTCAATGCTCTCTATGAATTATGCAATCCTGAATTCATCTGTCATGAATTGACTTGTTTCATCATAGGCATCGCTCATACACATCACATTCTATTCATAAAATGAGGATATGTTAGGGTCACATTTATATTATGGGAAAAATAGGTAAATGTGGAAGCTTACAAATGGATTTTTTGGGAAGAAAATCCTCTTCTCCTTTCTCTCTGTGTTATGATTGTTGAGTATTGCAGCCCAGGCGTCTATAATCTCCATGTAGATGTTTGCATCATTGGACATTGATTTGAATTGCTCTCGAGAGATGAATGTTTGTCCATTGTCGTATAGTAACTCCCTAGGGTAGATGTAACAAATTGGCTAATGAGTACCATATAATATGTTAGACAGTTATATAATGAGTTGTTTAGGACTCTTACTCGGCATCGAGATCTTCCGCGAATGCGTAGTCGCAAATTACTTGAACTTCATCATCGTCGCGATCAATCAAATTTGAATATTGTAATAAGAATAGGGATGAAAGGGATGCAGACATTCTCCTTTGTCTTTTCCTACCAAATGCAATGAACATCAATTAGAGATAGACTAAACATAATGCAGAAGCACACTGAACACATTACACATTATGAGCAGGAGCACTAAAAATTTTACGCATATTCACTGAACAATTAATATATTTCACTGAAAATTTATGCATTTTTAAGAACATTTTCTCAATTTCACTGAACAAATCCTTACGATCACTGAACATTTAACCTAGTTTCACTAAACATATATTTATTTTCACTGAACATTTAGTTATTATCACTGAACATATACTTATTTCCACCGAACAATTACTACATTCCACTGAACATATTCTACATTTCACTAAACAACTACTACATTTCACTAAACATTTACTTATTTTCACTGAATATTTACTTAATTTCACTGAACAATTACTACATTTCACTGAACATTTAGTTATTTTCACTAAACATTTACTTATCTTCACTGATCATTTACTCATTCCACTGAACATTTACTTATTTTCTCTGAACATTTACTCATTTCACTGAACATTTACTACACTTCACTGAATATTTACTTATTTCCACTGAACAATTACAACATTTTCACTAAAGATTTACTATATTTCACTGAACATTTACTTATCTTCACCGATCATTTACTTATTTTCACTGAATATTAACGTAATTTCACATAACATTTACTACATTTTACTGAACATTAACTTATTTTCACTGACCATTTACTTATTTCCACTGAACATTTACTATATTTCACTGAACATATACTTATTTCCACTGAGCATATCCTTAACTTCACTGAACATTTACTACATTTCACTGAACATTTACTTATTTACACTGAACATTTAGTTATATTCAATGATTGTTTACTCATTCCCCTGAACATTTACTTATTTTCTCTGAACATTTACTCATTTCAACTGCACATTCACTTTCTTCCACTGAACATTTACTTATTTTCATGTATATATGCTTATACATATTATTTGACGGTAAAATAAATAGTACATGTCTTCAACAATAGTTTCTACCTTTTCTGCCTCATCTTGTGCCGGGCAAACTAGAATGGGGACTTGATCTCTATATGATCATTGTAGAAACGATTGTGTTAATATATATATAAAATATTCTATGATCATTATATATGCTGAAATATAACTATACCTTTTGCCAACGACTTCATCAACAGTTTTCTGTTGGGGTAAGGCATGAACTTCTTCATCCTAGGCTTCTTCAACATGTTCACTGACAATGTTATCACACATATTAGGTTATGTGCTAACAAGTACTATATTCTGATAAAATTACATTTTACCTTTCATTGAGGTCTTGAATTGAGACTTCCTGATTGTGGTGATTAGTTTCTTCTACATCAATTTGTGATGCATTGGCTTCATCACTGAAATTCATATTATTATGGATATAATGAACATTATATATAATTGTAAAGAACATGAAGATTAATATACTGAACAATTAGTCGTACCTTAGGGGGACTATACATGCATCATCCCAGATTTCCTTCCTAACGACTTCATCTACCATATCCCCAAACCACCAAGCACCATATATGTCATCATCCTGGCTAACGGGGAGGACATCAACTCTCCTCTGGCTCAGGTGATATAGGTCTGATGAAAGAACAGTTCTAGAGCATCTAGACCATATCGATGCGACATTCACGAGGGTGTTATCGTTTATAAGACCTCCAGGGTAAAACCTTTCCCCTGCTTTCAAGACCTCGGTGAGATTCACAAAATCAGCTGCCAACTTCTCTGCCACTGATCTCACCAAGCTGTTGTATTCCTGAATATTAAACCAAATACAATTATAAATTACAAATGCATAACAAAATCACAGAAACACTTACCCAAAAGCATTGATCATTTAGTACAAGTACACCGAACATAATAAGTGAACATCATGTTATCATGAATTGATCATTAAGTCCATATTAGCTTAACATTATGCTAAAATGCAATGAACAAGAAGACAAAAACACTGCACATTTAGAAAAGGATCACTAAACATTTAGTTAATATTCAGTGAACATTTATAAAACAACCATTGAACATTTATTAAATAAACACTAAACATTTACCATAAATGTAGTGAACATTCAGCTATCAACCAATGAACATTTAGTTTACAACTACTATCTTATTCTAGGGAAATTATACCTTGAAGGTGGTGGGGTTGGGTTGTTGTTGGAAATGATGCTCTGCTTGTTGTTTTTGCTCTTGTTGTTTCTCTTTCTCTTGTTCTTGTTGGTGCTCTTATTGTTGGTGGTGGTGGTGCTCTTGTTGTTGTTGTTGTTTCTCTTGCTCTTGTTGTTGTTATTGCTCTTGCTGTTGTTGTTTTTGGTGGTGATCAGCATCCAGCAGTTGGATAGGTATAGGCACGTGTAGAGATTGTGGTACCTCCATTCTAGTAAGCACACTGCCCTTATCAAACCCATACCTGAGTTCGGTGGTAATTCTTTCTTTCACCAAAGGAGCTTTCCAAACCAACGTCACTAGAAAGGCCCTTGGTACACTGTTACTAAATCTTTGGAGACGATAAAAGTAGAATATCCAAAATAGAACAATAATAACTGATTTTATTAATGAACATTGAAAGGAATAGGTAATGAACATTTATATTTGATCTAGTAGATTACTCTCAAGAAGGGGACGGGACCATTATAAAACCTTGACGGTTTACTCTTCCAAGTCATTGAGGCTTCAGCCAAGCTTCTTAAAGTATAGTTGCTCCAGTTGAACTCACATATGCGGTTCGTGTCGTAAGAAGTGGTGAGAAACCTAACAAAGACTTGTTGGGAATTCAGACTAGACTTCATGCAGGTGTTCACTATAAGAACCAAAAAGCTCCTCTTCTAGTTGTCATCGAGAGGAACATCATCCATCATCAAACTCTTTTCCACATCCTTCAAAGAGGGAAATTTTCCTCCATAGTAAGATTTAAACTCAAGCAGAAGTTGGGAGAGCTTCTCATCGTGGTAAGTTATTTCCACGACTTTCTCCCCCGTCATTGGTACCCTGTACACCAAGTGTACGTCTATATCCTCAATGGCAACTAACATGTTCCTATCTAGTAGAATGCATGTCCCGTTAGAATCAAAGTTCAGAACAAGGTCGGGATAGAATTTAGGGTTATTGGTAGGCAAATTCAGGTGTAGTATTCCGACAAACCCCGTGCTCCTGATTGCATCTAATTTGTCATTCTTGTTGGCAAGAGACTTGACAACATTCTGTAGTGGGATGAGTGTTTGTCGTATATTAAGTTAGAGCATATCTTGTTTTGTCTTCGGGTTAGTTGGAGCATCTCCTAACCTTTTCTTCTTGAAAGAAGTTTTCTATCCTTGACCATCCACTGGTGGATCCGATGTGGGTGTTTTTTCTTTCTCACTTTACACACAAATCAAAATGCAATGTACATGGCATTAGAATGATCATGAACTTTAAGTATAGATGAACCGAACATTAATTGGAAATGCACTAGATAATTAAGTGTAAATAACCTTAACATTCATAAAAAACATTAACATTCAGAAAAAATGCATTGATCCTAACCTTTTCTTTCTCCTTTGGCGTTTTGGAGCTGGTGCCTGCTCGTGTTTAGTTCCAACTTCATCTATGTGGGCTGACATTTCTTGTACACTGCAAATGTTCAGTGAGATTAAGTTAATCTTCAGTGAAAAATGGATAGATGTTCAGTGGAAATGGATAGATGTTTAGTGGAATGAAGGGAATGTTCAGTGGGCTTATGCGAATAATCAGTGAAATGAATGCGATATTCAATTGAATAAGCTAAATGGTTAGCAAGATTAAGTAAATGTTCAGTGAAAATGGATAGATGTTCAGTGAAATAAGCTAAATGGTCAGTGAAATGAAGGGAATGTTCATTGGAATTATGCGAATGATCAGTGAAATGAATGCGATGTTCAGTGGAATAAGCTAAATGGTAAGTGAAACGAAAGGAATGTTCACTGGAATTATGCAAATGATAAGTGAAATGAATGATTTGGTCACTGGAATTATGTGAATGGTCAGTAAATATGAACAAATGTTCAGTGGACTTATGTGAATGGTCAGCGGAAAAATGGACAGATGGTTAGTGGAATAAACTAAATGGTCAGTGAAATGGAGGGAATGTTCAGTGGAATAAGCTAAATGATCACTGAAATGAATGATATATGTGAATGGTCAGTGAATATGAACAAATGTTTCAGTGGAGTTATGTGAATGGTCAGCGAAAATGGACAGATGTTTAGTTGATTAAGCTAAATGGTCAGTGAAATGGAATTATAAGAATTAATATTTATAATTAACATTTGATCTAATTGAAATGAACATCGTTTAATGGTGTTGATTCTAACATTTTCTTCCTCTTGGAGGGCTGCCCAGTTGGTATTTCAATCATAAGTGGGGTTGGTATTTCAACCGCGAGTAGGATGGGTATTTCAACCATAAGTGGGGTTGGTATTTCAACCGCGAGTAGGGTGGGTATTTCAATCGCTAGTGGGGGTTGGTATTGATTGCTCACTGCACAAAATAAAAAAATCAACAAACTATAACACCCCGGTAATTCCCATTTTCTGAAAATCAAACCTTTAGGAAACTACCGGTGTGCTACTGCCACGTATTCAAACGTTAAGGCTATAAAACAGAGTTCCGCAGCAGAAAACCAAAAGACTTTTGAAATAACATTAAACGTAATCAACTCCTAATATAACAAACTGGAACCTCTACGTCCCTTCTTGTAATGTACCAAATAACGTTTACCTCTAATCCAAATCCAACAGTTTAAAACGAAATAAAACAAACATAATTTAATCTGAAATCTAAATTAAAATAACGTTCCTCTCAAACCCGCCCATGCATGGATGCTCGTTTAGATACCTATTAATAATATGCTCCCCAATAATACAAATGTAAGTATTGGATCATCATAGTGTCATTATAGGAAAAAGCCATGACAAAAAACACACAAGGCACGTAATCAGCAAGCTGAGTACATACAAATTACAAAGTACAATAGTTGAAATGATAAATAATTATAAAATGTAAAAACGTTTCACGTAACATTTTACTCAACTGACACGATAAATTGATTAATGACTTGGATTAAGCGATAGACTAGGTTGTCTCCCCCATGTCCTGATTTGGACATCAAATAATTAAATAACACATGCACTCCTGTCAGAGAGCATCAAAATACAGTATAAAAATCCAGATGGTAAACGGGCGCAACTCCGTCACCATAGCTAGATGAGATCTCAACTAACCCCAATTTTAAGTTTAAAACTTTATAAAAGAGAGACTTGTAAATCACACAACCTCTAATAAAAGCCACGGATAATACCCCGTGAACTCCAACCCCTGATTGTCAATAATCTAGATATGCACTAGCCTCGAGTTTTATTGCTTATCCTCTTTCTCTTTAAGTGATTTACTGTTTAAACTCAATAAACACAATCACCATAGAACACATATGCAAACATTACAGTTATACAATTTATCTCTGTTATACTGTAATTTTTAACTTTTTAATTTTAATCTCAACTGTTAAACCTGTTGAACCAAGTCAACTACCCTTGTCATTAAGACTTGTAAAATACACCTTTACTCCAATCATACTATTAGTAATGAAGGAGTAATAATAAACAACTCATGGTTTAATTAACAATTAATATCAATTTAATAAATCACGGTTTCTCACAAATAATACCAAAACATGCCCCTAATATAAAGAACATGAATTCAAGGGTTCCTTAAACATGATACTAAGTTTATATTTCACCCTAAATCATGCTCATAATTAAAGGTAACGTTTTTTGTGATTTGTACGTACTTGGAGTAAAATGCACGGGTATCCACTTTCTCTATTTTTTTAAGAACCTTCTACCAATTATTCTCCTACACCAAATAATACAACCTAAATTAATATACCAACAATACTAAATTTACAACAACCACAGTAAATTTTCTAAGACTTTAAAATTATCCCAAAATACGTTTTTAAGTATCTTCAAAAACACAAGTTAGTAGATAAAATGTAATACTACTTGTGTTAACTGAAAGATTATAATACACACCAATGCTCATTAATTAGTATCAAAGTTTATCGCTCATAACCTTCTACGGTATTTTCCACAAGTGCAATTTATGAAATGGGCTACAAAAATACAAAATGACTAAGCAACATTACTCATAGTCAATGTCATGTTTATGAGACCAACTAGCCAATCCCTCTGACAAAATCAACTATTATCTAATTCTTGATGAAACAACCATATAAGCATCTCCTAACTTCGTGATGGTCATCATTAGTGAAATGTTGGCAAGTACCCCATATTATAAGCAATAGCATATCCATAAGAAGCATCATATCACATTCATGGATTTTATTAAATTAAACTCCCCATTTACTAAGTAGTAGCATGTCTATAAAATAGTCGATGAACATAATTCCCAATATACTCATACAATTGTGAATCTCAAATTCACAAATTTCATTAAATTAGACCCCAATATTTCGACCTTCTCCGAATCAACGCAACATATCACAAACACCAATATAATTTCATGAATTCATATCAATCGTACATAAATTAAGAAAACAAGAGGGAAGGAGAAGGAAGAGGGAGGGGGTGGTGGTTCGCTCACCGATCAACGGAGGCACGGTAGGGGTCGCGGCGGCCGACAGATGGGGACAGTCGAGCTAGCTGTGGCGGCAGTAGGGATGTGGGTTTCTATGGGGTAGGGGGTTCCATGGGTGGGGAGGGTTCCACGAGGTGGGGATAGGGTTTTTTTTTCTTTTGTTCTTTTGATTTTGGGGTTCTACGGGGTGGGGTGGGGTTCTTGTTTTCTCTTTTTGCTTTATGTTTTGTGGGGTGAATTGGTCAAGTGGTGGGATTTTATTATGGGGTGGGTTTTCCTTTTTTTTTATTTTGTTTAGTATTAAGGTGTTTTGTAAAACGGGGATAGTTTAGGTTTAGTTAGTATGATAGAGCTTTGGTTAGTATAAAATTTGAGTAGGATAGAATTTTGATAGTATAGGCTTAGCGGGTTACTTAGGAAAATAAATTGATAACAACAAAATAATTGTAGAATTTCGAGGGATTACACGAACATGTCAACAAACATAGTATATTAATCTTTATGATCCAATGAACATTCCTATACTTTCACTGACCAGTTACTCCATTGTAATGAACATCTATCAGGTTTCTTTCAACATCTATCTACATCTCTTATCATCTACTTTATTTTCAAGTAAACATCTACTCCGTTCTCACTGACCATTTCGATTATTACAATGAACATTTAATTTATCTCACTAAACATCCAATAAAATCTACTGAACATCTATTCAACATCTACTGACCATATACGCAATATCCACTGACCATTTAGCATTATGAATGATCATTTGATAAATTCCAATGAACATCTAATTAACTCCACTAAATATTTAATCAAATTCAATGACCATTTAATCAAATCCACTAAACACTTAATCAATTCCACTGACCATTTTATCAAATCCAGTGACCATTTTATTCACTAAACATCTCCATTATTTCACTGAACATTTTACATTTTCGATTTATCATTCATATAATTCCACTAACCATTTTCAATGACCATTTAGTAAATCTCACTGATTATTTAGCTTATTTCACTGAACATTTGTTCATTTTCACTGACCATACACATAATTTCACTAAAAAATTCATTCATTTCACTGAACATTCGCATAATTCCATTGAACATCTCCCTCTTTTCACTTAACATCTACTAAATCTAAATGACCATTTACTAAATCTCACTATCTCATGTACCTTATTCCACTAAACATTTCTCCATTTCTAATGACCATTTACATAATTCCACTGAACATTTCATTCATTTCTCTGACCATTTACTAAATTATTTATCGATCATTAAGCCAATTCCACTGAACATTTTACTTCCATTTTACTGAACATTTTAGTCAATTACAATAACATCTAATTACATTCAATGATCATGTCCCTCATTTTCAATGACCATATTTTTACTCTCACTGAACATTTAGTTATGTACACTAACCACGTATTTTATTTCACTGAATATTTGATAAATTGCACTGAATATTTGATAAATTTCACTGGCCATCTAGATAATTCCACTGAATATCCTTTCCGACTCCATTGAACATGTCTTCTACTTCACTGAACTTATTGGTAATCTCACTAAACATCAAATTAACTCCACTGAACAAGTCCTTAATCTCAATGATCAATTAGTTGATTGCACTAAATATTTGATCAGTTTCACTAAACATCTAATTCAATTCATTGAACTTGTTCATCGTTTCACTGATCATCTACTCAATTTTACTGATCGTGTAATTTATTACACTCAACTGCATTTCCAGTGAACATTTACTCATTTCCACTGAATATGTACAAAAATTCAATGCACATCTGATCAATTACAATGACCATTTACCTAAATTCAAACAAAGTTGAACATCTATACAAATACAATCAATACAAATACATGAACATTAAAAACAAATACATTGTATAAAAAAAAATATATGAAATTTGTTACTCAGGTATGTTTTCGGCTTGCTCTACTATTTCTTCTAGCAAGGCCGGATCTACAACGGGTTCAGACTTGTATGTATGTCTTCTTCTTCTTCGACTTTTTGGCTTGAATTATATTTATAAGAGGCTCTTCCTCGTTTGTATCAGCAACAATCCTTCAATTTGTGTATAGAATCATAAATCAGGCATTTCACCATGAACAGGAAAGATAACCCAAAAAAATGACAAAACTTACTTATCCTTGGCCCCGGACATAGTGTACGCTTGAGAGGGTGAGTGTTTAAAGTTCGTGGGAAGCGAGAAACTCAAAATTGGGAAAGAAATTCATGAAGGAAAGCACGAAGGTGGTGATGGCTGGCTGCGGTCACAGTTGGAAGGGAAGCACCGGGAGAGAGAGAGAGTGAAATGAAAGTGGAAAGGTTGAAAGAGAAAATATTTTTTTTTATTTGGGAAAATGGGGAGGAAATGATGGCAGTTGCATGGGGAATGCACATCAGTTGTATTCCGGGAAATGAAACACGTCCAGTCATGCCCAGATATAACGATTTATGGGGGGAATTTTGAAACTGCAAATGGTCACTAGAGGGGGGTAAATAGTCAATGCATTGTCTGACGTGTAAAAATTGAACTTTACACTTGCATTTGTGTTATTTTAGGCTGCATTTTACACAGAATGCGCATCGTACACCCGGGTATAAGTTCCATGTACTCCCTTAAACTAGTGCAAACCTACGTAATTCTCCGATTATAATAAAAATCATCCTCGTAACTCAACTAAACTCAAAATATCGAAATTCCAAAATTATCCTCACCGTCCTTCCCGAACGTTACTCACACCAAAACCAAAGCACCCCTCAAAACCCGAAAAGTACAAGGCCAAAACCGTAAATTTCCCTCTCTGTATAATTGACCCAAACCCAGACCCCTTTTTAATTCCCCAATCCATCGCAAATTACAAACTACCATATTCCAAACTCCAAACCCGACCTCCACAACACCATTTTCTCCCGCCCTCTCTCTTTTACTCCCCCTTATCTTCTCCGTCATTTCAACTCCTCCCGAAGCCCGTCCATTCTCGTCCTCTCCTAGTTCTACCCTAAACGCTTCCTACATTTTCACGGTATCCGGTTTACCATTTCATCGAGGAAATATCTGAATCAAATCGTTTGACGTTCACTGATTTTGCAAAGTTCCGAACTTTAAGGGTTTGTAGAACATCTCGAATCAAAGTTCGTTGATTTTTTTGCCGACACTTCACCGCCCGAATTTCTTCCGTTTTTTCGGTAAGTTTAGCGACAATGTCCTCCTCAATCACATCAGTATCTCTGATTTTTCAAGCCTTTTAAATTTTTAATGAATTTGTTTTCAACAGAATATTCGCCATTACTGTAGCATTACAGAGCACTTCGCTAAAATTCACATTTTTTCAGCACTCCATTTTCGGCGCTTTGAAAAACTTTTTTTCGCTATATTTTCGTTTTTTTAAAATTTCCTAATAATTTCAGCAATTTTTTTCTTTTTCCAAATACTATTACTATTTCCTCTTTTATTTTTATTTTTTTAGTCCAATATTGGCATAATTTTCTAGGTTTTTAGTTAGCGTTGTTTAACGTTTAATACGCTTCGCTTTCAGCGCTTTTTCCTTCCTATCTTACGTGTAATTATATTTTTGAATAATAAAGTCAAATACTGTCAAATATGACGTCATCAAATTGCTTATGTTTAAATGAAAATTAATTTAAAACGCTTCAAAATTAATTTCTAATTAAAAGGAATATTCGCTACTAATTCTGAACTTTGAAAAGTAATCAAGTTTAATTTGTTTGATTTTATTCTATTAATGTTCAGTATTATTCTTATACAACCAAAATACGGTAGATTTTGTCGTCGTTTTACTGATGTAAAGCAGTAGTTGAATGGTTGATTTTGTATCTGTGCCACAGACTCCCTGCTTTTTGAGACACCAGAAAGATGTTGCAGGTTTAAGCCAGAAATCACGCGCTTGTATTTCAAGGTGAAACGACATTTTTAAATCATTTTTTTAATTTTAATTATGTTATCATTAGATTGATTCTGAGTAATACGTGTCGTACACGTATTTGCTTTGGTAGTCCATGTCACTGCTCTTTTTCACTCGCCCAGAATATAATCAATGCTGCCAAGACAAATCTGACAGTACATCAGGAATAAGTGTTGCCACGTGGGTTGATCTTGGGGTTCTTTGAGTCTTAATCGTTGGATTGTGATTGATGCGTATCTTAAGATTATGGGTTATATTATATAAAAATGAATCTTAAGATTATGGGTTATTATTTAAAAATGAATCTTGATCGTGTATAGCTTTGATTTAGAATAGAATATGAATGATTATATGTCTGATGATAGACTTTAGGGCTCGTTCCGTATCTAAGAATGAGGGGATTGGTGAAAACTAGGGACTAAGTAAATAGTCATTGAGATTCATACATAAACAATTTCCTAAGACTAGTAAACAGGAAAACTAGTATTTCCTAAGTGACTAAATTTGCTACTCCCTCTTCCTCGATATTTTGTCTTATTTTAACCAAATAATTCTCATAAAAAATAGTCTAATGAAGCAACATTAAGGGACAGATGGAGTACATTTATAAATAATTTAGTGGTATATAAAAAAAATGTGGAGTATTTTATTCGGTTAGAAATAAAATATTTAAGTAGGATTTCATTTAATATAGAAAGTTTTGAAATCCGTAGGAAATTAAGTGAGAAAAAAAATTAGGGAGATTTTATAAGGACAACTTTTAATATTCATCAAAATTGTAGATTTTCCTCGTTTTTTAGACAAGTATTTTCATTCATCTAATAAAAAGGGGTAACTTTTTATGATCCTATCAACCAGACTTTACCATACTCATCCATTTCCAGTTTGTAAGAAGCATAACCTTTTTCTGATTATGTCAACCAAAGGACACCACCGTCATCCATTACAGAGGAAGCTCTAAACTACATGGTGAATCATGCCAACCAACGAAGCTTTACACGCACAATGGGGGTTTTATTAGTAAGGGGAAATCTAGAGATGGGACCCGCCCCTAGTTTGACAAGTAGATGTAAATAATAATCATACGCAGTATAAATTGTCCCTGTGCGGAAGGATTCCCTTGGGGTGGGGTAGGGGTCCTGTCTTTATTAATGCAGAAGTGGGTCACACTTGGTGACAATTGACGGGCCTAAATGCATGCATGTTTTCATTTTTCACGAGAACTTTTCTTTTGGGAATCATGTATGTTGTAAATTCTTGAGTGCTAAAACGAATCCTAAAGAGATCTAATTTCTGAAGCTAATAGGGACAAGTTACATAACATATGGAAATTAAAGTTTTTGTAGTACTCGGAAAAAGCTAAAGGTAAAGTTGGAGGTGTACTGCCTCACATTTATAAATCTCTGCATTATCTATGGTGAGTGCATTACCTTGGGATAATCATTTTAATATTTATTTGGCAAAATTATGATAACGTAGTCTAATTTGTGAGTCAGCACTTTTTTTTTCTTCAGTTTTGCAATTTTGGTATACTTCTATTTTAGTTTAATATTGTGATTGGATGAAAAAGTTTGGTCATGATCACTCTTCGTGTAATATGTAACTCATTAATTGATTTTTTAATTATTTAATGTAATGAACTTTAGATATTCCTCTATTTGTTTAATGTCCAATCCACTTACATTATTTTTTTAATAGAAATATATTTTTATTTTTAGATTAATTTAAATTATTTATAGAATCTTAATGATTATTAATATTGTCTCGATTTCTTCTCTAATTCCAAATAAGAAGGGAAAAAAAGAATAGAGAGAGTAAATTTTTATAATATTAAGTTTTCATAATTTTTGTCTTATCAATTTAAAAGAAGAAACTATTTAAATTGTGTCTTAAAAAATGTGAAAAATCAAATGTAGAAAATAAAATAAGACAGAGGGAGTAAAACCTTAATTTTACAAATTGTATTAGAAACAATGCCTTATATTATTTTTACAAGATCTTTGTTACCTTCCCTTTAGTTGCCTTAACCTAATCTCGCTAGTGTAGAATCAACCTAACGTTTATCTTTTTAATCTCAATCGTTTATTTCTCTTAAATATTATTTCCCACTATAATTTCCTTCCAAGCCTGTGATAATGCAACTAGGGAAAAAAACTGTACGAGTGCTACAATTTGATATTAGAAAAAATGGCAAGAAAAGGTAGCAACGGGAAGCAAATTGTCATCTTCATGCTATAGATAAAGAGTGGGATCGACTGTAGAAGGAAGGAGAGGAGCAAGATTAAGGACAAAAGGAATAATTGAAAACGAGAAGGGATAAGAAAGAGGAAGAGGCATGAAATTGAGCAACTTGTGTTTGTTCTCATACACTAATTTAACATGATTAAGTTGTAAAAAAATTCAACAATTGAAAAGTTAACAAAGCTAATGGAAAAATAATTTAAGGTATCGATTTTATTTCAGTATTTAAAATGAAGGTACTTTTTAACAAAATTGAAAATAAAGTATTCGTCCATAAATTGGGTTGTAACTAAGATACTTTTTACAATTTTGCGCTTATTTTTGTATTGTTTGTTTGCACTTGTGAGATAGCAGTTTTGAACTGTATTTCAATAGTGGGTGTGTGAATTTGAACTTTTTGCTAGAAATGACCTCTTTCTTTAGTTGTTTTTTTTGCTTGTTGGATGTTGGATTAAAAGAAGCATACTTTTAACTCGTCAAGTCAAAATGTACATCTTTCGTGTTACTATTTAATGTTTTGTCCTCCAAATTTTTTGAATTTTAGTTGATAGGAGAAATCCTTTCAACTAATTTTCATTTAAACCTGTTTTTGGGTGCGCCGTGAATGCCAACCGGGGGGTCATACTATATGGACGTGATAGGTGTCAGTCAAGAGGTTGGTGATGTATGAGACTTTGAATGTCTGCTTTAAGATTGTCGTAGAAACAACCTTTAGTGGTTAGATTTTATTTAGGCAAGAAGTTCCTGAACCCCACCCTCGAATTTGATGTATCCTCAGTTCCACACTTGATATAGGCTGTAATCAATCAGTCCACTAACTGCAAGCACTCTCATCAATTCTGATTATCGAACTGCTAGCGTACTCTCATCTTGTGTGAGTTTTGGAAGGGTTGTCATTGTTGATGGGTGTGATCCTGTAGATGGGTTCTCATTGTTCTTCCCCCTTCACAATTGAATATTCTGAGAGTTTGTGTTTTTGCTTCAAGAACTTTTCTTTCAACGGTCCAACAAGTCTGCATCTGTGGTCCTCTTGTGATTTTTTTACCTACAGTTCCCATTTTTTTTTGGTTCTTTAGAGGGTCTTGTCGATTATTATATGCTTGTGAAGATGGGATTTCTTTTTCCCTTTTGGAAGACCAAAAGTTTGAACATAGCACTAGCTTTAGTTTATTCCTCACTTGTAATCAGAGTTTAGGGGAGGTGTAGGGAAGGTCGAGATTTATCGACTTGTTATTTGAGCTTGGTGCTTCTAATGCTCTCACAAAAATTTAATAAGCTTGGCGTATCAAATTTGTAGAACGTATTTATTTTACTAGATATATTAAGGAATCCTTTGGATTTTATCCTTTGTTTTTGGTGGTTCACAATAATTTACTGATTCTAGAATTACTTACATAGGATTCTATCATCTGTGTGTTCTTAAACTATGGCCTTTTTTTTTTGTCTATGTAGACGCACAACTCAAGGAATCTTGATATTTCGTTTATAAAATAGTCAACTTTTCGTTTTCTAGTTTGTGCGATCGACAGAACTGGTAACGACCGAGGTCTGCTCATCTTGTCCTTACATCGGAACTGGTGGGAATTATAAAATAGTACCTTTCTATCTTTGTCCATTCTTGGAAACTTAAATGGACTTCCTTTATTCAGATTGGATTTAGCTTGGTTAGGAAGCGTTGGATATTTTTTACTAATTATTTTTGAGTCAAACATTGACATATGTGCTGCATCTTGTGTGCATGTCAATGTGGTTATCAAAAGTTTGATGTTCAAATTATCAACACAATTTGTTTCTAGTTGATATCTGTGGTCCAATATCTATTATGTTATTTTTTATAGATAATCATCACTTGTGTTATATCATTCTAGTCAAGGCATCTTCATGTCCTAGGACTGAATGTTTGGCAGAGTTTAGGAGGAAACTTTGAGCATAAACTTGTAAGCATTGTTCTTCTAGTTTATTTTGCACTTTTGCTATTTTCATGTCCCTGTTCAGTTTCCTTTTTGTTGGTCCCTAGCTTCCTACCTTTTTCGCATTTTATAGGAGAGCAATTATAAACCCTCAAGGGCAAAGTAAAGTATGTATATCTTAAATAATGGCTTCGATCTGAGTGTGAAAGCAAACCTTACTTTTCCTTTTTGATATGTGTTTTTATAACTATAATCATTACAAAGTCCTTTGCGGTGCTTGTCTTTAGAATTTCTTGCTGGGTTCTACTCTGTAATTTGAGTTTTCTTGTTTATTTCATAGCTTCTTCTGTTCCTTTTTCCAGATGGATTCAGTTAAGCGACCCGTGAAGACTCCAAGTATGAGTAGGATAGCTAGGGCAATCTCAAAGGTTCTGCATGTTCGTGCAGTCACTGGGATTATCCCATCTGATGAGTTACAGAGAATCAAAACAAAAGAAAAGATTCAGGAAGTAAAACCACAAGAAAAGATTAAGGAATTGAAGCCTCGAGACAAGTCCAGGGAAATGAAGCCCCAGGAAAAAATCAAGGCAGAGCTAGTTCATGTTGTGCACTGCAAGTTGGGTGAGAAACAAGATGAAGAGCTTGCTAATAGGATGGTCCGGGAAGCTGTTCTTGCGAAAATATTTGCCAGTATATCATCTATCAAAGCTGCCTATGCTCAGTTACAATTTGCACAGTGTCCCTATGATGCGGAAGGAATTCAATCTTCTGACGAGATGGTGGTCTCCGAGTTGAAGACTTTGTCAGAGGTGAAACAAAGTTGCTTGAAGAAACAGTTTGATCCGCTCCCTGAGAAGGGTTTACTTGCATACGACTTGCAAGAACAGAAGAACATGGTCAATACGTATGAGGTTTCGGCGAAGAAGTTGGAGTATGAGGTAAAGCTAAAAGAGTCAGAAATCACTTTCCTGAAGGAGAAATTAGAGGACTGCAAGAAAGAGAATCGATTAATAGAGAAAAGACTAAATGCTAGTGGTTCACTCTCTGTTCTTGACAATCTTCATATGTCAGGGTTAAGCCCCAACCATTTCATTCCTGTCCTCCGGCACACAGTTAGATCTATTCGAACTTTCGTGAAGCTAATGGTAAATGAGATGCAGTCTGCTGGGTGGAACTTGGAAGCAGCGGCTAATGTTATCCATCCCAGTGTTTCTTACTGGAAGCAAGAGCACATATGCTTCACATTTGAGTCATTTGTAAGCAAAGAAATGTTTGATAGTTTCCACATTCCGAACGTTGCTCTCCCTAATGAATCGTTACCAGAACACAAACAGCGGCGAAGGCTGTTTTTTGAGAGATTCACCGAGTTAAAGTCCGTAAAAGCAAAGGATTACCTGTGTCAGAAACCTAAGTCAACATTTGGAAAGTTTTGCCGAGCCAAATACTTGAGGCTTGTGCGCCCTAAGATGGAGTCATCCTTCTTTGGTAACTTGAACCAGAGAAACGTTGTGAATTCTGGCGAGTATCCAGATACTCCCTTCTTTACCTCCTTTGCAGAAATGGCAAAGAGGGTCTGGCTCCTTCACTGCTTGGCATTCTCTTTTGACCCGGTGGCCTCAATCTTCCAGTTCAAGAAACAGTGTCGATTTTCAGAGGTCTACATGGAAAGTGTCTCTGATGAGGCATTTCTACCGGAGGCAGAACCGTGTGTGGCCTTCACAGTAGTTCCTGGTTTCAAGATTGGTAAAACTGTGATCCAGTCTCAGGTGTATCTCTCTGGAACATAGCTCCAGCGTGGGGGGAGTGGGGTCTTTGAGATCGTATCGGACGGTAATATGGTGTGGGCCCGGAATTGTACTGGAGGCCATTGGTGGGTGAGATGATCTTTGTTGGGGTCGTGTGGATCAATTATGCAGAAATGAAAAGATTTCGGTGTCTTCTTTTTGTTGCCTCGGCGCTGCTTAGCTGAGTGTGATGTGGGAACTCAACGTGCCTGTGGCTGTGCAGCATGGTTACTTGGGCCATTTTGTCCCTTGATCTGTGGCCTTTTTTTTTTGTAATGTTGGAATGCAAAAAGCGCATGAACAGTTAGTTGACGGTGGGCATTGGAAAAGTATGCAAGGATTTGTTTAAAAATTTCCCTGAGAAGCCCCAATTTTGTTAATACCTTAGGTCGGAGAAGGGCTACTTTCCGTTGTAATCGTAATATATTCGCACCAAGTAAAACATGTTATGTTTCCTGTATATGAAAATAAGTTTAGTGGTTTATTTAAATTTGCATGTCACTTTTTTTAATGGCATTGCATGTGCTCATCACCTGCATCTAGATGCGAAAGCCCCACTCCCGTATATCCAAAATATGCTAAATAATGGAACCTAGTTTATGATCTCAACTGTATATAAAGTTTGAAGATTCAAGTTTGAAGTTTGAAGTTTGAAATTGGAGGTAATTCGGCATGGCTAGTGGGCCATATTCGGTGTTTTCATCAATAAACTGTTCTTGCCATGTTTGATAATCAATTGTGTAGAAACTTTTTTTTTATTATTATTATTTTGGGAATATATAGAGAAGGTGTTGTCATGTAAAAAATGAGTAATTTTAATAGAAAATTAACAACTTTAGAGAGGAACTATTTTTGCATATGAGTAACTTTATGGAAAATAAGCAATTTTGAATTAAATGAGAAATTTTAGAGAAAATAAATAATTATAAATTAACTAGGCTTTTGAGAATTTGAAATTATTTTGGGAAAAAGGTTGAATTTAGGAGTATGTATACACAATTTTGGGATTTAAATCATCTTGATTTAGTAATAATCTTTATCATCTTGAAATTATTTGAGCATTTAATTTGAAGGATTTATTTGGTTAAGTAAATAGTTTTGGATGTCGATTGATTGTTATGTCATCTATGATACAACTTACCTAAATACGGGTGTCCGACTCTCTTATACTAACATATATACTAGTTAAGTTTTTCATTTCACACTGAACATCAATTTTTTGCTCTTTTAACGAATTGAATTAAGTTCTAGGGGTATTTATTGAATTGAGCTACTAGTGAGCAACTCGAACTTCACTCAGCCAAAGCTCACTCGACATGACTCAACTCGAGATCGAATTCAACTTGATAATTTAACAAGTCAAGTTGAGCAAAACAAAGCTCAACTTAAAAATCTCGAATTTTTTGTTTAAAGTATATATTTATATAAAAATTTACTTATGATTTAAAATTGAAAGGAAATATAAGATGGTTTGATATATAAACCAAAAGTGGCACTTTGAAATAAAATTAAAGATGGTTAGAGAGACTTGTATGTATAAATCTATAGTCCCACAATGAAAAAAAATGATAGATGGTTAGAGAGACTTGTATGTATAAATCTAAAGTCACACAATGAAAAAAACGATAGATGGTATGAGGCAATTTGTAATATAAAACCAAAAGTTTATTCCCACATTAATATGAAGGACTTATGTAATTAAATAAATAGTTTTGGATGTCGATTGAGTGTTATTTCAACAATAATACAATTTACCTGAATACGGGTGTCCAACTGTCTCTTACTAATATATATACTAGTTAAATTTCTCATTTCACACTAAAACATCAATTCTTTGCTATTTTAATATATGAATATAGAAATTATTGCTCATCTATCAAATGAGCATATC
Source organism: Dysphania ambrosioides (assembly GCA_026401315.1). NCBI lineage: Eukaryota > Viridiplantae > Streptophyta > Magnoliopsida > Caryophyllales > Amaranthaceae > Dysphania > Dysphania ambrosioides. The sequence continues at coordinate 20,560,425 of CM048666.1, forward strand.
TAGGGGTATTTATTGAGTAGAGCTACTCAAATTTGACTCGATCAAAGCTCGACTTGATAGGACTCAACTCGAGATCAAATTTGATAAGTTAACGAGCCAAGTTGAGCAAATCAAAACTCAACTTGAGAAGCTCGTGAGAAGATCAAATTTTTGTTTATAGCATATATTTATATAAAAATATACTTATGATTTAAGATTCAAATAAAATAAAAGAGGTTTGATATCTAAGTCAAAAGTGCCACTTTGAAATAAAATGGAAGATGTTTATCGAGAGTTGTATGTATAAATCTAAATTTATTCCCACCTAAAACCAAATTAAGTTTATTGAAGCTAAAATTTAGGCTTCTTGTTGGCCCAATTCGGTCATAGATTCTTTCGCTTATTGAGCTTTTAAACCAATTTAAATGAGTTCAAACTCGAGTTTGAAACGAGTTTTAGTCAAGCTCAAGTTTGAGTCGAGCTTAAAAATTGAGTTTTCGAGTCAAGCTCGAACTTCGAATTTTAAGCTCAAGAGATTTCGAAGTCGAGTCGAGCTTGAGTTTGAGTTATCAAGCTCGAGTCGAGTTCAACCAAACTTAAACTTAACTCGACTCTTAAGCACCCCTAAGCATATCAACTATTTGCACTTTTTGAAAAAATTTCAAAATTGCTCATTTTGCCCTTGAGAGCACCTTTCTCTATGTATTATCAAGTCTAGACTAAACTTATTACCAATTATGGGGTTAATTAGCCTTAACACAAACTTCACAATTGTGTAATTGCCTTGAAAGAGTTGCCATATACTCCTGCTATGAAGTTACTTTTTTTTTTATAGTCAATACTATGCAGTTATTGAACTATATATCGTGGCTAGAATTGACAAATTAGAAACATATATCATTAAATCAATATCACAGAGGTTAAAAATAATCTATATTATTCTAAAATTTGAATTAATTATAATTTAATAAACATTGCTCCATGTAAATCTAATGATTGAGGTACCTTGAAGAAACAAGAAAATGAATGTCTAATTGAGATACTTATGTATGAACTCGAAGAGCAAATTTGCAAAAGGTAATAATCAACAATATCAACATAAAAATCATATATAAATACATATATATGTCTATAAATATAGGAAAAACCTTATTTATTAGAGTTATTAATTACTCAACTAAATCTAATTATATGTCTTATTAAACTTGTTCTAAAACTTCCATTCTTGTTATAACATCCGAATTGTATTGACTTAACCTTCAAAGGGGATTACCTCACAACCATTGATCGAGGATGTCACAACCTAATCAAAGATACCTATTTAACTAAATTAATGTAGCTTGGGCGCACAGGGTCGAATCCCAATAGACTATCGGATCAACAAGGTTACTTTAAAAATAACTTCTACTAACGGATGACAAAAATATGGGTAATTAAATTCGAAATCTAATTCTAAAACTAATTCTAAAAATAAAATAACAAAATAGGTTGTACATTATAGATTAAAGACACCTAAGATGACGAATTCCCACAAATATGGAATAACATAGATTATGCACCCGACCCCTCGAATTCAATTAATTAGACAATTCCTAAGACGAATGCTCTCTAAACATTACTAAAGATCTCTTTTGAATACCAATAACTTCCCTCTAATGCAATTAAGCCTAATTTTGTGGAGTCATGCATAGAAAGACATTAAACATGAATTCTTAAGTTTTAATGCTTGTGACATCTACTTTCATAATGGCACTTACACCTTAACTAATATTCTAGAGTAGATTATGAGTCAACTTTTGCTGTGAACTTGATCTATGTCATTAATCAACCATGTCTAGTATTTTAATGAGATTAAAACCAATCCTTAATCAAAAGAATTGCATAAAGAATTGAGAATTCGAGGTACGGGTATTATATCTATGACTAATCCAAACTAGGGTTCATCGAAATCCTAGTGTAGAAGACTACCCACTCATATTGATCATATATAAAACACATAATAATAGTAAACACATAATTGAATAACCAAAAATAAACAAGAGAATAAAGAGAAAATTAAATACTTAGTAGAATAATGAGAATAACGCGAGAATTATTGATTACAATTGCATAAAATCCTTCAAACTTTAATGGGTGCTTCAATATAATACTTAAACTTAGAGAAAACTATTGTATTATAATGTTTTCATGCTTTAGAAAACCTAGGAAAGTTAACTTAAATAACTAAGATTTACACGGTCTTAATTAAGGAAAGCGTTGAAAAGTCGGCCCAGAACAACACACTCAAACGAGTGCTCTGCACACTCGTTCGAGTCCCCTCTCGTTTAGCTAGAACCAATAGATTAAAAGAAAAATCACATTTCCACCACACCGGCGAGTGCTCTGCACACTCGTCCGAGTCTTTTCAATTTCTTGACTTCTACAACTCACGCCTTCTTTCTGATCTCCAAGGGTCTTGCACTAGGATGAGTGCTCTGTAGGGATCGTTGGAGTTTCCACAAATCTAGCTCAAAATAAACTAAGTCTTCATCCCTTTTCTTCATGATGGTTAAGCCATCAATCATAAACTCTAAATAGGCTTGCATTTGTTCATATTAACTCTTGAGGCCTTGAGGATTGCTTCACAACATCTCAAACTAACTAAAACTAATTGAAACTATACTAGAATACAACTAAACTACAGGAAAATAAACCTAAAACATCCTTAAAATCATACACTTAAACATTAATTATCAAACTCCCCTAGGCTAAACGAATGCTTGTCCCCAAGCATTCAAAAGCAAGATGAACGGGAAAGATGAGATAACATCCCCTTAGGAGGTACACATGCCTTGACTTTATAAACCCTTTGTAAAAATTAATCTTAAAACAAATTAGCGCACATACACAAGTTATATAAAATCCATGAAATTTTGGTTATCAAGAGAAACAACTACAAACTCCCACAACCTAGTCTCTTTCATATACCATAGATTTCTCACTTTAGGTGTGCATAGGGATTATAAACCACTCATGTATTTAAGGGGTTGAAAGTACTCTTAACCTAAAAATGTACATCAAAGCAATAAGATTGTCCTCTTTAGGTTTGCTCTTTGTATTTCTCCACTATTAAACATGATACAAACTCAAAAAGGTTTATGAATCTCGAGACTGGTAGGCTAGGTAAGATAAGGTAGGATGATGATATTTAGGAATATTGTGCTCAAAACCTAAATAAAATCCCACTACATAGAATGAAGATCAGATTCAAACCGTCCTTATAGCCTCCTAATTACCAAAATTAGCCTCTTTTCTAAAATTTCTTGATCTTTACTTTCCTCTTAATAATTCATATCAATTTCTTCTGTTTGCTCAGTTGAAGCATGAGTGAAAGATCTCTTTTGAGCATTCTCAACAAAAAAAAATTCTTGCTTTTTTTTTCTTCTTTCTTATTCTTTTCTTGCTTTTTCGTTCTTTTCTCTTATCTTTTCTTTTCTTTCCAATGCTAGAGATAATGATGAATGAATGCACAATTACATATAACTAATTCATTCCAAAAGGCATACACCGTAGCATAAAACACCTTCCAAACAAACCTAGCAAAAGGCTCTAATACTTTAAATGTTAGGCATCAAGAAAGGGGCAAATAAAATCTCATTGGGCTCATCTTAAGAGAAAATTAAAAGAAAATAATTTATGGAAAAAGTCCTAAGTAATTGAGAAATAAACTCTAAACTCTAAACTCTAATGGAGCGTTCAATCATTCCATAAGGTTGCATCATAGAGTCTTGAAAAGCCAACAAGAAAGCCTAAGATTTGGATGTCACGGGGGATGAATCTAAACACACATGAAAATGTAAGAGACTAGAATAATATTATTATTCTAAAGGCTCAAGTCTTCACAAGGAAACATAAATCAATGGTATTGGGTGAGACAAAAGTAGCGTAAAGGAGAGGAATAATGCAAATCCAAACAACCATTGGTGTCATGATTTTACAAAACAATCCATTTATGGTTTTGAAAAAAGTTTTTGAAATACACATGTGTATCTATAAATCATCATTGAGTATTAATCCCAAGAATGAAATGAAATAGGGGATGTAATGCAATGAAATGAACTAACACAATTATATACAATAAAACAAAAACATGAAAAAAAAAATTAAATTGCATGCTCATGGATATGAATAAAGAATAACTTCTCCCCCTAAGCAAACCTTGCAACATCCTTAGTGCAAGCACATGACACTATAGATAGGCTTACAGAGAAAGGATACAAGAAAAATACTAGACAGGGAGAGGTGGATTATACCTAGGGGAGGAGCTAGGTCCACCCCAAAATTACTTGACCATCTCCTTAATCATCATATGGAAACTTGCATGCATCGTATGGTAGTTAATTCACATGGTCTCGTATGCAGAAGTCATGGCTCAGTGGGACTCTTGCATCATATGGTAACCAGTCCTAATGTCAAGGAAAGATGCGGTCATACGATGCTTGTAACTCGGCATAACCGCCTCTCATGTGCCCAAAATCGATCCATAAGAGATCAAAATTTTCCTACAGAGGCGCCTTTTGAGCCTTTAGGGACTATGCCTGATTACTCAAGGCTATGTTCTCTGTGGCGCACGAGATATTCTCTTTCATATGGGTTATAGCATCCCCAGCCTTGACCCCTTCCTCGACGGGAAGGGAAGCACCCTCTACAATTGGGGGAGGCCACTAGAAATTCAGCTAGAGTATCTAATTCCTAACTCTCGCTATTTACGAAAATTGCGCTCGGGTAAGAATGCATGGGGCCCAGACTATTCAGAAGAGACCGATCCACTAGCCATTCATGAACTTGGTTCCGACCTTTACGAGGTCGAATCCAATGCTTGTATTGTGTAGGGTGATGTGCATAAGATCAATCACCTCATAGGTTAAGAAACCTGAAATATCAATATCACGAGAAAGAACAAGTAAGGTTAGCAAGCCCCTACTGCTATCTTAGTAGAACCATCACCGACTTGAGCAAGATACTCCATAAACCATGCTACAATGCACAAAATGCGAGACCCAAATGACCTATCTACCCTAGGGTTCAACCTAGTGTCATTTGAAAAGTAAATTCCATAAGAAATATAGCTCTCGGGCCAAGCATACACCACCATCAATGTCTTTAGAGAAAAGGGTCCAAGTTAAAACCTTAAAGTCCATGCAAACTATAGGGTGAATGATACAAGTGACCTTAGAACTACTAGGATAATAGTTTATTAGCATTGTGATGTGTTCCAGAAAATACTATCATGATAGTCCTATAACCACATTTGAATGCCAAAATGATTGAAAAATATCTTAAAAGGAGTTTTATTGGCCAAACTATAGTGTATGTTAAAAGTAGAAAGGATCTCTAAGGTTAGGTTTATATAGGTGGGTGCATGCAAACCTAGAAGGGACTCTCACACAAATCTCAAAAATAACTCATGAACTAATTAGTTTACCCCTAAGGCCCTAGCGGCTGATTGGTCATAGAAACGCATATAGATTAGATTCCTTCGGCTATTCCTCAAAAAGTTTCTCATATAGTCCTCATTGTTTCCTAAATCAATCTCGTAAGTCTCTATTATGGGAGGTTGAACAATAGGGTGTGGAGAAGGATTCCTCAAGTTTTGGGTAGAGTTATTCCTAGGGTTGTTTCTTCTTGGAGGCATTTTCAAATAGAAATAAAGGAAAGACTAGGAGAATGGGGTATAAGGAGCACAAAGGGTCACAATAATTCCCAAAGAATCAACTCAACTATCAAACACCAACACTAATAACACAACTAAAAGCTTAAAAATCCAATCACAAACGAAGCAACAATGTACCTCAGAAATTTTTTTTGAAAAGAGATCAAATTTAAACAAGAAAAAGTGAAGTTATAGACAAAGTGAGGGTTAGAGTGTACCCAATGCAATGTAGTACTTATAATTACCAATAGCACCTTGAAAAGCCCTAAATGATGTGCAAGGATGCTCCAAGTTAAAACAATTTCTCTAAGAATAGTCCAAACTAAAAAGCCCTAATTTGACTAAGAAAGTTATGGTTTAAGAGTTTTGAGGGATTTAAAGAAGAATTTGGAGTTGTGATTGGGTTTAAGATGGAAACGGGTTGTGAATGGTCAAGAATTATAGGTGTATGATGATGTGTGATAAGGATTTGATTGAAGGATGAGAGGTATTGAAGAGTAGGGAGGGAATGATTCAAGAGGAAGAAAAGAAGAATATGAGCAACTCGAGTTTTGCTCGAGTTTTAAATAATATGAGGAAAGGGGAATCGATCAAGTGCTTTGTACATCGTTCGAGTCCTTAGTCGTTTGTGAGTTTTTTTGATTTCTGGTAGAATTGAGAAAATGTGATTTCTAGAGGGGACTTGGTCAAGTGCTCTGCACATTTATTCGAGACTCATATGCACAACAAAATTTGAAGATTCTGCACGAATTCTAAAATGGGAGTTTTAGAGGGGACTCGGGCGAGTGCTTTATACATTTGTCCGAGTCTCTAACTCTGATAAACTTATCATCATTTTTTCTCAAATTTTCAATACTTATGCACACATACTTCAATGCTACTTCTCAAATGTAACCAGTCCATACTCGAAAGGTGGGAAACATCCTTCTTATAGACCATATATCCATGAACCAACAAGAAAACACAAGAAACAATTAAAACACACAAAAGCACATAAAAGAACCTAAAGACTTAACACTATTTTTTTTCTATTTTTCTAAACACACAAATCAAAGGAAATTGAAGTAATGTAAGTGGGTTACCTCCTATTAAGCACTTGTTTATCAAGTATTAAGCTTAACCCCTTTAATTTTCATCAACTAGAAGATGGGACCAAAAGGCTAAGGCTAGCCTTTCCATGGATAATATATCCCTTGCAATAATACTTCAATATATGGCCATTAACCTTGAAAGACCTTGTTGATTCACTCTAAATATCAACCAAACAATACGGGAAAACTATTCGAACTTATAATGATCCAGACTATTTTGATCTAAGTTTCCTAGGGAACAACTTCAACCTAGAGTTGAACAGCAACACCATTTCACCCTCTCTAATTTCGCACCTTATAATGTTCTTGTCATGCCACCGCTTTGTCTTCTCCTTGTAGAGTCTTGAACTCTCATAAGCATCTAAGCAAAATTCATTGAGCTCATTGAGTTGCAAGAGTTTTTTTCACCTGCTAACTGATGCGCTTTAAGGCCCAAAAAACACGATTCTAGAGTTCAACTGGTAAGTGGCACACCTTCCCATAAAATAGTCTATAAGGGATTGTTCTTATTTGCATCTTAAAGGTTGTTCGATATGTCCATAAGGAATCATCTATCTTAGATGCCCAATCATTGTAGGAATTTGCTACACTCTTCTCCAAAATGGCCTTGATCCCTCGATTCGACACCTCAACTTGAACACTTGTTTGGAGATGATAGGAGCAACCCACTCTATGATGCACTTTATACTTCTTTAGCATGTCTTTAAACTTATTTTCCAAGAAATGTTATTATCCCCCATAACTGATCAGGACTTGAGGAATTCCAAATAACGGAAAAATAGTCTTCTTGAAAAACTGGGTCGTGGTTTTACTTTGAGTTGGGCACAAATGTTTTCACGCTAAAATTCCAATGTTCCTTTTACGTGTTCCTTTTATTCTTGATGTTCCAGTTTTAAATTCTGAATCAAGAGTCAAAAATTCAACTTCCAATTCAACCCCCCTTCTTATAAGTTCCATCCGTGTAACAATTTGTGATCAGGTGTATAAGATATACATAAATTTCCAGGTATCTGCTTCATATCTGGTTTTAATCCATACCCGCAACAAGCAGGAGACTTATTCTATCCTCGTTGTGTACGTAATTGTATTACAGTACATAGGTCAACTCTCTCAGCATGGTAGCTAATTAAGTTTATGAACTTTTCTGAAGTGACCTTAAAGAAGCCAGAATTGTGAGCTCACTGAAGATTAAGCTACTAGTAACCGCTGCGAAGCTAACTTATTGAACAAAATCTGAAGCTTGTGTGGAAGTCATGCCTTGAGGTTTGGAGATGGGGACTCAAGTTTGACTTCTATTTAGAAAACTTGTGGATTTGTTGCCCCTTTTGGTTGGATTTTCTGTATTGGGTTGTGGAGACAAGGGGTTGATGTTCCTGTCCAATTTGACCAGTTAATGTTAGTACAAATGCTGCAGCCATACTAGTGCCTCAAATATCAGTTGTAAACTAGATTTCACAGAGGATGCTACCAGCTTTGCGACATCCTCCATTACAGTAGGGCATTAAGACGCTTTTGCTAATTGTCTGGTGAATACTATATCGGTGAGATCGATAGCAACATTTGTATGAAATGAGAATATTATAGTATCTGCTGTTGTATCCCTTTGTTCCATTGTCCCAATTGAAGGAGATTTCATCATTTCACCTACAAAATTATTTTGCATTTTGGTTTTCATTCTTAATAATGTTAATGCTAAGATTTTTATTGTTTTAGATCCAATGTTAGGTATCTCTAGATTCATTAGATTCATGTTAGGAACCACAGCCCCAAGTCAGACTTGGTTGGCAATTTGTGCAACTAGGGATAAACTAGCCCTTGGTTTCGCAACAAATATTTGGTACTCATGATCCGATGGTAAGTACTCCATAAGGGGTGAAAGTTCGGTTTTACGTTTTAATTAGAGCCTAATCCAAATCCAAACAAAATATAATTTAATTTTGGATATTTCAATCCAATTCGAATCGATTATAGTTTAAATTCATTCCAAACCAATCCAAAAATTTTATAGCTAGTTTGAACCTAAATCGATATCTGAAATTTTTTAGCTAATTTGAATCCAATCCAAAATCCCAAATCTTTTTTGCTTGTTTGGATCCAAACTAAAGTCTGATATAATTTTTTAGCTAGTTTGATTCCAAACCATCCAAAATTACATGTTTTAGTTATTGAGTTAGGTTCAAATACTATAAAGTGTGCCTAATATATTGCAACCCAATATATAAATTCGGTTTTTTGGTTTAATTGGATACGAACATACTCAAACAGATCAAATCCAAAATCCAAAATTTTTTAAAATTTCAATCCAACCTGAATCGAAATTTTAAAAAATCCAATACGAAATGTCAATTTGGTTTGATTTGATTTGGATTTAAAATTTTATCCGAATAACTTTCATCCCTACATAAATGTTAGCAAGTCTATCCTACACTTGAGAGTACATAGAGGAAGGTGCTCCTAGGGCAAAATGAACAATATTAAGAGAAAATGAGGAATTTTAAATCAAATGAACAGTTTAGAAAAATGAACATTTATGGATTCAAATGAGCATTTATGAGTGAAAATGAATAATTTTGAATTTTTTCAAATAAGTACAATTAGTTAAGGTGCTTATTTAATAGATGAGCAATAATTTCTATATTTATTTGTTAAAAGAGCAAAAACATGAATGTTCACTATGAAATAAGAAATTTAACTAGTATTATGTATTATAAAAGAGTCAGAAACCTATATTCAGGTAAATTGATATCCAAAATTATTTTCTTAACCACATAAATCTTTCATATCATATTTTCAAATACTCTTAAACATTTAAGGATTATTACTAAATTTAGATGATTTAAATTAATAATTATATAAATATTCTCTTAAATTCATACTTTTTCTAAAATAATTTCAAATGCTCAAATACCTAATTAATTTATAAATTATTCATTTTTTCTAATGTTATTCATTTGACTAAAATTATTCATTTTTTCTCAAAATTGCTAGGACTATAAAAAAATTTCTACATTGAGTGTTGGTTTTAGGTGGTTTATTGGTCCAATGTTCCGAATCTTTGAAATTAAATTGGATATATTGTTACTAGGTCGAGCTCTAATCCTTAACTGGTTTAATTCATGCAATCGTGCCCATCCATATTTGGGCGTCTCACCAATGTGCTGGCGAGTCTTCACTTGCATAAAATGTTCTCTTTCATATATGATGGTGTGCCTTGGAAACCATAATCTTTGTGACCTATAGACATAGGGATGACAATTCAATCCAAATATGAACCAAATCCGATCCGATGCGAAGGAAAAAGTTCGATTCAAACCCGTTTAAAAATACTCTGACTCCAAATCCGATAAAAAAATCTCCAACTTCGAATAGAAGATGGGTCAGATTCGGATATTGTATTACATCCGACCCGATTATGATTCGAGTCCGATAGTATTAAAATAACCCAAATATAATAACCAAAATAAAAAAAATTACATAAATAAAAAATCATGTTATTTGCTTGTATTGTATAATTTTTTTAATTTACTTTATATATTATAAATGAATTATAGTATTAGTAATGAAATTAACAAAAAAAATATTGGTAAGAAAAGTGCAAAATTTACAATATATTATATTTTGGATCGAATCCGAAGGTATGATGGATCGGATTCAGAGGTCCGACAGATTAGATTGTATAAGATTTAGAGGTCTAAAATCTCCAATCGGGTCAGAGTTTGCAGATTCGGAGTCGGATTCAAATCCAAAATTAAGTTCTGCGAACTTGTCGGATTGGATTCGGATTTTGTTGGATCCACTGCGACTCCGATCCATTGTCATTCCTATATATAGACCTAAGGTGATTTTTATGTATAAGTTTATCAATTTGTATGCATATGGTTGAAATATTGATTCTAGCATATAAGTTATCATATATATATATATATATATATATATATATATATATATATATATATATATATATAAATGAATAAATTTATTACTAGGCATGGCTATGGCTACAAGGCTGGGGTGGCGTGACTTGGCCCGTGTTCGGCCTCGTCAAGGAGGTGGGTCAGGCCGGATTGGGGAGAGTAAATTCGAATCGTATCGATTTGAATCAAAAATCGAATCACGAACCAAATTGAACCGAATACACAAATTGAATTCACGAACTGAATCTTATCGAATTCACGAATCAAATCGAATTGAACCGAATTTCACATAATGACATTTAGAAATTAGAAGAAATGAATAGTTTCCAAAGTAATTAAATATTTATATTCACGAATCACATAATTACATTCATTGTAAACTTTTATATTCTACTAATTTCGTTCGTTTTTCATTTCTTTTGTTGATATTTTTCATTACATATTAACATAAATTACATTAATTACATATAATTACAAATGACATAATTATATTCTATTCACATAAACTAAATTATATTCAACTAAACTAACATTCATTGATTCACATCAAGTAAATTATATTCAACTAAACTAACATTTATATAAACTCAACTATATTAAAAAAAAACTAATATTTATATAAACTAAATTATATTCAACTAAACTAACATTCATTGATTCATATAATGTTATTAAATAAATTATATTCAACTAAACTAACATTCATTGATTCATATAATGATATAAAATAAATTATATTCAACTAAACTAACATTTATTGATTCTTATACACTAAATTATGTTAAGCTAAACTATCATTCACTAATTCATATAAACTAAACTATAATCAACTAAACTAGCATTCATTAATTCATATAAACTAAACTATATACAACTCAACTAAACTAACATTCATTGATTCATATAAACTAAACTATATTAAATTAAACTAACTTTCATATAAACTAAACTAAATTCAACTAAACTAACATTCGCATAAACTAAAATATACTTAACTAACTAATATTTATATAACTAAATTAATATTCAATTAGTCATATAAAGTAAACTAAATTTAACTATACTAATATTCATTGATTTATATATATAAATTAAACTAACATTCATATAAGCTAAAATATATTCAACTAAACTAATATTTATTAATTCATATAAAGTAAAATAAAGTATATTTAACTAAACTAACTTTCATATAAACTAAACTATATGTAAATCTACGTAACTAATATTATATAAATTAATTTTTATTCAACTGAACTAACATTTAAATAAACTAAATTTTATAAAAATAGAAGTTTTAGGTGAGCTAAACAGAATCCGGGCCGGGCCATACGAGCCCAAAAATGAGCCGGTTCAAGGTTGGGCCCGGCTGAACTGACCCACTAGCCATCCCTATTAATTACACTAGCAAATTATAGAAGACCCTCATTTTTACACCTATACTTCATATTTGTTCAAACTTATTTACATATCTTAAGGTAATAATTTTTGAAGAAGAAAGTTTGGAAGGTAGTAATAACTTATTTTATGTTTTCTTTACTTGGCTCGGAATCTCAACTCTCAACGACGCAATAGAAAGTACTAATCGATAACACACTACATTGTCACAACTAATTAATTACAGCCACCACATAAATAATGTGATTAAAGCTCATATAAGTTCACGTACACAACCATTTTAAAAAAAGTTCAAGCATACGAAAAGCAATTAATTATCAAAACAATACTAAAAAAAAGGCCACAAGAATTTAATTTCAAGCAAACATATATATATATATATATATATATATATATATATATATATATATATCTTTAAATGAACTACGTACATATATATATATATATATATATATATATATATATATATATATATATATATATATATCTTTAAATGAACTACGTACATATAGTATGCATGTCGTAGTGTAAGTATGTAACGTCGAAGAACATTACTTAAAAAAAGGCCACAAGAATTTAAATTCAAGCTAACATGTAATATATCTTTAAATGAACTACGCACATATAGTATGCATGTCGTAGGGTAAGTATGTAACGTTGAAGATAAATCGAGAGTTACGAGAGATGGTGGAGAATGGGATTTAAGGATGTCCAACACCAGGACTAGGGACTGACTGCAGAAACCGATCACGGTGGCTAAGACGGTTAACAGTTACGAAAAGCTTCCACATTTCGTCAACTACTTCCTGGCCTTTGTCACTTTGTAAAGAATACGGGAAGATGGCCGCCTTAGGACGGGCGTTTGCTACCAAGCTACTTGCCAAGCCAGGCATATTTTGAGGCTCCTCCAACAACCGTGTTGCTGTAGTGGGAGCAGTATACATGCATAATCCTATATACACCAATGCTATGATTATCACGGTTCCACGAGCCATGATGACTATTTTTGAATTACAAGAAGAACAGGTTTTTTTTTTTTTTTTTTGAATGAAAGAATGTTTACAATACTTTATTTTTGGAAGAGCAAGGAGGGAATCGAGGGGTTTATATAAGGGTTTGTTCTAGGATAAGTTTAGAGGAAAGGGGAAGCGTATGGATTAAGTTAACCATTAGGGAGTAAGAGGGTGGGGGTCTGAAACTCAAGAAGTGTTCAAAGGATTGTCTCGTGGTTCATGTTAGGTGGGTTTCAAGGAATCACGTTTAATTTCAGCCGTTGGTCCATATTTTCTGTAGTATGCCAAATGTGAAACAATTCATTAATGATAAATGAAAAAAGGGAAGATGTCTACATTCATTAGCTTGAGACTTGTAAGTATTACTATTGCTAATTGCTAATTGCTAATGGTGGGGAAATTAAGGCTTTTCTAATTCATGTCTAATATAAATTATATAAGAATATTGATATCTCTCAATTATAAATATTGTTATATCAAATATAGATATTGTTGTATTATATATAAGTATTGTTATATCAGATATAGATAAATAGAAAATAGAAAAATATAGAAAAACTTATATCAGATATAGATTTCAGATATAGATTGAAATTATGAAAATACCACCGATATATTTTTATTAGGTATAAATTAGGAATTTTTCATGGGTAATTTAATCGATTTTTCCTACACATAACTCATATTTTATTTATGTTGAAGCTAACTGAAAATTATTTTAACAAGTTGAAGAGAATCAAACCTAAATTAAAGTTATTAGGTTCGATTAAAAAAAGTTAAAAACTACTAATCAACTTACAATCTCGAGATTAGAGAATTGGGTTTTACCAAAACAAAAATCTTAGAGAAAGTATTGCAAGGCACCTATGAAAGAAGACTAATAGCATTACTTTTTGAACAAAAAAACTACAACAGGATAATACTGTTTACTTCAGTGATCGCTAACCATCGAAAAATTACTCTTAACCACAAGAAATTTCTGGATAACAGTGTACTTTGATATAGTTTGGCGAATTTTATTCGTTAAAGTTCAGAAAAAAGTTCAATCTGAAAACAACCCATCAACAACATTTCAGAAGCAAAAGATGCATGAATCTTGGTTAAAGAGAAAACGTATTAGTATTGCTTCTGTATTGAATCTAATGCAGGAAGGGGAAGCAAAACTATTCAAATTTGCAAGAGTGAAGTTAATCAATTTCCTCTACCTAATTTAGGCAACTGCATCCCAGCACTGTAGCATGACTAAATCACTTCATCCAATTTCGTATCGCATGCATATACTGATTAGTGATCACTAGAGTTTCCTGCAACATACTTACATAGGTGTTGCTTAGTAATAATAATGTACACATAATTTGAGAAAAGTCGAGGCCTCAACCTCAGTACTTGCTTAATGAAGGTAAATGTTTGTAACAATAGGTAAGATCAAGAACAAGGAAATTAAGATCAATCAAAAGGAGAAAAATCAGCAAGGATAATTAATCAAAACCAAATCACTTATATACATAAATAGATTAGACATGTTAGGCAACTGTGTAAGTATAAAAAGGGATTATGATTAGGGGTGTGCATAAACAGTTAACTGTAACGTTAAGCCTTAACGGTACGGTTAACCGTTATAACGGTTATTGAAAAATGTTAACCGCAATCGTACTGTTAAGCGGTAACCGATAAACGGTAACCGGTATTTAACGATACGGTTAACCGTTTCATTCCATTTTTATGCACTTGTACACCTAATAGTGTGAAATTATTTGAATGATTTCTTAGCTCATTTGGGTCTTCTACAATAATATTAACACATCTTTATATAAGGTATGATCATGCCTAAATTTTTTTTGATATTCATTCATGTTTTAGCCTTTTAAGTTTATTTTTTTTAAATAATAATAACAGTTAACCGTTACAAAAATTTCATAACCGTAACCATAACCGTTAATTCTTAACGGTTTGGTAAAATAACCGTTAACGGTTACGGTTATTTTGCGTACCCCTAATTATGATGTACAATTGGATATACAAGAAAACTCAGAAAACTAAAATAATTTCTTACATTGTATCAGAGCCAATTCGATTTAAAAATAGATCCGAATAAAAGGTTTATTACCTACCAAAAACTTACCTGCAATGATGAATTCACCCCTGAAAATTAAAATCAATTATAATGAGCCAACTGTTGTTACTCTAACAAGTTAACTCATGATAACGGCAATGAAACAATTCATATCTTTGAGAAACTAAACAACCAGAATTACACCAAGTGGTCTAGGTTGGCCATCAGTGGAAGAGGATGGCTCAACCATATCATTGTTGATCCTTAATCCAAAGATAACCAAGAGTATAACCAATGGGCTCAGCGAGATTCAGTCTTTATATCATGGATAATCGAGAACATTGATTCCAATTTAGTTAACCAAATTCTCAACTTTAGGGCAACAAGGAAGCTATGGAAGGGCTTCAAGGCCTTGCACATCAATGGAAGAGATGGACTCCAAATTTTTTATTTCACCGTGAAGGCAACACACCATCAAACAAGGACATTATTCGATCAAAGCATATTATATGGCCATGGAAACTCGTATGAATCTAGCAGGAGATTAACAAGAAGATGCCTAGCCCAATGAAAAACCCAGAAGATATAACAATAAAACAAATAATTCAATAAAAAAGATTATACTAGTTTCTTGCAGGTTTAGTTAGAGGATTCACTCGACAAGGACCAATGAGATCTCTTGAACCATTGGTATAGGCAACATATAACACAATCTGGCGAGAGATTACATGAAGAGAAATCATAGAGGAGAATCCTTTTTCTCATAAATACAAAGTGTCGCCAACAAAAGTGGCTTAGGAATAATTTAGAAAAACCATCACTTAGGTGAGATGGAGACAAGCCTCATTTTAAGTGCACCCATTGTGCTAGCACCAAGCACACCCATGAAGGTTGTTTTAAATTAGTAGGATACTCGGATTGGTGGTCGGATGCAAAAAAAGAGAGGGACAAAATCAGGGATGGCGGGTCTTACTTGAGAAATAGTGAAGGAAAAGGAGAGGCAGGCCAAATTAAACCAAGTCCCATTAAATAAATTAGACCAAGTCAGAGCATATTACAAGGAAATAGTTATCCGTTATAAAAGATTCTAACTAGATATTTGAATGTAGGGCAACCGATATGATGACATATGGCGGATTTCAAGATGATGAATAAAATAATTAGGGCTCATATCCTGACGACAAAATGGAGATCAATCATCATTTGACGGGTTTGGGAACATTAAAATTCTCCTCTGATATTGCCTTTCTAACTGTCTTTATGTTCCACAACTATCTCACAACTTGTTCTTAGTGAATAATATGAGCAAAGAGCTTAATTATATCATACTAATTTACCCAAATTTTTATCTTATATAGGACATTTAGACGGGAATGATGATTGGGCGTGACACTGAACGTGACGGGCTTTATTATGTGGATGAGGTGGTTCACTAGGATAAAGCAATGCTTGCTCGGATTGTTAAGTTTGGTTGTGGAACCGATGTCTAGGACTTCCTTCTCTCAGGTATTTGGACCACCTATTTACTTCCCTTTCTAAGCACAGTAAACATTTTTCTCGTAAAACTTGTACCCAGGCTAAGATTCATAAACTACACTATAAGCTTAGTAGCTCTAGAACAAATGTACCCTTTCTTTTGATTCATTCAGACTTGTGGTGTTAGGCCCTCGAATTCAGAAATCATGATTTCTCATATTTCTTGCTATTTATTAATGATTGCACTCGTATGATCAGGATTTATTACTCAAGAAAAAATCTAAAGTGTTTGATAAGAATTTTTGTTTCATAATTTAGCACGTACCTAGTATAATAAACAAATCTAGATCCTTAAAAGTGATAATGGGGGAGAATATATGAATTTGAATATGAAAAACTATTTTTTAGACCATGGTGTAATGCTAGAGATTACTTGCCCTTATACCCCCAACAGATGTGTTTCGGGGTTTTTGGAGTTAGGGTTAGAAGATTGAGTTAGGGCTAAAGCGAGTGTGAGAGAAAAGTTGTGTTGGGAGAAAGAAATGCGAGCACGAGTGTTTAATTTTCTAGTTAGGTTCGAAATGAGTTGGAGCAGAGAAAAAGTTTAGGGGGAAAATAAAATAGAATGTTACGATTTTTCTAGAAAACCGCGGCATTTAATGTTTTCCAACTTCTGATATATTCAAGTGCTTCGAATTCCTAAAAACTGCATCATTTGATGAAAATCAATTGAATTAATTTCTATTAGTGATTTAGGATATGTATAGAAAAATATATTTATGACGAATTTTATATATCCAACAAAAAAATATAATTTTTATTTATCCTGCAAATTTTATTCATTTTGAATATTTAGGAAAAACATCAAATATTTTATAATTAGTATTTAAATTAGGATCATTAAGTAAACCCATAAAACGACACTTGACAATATACTTTCAGCCAAGAGTCATGCTATGATGCCATGTAGGATATAATTGAGCAATTTATGACACATATGACACCATTTAAATAAATTAGAGTTATGTTCTTCATATATTTATAACCTTATAATTTTTAACAAAATATATATGATGCCATAAAAAGTATTAATTCGTTCTTTGGTGCGAGAATCTATTTTAATCAAGACTTCTTTTATATTTTATAAATAAGAGAATTTATCTCTCAAAGATATTACTATGAAATAAGTTAAACAAGAAGTATATTTTGAGTGTTATAATGTGGGAAATTTATAATTTTTCATCGGTAATGGAGAACTATTGCATGTAAAGTTCTTGCCTAATGAAATTAATTGAACTCCTAAACCACAAACCCACTCGTTACATCTCTAAAAAGAAGTCATAATACTCAACCAAATACAACACAAGTTCAATAAACAACCTCACAGTATTCACAATAACTTTAAATGTCCTACTTTACTAAATAAAATGTTAACTATTATGTTCTTATAATATAGGAATTTATTAAAAGTACAAATTTAATAAACTTGTATTAACTACTTCATAGCTAATTTACCTTAATTTAATTTTTTTGGACTTAAATTGTGTTTTAGACGAATCTCAAGCACTATTAAATAAAGTTAATTGAAGAAAATGTGATGATCAATCATTCAAAATTAATATAATTATATATAGTCATATTGATATCCTAAATAAATGAAAACTATGAAATTAATATGTGAATGATTTGATATTATAATTATAATACCTAGTTTAATAAACATACATCAATTCACTTTAATATTTAAAAGTACAAAATTAACAAACCTTTTAATTAAACATTGCTTCTTTTTGGTGGTTTCACGCTAATAAACCTTTGAATTTTAATTTCTATTAATTTTTAAAATACTTTAATTCAATATTATTAGGAGCTACGAAAATAATCCTCGATTTAAACTTTAATGGTTTACGCTAACTTTGACTCATAAATAATATTAGAATATTATTAAGGTACATTGTTATAATAGTATTTAAAAAGTTACATTTATATAATTATTAAGGGTATCTAACTTATAAAAAAAATAAGAAAAGAAAAAAAATTAACGAAAACCCTAAAGACTAAATTCAATAAACAACAGTCTCATATGTCGAGTAGTCGAACAGTCCTGGCTCCTGCACTCCATTGCCTTCTAAGTTCACTAGTCTTCTCCCTTTTCCTTTCTGATAACTTTAAAGATTGTACCAATTAAGTAAGTCCCTTAAATTGATTGTTGTATAAACCATTGATGATAATTGCTTCGTAAGTTTTCTAGGTTTTGATTTGTATATTATCGGATCTGGGTTTTGTGAATAATTGATGAGTGTTTGATTAATTGATTGCTTGTCTTGATTTGGGTTTTGGGAATTTGAGGGATTTGGTTGATTATGTGTATTTTGAGGTTTGATGGTGAATTAAGTAATGGTTGTTTGATTTCTTGCATGTTTGATTAATCACACATACAATTCA
Source organism: Dysphania ambrosioides (assembly GCA_026401315.1). Taxonomy (NCBI): domain Eukaryota; kingdom Viridiplantae; phylum Streptophyta; class Magnoliopsida; order Caryophyllales; family Amaranthaceae; genus Dysphania; species Dysphania ambrosioides. The sequence goes on from CM048666.1 coordinate 20,579,486, forward strand.
TATATAGAGCCAAATTTATTGGAAACAATATCTCTACTCCCATGAATATATGGACTTAAAGGAATCATAAATGTCAATACATGTTAGTGGTCGTGATCTTACAAATTGAGCCTTGGGTCGATAATCTCTGTGATTCGGGCAAGGCAATGCAGGGGAAACAAAATTTAAGGCAGCCTGCAAGAATTTTGGACGAAATTACTAAGTTGTACTATGCTATATGAGTATAAAAGCATGAAGAATGATTAACTTTTATAAATACAATTAATACTTTCTCCAATCCATTGCAAACTTGCAAGTTAAACTACACATTGAGAATTCAAAGAGAAACTACTATTGTTAAACATTATTTGATATTATATTTGTTTTTTGTTGTATTTTTATTTTAGATGTTGTTTTAATCATTTGTGAGAACCCTTTGCTTAATCCTTTGTTTGTTTAGTCATTTTTTTGATGATTTTTACTTCTAACATTCGAGTTTGGTAGGTTTGATTAAATTTATTATTTTTTCAAGTTTAGATTTAAACTTTAATAATAAATTAAACTTTTGTAAGGAAATAAAAAATTGTATTGAAATACAGTTGATTTGAGCTTGAGACGAGTTCGAGTTTGAGTCAAGCTCTAAAATAGGGTTTTCGAGTCAAGATCGAGCTTGATTTTTACGCTCGTGAGCTTTCAAGTTCGAGTCGAGCTCGAGTATAAGTTTTTATGTTCTAGTCAAAGTCAACCAAGTTTGAACTTGACTCGGCTCATAAGCACCCCTAGCGGTAGTAGGGTGAGGTTGCATCGCATCCCCTACAAGAGCTTAAGGATGGAGGTATTAGTACGAATAGCATGTATACATGGGGTTTTGCAGCTTTGACTGTTCTATATCACCAGTTTGGTGAGGCTAATAGGGCTTGAGGGGTCGACATTTGGGGTTGCCTTACACTTCAGTAGATGTGGATTTATGAGTATTTCCCTACTTTTTTAGCCTCATCATCCGCATACTAGTCCTGAGCCCTTTAAACCTCGTGCTAAGTATTGGATGCCGCAAGTAGAGCCTACGAGTATGCCCTGCTTGGAGGCCATTTAGATGTATTTGGATCATAAAACGACACCAATGGTATAACATTTGTACCTATTGAGCTTTATTGTTGATTATGTAACATATGTTGTTATTGATGTTGTAACTTATGTAGTTCTGATGGATATCTTGCGGTCTTAACCTGACAACATCTATTCCTAGGACGAAAAATAGGGGATGGATTTGTTGTGGAGATATCACTGGGTCCTACATGCTTGATTGGGTCATACGTTTGCTTCAGTTTGTATATGTCATTACTATTCCACATCTCGTGTCAGAGTCTCCATGTAGCCTTGAGATCAAAGATAGTATAGGATCCAACTTCCACCTGTGAGGTTTCAGGCATATGTTAGGGTTGACTTAGCAAGCTTACATCACATTTACCAAGATTCGGGTGCTTATGCTCATGATTACATGGAATGGTACTGTGAGGTCTCACATCTGCTGCTTATCGACGAGATGATGGTCCCTACTGTGCCTAGTCGGACAAACACTTGTTGAAAGTATTTATGTAGTTAATTATGTCATATATTAAATCTTAATAAATTCTTATAATATATTTTTTGTTTATTTATATGTAGTGGGTTGACATGTTCACCAAAGGTTTCCAGCCTTTTCAAAGATCTGTTCCCTACGACAAGTATGATCAAGGGATTAGATGTGATTAAGCATAGCATAGAAGATTTTTATGATATTGATATTTAGTTTTTGCACTTTTTTATGTCATTGTCCTTGAATATTTATTTTTGTAATACATTTATTAACTTTAATTTGTAATATTTGACAAACTTTCATTTAAACATTGATATTAACTTTCTTATTCATTTAGCTCTAAGTTTCACATAATTACTTACTAACATCTCTAAGTAAAAAACTATGAGTAAAGATGAAATGTAACTTCGTAATATATATTAGTTAGAATTGAACGAGAGACTTAACTAAAAGACTAAATCATAAATCATAAGAAATAAATTTTTCAGGGGCAATATATAGATAAATCACATCACTTATACAATACTAGCTAAACAATCTCAATGTGCTAATAACCTTCATACAATCTCTCCTAGTCCTGAACAATGCTTTCTCGTACTCCATACCACAAGTCAATAATCTTTCTCCCTACTGCATCTCAAATAAAGTATATATCTCGCGTTTATACGATGAGTTGGTTAACTTAAATCCTTATTAAATGCATTTGATATAGCCTTATTAACTTAAATATTTAGAAGTGACAAAATGTGAGCAATAGTTAATAGCATAACTGCTGAACTATTCTAAGGAGGCCTATCAATCAAAGAAGCAAATTGATACTAATTCTAAATAATTAATAATAACTAAAACAATAATAATTCTAAATAAACATTAATAAGAACTAACAATTAGAATTAAATTTTATTACTAGTAATTATTAAGAATTCTAACAATTAATATGATAAATGTTTAGTAAATTACTCAAGAAGGAAGACGTCGACAAGTTTCCAGCCATGCCGCCGGATATTGCCGAGAAATTGTTGAGGTAGCAACAATGTGTCATGGCGGTTGTGGAAAAGGAGTTGCAATCAGGGAGGCAGTGATAGGACGACTGAGGTGGGTGGCGGGGTGGTGGAGGTGGGTGGGGAGGAGTATTTATGAAGGTTAGTTGAAGGAGTGGAGAAGGAGGAGGATGATTATGTGGATAAAAGGAGTAGCAAAACGGTCTTTTTTGGGGGCTATTTGAGGAAATTTTGAGTAATAATTATTGCTCTATTTTTTTATTTATGTAAAAGAAAAGAAATGTAGGTTCTCATAAAAGTAGAAATAATTAAAGTTTTATGCATGAAAAAAAAAATTCTTGTAACATTAGAGTACTTTAATAAATTTCTAGAAATTACAATCTAATCTCATTTTATGATATTATGTACTAATTTCTAATTCTAGTACAAACAATAATAAGTTTTGTAGAGAACATAGTCTAAACTTATGCCATATAGATAACCAAATCTAATGTTCTTAACATAATTTACACTAGTTTAAATATTTTGTACCACTTATATACTATTTAGTATTAATAGCCATATTTAGCAATGTGAATCTCTAAACATTGGCCATTAATCTCTACCAAACTCTCGTATAAAATATGTATTTGATCACATTACCCTCAGAATTAGTATTTTTTATGTTAAAAAATAATTAGTAATTATTACAACATTAATTAGTATTTTATATAATAGTTAGTATACGATTAATGATAATTAGGATAAGTATTTAGTATTCATGTTTAAAATATTAATATTTTGTAATTAGTAAGTATTATTGGCTATCATGTTTAATTATGATTATTATATAAATAAATAAAAATAATTAATTTATGTTAATGTAATTAGTATTAATTAGAAAATATGAAATAATTTACTTAATTAAATACTAGTTAGTAGGTAAAATTGGAAAAGTTTCACAATTTTCCTTCTAGAAGCCTTTTTAAAAACCTAAGCCAGCCCTATGAGAATTTGGCATGTCGTAGATCCCGAAAAAATACATAATTTGAAAAAAAAATTGCTTTGTTTAGAACCCCGTAATTACGTCCCCTCAAAGTTTGTATGGTAGATCTCCTAATCTACGAATCGAACAACTTAGTAGTTTTACGAGTGCATACATGATCCTAAAAAAAGGGGTTTCAAAAAAGTGTCAATCAAACACCCGGGTTATGAGTCACGCCCTTTCAAGAGTGAAAGTGAGAGCAAAAGAGAGTGAAAATGAACAAAAGAGAGTAAAAGTAAGATAAATAAAGGTTGTATGGAAAAAAAGGAGAATTTAGTAAAACACATATATGTTGTATGGATGTTCCCAATGGGTAACTATGCAAATAGGGTGTAAAGGATTAAAGGAAAAAGCCCTAGCAATGTTCTGATTTTCACACATCAACTACTGATCTCACACGCCACCCAAACTACTCCATTCGCCTTAATCTTGTTAACCCACAATAAAACAAAGCCTAATATGAAGTTTTATAGGTTCACTCGCCCCTTTCAGGTTCCGTTCAAGCAAAATTGACACAAATTACAAAAATGATCAAAATTGGCTTATGCGCATGAAATGGGAAAGTTCTAGCCTTTGTTCTTCTATCTCGAAACTATCTTATAATTTGAATGAATATTTCTAAAAAGGATTATAATCACATTTTAATGCTTCTCATACAACCAAGCTTTTATTTCAACCCCCCCCCCCCCCCCCCCCCCCCCCCCCCCCCCGCACAAAAGTTCAAAACTTCAAGCAAGGAGCAATTCAACTTTCCCCGCAATTCTTCTCAAACTAATTCTTATTGTAAGCCTCAAGCTCTTGGAACTCATGCAGTTTGAAAAGTTAATAATAATTCAACAGTTTTTAAGGTCTTAATTATTATTAAGAAAATGTGAATAATAGTTAATACCATAACTGTTGAACTATTCTAAGGAGGCCTATCAATTAAAGAAGCAAATTGAAAAAAATATTAATACTAATTCTAAATAATTAATAATAACTAAAATAATAATAATAATAATTCTAAATAAAAATTAATGATAAAAATAATAATTATAATTAAATTTTATTGCTAGTAATTATCAAGAATTCTAACAAGTAATATAATAAATGATTTTGGACTCTTTAAAACCCTCAAGCTCTTGGAATCTTCTTAGCATCGCATGATCTTGGGCTTTCTCTTGCTTTACACGTCCTTGAATCTTGATCTTCAACCAATGGGCCTTCAAGCCATGCAAGGAACCAAATCCAATGCACTTCTTCTTTGTAAAGCCCACTATCCTTTGTGTCTAATGATCCACGGCCAATATACAACATCCTCTCCATCTTGAAAGAAGTTTGTCTCAAACTTCAGAGCTTCAAATGAAAAATATGATGTCCTCCTAGTCTCACTTGAATGCACGAGCCAAGCACAAAGCCAAGCCATATCCTTCTAATCAAATCAACAAGTATATGAATTCCTAGTCTTATTCCATGATCTTTGATCTTCCCATGATTATGAGATAGTGAAAGCTTTAAGGATGATAATATGAACTGAAAAGAATTAGATAATCCACATGGGTAGCCCCCATGAAAGATCATGAACCCTGCGATCAAAAGAAATCAAAGTGATAGTCACAAGCATAGACAACACCTTCTCCATAAGGCATGGCACATCGGATACACTATGAGCACCAACGTGTTTCCCTCCTTTCGTGGCCTCCTCAAAACGAGCTTCTTCACTTGGTTCTTCAATTCCCATAAAGTCAAAAAAAGTCTTTGCCTCCTTTTCTAGTGCTTCATACCAATCCGCCAAAATCAAGGTATTGTGTGGTTTAAGTTTAGGTTTGGAAGGGGTGATAGGGGTGAGTTTGATCTTCCTCTCATTGAGGGTAAAAGCATATGTGTTTTTATGCTCATCATAAAGGAATCTCCTATCATATATACATACATGGCCTTCTTAATAACACGTGACTAGCATCCATAGGAACTAGATCACACCAAATGACATCTTCATATGTCTTGCTTATGTTAAAATTCAATAATACCCTTTGAGTGTCTTTAATTTCCTTTCCTTGACTTAGCCATTGAATCACATTAGGAGATGGATGATCTTCTATAACTAACCCAAGTTTTCTAACTTGTTATTGAGAAGCTACATTAGTGCAACTACCTCCTTTTATGATCAATGAATACACCTTGCCTTGGACTGTGCATCAATTATGGAAAATCGCCTCTCTTTGCAAATTCTCCTTCTCTAACACTTCCACTCAAATCCCTACACACTACTAAGAATTCTCCTTCATTAGGACCGATCTCTTCTTCCTCCAAACACACTTCATCCTCCACGCCACTAGGGATTCCTCAAATGCTTCAAATTCGGCCGAACTCATGATCTTTTTGTTGGGACACTCCTATGCAATTTGACCTAGCCCTTGACAATGAAAATATTTCCTAGGCTGCTTCATAGGGTAGAAGGAGTTTCAGGTTTGGTTTGGGGTCTTGATGTGGCTTCGGGGTAGGCTCAAAAGTAGGATTTGGTTAACTTTGGGAAAGTAGGGATTTTTAGCAAAGGATCGTGAGGATTCAACTCTGCTTTTGGATTTGTATTGTTTCTCCACCTTATGAGCTAATATGATCAACTTTGAAATTTAGAAAACAGGTACAACTTCACCTTATGAGCTATCATCGAATCTAATCCTTCCAAAAATGGCACCAATGTTTGGGGCTCATCCTCACTAATGTCACACTTCATCAATAAATGCTCGAATTCTCTAGCATAGTCTTTTAGAGATTTCGAGCCTTAAATCAATCTATAAAGTTTAGTGAAATTATCCCAGACATAATAAGTAGGTATGAAAAAAAAAGCCTCGAATAAAAAAGGAACAAAGTGGGTAGCCCGTAGCCCTAGAAAGCCCAGAACTGTAAAATAACCCAACGCACCTCTCATTTGTCATAACAGCATCACTTTTTCAAAATACAAACTCATTCTTCATACCTATCTTCTTCAACACACTTCACCGTCAATGGCAGGACCCATGTCTCAAGATTGGGAACCCGTTGTCATCCGCAAGAAGGCCCCCACCGCCGCCGCTAAGAAGGATGAGAAGGCCGTCAACGCCGCCCGTCGCGCCGGCGCCGAAATTGAAACCGTCCGTAAAGGTATATTATTTTCTCACACTTTTTTCATTTTCCTATCATAATTTTTTATATATCTTCTGGGTTTCGGTTAGAATTAGGTTAATTGAATTATATTGATGTTTTATCGTTTTCAATGTTTTTCTGCCTGATTGTTGAAAAATAGGGTTTTGGATAGTGTATTTGTTGGAGTGTGATATTTAATTGAATTGGTTTTAGGGTGAAATGGAAAGAGTGAACTTAACGCTATGCTGAAACTTATGAATTTTTGGGACTTTACTTGTATTCATTATGCTAATTATGGTTAGTAATAACACTGTTGGATGTTGGATTTTGAATTGTTGATTTTTGTTGATCTTTTCAACTTTTGATGTTTCGATTAGATAAGTTGTGATTTTGCTGTAGTTGTTCATATGTTGTGTATGGCTGTCGGCCTTGTCGCAGTTTGGCTGGTTGTGCTGTAACTGCTGTTTGCGTGTGTAATTTATCCGGTTTGATTCGTGTTTTGATAGTTTGTTAAAGTTTTGCTTATGTGGTATTGGGTTGTGTTTTTATTGAACCTAGACTTGGTTGTGGCATGTGGCCTGGACTTGAAGAGTGCAAACAGATGTGTACTGTGTTGGATAGTTTGGGTGTATTCTATGTTTTGGATGATTTTGCTGATTTTCCAGGTTTTGATTGCAGCGGCTGCCGGAACAAACAAAGCTGCATCCAGTGGCACATCTCTGAACACCAGGAAGCTGGATGATGAAACTGAGAATCTAGCTCGTGAGTACTTTTATACTTTGATATTGGCTTTTGCTAACACAGTAATCTTGAACTTTAGACTTGGGTGGGTGTTGTGTTTTGAAGAATGATGAACTGAATATCTGTGGGTTTATTCAGTTACCCTTCACACTCACCCTGTAAAGAAATGCTCCTTTGTCCATGATAGGATACCTAATTGGGGTCATCATCAACAGATAGAGTTGGAAAACACCTTAACATTTTTTTTCTATGTTTTACATATCTACTTTGGTAGTTTGGTGTGATAAATATTTTACTAGTGTTTTTCTCTTGAAGGTAATTTTAAGGATTATGTGGCCCCGTTGAAAAGTTTAGCTTAACTAATTTTTCGAGGATTTTGGATGGCCTGAAATCAGAATGTTGCTTGTTAGTTCATTACTTAGGAACTGTGGGGGTATATTATAGGCATTGTTGACTGTTATAGATCATAAGGGAATGGTTGTATTTTTATCAAAGGTTTGCAATTCCTTTAAAATATTACCTCTGTCTTAGTAGATTGGTATAAGTCAAACACCTCACCTTTCCTTTTTTCTTTTTACTAGTGAGGTAAGACTTTTTTTTGGCTGAATCCAGCTTTCGAGATCTACGATTTTTTGGGGGACAAAGCGTATGAATACATTCTTGCAAGTAATATGGGTATCCTTTTTGAACTTACTACAGTAAGCTCATTAAAGATAGCTAATATGGGTATCTTTAAGGGATGGAGGGATTAGGTAGGTGAAAGTCGATTTTGTAGGCTTAAGTGCTGAAAAGAACCTTTCAAGGCCTAGGTGCAGTACTAAACATAAATAAATTGGTGAACAGTCAGGACCTGTCCACTGGCGTGATGCATTGACGAATTCTCTACAAGAAACCCCTCATCATTTACCAAGTATTCTGACTACTTTTACCAATGTTAAACAATTTTTTTTGTTTTTGTTTTTGGAGAGAAGGCATTTTTAAAGCATTTGAAAAGTCCTTATCCTTTTTGAAGCATATCCTGATATTGCTATCATTTTGTATCAGTGCATTTCAATGTGTCTTATTTCAATTTGTATCTGTAATCACAAATAGGAAATTTCTTTCGTAATTTTTTTTTGGTATCCAGCTCAAAGATATCTGAGCTCTTCATGTTTTTAGTTGCTTGAAACCTTTCTTTGTTTTTAATACAGTTTCAGCTCAGCTTTGTGTAGTTATGTCAAATTTTTATCTTAATTAACCTTGACCATTACTTTGGGTTAGATGATCGAGTTCCAACTGAACTGAAGAAGGCCATCATGCAAGCTCGAATGGATAAGAAGCTCACCCAATCTCAACTTGCTCAGGTGTTTCTCCCTTTCTGAATCTTTATTTCTTTGTGCACTGCATCTTGGTTATCTTTACCAAGTGATAACTGGTGGAATCTAGATCAGATGATGTTTGTAATTGCACTGTTTTTTAAGACCTATGAGTACTAGAAATATTTGTGAAACATTCAGTTTGGTTTTGGGATGATGATTAGTTTCCAATTACCCACACTTGTAGTATATACTTGATTTTGTGCTTTCAGAACTTACAAGGCATTGTTCTTGCAGCTGATCAATGAGAAGCCACAGATTATTCAGGAATATGAATCAGGAAAGGCCATTCCAAACCAGCAGATAATCGGAAAACTGGAGCGTGCTCTTGGGGTGAAACTGCGTGGAAAGAAGTAGACTAAACCAAGGACCCATGTATGTGGAAGTTTCCTTAAAAATATGTTTGTCTAATGTATTGTGGAGTTTGAATGGTGTAAATTTCTTTCCAACTGTTGTTTTTGTATAAATGTTGGGCGTGGACTAATCAATGGATATGAATAACACTCAGATGCATGAACTTTTGATCTTTGCCACAATGTCTGGTTGGATGCTGACTAATGTCTGAGAGATCGTTGCATTGTTCACTTATGGGGGTGTGTGTGAATTTCTGTAGTTACAACTCGCTTGAGATGGGAATGCATGCAGTCAATCCTCATCTCGGTATCCATGTCTTCATGGGCTTGCTTTGCTTTTTAAGAATCAAGGATTTATCAATGTTTTAGAATGCAGATCACAAAGGATTGCTAATATTGAAATCCACTAGGGAAAATGGTGTTCACACATGATTATTAAACCAGTACTATCTGAGTGGGTGTACATCCTTTTTAATTTCATTATGACTCGTAATTCTTGGCCTCGATTGTTTTAGATTTAGTTCGTAAATGGGGGTGCTAATATTGGGTTCAGTCATTCCATACATATATTCACAAAAAATTGGTCAAATTTTGGTTAAATTAGGATTATTTTAGGGTGGATTACATTAGGTTAAGTTTGAGTCAATGACCAAACATGGTTAATCATGCTTGAAAAATTCTCGCTGGCAACAATTGAACAACTACTAGAGAATAAAATTGGGAAGGATTATTTTTCTCATCATTTCAGTCATTGGTAAATTCCATACGAACAATGTGGAAATGTATAGGGTGAGATTCAATGGAACAGGGACTCATATTGACATGATGTTTTCCTTCTTTTGTAAAACAAAACATAAAAGGAGGGTAATGATGTGTTGCTCACCAAGAGCATTAATTATGGATAGAACTCAGTGTAAAGAATCACCGATAATTTTTGCATCTCTACTCATTTATACATCGTCCTTGTACGCTATAGGAAACTTCGATAGGAAAGAGAAGTAATTCACGGGGCTACTTTGAAAGTATCTCAAACATTTTAGTGAAAATGTTGTAATTCTAGCTACTAGGCTAGTTTTCAGGGTGAAAAAAATAAAGCTTCATGTTTTTTTTTTGGCAAGTGCTTCATGTGTTATTTTCTTGAAATAGTACCCCATATTCAAGTAGCACCAAATAGTAAAAATGGAAGTAGACAAATAGCTAGGGATTGAAGAGAATAATATTTTAACTGGTCCAGTGCAACTCTTTTGGTAAGGACCCCGCGAAAACCAACATCAAAAAGTAATACTTCGTAGCAAATTAACAAAAATGAATAGCAGAGCACATGCTTATATTCAACACTTTCAAGAAACTTAACATGAGTAGATAGTTAGATACAAGTTACAATAGCTACAGCATGTACATAATCCTTCATCTAACCAAGAAAATGTGCTGAAAAAATACAGATTTTGGAACAAAAAAGAGAAAAAAGGGAGCAGCAGAGAACGAAAATCTCGTTCTCTCTTTTTGTGGGGAAACAAAAAGCCTTACATTATGACATATATGGACACGGGACACCCCATTGATGTATAAACGCACCAGAGAAAATCTACTCGCATGCAAGCTTTGTACCAAAGCTTGTTAGGCAAATTGCAAATGCTTGGAAGGCTGAGAGTGGCTGACGATAATCCATGGTGAAAGTATCATCCCCTACCTTACCAAACTGAAGGAGTACGACCTCTTCATCACCTTTCCCACCTGGTTGGCTTTGATCCACTGTCGCTACAAGTTGAAAATTCTTGACCGAAGCTACTGTAACCCGACCATGAAAATTCAAGCACCAACATTGCAAGTGTTCATGCCACCTTGGCGCTTTGTTCCTCAGAACAGTATAACTAGAATCTAGCTCTGTTAATTTAGTCTTGGCCTCCTCTGTTTGAACTAAGGTGGTCCCTACTGGTCCAGGACATTTGAGGGAGCAAATCATCCTTCTAGGCCCTCTTGATTTCAAGAGATTAAATTTGTATGATACTTGTCCGATTTCAAAATTTCCAGCAGATACTTGGGGGCTAATCTGTTTGCTTGCAAATCGACGAGTGGATCTGCTACTGGATGGTTTTGCTCCATCATGGGGTGGCAGACTGTCGTAGATTATGAAATTTGTACAAAGAAAATCCGAGCTGCAAATTAAAAGTAATTATGAGAAATCACAAATCTGTATCTAGTTTGTAGCTTTATTGAAGCATTTAACTTGCTAAAAATTGATAGGAAAAAGCACTAGTACTCAAATCATATGAATAAGAGCTATGGAGTACATCCTAGATACGGATATATGATGACATTATGTAAAACCCATTAGATGCAGACTAAGACACAGCATTCCTCTGGTTGGCTAAACACAATTGGAATTCTTAGTCCCTCCTTTATACCATCTTAACCATTCTTGTATTCTTTTAAGCTCAGACAGCAAAAGACAATGTCATCTTTTTAGGTTAACTGACAGCTGTACATGTAAACTATTAGGTCAAGACAATCGAATTTAAATAATTAGCACTAATATGAACCTGTGATGGACTGATAGTCTATACGTCCCCCACCTTGTCCACCAATCTACTTAGTTTTAAATTCTGCTCATCGCTTGGGGTAGCAGAAAGTTATCCAAACAAACAATGAAGCTTTTTTACTCCTTTGACAAACTTTACAATAAGGAGTCATACCTTAACTTCCCAACATACGCATGACTTCCTTGTGATAGATCATCAACATCAAGCGATATAATATACTCAGTGTGGGCACCACGCCTATATCTCCTTGCAGCTAAGAGAAATTTTCCCTTTTCTGAAAATGCTGCAATTAACACTTAGCCTCAGTAACAATTAAATCCAAAAAATCTAGAATAGGACAAACACATACTAAGAAAGTACCACACACACATACACAATAAGAGTAATAGAGCCAAGAACGTGAAAGGTTTGAATAGACATAATAGCAAATATAGAAGGGTTTACGCACAAAAATATATCAGTAAATCACAACTTCCAGACATTATCTCTTGAATCACAATCAATCCACACAGCAAATGTCCACAAGAAACTAGACCCCACCAATACTAAACATAGTCATTATTTAAACAGGATATCAGCTTTTTCATTCTGTTTGCAGTTACTCCTCAGCAAGAATCACAAACATGTTTTTAATCATTCCCATGGATTCAATATGAACATATTTACAAAGAACATGTAGGAACAGAAGGAGGTACAAAGTTCAATTTTATATAAAAACTGTTGAAGAAAAGTATGGGACTGCTTGCATGCTTTGAAGTACATAAGTTTGAAAACTAGTTCTACTCCATATTTCACGACGCACTCTATTTCCCAATGAATGACTTAATAGGAAAAATTTCCACACAACAGTAAACTGCAAAAAAGATAATTGGAAAATAAAATTACATAAAAGTGCCCACAAAAAAGAGAATTGGAAAATTCAAATTCTGTTAGGTCAAGGGATTGTAATTCCTTACATGATGGTGATACGGAGAGATAGAGATAAAACGTAGAGTTCCTCTTGTCCCGCTTGATAAGACACTGAAGCGGAATATCACGTGGTCCTGGCTGCACCAGTCACAAAAGCATTTAACAAATCAGTTTGAAACATTGAACATGCTTAAAATAATCAAATAGGTAACATATGAATGACAAACGATAAAAAATCAGATAATATACTCTACAAAAAGTTCAGCAAAAACTCCTTAAACTTAATTGTCAAAGAAAAGGCCATACCTGACTATGGTTACAAACAAAAACAAGAGGATTGAAGGAGCACCCAGCAATTTATTTAATTATCCTCCTAAATTGCGCTTAACTTTCAAATTCTATGAAACAGCAGGCCATCTGACACTTTCCTATTACAGATGGTAAAATTTTGAAGATGCACCACCAAACTTTATGATGGTATGGAAAAGTTCATAGACAATTGGCCATCATGAGTTCCCAACTCCAAAAGGACAACACCAAACAATATGGTTATCAAAATCCTCACTACTCCCATAAAGGTCCAGATCTAGTTTAACAAGCTGCTGGGTTTGTAAACCATAAGGTCATTATATGACTTTTGTAAAATGTTTTGGATAAACTGGCCTTTTGATCCTCAACATCACAATCTCACTGGTCAAAGAGCTACTTTACGTAGCAAGGATAAAATAAGTCAAACTTCTAATACCACAAACATCAAAGGTCCAATTGAGCAATATTTCAGAGCAAATATTTGTTATTGAACTATTTGTAAACAATAAGACACCATCTTTTAGGAGCTAACCATCTGCAAATGTACTTGTTTTTAAAAATAGTGATCAATAAACCTAGGAGATACATTAGCAAACAGACAAAAGCTATTTTTTAAAAGCATCCAAAACAAATGCATCGACATGCAAAGGTTCCCTTCAAAACTGATAAAGAGTTTTGACTTAGTGAAAACTATTAAAGCTACTTTTTAAGTGTTACCAAACAAAGTCTAGAACTAATCTTTCAAAGTATGCTTGAATTGCATCATGAATTGTGAGATTAATTTTTGCTACAATTATCTTAATACACACGTAGCAAAATTGAATTTTTACAGATTCTTATGATACAATGAAATAAAATTAAATCTTGCCAAGGTCGACAAGTTAGACTTTAAATTTCATACCAACATCTCATTTGAATAAAAGCGGGAATACCCTATGCTACTCAATCACTCAACAGATCTAATGCAAAATTATCTTCACAAAGTAAGCCAAAGGTCAACATAGCAATTAGACATGATTCCATCATCATTTACATAATTAACCTCACAGTATCAACAAGCCCAATCACATTCAGAAACTACTAAACCGTATGTCATTCACCATCTGAACCTCCAAGTTTTTCATGAAACACAATATTGACAATCAATATTGAGTTGACAAGACACCAAAAATTACAAAATCCCATTCAAGCAGAGTGGCAACAACATCCCTCACATGTAATCCCAAAAATGCTCACAAAATTTTCACAATACAACAACAAAACCAAGCCTTATACCCAAAAAAAATATGAGGCCGGCAGCTTGAGCCTATCTATCTCATGTGATCATCCACAAGGATCCTCCTCCTCCATTCACTTTTATCTAGTACCACATCATCTAGCAAACCCAATTTCTCAACGTCTTCAACACAAGTTTCTAAATAGTCCTTGTTTATTCCTAACCCAAACTCCATGAAAAAAGCACCAGCTTTGGAATTACCCAGTCTCTAATCATGAAATTCTTAATAACCAAAACACCATTTTCGCAAGCTGGATCAAACCTATATACTTAACCTATCAAACTGCAATCCCCCGTACAATATCGAATCAAGTTTCGTGCTTTCTACGTTAAAATGATCACCCCTCTATTCAATGCTTTTATATTCATAAACTTATCACCAAAGAAACTTACTAATCAATCTAGCTTTCTCAAAACGTTCCATTTACCCCTAATTTACATAAATATGTTACATTATTCAAAACATCCAACATTTCGCCAAAATTCAAACATTTTCCAAACCCTAATTTTAAAACAAAATCAAATTAGTTCAGGTTTTTTTTAATTTAATCAAAAGATAACATACCTGTTTAAGGCAAGAGGGGAAGGTGATCTTGGCGGAGGAGAGAGGAGACTTGACAATTTCACGCGTGACATCCCTCCACTTCTTACAAACACAGCCACATACTACGACGTTTCGACGAAGCGGCCATTTATCCTCCGCCGATTCAACCCGTTTTATAATATCCGCCAGAAGCTCCGGCAGGAGATTTGCCCATCTGCCGCCGCCTTCGGCATCGTCATCGGAGCTGTTACGGAGGTTGCCGGAAGTGGTGGTTGGCGGTGTTGATAACGGAGGCAACGATGCGCGCTGAGATTTGGAGGAGAAGGAAAAGCAGCGGGACGAGGAGGACCGACGGGAGAGGAATGATCTTGAGAGCGACATTAACACCAGTAGAAGGCGGCGTTCACGGAGGAGAGAGAAAAGTGTGGATTCTAGAGGGATTCAGAGAGTAAGAATTTTGGGGTCGAGATTGAGAGGGGAGGGAGGGGTCGTGGGAGTTAGGGTGAGGGGATAGAGTAACCTGCGGGTTTGGGTGACCGTCATCATTCTCATCAATGTTGTTGGGTGAGAAACTTCGGAGAAAAGGAATAAGATATTTATGATGGATATTATTTTTAAAGGAAAAATAAAACAAGGGAGTAAACGTTAATTTTAATTTTATTTTACTTTTTTGAAACTTTTATAGCCATATAACCATTAGTCTCTGCTATTGAACGAAATATTTTTTGAACTAAAATTAAAAAAAATTTATGTATTTTTTTTATTTTAATTGTGGACACTAGGTTTTATAGTTGAATTTGTCTAGTTTTTTTTAAAGTACAAAGATAATATTATTATTATTATTATAATTATAGTAGGAAAATTGGGGGAATTTTTAATGATTCATTTATAGCAAAAAGTAATGGCAAATGGCCAAATGTAGTTGCTCTTGGAATATAGAGGAGGCTAAGAGAAAAGTTGTTGGTAGTGTGCATGATTTTATGTCTTGGAAAAAGTATTAAGTTTTAGGTTTGAAATTCTCGTTGATTGGTAGTACACTTTTGTTTACTTGGTCGTGACTTGGGGTGGGGTGGGGTGGTTATCAACTTATCACTTTGTTTAACGATTCCTAAATTGTCAAGTTTTTCCTTCAAGACTTTACCGTTTGGTTGTATTTGAGGATAATCATGATTCCTTCTGTTTCAATTATCCATTGTGTTTTTGTAAAAACTAAAACAAAACATGTTCACCAAATATAACAAGCTTTCTGTTTTGTTAAATCATCGCTGCCATCATCCTTATTAGGGTAATAAATCATCTAGCGGAATCAGAGTAGTATTAGGCTGCATTCAGTTCGATCAAAGAAAATTTCATGTTCAACTTAGGCTCGAACTCGAGCACGAATTGCCCTACTTGGGCTTAGTTCGAGTACGGTACTAGTCAAATTTGTGAACCCCTTATGGTCTTGCATCAAATGAATAAGTGAGCAAGCCTACTTTAGAGTAGTTGTATGCCCCATATAAGTTCCCAAACTTGTTTATCCCATACAACTACTTATGACTTGTTTATCTCTAATACCTCTTTGTACCAGTTTTCTTATGTTTGAGTGATCAAACACCGAAGTTTGCCTTTTCTTGCACCATCTTGAGAAGCACTGAATGACCAAATTGAGGATTGATTTTGACATAAATTGATCTAATTGACTTAACTAAATGAACGGTCCGGAATTATTAGGTAATAAGTTGAGGTTTTAACTACCTCACAAGATAGGCGCATACAGTTTTAAAAATAGGTATGCACCATCTGTGAGTTCAATTGATTGTCTCCTTCACTTGAAAATGAGTACTTCCTTAAAATAGAGTTGTTTTTTGTATATTTCAACTAGGCATGCTTATGAGCCGAGTCGAGCTCGAGCCTGGCTGAGCTCGACTCGAACTCAAAAGCTCAGACTCGAGCTCGAAAGCTCGTGAGCTTGGAAATCCAAGCTCGAGCTCGGCTCGAAAATCAGATATTCGAGCTCGACTCGAACTCGAATTCGGCTCGAAGCTCAACTCGAAGCTCAAGCTTGAAGCTCAACTCGAAGCTCAAAGCTCGATTCGAAGCTAGAAGTCCGAAGCTCATTAGGCTCAAACACGCTCAAGCTCTAACTAGAAATCTTTAGGCTCGAACTCGTCTCAAGCTCGAACTCGTTAAGCTCAAGCAAATCAACTGAATTTCAATAGCATTTTTCAGTTTTTTACAAAAGTTAATTTATTTGTTGAAAGTTTAAATCTAAACTTGCAAAAATAATAAAATTTAATCAAACTTACCAAATTTTTCAGTATTTGTGAATAGTGAATATAATAGTGACATTTTATGTAATTTTGTACAAAATGGATGCTATTTTTGGGATTTATGGGAAAAAATAGGGAGTATATTTGAAAATATTATTATTATGTGCATTATTTGTATATAGTAGTTATATTTTTAGAATTTCTCAAAAGTGGAGAACTTTTCATTTTGAGGTCTGACTTCAGTTGCTCTAAATCTTTGTCTTTCTTACTATGAACATAGATTTGCAAAAATGGTTATTTTATTTATTGAATTTGAAAATTCACAATGATAACAACGTTCTTTCGTTCCTTCTCAAGTGTATCATGTTCTATCAAGCTAATACATGCTCTGTGAAGTCTAACTATTGGTCTCCATTTAAAAGAGATGCACTAAAATAAATTATGGCTAGTATTTTAACAGCAACAGGTCAATAACAATCAAAACCCAAGAACAATAACAATTCATTAGAAACAATAAAAACCCAAGAGCAATAATAATTCATTAGAAACAATCAAAACCCAAGAACAATAACAATTCATAACCCATCAATCCAAAACAAACCTAACTACATAATCTCATACTCATAACTTAAGAGAAACAAGAGGGAAGGAGAAGGAAGAGGGAGGGGAGACCGTATGTGGGGGGCGTGCTCACCGGATGACGGAGGCTGTGCGGCGGCGGCGATAGGCTGGCTGGAGGCGGCGGAGCAGGGACAACAGCGGGGGAGGGGAAGAGGGGTTTCCTGTGGGTGGGGTTTTCACGGGTGGAGGGTTTCCTTTTTTTTCTCTCTTGCCTTTGGGGTTCTACGGGATAGGGTAGGGAATTTTTATTTTTTTTGACTTTGAGCTTTCTTTTGTGGGGGGTTTCACGGGAAGGGTAGGGTTTTGTTTTTATATGGGTGGGTTTCTTTTTTTTTTTGTTTAGTAATTAGGTGTTTTGTGAAGTGGGGTTTTGTGAGAGAGTTTAGGTTTAGGGAGACTTTAAGTAAGATAGAGTTTTGGATAGTGTAAATTTTGAGTAGGATAGAATTTTGGTAGTTTAGGCTTAGCGGGTTACTTAGGAAAATAAATAGACAATAACAAAATAATTGTAGAATTTCGGGGGATTACAAGAAACCTAGAAATATATGAATAATATAAGTTAGATAAGTATATAACTCTAATTTTTTTTAAATGGTTTCATGTGTCATAAATTTCTTAATTAGATCATATGTGTCATCATAGCATGACACTTGGCTAAAAGTTATGCTGTAAAAAATTGCCCCACCCAAATTACCGAAACAAATTATAACTCAAGACAACATGTTATAGAACCGACTTGTAGTGACTCATGACCTTTTTTATTTTAAATATAAAATTAATCAAAAATATATTATTTTATGAATATACTAAATATAAAAGAATCGAGCTTCACATGAGCTTTTCGAGTCGAGCTTCTAACTAGCTTTCGAGTTAAGCTTCAAACGAGGTTTCGAGTCAAGCTTCAAATGAGCTTTCGAGTCGAGCTTCTAACGAGTTTTTGAGTCAAGCTTCTAACGAGCTTTCGAGTCGAGCTTCTAACAAGCTTTCAAGTCGAGCTTCTAACGAGCTTTCGACTTGAGCTTCTAACAAGCTTTCGAGTCGGCTTCTAACAGCATTTCGAGTCGAGCTTCTAACGATCTTGATTCGAGCATCTCACGAGCTTTTCGAGTTGAGCTGGACTTTGCTCAACTCGGCTCGTGATCTTATCGAGCCGAGTTCGAGTTCAAATCGAGTCCACTCGAGTCGAGCTTTGACCGAGTTTTGATCGAGTCGAGCTTGAGCTGCTCACTAGTAGCTCAACTCGATAAGCACCCCTAATTTCAATAATGAAGGTGCCTGATAAGACCACTCTCACTAACGAGGAAAATTTTTCCCCATCTCTCTCTCTCTCTACTCACTTTCTTATTCCCCTATATCACTTTTTTCATGGATGAGATTTTTTCTAATATTCATCCTACATTCCCACCAACATCATCACTCTCTCTCTCTCTCTCTCTATTATTTATTCTCTCTTTTATTTTTCACCATGTCCCACCATACTTTTTATGTCCTATTTAAATACATTATTTATGTTGATTATTTTTTAAGTTATCCCATTAACAATTTATTGAAAATATTAATGACTTCAATTCACTTAATTAATATTTCTATATTGATAATTAACATTAAATAATTTAAATAAATATTTAATTAAAAGTTGCATTTATAAGATTTTAATTTTAGTTAATATTAAATCAACGATAAAATGATTGAAATTCCACATTTAGATAAATTAAGGAAACTTATTTTATCCTATTTTCCTAAATTCCACATTTACATAAGTTGCAATCAATCATGCTAAACAAGATTTTCAGAAATATTGGTTGATGCCTTATTATCACAAAAAAAAGTTCATAATTTTCTTTTAGAGGAAAGCCAAAGAACCTCAATTACTCCTTTCACAATTCCCCTAAATTCATCTTCAGAAATTGACATTGCAACAACCTTCAGTTTTTTACTCTTCCATGTCTCCAAGTTCCCTCCAACAAGCGCCAAATACCCAAAAGTAGACCTCCTACTGTCTCAATGTCCTGTTAGTTTGCATTAGAGTAAGCAAGTAGATTCGAGTGCCTATTCCTTTAAAACATCACAACTCTACCTAGGGTTCTCTTCAGGTATCTCAAGATCTCAAAGACAACTTCAATGTGTTGAATATGAGGTTTATGCATAAATATACTTACTAGTCTAACTACATATGCAATATCAGGGTGAGTTTATGATAAATAGATCAAGTTCCCTACCAATCTCTGGTAGTGTTCTTGATTTATAGGTTTTGCATTTTCACTATTCAAAGTCTATATGGGTTTGTAATCTATTATACTAGTTTCTATCAAAAGATCAAGGATATACATTCATTGAGAAATGAAGGTACCTATTTTTTACCTGAGTACTTCAATTCCCAATAAGTATTTGTCTTTCGAGATCCTTTATTTTAAACTCCTAAAATAGCTTCTCTCTCAACATCCCAATTTCTTCCTTATCGTCTCCAATATTGATCATATCATCTACATCTATGATAGGCATGTTGTTAAACTACCCTTCTTTTTTAGGAACAATGTGTGATCAACATTTCTTTGTCGATAACTGAATCTCTTCATTGCCAACGTAAATCTCCTAAATCATGCTCTCGAAAACTGCTTTAAACCATACAGAGCCTTTTTTAGCCTACACCATTCTCTTATCAAGAATTTGTGACAAAACCCTAAAGGAGTTTCCATAAATACTTCTTCTATAATCTCACCATGCAGGAAAACATTCTTCACATCAAGCTAATAAAATGGACACTCCTTATTTGTTGCCACTGAGAATAGTACAATGATGGTGTCAATTTTTTCCACTGTGAAAAAGTTTCAAAAAAGTCAATTTCTTAAGCCTGCATATAGCCCTTGGATACCAATCTCTTCTTTTATCACTCAATACTCTCATTTTCCTTGTACTTAATGGTGAACACCCACCTACAGCATACGTCCTTTTTATCTTCTAGAACAATGCATCTTTCCTAAGATTCAATAATGGTAAGAGCACTAATTTCTTCTTCCTTTGTTCTTCTCCAATGTTTGTTCCTAAGTACTTCCTCTATTGCTAACGGATTTTTCACCAAGTATATAGCTGCATTGGAGGCTGCTTCCATATGAGACAAACCAATATCATATGGAATTTTCCATAGGGTATATTGACTCTTTGGCTTCATAAGAAGGATCATATCATTTCCAAGGAACTCCTCTTGTGCTTCTAAGAGGGAAATGATACTACTCTATAGTCTCTTAAGTCACCACACTTTCTTGCACCATGTCATCACTTTCTACCAAAATTATATTATCAAAATCCAATAGGGTATTAGAGTTCCTTACCTTAGATAATTACAATTGCACTTAATGATCGTCCCTAAAAGACTTAGATGGTGTTAGTACAGACTAAACTATATGATTTGAGATATTTCTTGTACTATTGTTAGTTTTTTAGGAATATTCCATGTAAGCCAACTTAGATGGTCTCTAGAGTTCTCCCCCTAACATCAAAGTAGGGGGACAAAGGTGTTCTCAATAAATTCACAATCCATATTAGGATATAAGTGGTTTGAGACTGGGTCAAGACAACTATAACCCTTCTAGGTCACACCATATCCAACAAAAATAAACTTGGCCGCTTTGGGTTCCAACTTATGATTTAGTGGAGTCTATTGATTGAGCCATTTTATAGGAAGACAATTGTTAAGGTAATTGGCTATGGCAATGGCTTTGGGCCAAAAAGATTTAGGGACACATGATTCAATCATTATAGAAAAGGGTCATTTCAAGTAGGGTACGATTTTTCCATTCTACAACCATATTCTATTGTGGAGCATCTAGACATTTGGTGGAAGAGACCAAAGGTAAAGAAAAAAAGATTTCATATCATGATTTATATATTCTCCTCTATTATCAAAATAAAGGATACTAATCTTTGTTTGAATTGGGTAAGGATCATTTGAAAAAATAAAACAAAGATATTATGCAAATCTAATTTATGTTTCATAAAATATATCCAACTTATTCACATGCAAGCGTTAAGAAATAGGATATAGTATACATAACCATCACTACCAAGTTCCAGAGCAGGCCCCCACACATTGGAATGAATTAAATAAAAAGGTTTAGGAACATGATTTATACTATCACGATAACAATGTTTACAACTTTTAGCAAGAAAACAAGCTTCACAGTCAAGAGCTAATTTTAATCCAATAAGAGAAGGAAAGAGACGTTCCAAATACTCTAATCAAGGATGTACAATGATCTCACCAATCTGAGAATCATGTACAATACAACAATCAGAGATCATTAGGAAATTACATTCCAAATCTTTTGTAAGATGAGTAATGGACATCAATTTATCTAAAAGATACGAGATGTAAAGGAAGTTATTCAAAGAGAGGTGATTCCCGATTTTAAAAGTTCTGATTCTCACAACATCCATCTGTTTGCGTGAGGGATTTTTTGGTTTTTATGGAATTTAGGAAGTCATTTTTATCGTTTGACATAGTGTTAGTTGCCTATAATAAAAATATATAGGCTTCTCGGGATCATATAACAAGTTGCTACTTTTTGGTCATTACGAGTTAGTGTATGGGCCTGAATCAATGTGAACTATGGTAAGGAGTGGTTATTGGGTCTATTTTGTTTTGAATTATAAAAACACAAGCTAATAAAGATGCAATTTAAGGCTTTTGGGCTTGATTTTTTAGGCTAATAGAGATTGGCTGAAGATGATGTGCTGAAGTTGGGGTTTGTGTACGGTGTACGCGTTTAGACAAGTTTTTGTTTGGCCGAAGTATAAGAGGTTGGGTATTAGGGTAAGGATTAGGCAACTTACCAAAAAATCCCTCATTACCTACCTTACCTCCTTCATCTGATTTTATCTCCTCTTTGTCTAGACATTTTTCATGCTTTGCTCCATAGCCATGGAGGCCACGCCTTTCTTCCTCGCTTTCTCATCTCTTCTAGTCCTCTTCCTCTTTTTATCCAACCACTTATCAAGATAAACGATTATCTTGAAGCATCCCTCTTTGGTTGGTGTGACGAGTTCCACCACAATGTGATCATATAAGATTTGATTTATCATCTAAACCATACTAGTATGATGATTTTTTTGACCGGTTTTTTATAGCGAGATTGCTTCCAATTCCTTCCGGCACTAGTAAGTTTAATGGTAAGCTCATTCTCATTACCTCCCAACTTGTTACTTCACGTCAAATTCTGCTATATGCGATTTCAACTGAGGGTAATGGATTTAGGTTAACGAGCTATCTTCGATTATTATCAAGGGACTTGTCTAACTGACTAAAAACTCATAGAGTTGATTTTTCTGAGCAAATTTGTTGTATGTGGTTATATCATCCAGATATTTCATGTGATTGGGCATTCGGCTATCAATCTCCTTCTATATTGAGAAAAGTTTGTCGTAATATATTTCAATTGGATCTCGGCCTTATTTAATAGTGTTTGCTTTTATGGTAAGGTTGAAAATCTACAACTCATCTCTTGCACTACTATACATTGCCTCAATGCCTTTCCAGAGTTCTTTTGTTGTCAAAAAATCAAAAAGTTGGTTCACCAATTTGGATTCAACATTTTTTATATGACTAATGCATCTCTTTGGGCCCATTGATTTATACTCTTGCACTTCCTTGGGAGGTTGATTGGTTGTGATATCTGTGAGCTTTCCCCTTCTTTCGATCACCAATTGCATTAATCTTGACCACTTTATGTAATTTTGGTCATTCAATTTCTCTGAGATGTTAGCCCTGTTATTTTCATGGCTCAACTTGTTGGTCTTTAATTGTTCTAAAAGTTGCAACAGTTGAGCCATGGTCACGGGTATTTCTTTAGGAATGATTGGTTTGTCTAGTGGCAACTCATGATTTTAGATAAGCCCTTGATATAAGAAGCTTATGGCCAAAACAATTATCTACTATAGTGCCGGCTCTAATACCAAGAAGAATAGAAAACATTTATGAGTTGTATTTTATTGGCTTTTGATGATGATTTACGTAAAATGCTCATGTGTATTTATAAATTACATTGTCTAACTAACTCGCTTAACATGTGCTAAAGTCATAACAAATTTCCAAATTTTCAAAAAATCTTATTTTATCCTATTTTCCTACACAGGAGGTGGGAAAACTTGAATTTCCAATGATTTAGGGCGCAATAAAACAAATTTCTTTGGCTAACATTAGCTCACAAAAGATGGATAATGATCTTGTGTAGAGTGAGGCAAGATATTAACATCTTGAAGTTTGAATAACTTTATAGCGATCGACTTGTATTGTGAGTTTAGCTTCATTGAACACTCACCGGTTGGATCATAATTAGTAGCAAATTGACTGGTAGTACATAACAAGAGCAACTGCTGGAGTAGGTTATGGACATGCAAGTGAAGATACTAGTCATATGTATAGGGGTGTCAATTTGAGTTATCAGTATGGGTTTGGTCCAATATAACAGATTTTGTACTATTGGGTTGTGTTGAAACAAACAACTCCCTCTATCCCTAATTCTTTGCCCCATTTGACTGTTTGCGGTCTCTAAAACACGATTTTAAACGTTTTTGTCTCCAAATCCGTAAAGCTAAAATATTATGAAAACTTGATATTTTAAAAATTTGCATTAAGATGCATCTAACAAGATCACTTAGCTTTTGAATATATTATTTCTTATAATTGATGAAAATTTATGGTCAAACTTTTTAAACTTTGACTCTATAAATAGAAATGGGGCAAAATTAAGGGACGGAGGGAGTATTAATTATTTTCAGGTCGGGTCAAGTTTGGTTTAGGTTAATAATCAGATTAGGTTTAATTGGTTTTTTGTTTATTCAATTTGAGTCTAATTGAGTTAAGACGATTTATTTTAGGTTTGGTTGGACTTTGGGCTAAGTTCAAACAATATATTTAGGATCATTTCGAGTTAATTTGGTTTGATTTTGGATGTGTAAAAACATTTTATTTTGGGTAAGATATATTTTGAGTCATTTATCAAGACTAGTAGTTTTAATTACAATCAAAATTTGGATTAGATATTGAGATCAAATTATGCTATAAATTGTGTTTTACAAGTTAGGTTAAGTTATTCTATTTTAATTTTATTTGTTGTGTTAATTTGATAACAAGTCGATACTTAGCTTGTTATTTCAAACTTTTTATTATTAAGCTTTTTTTAAAATAATTGCAAAAATAAGCTCCAAACCAAAATAATTTAAAAAATAAACTTATTTTGTTTCGGGTAGAACTCGTTGTCCGGGGCATCGATTTTACTTAATTGAAATCACTGCCCAAGACAGCGATTTCTAATGGGTAGAATTCTGAGTTAAAATTCAGCCTATTGGAAATCGCTGCCTAGGAGTGTTTTTACATAACTGAAATCACTGCCGAGGTAGCGATTTCTAATGGGCAAAATTCTAGGAGTGGAAACCAGTCTAATGAAAATCATTGCCTCACAAAGCGATTTTGCTTTCCCTATTTCAGGAAAAAAAATATTTTAAATCGCTGCCTAGGACAATGATTTTGATTAAACTGTTTGTTTTTTTGCCAGCTAAATTCTAAGCGACCCAAAATCGTTATCTTGAGCAGCAATTTTGACCCAAAGAAAAATTAACTTATTTTTGAAATTGTTTTGGTTTGGAGTTTATTTTCGCAATTATTTTAAAAAAATGCTTTAAAAATTCTCCTATTATTTCTCTAGTTGCTATTATACAATTATCAATTCTTTAAAAAAGACCAATAGTGTTTGGATCGTGATCAACTATCAGGTTTATTACAAGTCGAATTTTTATTATGTCCACTTTAGCTTGGTTAAGAGTCATTATGAATCTTTATAGGTTTATTTTCATGTTGACTAGTCAGTTTATTATCGGGTGTTAACTGGTTGGATCATATAATTCCGAATTGAGTTATCCTTGGGGGTGGAGTAAGTTGGGTCCATTCAGGTTAAATCGGTGTTTTGATTTATTTTAGGTTGGGTTGAGTTACGGGTTTTATCTATCGGGTTATGAACTAGCTTGAATTAGATTGGATCTGATTCACCTTTGAATCCCCAACTGCAGCTCAGCCCCCGCTATCAAGAACTCAGCGGCCTGCTGCGGCGTCAGCAAGTCCACCACCACCCTCATCGTCTTCATCCTCAACTCATCCGCTTTCGCCACCACTGCGCCAAGCCTCGTTAGCAAGCACTTCAGCCCATCAGGCCCGTTCTCAGACAAGTTAGACCACTCAGGTTCAGACCGAGCCACCTCCTCCTGCCACGTCCCAAGCTCATTTCCAATATCATTCTCTTCCTTGACAGTCAAACACTGGAGCTCACTCACCCGAGCCAGCTGTCCTGGGGTGAGCTCCCCAAGGTCCCCCGTTTGGCGACCTAGTAGAATGTCAGTCACCTGGGATTCAACCCGAATACTCGACTCAGTGTACACAAGATGAAAACGGGTGGTGGGACGAAAGCCCGTCATCCAGTATAGAGACCGCTCTAGGGACGAGGCCCATGGGGCGGCGAACAACGACAAGACGTCGGTTTGTGCCGTGTCTGTCTTTGTTTCGTAGTAGTGAGCGTAACGAGCGACTACCTCGTTGACGAGTTGGCGGATGTGCTGGTGATCAGAAGTGGAGGTGGAGCGTGGGGTTGGAGTGCCGGCTAGTTTTGTGATGAGTTTGCTGAGTTTCTCTGTCCATGAATCATGGAAGCGGTGGAAACTCGTCATGTACGTGTTATGTGAGGGTGTTGAGGGGACAAAGGCAGGCACCAGGGAAGGGTGTTGGTCTTAGCCTCTTAGGAGATCGATGTAGGAAGAGAAATAGGGTAAGGAAGTTGAGTTCCAAGAAAATATCAGACGACTCTTGGATCACAACGTATTCAATATGTGGGAAATTTAAGGAGTATATATAGAGAGAAGTATTTAGAAAACTAATGTGAATTATAATATATAGTAGGTTTAAAAATAAATGAAAAATATAGAATATACCAAAAGTCAATTAATTAGTCCAACAAAAAGGGTGAGAATTTAAATTATATTATTTTTTAATAATATAATTTTATTTTTAATTAATAAAATTTTATTTGAAATTAGTACCACTTTAATTTTAAATTGTACAGCTTCATAAAAAAAATGAAACTAAAATACTCATTCTATTCCTAATATATGAATATCGGGAGATATTTCTGTACCAT
Organism: Dysphania ambrosioides; assembly: GCA_026401315.1. Taxonomy (NCBI): domain Eukaryota; kingdom Viridiplantae; phylum Streptophyta; class Magnoliopsida; order Caryophyllales; family Amaranthaceae; genus Dysphania; species Dysphania ambrosioides. The sequence goes on from CM048666.1 coordinate 20,606,247, forward strand.
ACGAAAATTAACTACAAATTTGGAAGACCGAGGTAGGCAGCACAAAAAACTCTAAGCGGTTATGATCCATTCTAGAAGCTAAAAGCCAACCTGCCCCGAAATAATGGATATTTGTAGAAGCAATAATAAGAAAAGAAATTTGGCATTGCTTCCGTAATCGAAGGTTACTATGATAGTACGGTTTGAATTGTAGGGAGTAGTAGCGTGACAACAAAAATTTGGATAGAAATAAAATGTAATGGATTAATTGACTAAATAAATTATACAGCGCTACTTGAGCTTGAATTTCTTATGAATGTGATAAGCAGCAAATACAGTGATTGCACTTCGCTTCAGTGTTCAGGATATTGAATTGCCTTGGCTAATGTAAGGTAATACAAAGGGAACAAAAAACATTACCAACAGTAAGAAGTTATGCTAGGCTCGGATTCTTGACGACGACGACGACTCGGACTTAGAGTTGTTAGAATTAAACTCGACCTAATAAGTTACCCGAAACCGACTCGGACCCGACCTGATTATGACCTGAAAAGTGAGACCCGAAAACCGACCCAACCCAACTTGATGTTAACCCGAATTCGATTTGACCCGATATTCAAAGACCCGAACCCGATCCATGTCTGACCCGTTAGGGACCCGACCCGTTACAGACCCGACCCAAAAAGAATCCGAAACCGATTTAAACCGACACATAACCGATATAACTCGATTTATAACAATTCGTTACCCGAATTCACTTGATGTGTTAATAATCTAAATATATATGAATATGACCTAATTTTGACAAACCTATTTTTTACCTAATATCTAATAACTTTGAAACTAAACTTGTCATTGTCGATTCAAATTGAACATATTGCAAGTTCTTATGTATATATAAACTAAACATTGTATGTTATAGACTAGTTTGATAAGATAATACATATTTAATAATCATTACCTCATAAATATTTTGTTTTTAAATGATTTATCGACATCATCATTGTCCAATTTATTAATTAACCATCATCATTGTCCGATTTTATCAAAACCGACCTTGACCCGAAATAACTCGTTCAGAAATCGATCTGATTTTACCAGAACCGACCTTGACCCAAACCCAAAATAACCCTATTATAACTCGTTCAAGAACCGACCTTGACCCAAACCCAAAATAACCCCGTTATAACTCGTTCAAGAACCGACCCGATTTTGACAGAATCGACCTTGACCCGCATCCGAAATAACCCGTTCAGGAACCGACCCGATTGTACCAGAACCCGATCCGACCCGATAGGCAAAATTGACTCGACAAGAACCGATCCGATAAGAACCGACCCGCGATGGATCAATCCAGAACCGACCCGTTGACCCGATTTGACACCCTACTGGGACTACGACCGGGTGGCTGTGGGGTTAAGTGATGCTGTTTATTGGTTGTGGTCCGTTGACAGTAGTGCACCTGGTAACCATGGACCCATGGTGGAAGTATATCTGGTTTCCTTGATGCCGCTTGGCGAAAGTTATATGAGGCGTAGTGGTGAATTCAAAGCCTAAGGGATTCAGGGGATATGGGTAAAACACGAACTGCAAGAGGAGGCAGAAATTATCAAAACTCATGCTAAAACCATCTGAGGTTAAATTCTATGGTGTAAATATGTTGTAACACTGACTGCCTAGCATGCAGGTTAAATTCTCTCAAGAAATGAGAATTCCAGTCTTCCATAGGTTTCCCTAGGTTTCTAGGCGGTTTAGATCTAACCAAATAATTCCAGTGCAATTCGTAACAATCATTCCCCAAAAGTTCAGTGCATGCAATAGTTACAAGTAGGCAAGCGTCAATTTCTTCAATCTTTGTCTTCTCTCTACTGTCAGATTCGGTCTTCAAAAAAACACCGAATTTCCTTATTCTTCTTTCCAGGTGGTAATCATGGAATCCTTTCATCCGTGTAATTATGATATCAAAATTCTCAACCTCTCCAAAATATAGCTAAAAGAAGTCTCATACACAATAACTCAGTTAAATCATACCTAGCTTCACTTTTTCATCAAGCAAATGAATTTTTTGAAGAAAATATCTCTAATCAAAATCAGCCTGTTAATGAGAATTCCAACCGCAATCATCCCCATGATCCCAATCTAGTTCATCAAGGGAGTGGTATTAGGTTTGGTCGAGGAAACGACCCTTACGCTCAATTTTTTGAATCTAATGCTAATGACCAAGAAACTGGAAAGGAACATATTATGGAGGACGTGGTTGGGACAATAACTGAAGGAGGTATTGGTGCTCTAGAATAAATCCCAACAGCTAGAGGGATGGAGCTAAGAAGCTCTTCCTTTTCATCACCCTGCGATAGGTAGAATTCCAGGATTGCAGGAATCTGACCCCCCCCCCCCCCCCCCCTCTCTTCCACAATGAACGAGATTCATCAAATGCATGACCCTGATGTCTTCTTGCAACCACTGCATGTCCCTGTTAATTTTCAAGTTAAAATAGCAAGCAATTCGAGTGAGAATGAAAAAAATAGCAACAGGAACCAAGAAGAGGAAGAACCGGATAAGTGCATGTTTGGATTGATAATTTACGATGATCTAAAGAATGTGAATAATGAAGACTCCCAAAAATCAGAATCTATAGAAGTTGATCAGCCCCATCCTGAGAATCAAAACCAATTTCCAGCAAATCAATCTTTGAAAAGGAAAAAAGAACCACTCCCATACTGTACTCATACGCCAGACACAGGTATATCAAGTCAAGGAGTGGCTTTCAATTATGTGAATTGGTTTGATAAAAGAAGGAAAATCAGAAAGAAAAAAGGATAACTTTCCTAATGGAAAATTCTTAATGTGTTACTAATGTCTCATTTTCTTGATCCTAGATGCATACTAGCAATGTAATGGATGAATGGATGCATGTATCAGTTTCTAGACTTAGGAAAAGAGGCATTCATACTGAATCCGCAAGCATCAACTAACAAAAAGCAAAAACAGTCATCAAGCAAGTCTGCTTCATCAGAAGAAGGAACAATGGAGGAATCAATGGGTAAGGCAGTTGGCCCTTCACAGCGCCCGCCCGAACCCAATATGAAATTCATAGCTTGGAACTGTAGAGGGCTTAATGATGCCACCTCCTCTGATGTTTTTGTTTTTATCAAAAACAAAAATGCTTTTTTTGAAGTTAAGAATAGGTTTAGTAACCTTAACCCTACTTTTGTTTGTGGAGAAGATGCAAAGGGAATCAAAGGGGGTTTGATAGTTTTAGTTGGTCTCCTCTTGATATTGTTTGTGTATTTGGCTCTCCTAACTTTATATATATAGTATGTAGGGTGGATGATCCATCTAGTTCTCCTTGGTACATAATGTTTGTATATGGTGCTCCAATTTTGGAGGATAGGAGCACATTATGAAATAAGATGTTGGACCTTTTAAGTTACTTTGATATTTGTTTATTAATAAGAGATTTTAACCAAATTGAATACTATTCGGACAAAATAGGAGGCTCACCTTCTATTCAACACTTGTCTTCCTTTGTTGATTGGAAAATCAACTTGGAAGTAATTGATGTACCATTCTCGAGACCAAAATTCACTTGGACTAATTTTAGGAAAGATCATAACCTTATTATGGAAAGACTAGATCGATCATATATGAACTCATCTTGGTTTAATATGTTTCCTAATTCTAGGCTTCTCCACCTTCTGATACTATTATCAGATCATGTTCTAATCCTAGACACTGAAATTCCTAATAGTCAACCTTGTCGTCCATACTAGATAGAATCATGGTGCTTCATTTTTAAGCATGTTCATGAATTAGTGCAAGCAGTTTGGAAGATTCATATTGAGGGTTCTCAACCTTTTTCCCTAGCTAGAAAGTTGGACTTTCTGAGGAAAAAACTTCACATTTGGTGTATAGAAAATAAGAAATCATGGGGAATTAACTGGATAAACTTCTCAATGGAATTACAAAACTTGGGAAACTGCTACAGGAAATCTCTATGTTGAACAAGTATTGTCAACCAAGGACTCAATGGCAATACAATTCCTATACTAGAAACAAAGAATGAAAAGTTCTTGGAATTATCAAGGAGACCTTCCAACAAAATTGATGTACTCTAAAGTAAAAAAGAGAGAAACAAGAAAGACAATTATTAGCTTTGAAGAACTCGGATGAAGAATGGTGTTCAGGGACAGAGAAAATTTAGGAGCTGATATTAGAATCTCTTCACAAGACTTACCAGGTTCAAGATCAATCCTCCTCTCTGTATGATGACAATGAACTTAATACGGTCCTACAAGAAATGGATATCCCAAAGTCTTTCAAATCAGTAGAAATTGAATCTCCTTCAACCTCTACAATGGAAAGGAGTAGAGCAAGTAATGTTTAGTATCAAATAAGACTTAGCCCCAGGACTAGATGGTTTCCCTTCATCCTTTTTTCAAAAATTCTGGCCACTGGTAGGACAATCAATCTTCCAAGACATCAATCACTTCTTCATAATAGGCCATATGCTCAAGGAATGAAATCAATCTATCTTGGTAATGATTTCCAAAACAGAATCTCCGGAAGAGGCCAGTCAATTTCGTTCTATTGGATTATGCAATGTTTTATACAAGTGTGCTTCCAAATGTCTGGCTAATAGAATGCAGATCCTTCTCCCAAGCCTTCTTTTAGAAACCCAATTCGCTTTTATTCTAAGCCAAATCATGAGTGATAAAATCTTGCTTAGTCATGACCTCCTAGACTCTATCAACAAAAAGAAAAGAGGTAATATCTACCTAGCCTCCTTAAAGTTGGATATGAGTAAAGCCTATGATAGAGTCAACTGGAATTTCTGGATAACAGTTCTCAGAAGATTTGGATTTCCACCTCATTAGATCCAACTTCTTAAAGAATGTTTTTCAACCATTTCTTACCGAGATTAATCAATGGCAAAATTTCAAACCCATTCCTCCCTAAATGTGGTATGCATCCAGGGATCCTCTTTCTCCTTTCCTATTTTTATTTTACATGGATGTACTAGGAAGAATGCTAAACCTAGGAGAGGATTTAGGTCATTTCCAAGGAATTAGGGGTCTCTCGAAGGGCTTCAAAGATAAACCATCTATTTTTTTTATAGACAATGCCCTTCTTTTCTTTAGACTATCAAATAGGGCATGTCAAGCTAAATCTTCCACAATATCCTGATTTACCTAAATCTCAAGGCAACAACAAAATCTTCTCAAATCCTTTTTAAAGCTGAGCCCAAATGTATCCAATGAGGACAGGAATGCTTATAAAGCAATTTTTAAAATCAACCTAGTAGTAAACTTGGGCTTGCACTCAAGAGCTCCTATTGACATCAAAGGAAGTAAAAAGGTCCACTTCTAATATCTCATTGACAAGATATCAAGTAGAATATCTTCTTGGAACAATGTCTTTCTATCTCTTCCCAAAAGAATGATTTTGATAAGTTCTAATCTCTATTGTTAGTGCAGTGTTTACTTCCTTTGAAATACCACAATCAGTGGCAAACAAGATAGACTCTATAATTTCTAGATTTCTTTAGGCGAGTAATAAGGGTCCTAGAATTCATTAGATAAGACGAGATATTATTTTCCTCCCTAAAGGAATGGAGGCCTAGGAATCTGTGAAACTTCAACCCTAAACAAAGCTTTCTTAATAAAAACAAGTTGCTAGAATGTCGTGCAATCCTTAGATTTTAGCGTCTAGTGTTTATAAGGAAAAATCTTCGTTTGCTCAACACACTGGAAAAAAGCACAGACTAGACAGGATCAAAGGATCATGGCTTTCTCGAGTTTATAGAAAATTGAAAATCAAATCCTAGAGGGAAGTTCATGGACAATTGGGAAAATTGGTAATGGAAATAGAGTTTGAGCCTGCTTACAAAAATGGGTTAGTGGGAACATCCCAATCTGCACAACTTATTTAGCCTTAAATGAAGTCAAACACTTAGAGTTTCCAACCTTTTGGATGAAACTTCTGTAAATTGGCAGATTTGCAATCTATTCACAGTCTTTGAAAGAGACTCAATTCAAAATATTTCTCAAGCAAGAGAAGCCAAAAATTCAAGACCAAGATTATCTTAATTGGCTACATCATAAATCGGGTAAGATAACTATGAAGTCAAGCTATGCCTTCCTCCAAAGCAAGAAGTCTTTAATTGCCAGTAATCAACCAACTCTAACCAACAAAGAGTCGTACAAAATTTTATGGCACATCCCAATCAAACCAAGTAGACTAACGTTTCCTTGGAAACTGTCATATGGAGGACTCCAAGTATTAAAGCAACTTCAAATAAGTGGCATCCCAAACATATGTCCACAATGTCTAGAATGTGGTGAGGATGAAGATATAAACCATTTATTTTGAATTTTCCCTTTTGCAAGGAAAGTTTAGTGGAGTAGTTCATTAGGAATATGCTCAAATTCTAATACGACTCAGTCCTTCGAAAACTGGCTTTCATTCAATATCCAGCTCTTTTATAGCATGGATGGGCTACATAGGTTCAAGATCTATTCATCACTATTCTTTGGTCATTATAAGGCACAAAAATCAAATGTTGTGGAATGCATGGATCGAGTAAATCACAACCTTAAAGAACATGAAACATTTCTAGAAGAAAAGTTAAGAACTCTCAGTTTCCTCCACCCCACAGAAAAAGAATTACCTAGACCCCCATGATTTAATATGGTAACTCTAGGACAACACAAATTCCTCCAGACTATAGAATTCACCATTTAGATCGATGCAGCCAGGAAAAAAAGGTGGATATGCAAGTTTTGAATGGGAAATTGAATCAGCCTTAAATGACAATTTGAAAGGATTAGGAAACTCATCAAGAGGTTTGCGTCATCAGCACTTATGGCGGAAGCAACTGCATGCCTAAAGACCCTCCAATGGTGCAAGAACTACAATTGGTATATAATTTGTATTATCTCTGATTCAACTCAGCTTATCTCCTGTTTACGCAAGGACACTTCTATTATACAAATAAGTAATACAATCTCTAGAATAAAATGTGTAGGAGAATCCTTTTTATCTTGTTATATTTTTAATGTAAATCGGGATAGGGTTAAAAAAGCTCAAGATAGAGGGGCTTTAGCCCAAATCTAAGATTTCCTTTGTTAACTCTTTCTTTGTATTTACGTTCACTCTTGATATGTCAAAAAAAACCATCCGAGGAATATAATATTACTGTTTCCCCTGCCCTTCCCTTCTACCCTCAAACCAAATGTCAGTATATGACACAATTTTACTCTAAGACACTTTGAAAAATTGGATAATCCCCTTACAAATTACAATGCATGTGTTAGGTAGACGAGAAATGAGAGAAGTGAGATGGAGGTAAAACTGAGTTCATTAAGAAACTTAGTAAGAAAAAGGAACCACAGTCCACACATAATTCACAGTACTAACTATAAATCAATTGGTTGAACCAGGAAATAGGAGTATTGCTAACTGCCTACAGAACAATGGTCAAGCCCATTACTCAGACTCTCACAGCAATCTACTAGCAATAACTTCACAATTGGGGCCACAAAGTCAATGGTTATAGTCTTGACTGCTAATTTTAAACAGGTGAAACAAAGCTGCCTATGTATGTCTATGAAAACCTGAAGACATGGGAAGTTCTAGGATCAAGCTATATCGAACATCACAGCACCATTGTTATCTAAGTTCAGGGTTTCATATATCAAACGACAGTTACAAAAATGAATTGAAGTTGAATTTCTGTCAATGTTCGACTATTCAAGAGCCCCAAAGCTTCACCCATAAAAAACACAGTTCCATAAATAATTTGCCACCATCATTATAAGTTTCTCTGTGTGACATTCCATATCCCAAAGCTTCATCCATCGCTTGAATAACCAACGGAACCGGATCATTTATAGACTGATTACTCTAATTAACCATCAAAGAATTGTAATGAACTTCAAGACTAGTTAAAAAGGGGCAGTGTTCAGCCATAGAAGTTTTTGTTAGCAGCAATAGGAGAGGGCAAACCCTACAACTGGTGATGAGTAGACTGAAGCTTTTTTTTCACCCTAACTTTCAATGGCAGTAGGCACTCATTACTGACCGATATTCTGTGCATTTCAGCACGATACTGATAATTTTTTTGTAATTTTGCTAGCCTACTGATATTGGTAGGTGATTTCTGACCATGATAGTGGTGCACTGGTGTGTAGTTATGTCAAGGCTTCTGAGAACCATTTTCGAGTGTCATAAAGTTCTAAACTCATGTTCAAAGAATCAAACTAATACACAATATTATGATTTTTACAATAGTGGTGCCATGACTTTTGTGTTATGGGTTCGAAATATATCAAATGAAGCAAGATATTGGTTTTCTTATACCAAAATCATGTGAAAGGAGGTTTACATCATAAGTGCGCTGCTTAACAAACATAGCAATAAGCCAATAAACCAATTAACAATAAACTAAATGAAGAGAATAAGAGGTCAAAAAATAAAAGGATAGTGTATAAGAAAGATTTAACCTACTGAACCCATACTAAAACCTCCCTTGGATTATCCGTATGACACAATTTTTCATATTGTCGCGTTCACACGAGTGTCCATGCTTCCTAGGTACTTTGGACACACGAGCTCTTCAGGAAGACTGGCCACTGACTAGTAAATTAAAGCTAACATGAGTATGTTTGTGTACTGTGGATTAGAATTTAGCTAACAAGAGTCGCAGTCTCATAATCAAAAATCATCAGAACTTCTCATTTTGTCAAGCAGTTTTCAATCAATCCGCAATAGAACATTTCAACAATCATACAAACTCAACAAACATCGCAACATTCCGAACTAAAATGAATAGAAAAAAAAAAAAACAAATGATGGAATCATTTGAGCACTTCCTGAACTGTATTTGAGTGTGAATCAGCAATGAGTTGCTGCTGCTTCTGCTGTTGCTTCTCATTTTGCTCAGTTCTCTTGCTTTCAAATTCCCTCCACTTGTTGATTGCAAAAACACATATGGCTGACACACACAAATTAAAATTAAAAAAAAAAAAACGCCACTAATCTAAAAAGGAAGGCAATGACAAATATAATTATAATGCAACCTTAGTACAACCGAAAATATAAGCCCGATTATAATTTTCGGGTTGTGAGAAGGTTGCATTGTCCGACCGAAATTTTATTTTTTTTTTAAAAAAAATGGTGCAACTGAAAATTAAAAGTTGAAAAAAAAAGAAATAAATACCTCCGGCGCCGACGAATGAGAGAAGACGGTACACCTTCTGCCTCGGCGGTCCATTCATCTCTTCCCCACACATTTTCTCTCTCCTCCTATGTGGTCCGTCCAATTTTGAAGTCAATAGCTGGGTTTTTGAAGCGGGTGGTGCAAGGGTGTGAAAAGACTAATATAGCCCCAGTCCAGTTAAAAGAGCTTACCGAGAAAGTTTTACTTCAGAAATCCGTCTCCCCCCCTTTCTCTCTCCTGTATCGTGGTTTTCGTTGATTGGTGGCGATGACTATGGAGAAGAACGAAAGCTCGAAGTTGAAGGTAGCAATCATACATCCGGATCTTGGAATAGGTATTTTTGTTTCTAATTATTTTATTTCTCGTATATTTTTGTTTATATTTTATTTTGATTGATTAATTTATTAACTGCTGATGAATTGTTAATTTATTGGATTATATAGTTGGTTGTGTTACTAAGTTATTATAAATTAATTTTATGTTTGTAATGAAGTCGAGATTGCGTTGTTTAGTATTTAAATTGTGATGAATTGCCAAATTATGTTGGATTTTTTGTGTAGTCTGAGTGATAAAGTGAGTTACTCTTTGAATTAGGTGATTGAAGTGAAGCTATTTTGATTCTGAATCTGTGATTCGTTGGAGTGACTTTGTTTTATATCGCGGCTTTTGATGTATGAATTTATCCCCGTGGGGCGGGTTTTCGTTGGTGATGTTATACTCATCAAGCACTAGCACAATAGAAGATCGAATTTGAAGTATGTGATCGCGTTGTTATGTTGATTACCGATTTTGGAGTAATGCAAACAATTAGATGTTTGTTTGATTGTTGTAAGAGAGATATCTTGATTTAGGAGTTAAATTTAGGTATGATGGACTTCTTGCCAATGTTGAATGACTTTGAGGGTCTTGGCAGTAGGGGCGATCCCTGAGTTATGATACATTTTTAAGTTTTTGATTGCTCGTTTCGGGCATGTTTATAGCGAGACACTAGCTACATCATCTCTAGCATACCTAGATGTAGCGAGTTCAGTTAAATGCACTTTGTCCTCCTTTTCATATTATTAAAGATTGGGGCATGTTTATTGAAAAAATAATTGAAGTCGCATCTGTATGATATGTTTATCTTCTTCTGCTTCATATCTTGGGTGCTGCAATGTTTTTTCTCTTTGGAGATTATCGTACTTCCTTAAACTGAGATTGTATTGTAAGTTCGTGTTGCTAGAAAATATGTTACTTAGACATGGCATCAGAAAGTTTGTAGCTTTTCCGGTTATTGATGTGAATTAGGATGTCAGATGAAAGTTTTTGATATTGGGGTTTTAATACTAATGGCTGCAAGGGTTTTCTGAACCGTTGTCCTTAATAGTCTCCTGTAGGATGTGGACCGCTATGCTTTCTTTTACCATTTGTAGTTTCCTTTGTTTCCAGTTTTGTTAGAATTAGAATTAGTCCATACTTTTGGTGCTAATTATGTTATGCTTATGTGGTGATGTGAAAATTTTAAATGAATTCGGAAAATCAAAGCAAAGGCATGCATTTTTCATCTCGTTGTTCAGAATTATACCTATATGAAGGAATTTTCAAAGGAATAGAAAACTTGAGTGCATTATATGAAGGGAAAATAAGTTTTAGGTTTATAATTCATCTTATTTTAAGCATGAAGCTTTATTTATTTATTTCTTTTTCGTGTTATTGGGGTACTGTTATGTAATAGGTTCATATAGAAATTGAAGATATTCTGAGCAATAATGAGTTGCACCCTCTTCCCAATGTATGTATTCTAAGAAATGGAATGAAATCACAGCTGATGTTGGAAATCCTAGTATGTAGCTGATTGCATAACTTGTTCATATATACCTTCTCTCAAAATTATGTGATTTTTTTTATCCTATAATTTCCCTTTTCTTGTCATTCTTTCCAAATCATGCTTTATTTATGCTGCATATGAAAGTAGTTCCAATTACGTTGTTATTTATGATGGACAGTGGAACTTTTCTATGTTTTTTAGGTGGTGCCGAAAGACTGATTGTTGATGCTGCAATGGAACTAGCATCCCATGGGCACAATGTGCATATTTTCACATCACATCATGACAAGAATCGTTGTTTTGAAGAGACTCTCAGTGGTGAGGATATCCACTACCTTATGATTTGCTGTCTTTTCTCTTTGTTTTATAAAAACTATATTCTCGTTACTTCCATTCAAACCTATTCAAATTTATTCTAATAGTCTACTAATCATAGACAAGCCCAATTTCTTCTTAATATTGTTAGGATTTCCATAGTTCTAAGGTAAAGGGTGATCTGATCAGGATAATGCAAATCAAAATTGAAAAGGTGGAGCTGTTTGAAGGTTTTGGAGGAGGTTGAGTTTTATTTAGCTGATGTTGAAGAGTTGGGAATATTGGGAATTTGGGATAGAGAAGTTTTTCTTATATATGTGTGAAATTTGAAGAAAGCGGTTGTTGGAAGAATACAAAGCTTGATTTTTTGGATATGGATCACAAACTATGTGGGGTCTTTAGATGGAGAAGAATTGTAAATCTTTGAGAAGTGCTGTTGAGAATCACTTAAAAGAGAAGTGTGAGATGAAAGATGATAGTTTAGTTGGCCAACGATGGGAACTTAAACTGTATGCTTTTCTTCTGTGTGAGTAATAGGAGACAAGGAGGGACCAGTATTTCTTTATTGTAGAGATCACATAGAGTTATGAAGGTATGTTCTGTGTGGACTTTGAGGAGAGAGTGAGAAGCTAATTTCAGATGGATTTAAGTGGTCACATTTTAGGGTGGATTGAGCTTGGTTAGAGAGGCCTTTTAGGGAAGAGAAAATCAGTAATGATTTCCTTAGTATGGGCTATATGACGTACTTATAGTAGGGTCTTTATAGTGTTTCATGAGGTTTGAACCTTCGTAAAACTAATATACTTGGTTATGTTCTTTCTTTGCTGTATTAAGGAATATACTAGAGGCTTTGTGGAATGGAGGAAATGTTGGATTGGGCTCTTAAGGTGAATGAAGAGATCAATGATAGTTAGAAGGGTTGTGATCTTAGTGTTTAAAACATACCAAGGCTTCTAGCCTGAGTGCTTCTTGCGCCTTTTAAAACTTAGGCTGAAAGTTTGGAATTTTTAAGATAGACTTTGCACATGTATATTTCCTTAGATGTGTGTTTTGAGTTTTTACAATAGGAGTAACTTTTTGCATTGGGAGGTCACACTTCTCTTTAGAAAATGAGGGGATAAAGTTTTTTACAAAGGATGTGATTGCCTTATGTTTTGTCTTGTATAGATTAGCTATATGTTATTAAAAGGATGAAGAAATTGCTAAAAAAAATTGAAGTGTTTGGCTCTAGTTTAGGTTTTAGGATTGGAGAGGAGTCCATGAATTTTCAGCAATGTGAAAAAGAGTAAAAATAAATGGGATTCTTCTAGAGACAGTCTTTTGTTTGATTGCAAATTCCTATGTCGTCTGAGAATTTGCTTTGTAGTGGCACTAATTTTTTCTGCTAAAGGAATAGTCAAGATTAAGTGTATCTGTATGCCTTGTCTAGTAAAGAAATTCCTACTGATCATAGTCAATAGAAAAACTGACAAAGAAACAGGTGCTCAGGTAGCAAAGGTACATATGAAAGCCTTTGCAAAGTTTTATCCCTCTCCCCAACCCCACCCTCCTAGAGGCTAGGATTAAAAGGGGACTATGGTTATAAAATGTTTGAACTTTCCAGAAATATCTGTAGGAAACAAGTCAAACAACTCTATGGGGTTAGACCAAGGGAAAACCTTGTAACTGCTGAGGAAATGTTAAAGCGTTGATATCTGTAGGAAACAAGTCAAACAACTCTATCGGGTTAGACCAAGGGAAAACCTTGTAACATCTTACAAATTTTTTAGTAAGATCCTGAAGAGCTTCTGGTTTGGCTCTCATATGGATTTTGTGTCCAGAGAGAATTGTTAGGAATTCTTTTATCTGTTGAAGAGAGATGCGTTCCTTTCTTCTCTTTGGTCCTATATTATGAGAGTGCTTCCACAATATTCTCTTAAGAATGACATGCAGTGTATATGACACTCACTTGACTATGAGCTTTCTGAGTATTGCTGGTTCCCTTCTATTCTATTGAATTATCCTCCTTTGGTTTGACACATAACGATGTTGAAACAAAAATTCCTCTCGCTATATATATGCTTACCACGTGGTTTCACATCAAGAAATTTTTTTGTTGATTGCCATTTCCATGGTTCTGGGTTCAAGGCAAGGATTACTGAATTTTCGACTAGATATAATTAAGTGAAACATCAAAAAATAGAATGGCTTACTTGAAAGCTGGAGTGGTCTAGAAGTATATATTAAGTGCAAAGGTTAAAGATAAGGAACACTGTGAAATTGGCCAATGGGATGCATGTCATTCCACTAATGTTTATTTGGATTGGAATATCCTCCTATTCTTCTTTCAAAACTTTCCTGGGAGTTTCAATGTAGTATGACTTGGCAAGCACAAGATCAAGATTCCAGAGATCTTGGAAGTTTTATTATTCAGTTTCCGACTTTATACTTATTCATTAGAGTTGAATCTCCCCAAACAAGACATTAAAAAAGGATATTTTATCTGGTGGTCGTTATAACTTTCTCTGTATAAGTTTGCTTGTCCTGGTTATTATTGCCATGATGAAATTCAGTGGATGCAAACTAGACAACAAGAAATGTTTTTAAAAGCACATAACAAAGGGTGATATCCAATGAAGCAAAATTTGTTGCTGAATATTGTTGGTAATTTTTCTCTGTACTGTGCTCTAAAAATGAATTTTCTCTGACATCATCTATTCTAAACTTCGATCCAGGTGTCTTTCCGGTCACTGTTTATGGGGATTTCCTACCACGGCATATCTTTTATCGGCTCCATGCTGTATGCGCATATCTCCGATGTATCTTTGTCGCACTTTGTGTTCTTTTTATGTGGCCATCGTTTGACGTTATATTGGCTGATCAAGTTTCCATTGTGGTTCCAGTATTGAAGCTTAAAAAGTCAAATAAGGTAAATGCTCAAGCCTCCTGGATTTTTTTTTATGAAGATAGTGTGGTTCCATTCGATATTCGGTTAAGTGTACTACTTTTGACATCCTTGCTGTCTGTGCAGGTTGTCTTTTATTGTCATTTTCCAGATCTTTTGTTGGCTAAGCACACTACTTTACTAAGGAAAATATACCGAAAGCCTATAGATTTTATAGAAGAAAGGACAACTGGTATGTTTGTGAATATATTCTTTAGCTATTCTACTGTTTCTTCAACTGTTCTTTGAAAAATATTTCTTCTTTATGCCTGGATTTACAGGAATGGCGGATCTAGTTCTGGTGAACAGTAAGTTTACTGCAACAACTTTTGCGAGTACTTTTAAGCATCTAAACGCTGGTGGTGTTCGTCCGTCAATTCTGTACCCAGCAGTTAATGTCGACCAATTTGATGAACCTCATGCTTCTAAGTAAAGAACATGCTTCGTATTTTCTAGTTCTAGGCATTTTTAAACAGCTTTGTCTAGGCTTTTCTCAGCTATTCATATCATTCTGGACCTTGTGTTTAAGTTGTCGTTTTACTGATGAACAGAATGAACTTTTTGTCAATCAACCGCTTTGAGCGAAAAAAGAAAATTGATTTGGCAATTTCGGCATTCGCAAACCTTCTCTCTGTTGAAGGAAATAGTTTGAATGACATTACACTGACTATTGCGGGTACGTATACCTTAATTCTGTGAGTCCTCCCCACCCCACCCCACCCCCCCCCCCCCCCCCCCCCCCCTCCCCAACCCCTTTGCTTTCTGATATTATGACGTCCAAGTGAATCATGTGCAGCAATCATGGCCTAGGATTACTATGGATCAGTAGGAGTTTTTGGGTGGTGGTTATAGAAGCACAGATGCACATTGTAAAAGAATTACTAATTGGAACACGAGTTGTTGGGCTTCTTTCTATCCCTGTTTTTCGGCTTTTGTCAACACTTGACGTTGATGAATAATTTTTGTTTAGCCCCTTTTACTGTGATTTAGAGTATACAAAATGGAATAAACAAATTTGGAGGTTGTTTCGTTGTCATGATTTTGGAGCATAGTATCTCATGCTTTCCATTCAGTTTCCATGCATTAGCTCTTTTCCTGTCTTTTTGCTATGATTTGGCCTGTAAGAGTAAGGTTTGTATGGGGACTATAGGCTATGCATTATTAGCCTCTACTTTGTTAGAATTAGCTTAAAGAGGAAGGAGGTCAGTTAGACATGGAAATGCTGTAGAAAGAGCACTTCAGTGAGATGGAAAGGAGGCTGAAGATTGTTGGGAGTTTATGTTAGCATTTAGAAATTTAATTGGGAGAGAATCAAACCACTCAAACGCTTGAATTTTGGGTTTTTTTTTTTCAAACTATTAATCAAAGTTCCTTCTCCTTCCCTTAAAATATCTACTAAATTGCACCTAAGCTATGTAAATTCATAACCCTTTTATCAAATCTAGGGTCAAGATAACTTATGAGTACTTTTGAAAGAATAATGGAGCAACTTGATTAATTTTGGGACAAATTTTTTTAAGCTATCCCAGAATTAGGATGATGTAGGACCGAAGCAGTTTGATTGAAAAGAATGAGGAAGAACTTTCATTTAGGTATTACAGTTTTTTCTTGCATGTATAATTACAAGCTCTACACCAAAAGCAAAGCAAGAATAATTTTCTGTGAAAGCCTATACATGAAGCTAGAATTTATTGTCTTCTCTCTCCTGTAATTGGGATTACTCTGTACATACTTTCAAGAAGTCTGGGGAAGCAGATTAGCTGTTAAATTACTCAAAAATATTTTACATACACCTGCCTTCCTCTCATCTACATCCTTTACTTTCTGGATTTGTTGTTTAGAAGTCTAAGGCTCCCTAAACTTACCTGTATAATACTTTTGATTTGGACTTCTGTGAAAGGACTCTACTTATGTGTTTGTTATTATATAGCTCCATCTTTTCTTTATTGCTTACTTGCTCAAATCCAGATGATTGTTTGGATGGAATTAGTCTGGTGGAAAGTGGGAACATTCAAGGGCAAGTATGCTTGCTAGGAGCAGACAAGGAAAGGATTTTTTTTTTTTTGTATTTTCATTGGACTTTGTTGTTGCTGCTGTGAGATTTCATGGCATTTGTGGCTACGCCCTGACCTTGGTTTCAATATTTTTATTTGTGAGGCCCCTGTGTGCTTTGTTGCTTTCCACTATCTACCAGTGCATGATGATGAGGTATCGTTTGCACAGAATCTTGATGTTCTTGGAAATAGTAAACCAAGCCACATGAAACCTTACCTCATGGTTCAGAAATGAAGTTGAGTATACCTTCAGCTTTGTCAGGGGCTAGGGGAAGCATATAGTAGATCATCGCTGACAATGAGTCTTGATTGTACTCAATTTATGAATGAACCAAATACATGAACTTTTTAGGACATCTTGGCAGATTTCGGCAAGAACTATCCGTTGACTTGAATAGTTTACAAGCTGAAATTGTTTTACATGATTAACAATCATTTAAAATATTAAATAGGAGCACATCTCATTTTCTTGATGCCATTACATTCTTTGCCAAACTCCCTCTGTTTGATTAGGGGCTCTGGATTGGCCGGAGAGTACTAGAGAAAGATTCAATTTATTCGTTACTTTGTGGTGTTACTAGTACCTGACATTGGAATATATTTATATTTGTCTAGTTCTCTCATAGATACTTGGGAATGAAAAAAAAGAAAATTAGGATTCAATGGTTTTGGCTTCCATATGACACATGCTAATAATAGTTTGGGGGTAGTTTCTTTGTTGATAGATCATTGGTACATGTTAAAGTTATTTTGGTTTGGGCCCTTTCTGGAATCCTCTTTGTATAGATATCTTTGTCATTTGTGTCCACTAAATTTCTCTTTAATCATTTGAGGAGGGTGTTGGCATTGCACTTCATTTATAGATCACTGGCTGTAGGTGCATTTCTGCTCTATGTTTGCATCATGTAACAGTTAGGCTTATAAAGTTTCTTTCATTTCAGGTGGTTACGATGAAAGGCTGAGGGAAAATGTCGAGCACTTGGAGGAACTTAAACTCTTAGCACAAAGGGAAGGGGTGAGTGACCGAGTCAATTTCATCACATCTTGCTCCACCAGTGAAAGAAATACTCTTCTTTCCCAAACTCTCTGTGTCCTTTATACTCCTCAGGTATGTTTCTGTCATTACGAAATAAATTAGAGTTGTGCCTAGTTTTAGTCTAAATATGTCTGATTTTAGGACGAACACTTTGGCATTGTACCTTTGGAGGCCATGGCCGCCTATAAACCAGTCATTGCGTGTAACAGCGGAGGGCCTACCGAGACTATAAAGCACGAAGTCACGGGGTTCCTTTGTGACCCTTCTCCACAGGAGTTCTCCTCGGCTATGGGCAAACTCATTAAAAATTCTAAATTGGCCGAGAGAATGGGCAAGGAAGCCCGTCAGCATGTGGTACAGTCATTTTCTACCAAGGTTTTTGGTCAACATCTGAATCGATATATTCTTGGTGTTGTCAGGGGTAAGCGTGATTGAAAATTATCTGAACTTTTACTAATCAAGCTCTAGGAAAAATATATACTCTGATTGTTTGTTGGCCACTGTACTCCAAAATTTGAAAAGATTAATAACCAATTTTTGCTC
This sequence comes from Dysphania ambrosioides, assembly GCA_026401315.1. NCBI lineage: Eukaryota > Viridiplantae > Streptophyta > Magnoliopsida > Caryophyllales > Amaranthaceae > Dysphania > Dysphania ambrosioides. The sequence continues at coordinate 20,624,124 of CM048666.1, forward strand.
TCCTTTTTCTTAGATGATATTGCTTCCGAATTCCGATAGTTGCTCCATTTTGTTTATCCAGCAGCGCTGAATTTGTTCTTGGTACATTGGCAAAATTATTAGGAGATTTTACCTATTTTATTCTTTGAGTTACATTGGACCTTTATTATAAGGAACTTTGTTCTTCTGAGAGGTTATATCTAAAATGCATAAAAAAAAACAGGCACTCTGGTTTTGGCTTACATATGACTATATAATTGGAAATGAATGACATTTACACCAAAAGAAATTGTTTATTAGAAGGTGAACAAACGAATTAGATAATATTCATTTGGTTGTTACATTTTAATTAGCTTTTAAGTAAAATTATCCCCAAAACAACAATGGTACCCTTATTATTTTGTCTCGTCAATGGTACCCTCAAACATTAAGCATTTGGTCGGGTTAGGGCCGAGTCACATGCAAAATGGGATGAATCAGGTGGGGTCTATGAAGATACAAAAAGACCGAGTCGGGCATGGCCAATTTAAAGAGAGTATAGTTCTATATATGGAATGTGATAGTCTGTATATATCACCTCTAATCTTTAGCAATGGACGATTAGCAAGCAAGTGGAAAACATTTATTACCTGATAGTATTTAAAGATCTTGAAAATTATTTTCCTGTTATTGACCCAGCTTGACCCATTAAAAACTCAATAAAGCATAACCCTTTAAAAGACTGATCCAATTAAGTCCATAATTGATTAGACCATTTTATAATAGGCCGGTCAATGGCCCTTAGTGGGGCCTCTCCTATTTAAACAGGTAAATGTAGTGGTGGTTACATTGACTAATATCAGTATAAATGTAGTTGCACTCTATCATTGTTAATTAGAAATGTTGGTCTTTGTTTAGAAAAGTTAGTGTAGTTTCCATTGGAGACATGTATATAAATAATATGGATATATGGGAGTTACTACCGCTTCTAAGATCGAGACCTAACAAAGTGGTTGTTGCATGTTTACATTTCTTGAGTCATGGAGGTGAGAAGAGTGCAATCTGTAACATCAGAAACAATGTCAAATGTAACGATCTCCTCAGATTTCATATGCGAAGGATGAGCAACCCGGACTCACAACTGTAAGTGAGGCTAAATTCAAAGCCCCATTGACTGGTCTGGACAACCTGAATGACGAGGATGCACTGGTCAAGTTGATTTCCAAAGCTAGCAGTAAAGGTAGATTTGTTCAAATATAACAATTGCATACCATGTGATGTTATTGAGAAAGTGCAAAAAGTTGAGTTTTTTAGAGCTGCCATCACAAGAAAAAGAGAGATATGCTAAGCTTCTTCGCCCAGTAGAAGGACATGGATCTACCCTTCACAACGAGGATCAATGCAAAGATGAAGAGGTAAGGAATTGAGGTGATCATATTTTCCATAGCGCCTCCCTGTGCCATTAACTTCATAATTAGGCCCAACATTCCTGCATCTTATTAGTAGCGTGATTCTTAGTCGGTTAGTCCTTTTTAACTTATTTTATTGGTAAATAATCTACAAGCTAAATTTTATATGCTTGTTAGGTATAACTTGTATACCGTAACTAGACCTGTTAAAATCTGATCCAACTTGAACTTTATGAAATCGACTTGTACCCGACTTGATTATAACTTGAGAATTGAAATCGCAAACAGACCAAACTTGACTAGAAGTCAACCTGAAACCTATTTGACACGATATTCGACAGACTCGAACCCAATCTACGTCCAACCCGAATGTGACTCAACCCGTTATAAACTCGACTTGTAATAGACCTGACTCGAAGACAAGCCGAAACTGAAATAACCAACGAACAACTGATATGACATGATTGATAACAAATCATAACCAGATTTCACTCAATTTGTTAGCAACCAAAATATATGATACCTAATCTTACCCATACTTGTTTGATACAACGATACATATTTAATAATTATTACCTTGTAAATATTTTATTTTTCAATTACTTTTCAACATCATCATTGTCCAATTTATGAATTTACCACCATTAAAAAAACTATTGGATGAGTTGACCTGAGATGAATACAATAAAATAGTCAAAGAGAATTATAAATCAATAATAACAAGTAATTGATGATCCAATTCGAACTCGATAAGGCCCAATCCCAATTTTAACCAAAATTGAGGTGACCCATTAACATAAATGACTCGACCCAAAATATACACTAACCTGAAACAATTCACCATAACTTGTCCGGGAACTGATTCGGAATGATCCGAACTGACCATGACCCGAACTGAATACGACCTAACTCAAACCCCAACCAAATCTGAGAAGCCAAATAAACAATTTGACTCAACCCAATTATAACCCAACCCAACGGACTCGACCCGAAAGGGCAAATTGGCCCGATTTAAACCGAACCGATAAATACTAACCCACAATTGTTTCAACCCAAAACCGACTTGTCGATTCAAATTGGCACTCATAACCATAACATAACAAAGTAGTAAACATACTCTAGTAACTTCTATGGTTTTGTTAGGCCACTCATGGTGGTGTTTATTTTCTACGGGAGAATTTTTTGTTTGGGAAAATTAACAATCCGCTCAATGGTGAGAAAAATAAAGTTTTCATGTTGAGGATAACTTTTGTAACCCATGATGAGGTCATCTTCTGAAGCCATCAACATGTTTTACAATGAGCGGCAAGGATCCATAATTTGTTATGCATTGGGCAAGAACTTATCTCATGTCTACTCAAGACTGCAACCAAACTACTAAAGATAAAGACAAGTGTAGAACAAATTCTCATAAACCCTTTTCTTCCCACATTCCTTTGTACATTTCCTAAATCTCACCCATTTGTTATCCATTTAAGCTTACCTTCCTCTTTTACATAAGCACATTATAAGCCAATGACCCACTTTTATCCACTTCAAAGTTGTGATGGAGTTTGATTAGCGAGTGAGCTGTTACATTTTTCATAAAGGTGAAGCATAGGCAATTGAGTTTAAGCAGAATAGAAATTGTGTCTAAATATTGCTTAGAATTACTCTTCTTTTTAGTAAAAAAAAATGAAAAACGATTTAGAAAAATTCTAAAATAAAGGCTCGGAGAATGGTTCAAAAAGTGAGCTTGGGGGAGGTCCCATGGCGATTGAATGAGGTGTTATAACTTCTAATGATGGTGATTGAGGTGAAATTTCAATGTTGAGAAGGCTTTAATAACCCATCACCTAAACACCACAATATATACTTTTTTCCCATCTTTATCACATTACACCCAAAAGTCCTTTCGACTTTAGAGGGTTGAGTCATAGAGACATGGATTAATCATGTGAAGCGAGCATGAAAATTAAGATATTGAGTTGGAAAATCATCATCGCTCTCTTTTTTTTATTCAAACTCCCTTAAGGAGTAATGACGCGATTTTGTAAAGGGTAGAAGCAAGGCTTAGGGAAAAGTGTGGTCGTGTGTAAGCTTAGGTGAATGAGAACTTATAGCCCCCTACTATTAGCTAGGTATCTTTTATTCATTCATTTGCATTTTTTAGCGTGTTATCTTCTATTACTTAGAATCCCCAACATTCATCTTGACAAAATCCCATGAGTTCCCACTCTTTGCATTATTCATTATTTTTGTTCCTTTTTCCTATTTCTCATTCATGTTAGTTCATGATTGCCTTGATTTTTCTTCATTTGTGTAGAGTTATGGGTCACCTCTTTTCGAAAATTTTTATGAGAATATACTCGTCCTTTTAAGCGATTAAAAGGTTTCAAGGGCTTGTTGATAGTTGCTAAACTCAATAGTGACTTTTAGAAAAGTGAGTTAGTTGCGTTTGTTTTCCTAGCATTTCATATTATCGTTTCCCTTTTACCTCGTCAAAGAGTCTTGATCGAGGACGAACAAGGACTAAGCTTTGGGGAGTTTGATGAGTGACATTTGTGTCACTCATTCCCCTTTTGAGAGAGTATTCATACTCTTTTGGTCCTTTTTTATCTCATTTTTGCATCACTTAGCATCTCATTTTGTGCACGACCTTATTGTAGGGACACTTGGATATTTCACCTCACTTATTTTGTATTTCACATGCTTCTTCTTCTATTACACATGTTTCCATGTGTATTATGCAAGATTATATAATGTATAAGCACGAATAGAGCAAGAGAGCAAGAATGAAGAGTAATTGATTAAAGGAAGAAGGCTAATAGATCACTCATCATAAGACCAAGAGGCCACTTAAAAAAAATAAAGCCAAGAAGCTGCTCAACAAAAATCCAAGTCGCTACTCAGTTTAAAAAGTCGCATAGATCAGAAAGTTTGGAGGGCAACGAGAGGATGTTGAGCGGGGGAGCATATTTTTCAGTGGTTTTCCTCCATGATTAAAGAGGGTATAAGTATGTTGGGGGCTGTCATTCAGAGGGGGATCATATTTTTCATAGAATAGCATTATATTAGAGAAATCATCTTTTGAAGAACTTTATGAAAACATTTAAGCACAATTATTGATTATTAATTCATCATTCATTTTTTCGCTTATCAAGAGTAATTCTTTGATCTTCGTTATTCTTTGTGTTTATCATTTTAGCATTAATAGTATTTCCTACAATTCATTTATTTTATATTTTGCATCATTCTATTATTGTTTTCTTTGGTGTAATGAATCATCATTTGGATGCTTGTATTGAAAATTCAATAAAGTTTGTGAAGATGAAATTCAAGAGGTCGATTTAGCTAAAATCAATCCCAAGCATGGATTAGTTTAAGTGAAGGAAGTTAAAAGCGAATTTAGACCGAGTTGATTGTTCAAGCCTTAGGAATTGGTGGAAATCTAGATTTGGCCATATAGGTTTTTTCCCTTCGATGCTCCTTTGTTGTATAATTGAGAAGAGATTTTGCCTTTAATTCTTTGTTAGACTGAGTTTTATGTTGTTTGGGTTGCTTGAGATAGTCAATTAGTTGAAAAATCCCATTTGTGAATGCACATGCTTCCTTGAGGGTGAGTTGAGAGATTGAATTTTGGTTGAATTTCCTTCCTTTCTATATAAACTTTTCATTTGTTGTTTTGTCGGTGCAATTTAGAAAACTCTTAGGTTTGTGACTCTTTTGAGAGAAACGCATCGGTTTAAGAGCCCAATAGCTTGTTCGCGTTTGGATTGGTATTAGATCACACACTCCCTATTTTTTCTTTTAAAACAACATTTATAACAGTAATATAATATCACCATTTCTAAATGGCGTATTTGTCTGAGAAAAAGGAAAGAGAATGTTAAAAGAACATCTCTAATCTAGGCCGCCAAAAACCAAACACCCCTGCCTACATATGGTAGCCACCACGATTGCATTATCCAACCTTCACACTTGTCACAACACCCTACCACCACTACTGTGAACCCACTACAAAATACTTATCAAAATCATGCCCCATGTAGATGTAGCCCTAGCACTATCATAATAAAATCCATCACCAACAATTCAATCAAACATTTGTTTAATGAAGTTTTGCATTTTTGTTTTTCTTGATCTACTTGAATTTCCTATTTTTATTGTTATTTTATACAATATCAAGAAATTTACCTTTAAAACCCTCTTAACATCAAATAACTCTAGTCTTTAGTCGTATTATATTTACCAATATGACTAAAAAAAATTGGGAGAGGGGTGATGGAATGAAATTTAGGAGAACTATGGTATTTAGTCATATTATATTTGCCTGATAAGAAAGAGGTGCAACTATAGAGTAATTTTTAGAGGGAAATGGTTCAACTATTTAGGAACTTCCTCTCTCACCCATGACTTGATTTAAATGGTGGCATGACTTGATTCAAGTGGTGGAATAGTGCATACTAATATTGTGTTTTATTTTCCTATTTCCTTAAACCTATGTGTTGTTGATTTATTGATATGTGAAGTAATGAACTGCTTTAGGTATGGATAGTTCACCTTGTCACTTCTTAGTACTTTGCCTTTTTGGGCTTGTTGTAGTGCTCTCAGCATTGGGTAATCCAACTCAAATTTTTTGTTAAAACTTGATGGATCTGAAGGAAGTAAGAAACGCTCCTAAAATTTCACTAATCGCACCTAATAGTCCTATAAGATAGTCAGATGTGGCAGTACTTAGATACTACTATAGAGGCATGTTAAAACACTACGATCTAAGAAATCATTCATGGATCCTATGCTATATCAAAACACATATTATCATGACAAAAATAATGTCTTGGGAAGTAGTAAGTACCAGATCTTGGATACCAAATATGTATGATAAAGGTGGTCCTAGTAGATGGCTGATTTTTTTTTTAGTAGGTTCATACCTAGTAATTGTATATATTGTCCATGTATGTGAAACATTTAAACTGACACAACCGTAGGCTATGGCGGATCTTTGGTAAAAAAAAGGTGTGTGTGTGTGTGTGTGTGGGGGTGGGGGGGGGGGGGGGGGGGGGGGGGGGGAGTTTGGGAACAAGGTTATTTCCAAATCAAAAATTAAGGGGGGCAAGTCTCAACCTCTAGTTTAATAATTAAACGCTTAACCAGTAATTTATAACTTTTTGGGAAATTCTGCAATATACATATGTACTATTGTGTTTTCTACATTGTGTCTAGTGATTTTGAAAAGTTTATATTGTACCCTTGAGGTATGTTTAGTAAACATATTGTATCCTTTTTGTTGGATGTCTTAACTGACGGAATGAAATTCCGTTAATAGATGTTTCACTTATTTCACTTTCCCTCCCTTTCATTGTTTCACTGCTAATACACGTTAAATACTCTTCCTATCTGGAACTCTATTTCATACAACCACCAAGGACGGTCAATTTTTGAGTAGAATTCAAGGCAAGAATTACTGGCGATAAGTTTGAGAACAGCGGCGACAAGTTTTTGTTGAAGGATTAAGGCGTCAATGAAGGTAATTTCGAACCCTAGGTCTGTTGAAAATTGTCGAATTTTGTAAAAGATCGTGAATTTAGGGTTCAGAAAGTGTAATAAGTGAAACACTTGTTAACAAAGCTTCACTCTTTCAGTTAAGTCGTCCAACAAAGGGTACAATGTATTTACTAAACGTACCTCATGGATACAGTGTAGACTTTTCAAAATCATTGGACACAATGTAAAAAATGCAATAATACAGGGGTATATTGTAGAATTTCCCTAACTTTTTTATTTAAATTTTGCGCAATATCTTTATAATATGTAAAGGTCTAGAAAATTTCAGGGGGGTCAAGCCCCCTTAGGCCTATAAAAGATATGTCATTGACTGTAGGGCTATGTCATGTTTTATTAATGTTCATACTAGGGATGAATGGAGCATCTACTTGAACCAAGGATTCTCTTAATGTATCAATCACATTAATTTTACAGTAGTCTTGTTAGATTCCCTTGCAATAGTGTATTTTCCCCTAGTCACTATTTTGCCATGTATTTCTCTTCGATGTCCACCCAAAAACCATCCCATCATTTGTATTTTAAAAGTCGATTGATGAGCATAAATGGTTTATTGAATATATTTTTTTTGTTCTCTATTTTTGTAAACTACTCAATCCTTTCGAAAATATGCTAGGTTGTGAATAGTTGTATGAGAGTAGGAAAGAGTAATGACAAGCAAACAAGGTTTTGATAATTACCATCTTAATGGTGAAATATATCTTTATTTACTATTCCATTCTAATGTAAATTAGAAGAATCTAGAATATACTTAGTAAATTACAATATTTATGTAACTATTTACAGCATTTAACCTTAGCTTGTTCTAATGCACTTGAGAATAGAAGCAAGTTGCCTAGGCCTAAGGCTAAAAAGTTGCAAAAAAGAGCCTATGTCTTTGAAGTGGTAATCAATTATATTTCATTGAATTCATTAAAGTACACAAAATTTCTAGTGGAGTAACTTGACTTTGCTCTAATCACCTCTTAAAAACTGTCCCTAATCATTTTATTCGTATCAATTCACGAAGATTAATTCATAACCCACTTCATCTTGCCTTAATTGTGGTAACTCCATTAATTTCCGATTACCTCATGGCCTCATCCATCTTGACAAGCTATCTATATAAAGGTTGGTACTCTTGGATTGTTTAGACTCAATCAAAACTCATCCTCTATATAAGTAAGTCTCTTGTTGCTTTGCTTAATCTTTTTGTATGAGTACGTCTAACTGCTTATGCTATCTCTTTGGTGCTTACTACGTTTTCATATTGTATCATTATTGGTATATCGATGTTAACTTTAGTAATAGTATGTTGTCATATCTTGGTTCATACATATAGGCTACTCATGTGCATTCTTATACCCCCAAAAGCTAAGGTCATTGATTGAAAACATTTGCATGACATTCCAAATTTTTTTTTTTTTTTTTGACATGTATGACATTCCATATTAACTTTATACATAATGCTCTCTTGTTCCTTATTATCTACCATTTTAAGAATTATACATTAGTTCGTAGAAATTATGATTGATAAATATATGGATATTTAAAATTTATTACGTATGATAGTGGATCGATTCATAAAACGAGAAATTCATAATTTATACATGATATAAATATATTATGGGACCTTTTAGTAATTTTATTTCTATATCTGATATCATATTATCTATACCTGATCTTCTATATTTCTATATCTGATATAATAATACCTATATTTGATATTTTACTATCCTGATATAATTTATATCAGGTATGAATTAGAAAAGTCTCTTTATAAAATATATAATAATATAGCACTTATACTTTATATATATACATATGCATATGTAATCATATACTAGAACGGAATGATATCTTTTTATCTATTTATTTATTTATATTTTTTTTATGTTCATAGCTTATTTAAACTACTATTTACACAATCATATTCATAACATTATTACTTAGCAATTTTAGTTATTTTATTGGATTAATTGATGTGAATAATTTAACCTTTTGTCGATTCACTAATAATAATTCAATATATTGTTTATTCCTAAATAATCCAACCTTTGACCGCAATCCTCTTTTATTGAGTAATACGAAATAGTAACCTAAGATAAGCGGTCAACAACATGTTATTTATGTTTTTTACTTTTTTTTTCCCTCTTTTTAATCCCCTCTCCCTTTCTAATCCTTACTCCGACTCTCCTCTTTCTTCTTCCTTTCTTCATCTTTTTCCTTTTTGTTCCCAACACCGATAAATTCAAGCATCAATGGGTAAAATAAGAATGAAGGATTATATATATATATATATATATATATATATATATATATATATATATATATATATATATATATATATATATATATATATATATATATAAGAGAAATGTAAGGTTGTTGAAGAGTAATCAAAGGGATTGATCATAATACATGTAATTAAATAATTAACCCGTAAAATGACTCAATAAGAAGATTGAAATTACCTGTTATTATCATAATAGCAGGTAACCCGTAAACTGGCTCAATGAAAGCAGATTTAGGTTAAAGGTTGAATTATTTAGGAATAAACAAAAGGTTGGGTTATTAATAGCGAAGCGGTAAAAAGTTGGATTAATCCTATTTAATTTCATAAACAGAGATTAAAGGTGTGACGAAATGAAGCTCAAAGGGATTGCAGTTATCCTTGTGATAGTAACCATATGCTTGATCGGTGATCCGATAGTAACCATGGGCGTGAATATAGACGTGGAGTCGCATGCAAATCCCCAAGAAAACGGCAATGAAAGTCCTCCATTATCTTATATCAGTTCTCACCATGAGATTCCATTGTATAAATATATCCCTCCACGAAACAGAAAATTACTACACAAAGAAGTGGAAAGGCTGGACATATAAATATAAGTATATAAAATAAGTTATGTTATCTATGATATTCGTCATTGTGATAAGTACGTAAAAGAAAATCATGGACGGTAGATCCAACCTACATGGTGTAGACTTCAGTGATTCTCTATCACAAAGGGTTATGTAGATGGAACGATGGGGGCTGGACATGGTTTGTTTAGAATGTAGAGAGAGCTAGCCATAAAGGCAATGACATATAACTTTGTATTTGGTCAAATAATAATGTCCTAGTGTTGTTAAAAGTTTGCTATATATAACTATATATAAGCTCTAATATATCATTATTTTTAGGCTTTTCTAATTCATGCCTGATATAAATTATATCAAAATATTAAAATTTCATATATAGGTATTATTATATTAGATATAGGATTTTTATATCAGATATAGATATTGTTATATCATATATAGAAATTCAAAATATATAAAAATTCATAAAAACTCATATCAGTTATATAAATGAAATTAAAAAAAAAATACTCCTTGATATATTTATATCGGATATAAATTAGAAATTTCTATTTTCTTGTGCGAAATTCCTAACACACCTTATAATATGAGGATGAAGAATTAGGAATGTGATTTCATTGTCCTTCAAGCAATATTAACTCTCATTATAATTGCTATTGGTTATCAGTTAATTTGCTTCAAATTATTCAGCCTAAGTACGAGATTAATTGTAGCAATGTAATCAACTCACCATAAGAATACTTAAGAACAGTTTTTATATACAAGGAAAAAAGTTAATGAATAATCTACATGATGATAATGGTTTTTATAGAACCAAAACCACCAATCAAGATGTGCGATTATCCAAAATAAAAAGCAACTAAAGATAATTAAATAGCCACCTAATTACGTAATTAACAAAAATATAATTAATTAGTTTATAATTATCTTGATTAATCACTACCAAGTGCATCTGCAACTCCTCATACTCTTTCAATGTCTTAAACACCAAAAGTATACTAAACTTTGAAGACTAGTTTAAGATCGATCGGTCACTGGGGTCCATCATTTCGTGAGCGTTGTCATAGCTGCATGTACCACCAAATGCACCAAAGTCACCAGTATCTTGGTGGCTGCTGTTGGTGGGCTGCCCCTTGACAAGCCCAGCAAACAACTCTGCGGGATCATAATAAATTTCTACCTCTTCCGCCCTCATCGATTCATCCACCTACGTTGAAATTTATACGTTAACAAAATCGTTGTCGATAACCACCGCTAATGGAGACAAAGTTTAAAAAGTCTGTTTACAAATTCTCTATGTTATAAGAAATAGTATATATTAAAATTGAATGTATTTCAATATAAATTTTTGTAGTATCAAAATTTTCATAACATTTTATCTTATAGATTCGAAGATAAAAATATTTTAAATTCTATTTTTGAGTTTATTAAAAGTCAAAATGGGAAAAAAAAAAACATTAGAAACACAGGGAATATTAATTTAAGGCATGCATATCTTAGTCGTAATATGTAGTACGTAGCCATCCTTCATAATAAAAGTTCATGTTAAACCTGGTGGAATAAAATTCATTAACATTTAATTCCGACTAGATGGAACTTAAGCATGTATTAAGAATACTTGATTTGCTACAAGACTACCAAGGGAAGTCTTGATAAACTAGTAGAGCACACTATATTATATGGTTGCCTTATGAAAGATTTAAGAGAAATATTTATGATATATAACAAGAGTTGTACCTTCAAAATGCCAATGCCGTAAAACTGGACCATATCTCCAGTAGGAGCATGACCTTTATAAGGTCCTTCAAAGTAACCCCAATGTCTAAACTTGTAAGCGATGACAGGTGGTCCTGAGTACACAGAGATCACCTCCCATGCAAATCCCCTAGGAAACGCTGAACGAAACGCTTCATGCGACGATTCGAAACTCTCTTCATCTGTTTTGTAATACGTCTGAAATTCTTTAGGCAGTGAGCTCTTCAGTAAGGCATTGTAGCTCCCAAGCCTCAGCACTTGTTCCCCTCTCAACCCTTCTCTTCCTGTTACCCATAAACCAATGTATTATGTATGTAGTATTCCACTAAAAGAAGTAAAAGTTTTTTTTATATATATATATATATATATATATATATATATATATATATATATATATATATATATATATATATATATATATATATATATATATATATATATATATATATATGATCTTATTATATACCCAATTAACTATGTAGGCCTACTCCTTTTTCCCTACAAAAATCTTACCGTATGCTGTGCCACTTACACTAGTTTTTCTTTGAACATATGGGTAGACAATTATTCATCTTTTACATTTCAAAAGTACCTTTGTATAATGTGAATATTTTAATAATTTTTTCCTACATAAAAATTAGATTTTTTTAGTGGGATGTAACAAAGAATTACATAATTGTGGTCATCATTAATTGTTTAAAATTTCAGCCCTTTTATTTAAAGAAGTAATTTTATCCATGTATTTATTTGACCATACAAAATAACTAAATTAATTTTTTTTACCAACCTCAAGCCAATAAAAAATAATGGTCAAAATTGATCAAGTTCATTGCCTAATTGAAAAGTAGTAAGTTGTATATCATGAAAAGCTTAACATAGAGTATATATATATATATATATATATATATATATATATATATATATATATATATATATATATATATATATATATATATATATATATATATTCATTTTCATAGGAACCAAATTAAAATAAGGAAAATCAATTATATATCACAAATTTACCATTGACGAAGAGCTTGAACTTTTCAGGGCTGATAGTTTTGAAGTCCTGCAAGCGAGTTTTATGGGAAAGCTCCATCTCCCATGACTTGATTGCATTTTGCACTGCCTCTTCTAATGATCCTTTTGGCCATTCCTGAAAATCACTTTTTGGGTTTTTGTCAACTACATAAATTGCATGTAGACACTTGGGATCTAAAAAGGGCATACTAGTTAGTTGATTTAGCCATTGATTCGAGTGAAAGGAGTCAAGTTCACTAAATTCCATCACCACTTCATTCACTAGACCAAGCTCGATTTAGGAGAAATTCCTAATTTATACATGATATCAATATATTATGGGGTATTTACGTAATTTTATATCATAATGTCTATTCCTCATATGAGCTTTTTTGTTCTATTTTTATATTTCCTATATTTTTATATCTAACATAACAATATCTAATATTTGATATAACATCAATAGTTATATCTAATATAACAATACATATATCTGATATCTCAATATTATGATATAATATTTATCACGTACGAATTAGGAAAGCTTCCTCAGCTTAGTATTTACTAAAAGAAGGCACAACTAGTCAACAAACAAGTGTCATGAGTTGTGAATATTTTTCATTGACAAGCCACAGGCGAGCCACTAGGGTTGTGGTTTATCTACTCAACTCATGATCGATCATAAGTGAAGAGCAAGTCATGAGCCATATAGGCTCATCATGGGATATGGCAAGTGCAATATGAGTTGTTTCTGCATTATCACCTCTAATCGCGTTAGTTCTATACATTAAAGAGATAAATTGATTGTATTAACTACTAAGTACCTTAGTTCTCCCTTCTTCAAAGAGCTTGTTGACCTTATCAAAAATGGGCGGACCACCATGCCTCCATTGTATATCCGTATTTTCTACTTCCTCTTGCAAGATAGACCTATACTTATCGGCTGCCACCTCTGATGCAATTTTCTTCCCTTCTTTACCTTCCATCTTCAACCTGAACAATTCACAAAGTAAGCAATATTTCTTTTATAGACGGGACCATATTCTAATGAGCTATCCTAATTTATATTTGGTATAAATCATTATGCATATATAAAGGGTCATTTTCTTAATTTCGTATGTTGGGGATTCATTTGGCATTTCTTGTGTGGGGCCTACTTTACTTGTGCTTGGATGTATACCAATGGAGCCCACATATAACAATTTTTATTCCTATATTCAGAATATTTATACTTGAGATCATTACTTCTACCTAGGATAACAAGTTTTATATACCTAAGATCGTTATTTTTATTTGTGAGGTACGAAGGTCTATTCCTAAGATCATAACACTTATATCCTAAAATTAGAACATCTATATCTGAAATAATCATTTTATATTTCTAAAATCAGAATACTTACATATGAGATATTAATTTCTAATCCTGATATAATAAATTATATATATATATATATATATATATATATATATATATATATATATATATATATATATATATATATATATATATATATACCCATGATAATAGCTTCTTATCCTGAGATAATAATTTCTTACTTAAAACCATGTTATTTCTATACTTGAGAGCATTATTTCGATATTTGAGATTAATAAGTTATATACCTAAGATAATAATTTATATTCCTAAGATTAGAATACATACATATGAGATATTAAATTCTAATCTTTAAATAATAAATGATATACCTAAGATATCAACATTATTATACTATTTGCAAATAAAGTTGTACTTTAAAAATATTAAGTTGCATTATTAGGAAATAAAGTTGTACATAATTTCACCATTTTCTCGTACTAGAAAATGAAGTTGTCATTTATGTATGACCCCATTCATATACTTTTTTTTTTTTGAATTTTCCTACACGTTGGTTCAATAAATCATTTTCTTTTCTTTTGCTTTTTCTTTTTTTTTTTCTGATATAAGTTACCAAATCTATGCAAATGTATAAATTGAAATTATCTCTATTCTAATACGTATTCATTCATATCCATACCAAAAAAAATTCCAAAGACATGTGATCTGTTATACTATCGTTTTATTCCTCGAACTTCTTCATAGATATGAATATTTGATAGCAAATGTCCTTACGTCAACAGTAAGCTAAGGGTAGTAGAAAACAAAGACAACCGCAACTAATCAATGAAACTGGACAATATCGCCGCTATTGTTTGCACATTCAACACTCAGTACACATGGCTTGCGGGTGGTGTATAGTAGACTTACTAGGCTAGGCCTAGCATAACCCATGCAACACAATTTAGTAGATTTAATTAGATATTCAGTGAAATTTATCAAATGTTCAGTAAATAAATGTTCACTGAGATTTAGTAAATGGTCATTGAAATGAAAGACATGTTCATTGGGCAAATGGTCATTGAAATGAAGGATATATTCATTGGGCAAATGGTCAGTGAAGTTTTGTAATGGTTAGTGAAATTGAGGAAATCTTCAGTGAGGTTTACTAAATGGTCAGTAAAATAGCCCAATGATCATATATTCACTTCATATGTATCTCCCATTGCTTTGTTTTTTGTATTTCTTTTTCTTCAAAATGTCGAGAACAATTTTGCTGAACTTGATTTACACACAACAGTTCGCTGTAGCTTTTTATTTCTTTAACTCGTCTAAAAAATTGTCAGAGCAAAACCTGGGGGAAAATTGATACTTCGAATTACTTGAAGAATCGTAATCTCCTGTTTAAAATTGTGAAACTACTATAAGTTAATGAGGATTTTCCTATTCAAATCTAGTATGAATCGATATTTATATATCCGAAGCTAAAATGCTATTATTTAGAATTAAAGTTGTACTACCTGAAATCAAATTGTATTAGAAGAATATAAAGTTGTGCTATTAGAATATAAAATTGTACAAATTCTTATCATTTCTTGTTAGGCTAGTTAGTTTGACTTTTGGTATTTTTTTATATTTTTTCTCCTTTGTTTTTGAGCTGGATATATGTTATTTTTGACATATATCAAATATAAATTGGACATGTGTTGTCAATTAATTGAAAATTGTCTGTACCCATACTAATGCATGGGCTACTATAAAAGTATAAAACTTCTAATTTACCCATAATACGGAGTAACTAACAATGTTAGATAATAAGCTTATATTGACATGTTTACAATGGATGGAACTAATCTAATTTTTTAGAGAACACGATGTAGAATATTATAATTTTCCCTTGATTGGAGACTTCTCATTAGTCATGTATAAATAGGTAAATACAAGAGAAACCGTGAAAATCAAAACATATACTAAACTTATCTTTACAAGGTTATGCACAAGATAGTAAAACCTATTATCTATCACACCCCCGCAGTCGAAGGGGGAGGTGGGCGGACGCTTAGACTGGATCTGAAGTCTAGAAACAACTGTCTCGGCAAGCCTTTGATAAAAATATTTGTGTACTGTGCCAAGGAAGGAACATGAAGGACCTTTATGTGACCCAAAACGACCTTCTCCCGCACAAAAGTGGATTTCCCGCTCAATATGTTTGGTACGCTAATGATGGATCGGATTTCAAGACAAATAGACGATAGAAACATTGTCATAGAAAGAGAAGCTCTTTGCAGGGGACAATGAAGCTCAAGAAGAAGATTACGCAACCAACATACTTCGGCCACAACATTGGCAACTCCTCGATTTTCTCCCTCAGCACTTGAGCAAGATAAAGTAGCCTAACGTTTTGCTGACCAAGAAACCAGATTATCTCCCAAGTAGACACAATACCCAGAAGTAGAGCACCGAGTATCCGAACAACCTGTCTAGTCAGCATCCATGTAAGAAGTGAGGCTTGTAGGTGCCGACTTGTACAAGTGTAGCCCATAATCCAACGTGCCTTTAACATACCGAATTATACGCTTTAGAGCGTTGAAATGAGGTTTCCTCGGGACGTGCATGAATAGACAAATATGTTGAACAACATACGTGATATCTGATCTGGTGAAGGTGAGATACTGTAGGGCACCAGCAAGGCTTCATTATAGAGTAGGGTCACTCATAGGCATACCATCAAGAGCACTAAGTTTAGCTTTAGTGTCAATCGGAGTAGCAACTGGTTTGCAATTATCTATCTTGGCCTCTGTATAATCTCTTTCGCATATTACTCTGACACAGGAACATCGTATGTCGAGTATGAGAGACGGAGACTCCCAAAAAATAGCTCAATTTACCTAGGTCAAACATAGAAAACTAAGACTTAAGTAGATCAATGATCTCACACTTGAGTTTGTCAGACGATGTGGTTAGGACAATGTCATCAACATACGACAACAGATATGCAACATTGGCACCACGGCGCAAAATAAATAGGGAGTTATCACTTTTACTACAAACAAAACCAATCTTTACACAACATCTTGTTCAATTAACTCATAATTTAATAATTAATAACTTAGATTAAGCAATAGACGTTATCTCCCTATATGCTAATTAGGACATCAACATAGATGAATAAACCCCATGCACTCTCGTCAGAGGGCATCAAAAATAATGTTTGTAATCGAGATGGTAAACATGCGCAACTCCATTACAATAGCTAGATAAGATCTCAACTGACCTCAATTTTAATTCAAAACTTTGCAAAAGAGAGACTAGTAGATCACACGGCCTCTAAGTAAAAGCCACGGATAATAACCTGGTAAGCCCTAACCCCTAATTGTCAATACTCGAGACGTGCACTAGCCTAGAGTTTTATTACTTAATCAACTTTCATTTACACGATTATAAATGATTTCATTAACTTCAACTCATTAAAACAATTACGTGCAACATATTACAACTAGACAATCAACCTTCCCTATAAAATAGTTTATTCCTTTGACTCCAATCTCAAAATTATACTTGTTGGACAAAGCCAACTAACCTCGTCACTAAAACTTGAACAAACCCTTTGCTCAATCCATGCTATAAATTATGAAAGAGTAATATCAAATAACCTTATAGATTAATTAATAAATCAATTCCATTTAAACATCAAATAAATTTCCTCAACCATACATAATCACATCATTATTAGTATTAACGGTTATTATTCAAATACCACACAACAATACCAAATCGCGTTTCAAGGATAAAAGAGTACAAGTTCATCGATGCATTGCCAAACGATAATACTCTAAAAGCTCCTTAAACATGATATTAAGCTTTCCATTTTCGATCCTAAATCATGCCCCTAGGTCAAGGTTTTTTGTAATCCATACATACCTAGAGTAAAATAAATGGGTTGCCACTTTCTCAACTATCAAGCACCTTCTACAGAGGGTTTTCCTACACCAAATAATACGACCTTAATCAATACTCTACCAACCAAATTTACAGGAACCATACCCAATTTTCTAAGGCTTTAAATCGTTCCAAAGCACGTTTTTAAATCTCCCAAAAACATAATAAGTTAGTAGTTTAAATATAGAACTAAAAGTGTTGATTAAAAATTCATCAAAATACACACCCCATTAATTAATATCAACTTAGTAGAATATAATATGCTAGAAATTTCATTTTTCACTAGTTTTATTAATTTTTGTATCCTAAATTTGTAGCATAGTACAAAAGATCAATTTAAATAGGTTAATATACCTGAATCTTTCATTTTTATCACTTAAACTCAAAAAATGCCATAAAAACCCGATTTATAAAATTCTTAAAAATTTCCAAATTATGCATAAATTTAGTTTTTTGTGTTCTATGTATGTAGTTTGTAATATTATACAATATAATAAGCCTTAAAAATCCTCTAAATACTTATCATAAAACTCAAATTTCATGACACTAAAATCTGGAAATTTATTTTAAATATAGTATCATCAAATTATTCATAAATGTATCACAAAATAACCATAGTTCAATCTATGTACTAATAGTATATGCTTTTAAGCCTTAAAATATGAAAACTATATCAATTAAACCATAATTTTTATGCCTAAAATTGTGAAAATTCATTTTAAATATCACATTATCAATTTCATAAAAAAATACATCATATTATAGTCATAATTTCATGAAATAACTACTAGTATAAGAATTTAAACTTTAAAACATAAAAATTAATACTTTTAAACCAAAATTATATATATATATATATATTCTGAAAATTCTTTTGAAATGCATTGTCATCAAAATCATCATAATTGGATCACTACATAATCATAATTTCATACAATAACCAATAGTATAGGATCCACAACCCTAAATCATGAAAACTAGTATATTTAACCCATAATTTCATGCATAAAAAATCTGAAAAATTATAGAATACATAAGATGATTCATAAAACATAAAATCTTGTACATTTTTAATATAATTTTAACCCATAAAAATAATCAACACAAACACTATACATATTTTTACAAAACATGCATTCTAGTACATAAAACTAAAGGGAAAAAAAGAGAAAAGGAGAAGGAAGAGGGACAGCCAACAAGCCGACATCAGTTCATCGGCGGCATGGTGGCTATGTAAAGAGGCGGCAGCAAGGAGGAGAAGCAAGGGAGGGGCTGCGGCAGGGGTACGCGGCTCACAACACTTTTTTTTTTTTGCTTTAGGTTATATGACCTAGGGTTTTGAAAAAATAAGAAGGTCTACTTAAAAGAAATATTAGGCTTAATGGGTTGGAATTTAATTTGGGCTTTTGAGTTTGATGACTAAAAGAAATATAACTTTAATTGAAAAATAAAATATCTCTAACCATTATTTTAAATAAACGATTAAATGTAAATTCCGTTAAATAAATCATTGCTTGGTTTATAAGAAAAGAATGTAGAAATATTTCTATCTTCTTAATGAAACTCGTAAATTTACAGGGGATTACATTTCACCTCCAACAAAAAAGATGCTCATTGAGCGTTTGACATTAGGTATGTGCATTTGACGCACAACCTCAACATTTGACGCTTTATGTTAGCGTCTGATGCTTGGTCTTCTAGATCATTTTACTCAATAAGTGCCCCCATTCTTTATAAGTAAAAGGGCCAAAAAAATTTCAAACCTTAAGCATTGTTATTCTGCTAAAATAACTCTTCAAACCTCTCAAAGCATCCTTCACACATACTACGAACTTTCTAAGGCAACCTTAGCTTTCCTAAGCTAGAAAGATTACTTCAATCAACTTTTAATTAAGAGCTCAAATAAGGAACAATCCTCAACACTGAGCAAAGCAACGACCCCTTTCCATTTAATCATTTTTTTTTTGTCCATTCTACTCCCTTCTTCTCTTGCTTTAATTTATAGTGATTATATTCACTCAAGGGTTTAAAATTAAGATATTATATGTCAATAATTGCATAGGGATGTAAACCTCCCTTTGCATAAAGCTCTTATATTTATGCTTTAATCTTGAATTCTGATAAATTAAAGACGTATCACCTTGATACAATCTTGTGATCCACTCCTAAAGTTTTATGCTTTATGTTATTTACAATTCATTCAATGATGTAATTGTCAAAGAGCAACCTTCTTCTTTCACTAGAATCAAGCTTTAAGATTCCTACTTTAAGCATCAATCTTCAAGGTATCATTTCTATCTTGCATCTTCTTTACTTAAGGCCTTGCATCTTACCTTATGTACTTTTTATTACTTTTCTTCTTTAGAAGAACATCATCATCTCTATTAGACTTGTTCAATCAATCAAACATTTTATGAGCAAAAACCTTGAACAATCATTATACTTGAATGTTTGTTTAAGTATTGGTCTAAAGCTCATTTTTTGCATCATGAATGATACTTTGATATTATTTTATTCCATTTTGAAATCAATGATGTATATATATGTATACATATATATATATATATACATATATATATATACATATATATATATATATATATACATATATATATATACATATATATACATATATATATATACTATATATATATATATATATGTATATATATATATGTATGTATATATATATATATGTATATATATATATGTATATATATATATATATAGGGGCGAGTTCCTGTGAGAACCCTCTAATATATAAGAACTCTCTGTATATGAGAACCCATCATTAGCCATCAAAATTCTAAATCCAACGGTTTATATGCATTGGATAACAAAAGGTATAAAATGTAATTATTGTAAAAATAACCGTAACTAACAATCCTATAAAACATAACTTCCTTTTATTGTTTAAATTATTCCGTAATTTCCGCAAATACAACCAATTTTTCCGAACTCAATTTTTCTTTGGGTGTAAATCTTCCAAATCATTATATAGTTGTCAAAAATATAATCTTCTAAATCCTTAAACTATATTAAATTCTATACCGTAATGTTTCATGTTTAGCATTATATAGTTGACAAATAATAATCTATGAAATTCTTCAACCTTACTAAGTTATATACCGTAATATTTCATATTATTTTATATTAGTGTTCTAAAAGATTATCTTATTGTTCGTAATGTTTATCTTATTGTTCGTAGTTGGTATGTTTTTGTTCGACATAGCAAACTGTTTAAAAGTTCTTATAGTATATGAGCTTGCTTTGTAATTCGTATATTATTGTTCGTAATTGGTATCATATTGTAAACGTATATGAGCTTGCTTTGTAATTGGTATCATATTGTAAATTCGTAATTGGTATCATATTGTAAATGTATATGATTCAATAAACATTATAGTATATGAGCTTGCTTTGTAATTCGTATATTATTGTTCGTAATTGGTATGTTATTGTTCGTAATTGGTATCATATTGTTCGTAATTGTAATATTTCTGTTTGTAATTGGTATCTCGCTGTTCGATATATAAATCTATTTAAAAGTTCTTATAGTGTAATGTGTCCTATTATTATATATTGTAATGTTCTAAAAGTATATGCGTTTGTTCTTAATAGATATCTTATTGTTCGTAATTGTTGTCTTATTGTTCAATATAGTCGAATATTTAAAATTTCTTATAGCATATGCGGTTGCTTGTAATCAAAATATTATTGTTCGATATATGTAATCAATAGCTCTAAATTTATATTTTATTTAGCAGAGTGAGCTGAAAGCCTTATATACTATATATTAAATCATATTTGAATGATATATATCGTAATGTTCAAGTTGTACACCATTATTTGAAATATTTAAGCAATCATCTTTTGTTAGGGAATTGTTAGGGAAAAAGACCATATTTCAAATATTATTGTTACGGAACGTATCAAGTATTCTACAAAACTTGGAATTGTTGTTCTTATAGTTCACGTTATTGTTCTATAATTTAATATTATTGTTCTAAAATTAATTAATATTGATCAGGACATGTGACACATCAAATGTTCTAATTAATCTAATCCTACAATAACATTTAATTAGTCGCATAATTTTATTGAGAACATTAATTATATTATTTAGAACATTAAATATCAGAAATAAATCGCACGTTTGTAATAATAAAATAAAAAAAGGAAGTTTTTTTAGTGTGCCTTGTTTTTTCAGTAATTGATGCAACCTTTTTAACTTCTTATTAAGAGTTTTAGACTTTACAAATTTCTCCAACTTGTCAAATCCTACAAACCGTCAATTGTTAGGGGAAAATACCATATTTTCATTTGAAATTTTAGTCAAAAAATTTCGCACTGTAATTCAATCACAAATGAAGAAAGCAATAAAAGCCATGGAAGACGTCATGCTTTTATAACTCTAATAATTGTTTACTATATCTAGTCAAAGGATTAATGAAGAGACTTTCCCCATACTTTCACTGCCCCCAGTGGGTCCTGCAATAGAAGAAGACGAACAGTATGATTTGGTTTTTTTTTTCAAATAATGATGTTGTTCATTATAAAATAAGTTCTATAGTTTTTATAATGATTGATATTTATATACTATTGTTTTGCGTTAATATTGGACGATGTTCTAAAATTATGAACTGATGTTCAAAATATTATAAACAATGTTCAAATTCATGTGTCTTGTACTACACTTTTTACGTTTTGAGTATCATTGGTCTATATTACTGTTATGCATTAACATTGTATGATATTCTAAATTCTTAACTTGATGTTCAAAATATTATTATACACTGTTCTATTACTATTTTCTTATGTACTGTTCTAACTTTTATTTTTTTAGTGATGATGTTCTAAAGCTTAAATCTAATGTTCTATTTTTTTTCCTTGTTGTTCTATAATCAACCAATATTGTTCATCAACCAATATTGTTTTAAAATAATCTTCGCAACTATTCTTTTACAATGTTCTATTGTTTTATTTTAGTCTTCTATAGATTTATGCAATGTTCTAAAATTTTAACTTATTGTTCTATTCTTGATTCACAGATAATATTATTTTCCATTAATGTTCTAAATTCCAATCTTAATTTACTAAATTAATTGTTACAGTGTAACTTGTTGTTGTATTTTCTATACCTATTGTACTATATACTTTACCAATTATTTTTATTATAGTATATTGTATTATACATCTTGCATCATTTGCAGTGTCCTTTGAAGAAAAAGAGAAGAAAGGAAAAAGCAATCATCGTCCACCAGAGCCAAGAAAACCAGCAAACAAAGAAATTATCAATTGTGAAAAAAAGGAAAGAATTGGACATTGTTGTAAAACAGTCCAAGGAAAAAAAGAAAAAAGATGTACATAATGATAATGTATTAAATCAGAGAGTAACCCCCAAGCAATTTATGTCTGTTGTGTTAAAGGACATGCCAGAACAACACAAGAACGCAATTAGAAGAATTGGCTTTGGAGGATTTTTAAGCCTAGATTTAGACTCACATAAATCTAGTTTTTGTGCTAAATTGATCAAAATCTTTGACCCGGATAGATCAACATTGGTACTTTCACAAGGCAGAGAGATACCACTTATTGTTGAAGATGTTCATATTGTATATGGACTACCAATTGGAGGTCAGCTCATTAATGAGCAAATTGATGAAGATGAAGAAGCCCAAGGTTTCTTACAAAAATGGAGGACTACATTTGGATTGAAGAATGGAAGTCCTAATAATTCAGCTCTTATTTCTGTAATCAAAGAGCAAAAGAAAGTTGAAGTGTGTGATGACTTTCTTGTTAATTTTGTAGATGCTGCCATAAATTGTTGTGTTAGATCCACAACGAATCAAGCAATTAACTTAAAGTTTTTACATTGCTGCAAAGATATCAGCAAAATACACACCTTTGATTGGTGTGCTTACACTTATAAGCACATGTTGCGTTCAGTTTCTGAATGGCAAGAAGGGTCATCATTTTTCACTAGACCTCTCCCGTTTTTGATGGTAGTACACTTATAAACCTAATGTTCTGGTTGTTATAATATATTGTTCTAAAACATAAATGTATTGTACTAATATATGTTAACATGTTCAACAAATGCAGATTTCCTATTTTGATAGACTGCAGAGAGGAGATGTTCATCCCCCAAGAATATTCCCTCCAATTTCTATTTGGAACAAGAATCTTATCCAGTCCAGGATGAAGATTGAGTTGAAGAGGGGCTTTGGAAAGGGAATTGTCCTTGAAAGAATGGTCATCGAAGAAAAAGAACATGAACCTTCCACATCAAAAGCCTCTGCAAATATGCTGGTAATTAATCTAAACTATATCAATAATGTTTCATATTATGTAGTTGATGTTCTATCTTGTGTATATAATGTTTAGTATTAATGATTGGTGCTCTAATTTTTATAATTGATTGTTCTTATTATAAGATAACTAATGTTCTAAATATATGTCGTATTGTTCTTAATGTTCTTCACTATATTCTATAGTTATAAATACATACCTTACTATCAATAATAAAATTAGTGTTCATAAATACATACTTATTGTTATACCAGTTTCTTCATGTAACAATCATTTATTCTCAATGATAAACTTGTTATATTTTAAACATACCTTATGTAACATGATAACTATTGTTATATAAAAAAACAGGTTCATATGAATAAACTTGATTGTACTATTGTTCTAATTATATAATCTATTGTTCTATTATACATTACAGTTGTTCTAAATTATTCTCAAACCCACTTCAATTTTCAAAACAAGGTACGTCATACCTATTGTTATATTATAAAAAAATGTTTTAATGACTACCTCTACTATACTATTGTTCTAAACATATATTATAATGTTCTAATTAATTCACTGAAATTCATTGTTTTATGATTCTAGTGTTCAGATTTATAAATCTATTATTCTGATTTATAATTCTATTGTTCTAAATCATAAAGTTATTGTTTGAAAATATTAACTATGTTATTCTGATTTATAATTCCAGTGTTCTAAATCATAAAACTATCGTTCGAAACCATAACTCTATTGTTCTGATTTAGAATTCTAATGTTCTGATTTATAATTCTTCTGTTCTAAATCATACCTCTAAATATATACAGTAATGTTCTAATTAATTCATTGTTTTATAGTTATATTTGGAGAGTTTTGGAAAGTTGGCTAAGACTATTGCTGCCAATGTCAACGAGATGTATACCTTGATTGATAAAGCTAACACATTATTTGAGGAAACTTCAGTACAGCAAGAGATGAACGTGTTAGTTGATAATATATGGAACAAGTATACATCAACATATGACCCAAGATGGCGATAAGGGTCCAACTATTCTTAGCCAAGATCAGCATTTGTTTGATGAGCCGGCATTCATGGAAGAGCTCAATGAAGTTATGGGCAAAGCATGGTCAAATTGTCAACAAAAGGACAAAGTCAATGATACTATGATTCCAATATCTTTTACTCCCCCCACTTTTAATATATTCACTGATACACAACACTCCCCCCCCCCCCCCCCCCCCCCCCCCCCCCCCCCCTTTGCCACAATCCCCAGCATTGCCTCACCCAACATTATAACCTCCAAACCCATTGCCACCACCACCCCCATTACAATCCCCACCATTGCCTCCCCCCACATTGCAACCTCCAAACCCATTGCCACCACCGCCCCCATTACAATCCCCACCATTTCCTCCCCCTACATTGCAACCTCCAACTCCATTGCCATCATCCCCACCATTACCACCTTCAATACCATTGCCTCAGTCATCCCATGAGAATTTATCCCATTCTCATCCTCAAATCCTTCAAAAAGAAGATCAAGGATTAGAGGAGCATATACATCAATTGACTCAGTCAATTGTGAAAGGCATTACAAAGGATGGGTAAGTTATTACATATATATATATATTATTTATATTGTTTAATATATTGTTTATTACATATATATATATATATTAAACAATTTGGGTGAAGAAGGGCCTCCACAAAAGTGTGAAAAAGATGCCCAGTATACCTTCCCTTGTACTTGCGCTCCCCATTCATGGTTAAGCATGATAAAGTGTCAAAGAAAATGGATGCTTCTCAAAGGAGAGTAGCAGAGTATGAATTCTCAGATGGACCCATAAGGTAGTGTTCTGATTTTTATAGTTCGTGTTCTAAAAATATATTCTAGTGTTCTTTTGGTCGTTCTTACTTTTGAAAGTATAATAACTAATGTTATATATTCTATAACTTGTGTTCTAAGAAAATATAATGTTCTATATTACTTAAATATACTAATGTTCTAAAATTTATGATATATTATTCTGAAAATATAATTTAAGGTTCTAAGTATAACATATATGGTTCTCAATAAATTCCTATTGATCTAACTTCCATACGTTTTCTAACTTTTGCATGTATGAAGTGAGGAATTATATAATGATGATTTGAATTTCATCAATAGAGACGACATAATGTCCCTCACAAAAAAAAACTATATTACGAACAATATAGTTGATTCATGGGCACATATTCTCAATGTTCTGAATAGGAGAAGAAGCCCAGAAGCGAAGAACATATTCTTTTGCTCAACTGAACTATGGGTAAATTTCTAACATCATTATATCAATATTTTTTCCAAATTTATTATTATACTAATATATAAAATAAATTTTTCATACAACAGATAATTCTTTGCAGTAATACATACTTCAAAGAAAATGACTCATTTGATGACAGATATATGGCCTTTAGAACTAGAATGGAGGACGAAATGAGGCACTCCCAAATAAGTTCATTTGAGAAAGTTCAATTGGTATGTAATTGACAAATTTGATATAAATGTTCTCTTATTGTTATAATTAACAATTCTAATGTTCTAATTTATATTTCAGGTGTTCTTCCCAGTGTGCGCCTATGAGCACTATTACTTATTCTACATAAATTTCTTAAATAAATCAGTTGAGGTGATTGACAACGGTTTTCTTGAGAAGGGGGTGACGTTTATATCTAAATACAAACACTTTCCCAAGACAATGGTACTGTATTTCAATTTTGAAACTCTCTGTTCCAATTTATTACTATAATGTTCTAAGATTTTCTACTATTATACTATATTTCTATACTAATGTACTACAAATTCAAAGATAACTGTACTTATATTAATTATTCCTTGTATAATTGACATTATATAGTTGAAGACCTTCGCTAGATTTCTAAAGGACAGTAAGTTGGGTGATAGTGCTCTGGTATCTACATTTAAGGGCTCGCTGAAGAGGATGAAATGAAGGGACAACACCAACGTCAATGATTGTGGGGTGTACATTATAAAGCATATGTAATCATAGCAGGGCCAGAGCGATGAGCATTGGGATATTGGATTCCAATCAAATGATGTAAGTTATTTTCCAATTCGTATTTTTTTAATGCCGTACTTTATAATATATAAATTAATATCATCAATTATTACATTTATAGGAAGAAGCGTTGAGGAAATTACGAATTGAGTATTGTGCTAGAATATTAAGCAACAACATAAACAAGCTCAAGGATGATGTAATTTCAAAATCAAAGAAATGGGCAAAAGTACAGCTCAAGCAAAATTAGCCACATGTCAATCACTAATATTGTGTTAGAAACAATTATGTCTACTATTAGTTTACTCATAACTACAATTATCGTTTAGAATATTCTATATCGTGCCTTTTTATAAAAATATTGTTCTATTCTAGTATATAGTTATTCAGAACATATGTACCCATATTTTAGAACATTAGAGTTATAGTTTAGAACATTATATGCATATTCTAGAACCATTTAGAATATTCAATGTGGTATTCAGAACAATAAAACACAAATAAAGAACATATATATACATATTCTAGAACACTAGTAAAGAATACACTACGTAACGAGTCATGAACACTTTGATCAGACCGCAAACGCGTTATAGAACATATGAATGTATATTTTAGAACAATAGAGTTATAGTTTATAACATTATATGAATATTTGAGAATAAAAAAGAAACATTTAGAATAATCGAACACAAATAAAGAACATATGTATATATATTCTAGAACACTAGTAAAGAACACTAATAAAGAACACTAATGGTATTATTTACTAATACTAATGTTCTATAGACAAAGTCTAATGTTTCAGAAATGGTACTATATACTAATCTTAATGTTCTAAAACCATTGGACCAAACCCTTATTTTGTATAATAATCTAATAATCTAAAACCCATTATTCTATTATATATGTCATATTGTTATAATTATATGAATAATTGTTCTAATTATATGACTTATTGTTCTCAACATTATTCATGAGTGATTCTAACAATGCTGATGTATAATTAATCACCATTTATAATCGAAGGAGCGACCTATTGTAGAGTTTTGTTTCATATTTTTGAACAATATATTAACGGTTTGTAACAACTACATAATGGATTCGAACAATTATTTATAACTTAAGATTATATAATCAATAATGAAACATAATTGTTCATAAATGTATAACTAATGTTCTGATCTATTACAATAATGTTTTATGAAGTTTGTCTGGACAGTTTCGGATGTCATGGTATCCAAGTTCACCGCACCCTCTGCATAATCTTTTCTTCTTTTGGGATTGCTCCAATGCTTTCTCCTTTTCACTTTTAAATCTTTTCGATGATCCAATGCCACATTGCTCCTTACCAGAATGGATTCCGGTGCCCTTATTTTTGGAAATTTTTGGTGGTTTAATAAGAATTTGTGAAGGAGTGCTAGATCCAATCAACTTCTCAATAATTTGTTCACTTGTATGAGCATTAGAAATTGCCTTCCCGTTATTTTCTTCTAATCTTGACCTAAATAACTGAAGATGCTTAACAAGATCAATCAAGTTCTCTTCATTTCCTTCTGCTAGACTCACGCAATTATGAATCTCAGACCACAACTCATTCAACAACCCCTTCCTATCAACCCCAATTGAACAACTGCCTATCTCATTTCCATCAAGATCGAACATTGGCTTTTGCATTGCCGTAATAGTCCACCTATTAACAACATATTTTTCAGGGATACTTAAAATGTTTTTTGCCTTCCATAACCATATCATATGCCTACATGGAATTCCTTGTCGACAAAGCAGCTTGCAAGAGCAGTTTGTTTCATAATTATTAAGATTGATAACAACTTCATAATTTCTACTCCTATTACCTTCATTCACTTTCCACAACTCCAACCCATCTTCTTTCCACAACTCTTCCACCCCACAATCGTAGCAAGCACTATATACTTCTTCCTGAAAATCATAAAAAACATTAACGATATACACCTCAGCTCCATGTCTTTCAATCTCCATTTGTGTCTTACATTCAGGATGCTTGTGTTGAGAATCATTGTCATTTTGTGCTTGAGTGTGCCTTTGAGCATCCATAGCACTTTCAAACCTCATCAAAAACTCTACAAGTGATACATGAGGATTGACAAAAGATGTGAAGAAATTATTCTCACTTTCTGATCTTGATGTAGTTCTCATGATACCACCCATAAATATATCTCTAAAATAAGCTGGAATCCACATTCTTCTCATTTCAAACATTACACGAAGCCATTCATGGTCTTCTAAATGAAACTCAACAAGCATCTTGTTTTATTTCTCTTCAAATTCTTTTGGTTCACTGTCCAAATTCCAAATACAATCACTTATTCTCTTCAAAAAATTAGTGTCTTGTGTAATACTTCTTCCTATTTTATCAGGAATCTTTTTCATGATATGCCACATACAAAACCTATGCTCACATTTCTCAAATACATTACTCACAGCAACCTTCATTGCGGGATCTTGATCTGTAATTAAACAAGTAGGCTCATTTTTACCCATTGCTCTGAGGAAGGTTCTAAATATCCATTCAAAAGAAACTACGTCTTCTTTAGCTATAAACCCAGCTGCAAAAGTAACACATTTCTTATGATGATCAACTCCTGTGAAAGGTCCAAACACCATATTATACCTATCATAACAAATTTGTTATATATATCATGCCCATTGTTCTAAAGAATCTAAACACCATTGTACTATTACAAATATCCTATTGTTCTAAATATATGACATATTGTTCTAATTATATGATATATTGTTCTAACTATTAACAATACTTTAACAGTTTCGAACAATAATATGAAGTACATACCTATTAGTCTGGTAAGTAGTATCAAATGATGCCATATCCCCAAATAGTCCATAATTTTTTCTGCAAATCGGATCAGCCCATAATGCTCTACATAAACAATCATCGTCATCTATTTGATAGTCAAAGAAAAAAGCAGACCACATCAACTTCTTCCTCTTGAAATTATCTACAAACATTTGGGCATCTGAGCCTTCAATATATGCCTTCAATATATGCCTTCAAATCCCTATGGAAATTTTTGAAGTCACACTTAGACGCACCAACATTCTCATAACCCCCAACATATTCTTTCATCATTCTATAAGTTTTCACAGGACCCACATTTACCTGTAGAAAACATATAAAAAATCATTAAGACAAAAAGACATACAAAAAAGGAAAATCTCAATTAAATATTGTTCAACATATCCCCCATTGTTTCAATTTATTAACATATTGTTCGAATCTAATGAACTATTGTTCGAATACTATATGTTATATGATGGACATTAAACTAAATCAAATATTTCGAAACCAAAATAATTAACTACTACATAATTGTTCGAAACTGATAAATTATTGATCGGATAAAATATACCTTAGAATTATCAACAATCATCTTCTTGTGCAAGATGCTCAAATTTCTTCTTAATTTTTGAAAATGTTGGTACATGGTAGAAATAAGTGGGTGAGAATGACACTCTTGGAAATTTGTAATCACATAGGTACTATCATCACAAACCTTCATTACAATTTGTGCCTTGTATCCAACACGAGTAACCAATCTTCTCCTTATGATTGGGGTAGAATCTATACCTTCGTTAATTATACCCTTATCTTGGACATCAAACTTTCTTTTACATCTATATCCAGCTTTATTACACATGATATATTGAAAACTAATTACACCATTTTTCCTTCTTTTCGTGGTAGATTTCCTAATGTTAAACCCAGCTTCATTTGCATATGACTTGTAAAATGAAATACCTTCGTCAACAGTTGAGAATTTCATTCCAACATATGGTTTTACTTCAGTAGAACAGCATGGTATCCATGATTTTGTTCCCCCAGGAGTGCATATGGGTATTATACCAAGAGCAACACTCTCATTCGAATTAGAAATGCTGCATTCATCATTTATGCTCATGACTAATAAAAGTTAAATGATGTTAGAACATTAAATAAAATAATTCGAACAAAATACAAAATATTTAGAACATCCATTTATAGTACGCGAACACCAATTCATTGCTCCACCTAGACTTGTACTATAATTTAGAACATGTCAATAATAATGTAGAACAATAAAAGAAATATTTAAAACACTCCGAGAAAAGTCTTGAACACTTTGATCAAACAGCAAAAGCATTATAGAACATATGTATGTATATTTTAGAACATTAAAGTTATAGTTTAGAACATTATATGCATATTTGCGAATAAAAAGGAACCATTTAGAATATTCAAAGTGGAATTCAGAACAATCGACCATAAATAAAGAACATATGTATACATATTCTAGAACACTCATAAAGAACATTAATAAAGAACACTAATGAAATGATTTAGAACATATGTATTCATATTTTAGCATAATAGAGTTATTATTTAAAAAATTATATGCATTTCATAGCGTGAATATAGAATAACTAACAAAAATTCTACATTTAGAACATTCAAAGTGGAATTCAGAACAATCGAATAATAATTTATAACAAGGTACATACTGATTTAAAACATTGGAATAATTTATATAATGTAATCATACTATTGTTCTATATTTTTTATGATGATTGATATTTATATAATATTGTTTTGCAATAATATTGAAAGATGTTCTAAAATTCTGAACTGATGTTCAAAATATTATAAACAATGTTCAAATTCATGTGTCCTGTACTACACTTTTTACGTTTTGAGTATCATTGATCTATATTACTATTATGCATTAACATTGTATGATGTTCTAAATTCGTAACTTGATGTTCAAAATATTATTATACACTGAAATATTATTATTTTCTTATGTACTGCACTAACTTTTTATTTTTTTTAGTGATGATGTTCTAAAGCTTAAACCTAATGTTCTATTTTTTTGCCTTGTTGTTCTATAATCAACCAATATTGTCGTGCAGAACCATCCATGGCACACTGTTTTAAAATAATCTTCGCAACTATTCTTTTACAATGTTCTATTATTTTATTTTAGTCTTCTATAGATTTATGCAATGTTCTAAAATTTTAACTTATTGTTCTATTCTTAATTCATAGATAATATTAGTTTCCATTAATGTTCTAAATTCCAAACTTAATGTACTAATTTAATATTCAAAGTTGAATATAGAATAATCGACCACAAATAAAGAACATATGTATACATATTCTAGAACTCTCATAAAGAACACTAATAAAGAACACTAATGAAATGATTTAGAACATATGTATTCATATTTTAGCATAATAGTGTTATTATTTAGAAAACTATTTGCATTTCAAAGCGTGAATATAGAATAACTAACAAAAATTCTACTTTTAGAACATTCAAAGTGGAATTCAGAACAATCGAATACTAATTTATAACAAGGTACATACTGATTTGAAACATTGGAATAATTTATCTAATGTAATAATACGAACAATTTTATTGAAACCTCTCGTAATTTGCAGTATTAGATCGAACATTGTATACTATTTCGAAACATATAACATACGCACTCGCAATCATGCACTTTATAAATAATCAAATACAACAATCTCTATACGATATAATATATGACTTAGAATATTAAATCAAATACAGAAAAAAATGAATCAATTACCTTATTTTTCAATGCCAAAACAACAAACTAAGCTTTGGGTATGAAATATAGCGAAACTATTGTTTTAAATAACTTCCTGAATAATACAAATATTAACATTTGATTATAGAGTAAAATAGGAAAACTACTGTTTTTGAATTATGCGAATTTTAATGAAAACTACCCATAAATCACGGAAACAAATAAACTTCCATAACTAACAAATCCGAAATTTTTATAATTACCAATTTGCCATTAATATTTATTGAATCATAACCATTTATCTCACCTAAATCAATGGTATTAGATTGGTTCTTATATAACTAAGGAGTTCTCACATAATCCCATTACTATATATATATAAATATATATATATATATATATATATATATATATATATATATATATATATATATATATATATATATATATATATATGACTTTTGATATTAATGAATTTCGATTAACCTTGTAACTTTTAAGAAAAGTAGTTGATATAATTAAATTAGTAAAAATGGACATTGGGTTTCTACTCCATGCTTATCGATTTTTCTTGCATAATTTCATATAAAATACTTTTACATATTTTTTTTTTATTTAGGTGGATATAATTTTAAAATATAACTAAATAGATCTTATTTTAACATATTTTTCAATATGAATCTATTGGTGAAAGGCTTATTTTAATACGATATATTTTAGGACTTATTGTAGATTTTGTGTAAATCATGTTCAAAATCCATTTAAATAATAAACATCAAATGTTGAAATTCATACATGGATAAAACTCATAACACTTAGTCCATCTATTAAACACTTGACTTTTCTTGTACAGCGTAATTGACTAATATGCATAATTTGTTCTTAAATGGCACAACACTTGGTGAAAAATTAAGCCGCCAAGTGGCACTCTTATATGTCTTCAAAGTTTAGCTTTAACTATAAGTGATTGATCGATTGATAGATACATTTAGTTTACATAAGAATGGTAATTTCTAAAATTACAGAATTTACGACTGAAAGGAAACTCTGCACTAGGATAACGGTCCCGGAATAGTGTCTGGATCTTCATGGCTCTCCTCTGCAAGTGCCAACGTTAACATCTCTGTGGAAAACTGATCATCTGGCTTTAGCCATAATGCCTGAACAGAAAACAAAAGCCTATTCATTTCATAAGGATTCATAAGAACAATAGAAATGGGGGAGAAGGCCGGAGAAGAAAGGCACACAGAACGTTCATAATGAGATGTTGCCAATCTAAGCTAACCTCTCCTCATTCAGAAATCAGAAGGGCTAATGCAAGAGTCTACCGAAATAAATAGGATAAAAGGACAAGCATGGAATACAAATACCTTGTGATAATTTGAAATGGCAGCACTATAATCACCCTGCATTAAACACAAAAGAATGGGTTGTCAACATTACCAAGTGTTCGTACTGTTATTTATAGGGTACCTTCAGGTCCAAATCAAATGACTGAAGTTGATCATAGAGAGAAAAAGGCAGCCTTAATGTCGTTCTAGCAGCAATATCTCTAACTAAGGTAAATAATTATGTTCTTTTTTCTAATGGAAAGCTAGATGATAAATAAATTGTGCAGAGTCCTGTTCATTTGTATTTTCATTCCTAAGGCCAATGATTCCTTCATATTACTATACTGCCAAGTGAAGAACAGGCATGCTGATGATTTTTTCAAGTAGATATCACGGGACCCAACTTTCTTTTCCTTGACTGAAGGTAGGGGAAATGGGAGGCATGGCAATTCACTAATCTGCCTACAGAAAACAACATTCAGATATTAAACTAGCGGAATTGGAAGTTCAAGGATATCTAAGTGCAGAATGCTAAATCAAGCCATTAGCTCTTTCAGATCAAACCCATAATAATAGAGATAGATATGTACATACCTTTAAATGATAAGTGTAAGCAAGACCCGCATATGTACTTAAACTCTTAGTAGATAAGGTAAGTGCTTTCTCATAGTAATTGATAGCCTCACGGTACATCCTGAAAAATATGCCATGAAACCATTGGAAGGTGTGGATATTTGACATCAAAGAGCATATAACGCAAACTAAGATGCAGTGAAAACATAGACAAATTAAAGTGGTAATAAATTGATTTTAGCCGGCACTTGGAAAACGGACCTGATGAAAGCAAATCACCATGACAGGTAGACCCTTTCTTTTCTTGTTATTCTAGAACTCGTAGCTACCTGATACTATATGATACTGTCTCATAACCAAATGACTATCAAACGGCCCCTATTCTGTTTTATAGGAATACTATAATAATGGTAACAATGATACATTGTTGTCTCACCCTTGTCACTGCAAAGGGGCAGTCAACTGCTTCTGTCTAACTCTTCATACCAAAAACATCAATAAGAGAAAAGACACTTTCGAGACTTCTTTAATCAAGCTTCGCATACCAAGATACAGAATAAACTGAGAATCAGCTGGATGAATACAGGAAATAATCCTTGAGCAATTTAAAAGTACAAACCCATATTGTATTTTGCAACAAAGGAATATCACAACTGTTGTATAACGTGAATGAGTGCAAAAGGATCACAATATTGAGGCTGGGTCACTTGTAAGATTGTCTGGGTTGAATGCAGGACCGATATTCTGGATTGCAATACCTCACTTTTGACAAGGACCCATTGCCTTCACAAGGTCAGATTATTTTCAACTATGTCGGTAATGCAGCCAATTAGCTAAAGGATTTTAGATTGTAACACGAGATGTACAACTAAGATCACATCAAAGAGTCAGATCTACCAACACAATAGGACTACAGAATACAAGATACACCTAGGTAAGCTATGATGGATATATACCATATGATGACTAACCCAATGACAAGCTCCCTGTTTGTATCTTCTGCTTAACAGAACAGTCAAAGCGAGTGATGTGATTTAAGTTAACAATAATGACAAGAAAACCAAAGCCTTACACCCAAAAGGATAAGGTCTGCCACATGATCCGATAATCTATCTTATGTGGTCATCCACAAAGTATCTTCCTCATCCATTAGCTCCTATCTAGTTCCAATTTTCTTGCAGACCGTTTTAGCCATGTTATTTGAACTTACCTCTATACAAGTCATCTTTGGCCTTCCCGACTATGAGATCTCCCCCAACCTTCCACGGCAGATGCATCCACTAATTGCGCCTCACATGCCCAATCAAACACAACAAACCTTAAAATTCCACAGAACTTATTTTGGCAAAGGGCAATGGGGCCAGGTTTTAACTAAAAATGACCAGAAGTTCATCTAAAAATGATGGGAAGTCTATGCCTGAATGCTTTGACCCAGAACAACTCTTTACTGTAATTGACAATGTACCCCAATAACCGAATGTAAGGCACATCAGTTTGGCTGAATGATCAGAATTCAGTACATCAAGGTGTTCAATGCTAGGGTTGCTTTACCATTAAGCCAGAAATCAGATCAAGGTCAACAAATAGGAGATCATTACACAAGAATAACTCCTGATTCTCCTAAGAACTAAAAACTACATTCTAAAAAACTCTGGGGTTGGGTTGTTCCGCTCAGGCACAAACCTGATAATGACAGGGGAACTGTACCTTTGCACAAAATCCAGGAAGTAAACTTACACGCAGGGGTTAGGGAGGTGGGACTCTCAACATTTTGGCTTCTGGCAAGGAATATCTACTTCAGTTGACATTCAATGCCACCAAAAAACATAAAGGTCATGAAACAAACTCCTTAGATTAAGCAGGTAACAGGGGACTCAAAATGTCTATTCTAAT
Organism: Dysphania ambrosioides; assembly: GCA_026401315.1. NCBI lineage: Eukaryota > Viridiplantae > Streptophyta > Magnoliopsida > Caryophyllales > Amaranthaceae > Dysphania > Dysphania ambrosioides. The sequence continues at coordinate 20,660,657 of CM048666.1, forward strand.
TCTATAGATACAAAGTAAAGGGTCCAGATCAGGAAAAAAATTACAGGACAGATTGGCATAAAAAACTAAACAAATGAAATGACTTTCCCAATTTTCAAAAAAAAAAATATGTGAAACAGACCTTATTTCCAACACCAACAAACAGAAACAAAAAAGTTCAGACCTCTACAGCACAAGTGAAATGACTTCAAGAAGAAGCTTACTTTAGTTTCCTGTATGCGTGTGCAAGATTGACAATTGTGGGCTCCCATGTTGCATTCATGGACGATGGGATCTTCAACATTGTTTTCTCAAACCACCTCACTGCTTTCTTGTACCTGAACTCGCATGGAGACAAGCAATTTCAAGGATAAAAGTATATAAGTCATAGGAGAGTAATTGAAAGCATATTGAGGAAGTCATGTCCCTTTACTTCTCCCTAGGGGTGGCAATGGGTCCAAGACCAGATCCAAATCCGGTTAGATCTTTTTTAGGGTCTGGGTCTAATTTTTTTAGACCCATTGGATCCGGATCGGATATGGGTCTAAATGCCCTTGGGTCAGATATGGGTCTGGGTCATGGACCCACATATTTTAAAAAAATAAAATTAAAATCTAATCTCCATTTAGAACTAAAACTAAAGATTCATTCACACTGCTCCGCCGCCTTCAACTCTTTCTCATCATTGCCAGTGGCCAGGTAACATAATCATATAATTTTGATGTATACTTTGTAATTACTAGCTTCTCGCAAACATATTCAACTGGGTTTGAGATTACTAACTTCTGTGCGATTTTAAAACTTGTGAGTAGCTATGCACTTGATCTTAAAAACATTGTAACAGAGTACTGTTGAGTTTAGAACTTTTGATTTAGTGTTGGATTTGACTCTAGTGCTTACTTGATTTTTACTCAGTGAGCTAAAGATTATTTTACAATTATTTCAACGATACAAATTGTGTGCTTAAGAAAGGATTTATTAATTTTTCTCATTTGAAATAATAATGCAATTTATCTTCCTTTATAACACTTAATCGGTAAATAATTCTAAGTTCTGAAATGCGAAAATACATCCAATTATAAAACATATAAATAATAAGCACATAATAATCATAATATGTTAAGGATCCATTTTGGACCAGATATCTAGTGGATCTAGGTAAATGTCTGAAATTTTAGGACCCAATGGGTATGGGGCGGGTATGGGTCTAATTTGAAAATAATGGGTATGGGTTCGAGTCTAATAAGACCCGACCCATGGCCATCCCTACTTCTCCCCTATCTAGCATGGTATTACTCCAAACAGTTCAAACTTCAAAAACAATAAGAACTATTCTAGAATATTAATCACGATTCTTAAAGAAGATTGGTGGCGTCGTGGCAATTGGCTCACCTTAGACTCAGGTATATGCATCAGTCAGCGTAATAGGCTCACCTTGAAAGAAGGGGAACTTTTGATAATACAGATACATCTGTTATAGATTGGGGAGAAGTCAGCCAAAAGGTTAGAGATGAGAGAAGGAAAGAAAGTGAGGAAGACTATACATAGAGGTGATAAATCAGGGAGGGAATAATATATTATATTTTTTTAATGAGAAGGGAGGGATAAGTCAAGAATTCAGAAGATAATTTTACTTTTTTTAGCTTGTAGTTTAGTAGTGTCCAGCCACTTGAAGATCTGGGTTCGTATGCCACATAGAGTAAGATTTAAATGCAGCGTGAATAAAATAAGTTATCTTTTCCCCTAATTTCTGTCTTCCTCTATATTAATGATTTGTTCATTGAATCTACTTGCCAGAGTATCATCTAAACCTTCATCTTATGCTTCATTTATATTCTATTAACCACAGGTATGTGTCAAGTATTAAACAAGGTCATTTGATGAAACCTTTGTATGATTTTAGTCCAAAATGAAGTATCTTAGCGTTCTTCCGGCCAGTACTCTTCTCTTGCTTCTGACTTCCGAGTTTCAAGTATCCAAAACAGGTACTTGAGGTGAAATGAAGAGATGCAGGTACAAGATAAAGAGCAGAAATACACTAACTGACTAACATAGTCTAAATATTATTCCTGACATAATAAATAACCTACTGATATACTTGCAAGTAAAGGAACAACTCAAAGCACCCCTAATCATGCCAGGCTTGGGTGATAACTGTTAAGTATCATCTCCCCAGCTGTTGTTGCCACAAAGACAGTCCTAGGGTTGGTCCCTGTAGTGTCACAATGCAAGCTTCCAGATGATTCCCTGGCCTGTTCCCCTTGCTCTACAAAGCTATTCCTTTTCTAATTCCCATGCTCATATTCTAGCATTATCCACCCTTGAAAAATTTACCCATGGATTCTTCCTTGCTTCAAGAAGCACAAGAATCATTCATACTATGATTCCTAGATCAAGTACCTAAATGATGAAATAAGCCTGTGCCTCTAGATTTCTAAAATCAGCCTATAGTGCTGTGACCCAAACTACTCCAAGCTTCAATTATTTTTGGGTTACCATCTATCAAATAACTAAAACATGATTACAGACAAAGGAGTCCATAACATAGTTCCCCCAAAAGAAAACTGCATACAATTCAGATCGAAGAGTTAGAAGGAATCAACAAGAGGCTTTAAATCGCTCCTTAAGAATGGTTTTCAACTGTCTTTTACTAGGTCCTCGCTAGGGGCTAACCATGGCTTGATTGTGTAACATCAGTCTCTTTTCACCTTGTGTTTCACTTTAAAAGTCTTACTCAATGAGTTCTTCACTTTCCCATTCCAAGCAAAGGGAAGAGTAGAGGAAATAAAGGTGCAGCCAAATCTACACAATTTTTTGAGCTTTTATATCAAGCACATGCTTTCATCAACAATGGGTGGAAGCTTTAAATGATCAACAATGATACGGAACCATGAGCATGGGAGGAAAGTAAAATCTTCATTTGAAGTAGAAGATATGGTCTGAGTATCCAATTGTTAACAAGAAAGATTTGAGATATAGAACCTCAATTTGAGAGATAAGAAGACTCAATTAGGAGATAGGGGTCTTGATAAAATAAATATATAAAAGGAAATTTCAAGTATAGGGATGTTAAGTACTTAATATTTATCATTGAGTTAGCTCTTTTAACTTTTCAAGTCATTCTCTTTGTGGGATGCTTTTCCTTTAAAAAAAGGTCCATTGCTTAGGTCTTGACAACCCAGTATTCATAAATTTTAATGGGCTCACCAAATCATCATTAATAGTCCACCATTTGTAAACAAGTCACATGTTCTCCACTGAATTCTTGCATTTCAAATGCATCATAATCAAATCATATGCAAATTTTCTTACGTGTTGCCTTTTGGTCCTTGATCATTGCCAACTTCACAATAGATAACAAATACCACATAGTGAGCACTAGATCTTTGGGAATCGTGCATACAAGTAACCTTCACCAAGTTAAATCCTCCTTAATCCCCAAATCATGATAATGTTGATTTCACAAGAGCATCAGTATTGCTGATGTATGGGCATTGTAAGCTGAAGGGTACAAAGGGTAGTATGGGTATTGCCTTAAAGTCTGACCAGAACAGGGAATATTCTACGGAAAGGTGTGTGCAAGTTTGAGCTTAAATGGCGAAGATAGGAAGAGTGAGTCATGTATGTTGTATGTGTGATTTTATTTTTTTCTGCTGGAGTGTCCAGACCTCTCAAAATTCAGTGTTATCCCCTTTTAATTTCAATAAAACAATCCTCCTTCTCCTTAACTCTCTTTCTCTTTCCTGATTTTCTCATTTACTGCCATTAATCCACTGATTCTGCGGCTTGAGTGCAGTGCATTCATGTCAAATGTGTTCTAGATGACATCAGCAAAAGAACAATGGCATATCTAACTTTGACCAACTGCAACAAACTATGACACCTTAACTAACCTTAAAAGCAATTAACTAGACAACATTGTTTTTGTATGTTTGTCACAAGTTTTACAATATCAAAACGATTATGTTAGACATTCATCTGACAAGGGCAACAGGTACTCACTTTTACTTGAGTGATCTATACCACCATTAACTCTACAAGTCTCATTATTTATGAATGAATGAGCGGATAGCTATTTAGATAATGATTACAACATTTTACACTATCATTTTGCAACTTGAAAGGTCTAAGAGGGGTAAAATACTTACTCCTTCATGTGATATGTAACATGGCACAAAAGTAATTCTCTAGGGGAGGTAAAATACTCAAGGGATAAAATACTCACTCCTTCATGTGATATGAAACAACGCCCAATTCATTATACACTAGAGGATCAGAAGAGCAAATTGTTTTAGCCTGCAAAAAGAACTGGAGAAATCTTGAATCAGTTTCAATTCTCAAGAAAAACAAAGAAAAAATCAGTTAAGGCAAATTTTGATCAACAAAAAGGACAGATGTCAAAGGAGTCAAAACAAAACTTCAAAATTACTGTCAATAAAAAAAGAATCAGACAAACAGGGAAAATAACATCTAACATACAGTACACAACTGCACATTCATCAGGAAGGAGTGGAACTTTCAGAATTCAAAACCAATAAACTTTCTTGATATAGACAGGACTTCGGCAGTTACTACCACACTACCAGAATCTTACTGATAACTTGTATAATTCATTATTGGAGCTAAATATACAAAAGCAATCCAAGGGCTCATACACAAGTGAATAAAAATCCCCGCTCACAATCCAAATAACACATGGGACAAAACACCTAATAACAGATGTAGAACAATTAGCTCATAAGGGCAACCTGATAAAGCTAATGGATCATCCAAATTTCTCTAAAACTCAACATGAAGGTATCTGAAAGCTTTACGCTTTACCAAACAAGTTTTAGAGCTTCCAGGTTGGTAGAGTTTCGACTGGCAACTTAGCGAAATTTTAAATGGAATATGTACAACAAATTAATGCCACCCTAAAAAAGCATTTTGTAATTAAGGCTCCATTTGTTTAGATGAAAAACATTTTTCATGGAAAATTATTGTCCAAGGAAACCAATTTCCAAGGGAAAATACAACTCTAAATTAGTTTTCTTCTATTTGTTTGCTTCTTAGAAAAGTTATGGGAGAAAGGGACAATGAAAGAGAAAGGGAGAGGTTGGACAGGAAAGGATTAAAAAAAGAAGAAAACGGGAGAAAAATGTGGCATACCTTCCTTACCATGGGAAAAATGTTTTATACTCTTGAAGAGCTATTTTCCCCCATTGTGGAAAATTTTTTTCCTCCCCTTTACAAAACAAAGGAAAATGGGAAAATCACTTTTCTAAGAAATGTTTTCCAACAAAACAAACAGATTCTAACTCAGATATATCAGACAGAAAAGTGTTCTAATTTTACAGAAAATATTCAAGCACTGATTGAATACTAAAATGTATTGATTAGACATATAATTAGCTTCACTTTTAAGCAGATATTACATGTGTGACGGGAGTTCCCTGATGCTGCATCGCTGCTCTTAGCCACTCCCATTAAAGACGACAAGGTGCCCTCAGAAAAGCTAAGCCTAGGGTCAAAGCTCAAGGGAAAAAATTCAATTGTTATTAAATCCGAGTGCGGATTTAGATAGCCAAAAAAATTTATTCTGAGTCAAAAAAATTCTCGGTGAAAAATGGTGGAAAGGAGCACAAAGCCCAACTGGTACAATAGCATAAGCACAACATGGAGAAAAAAAAAAACAGATGCTTAGTTCTCAAAGTAAACAAGTTTCAATTATATTAATGAAACTATGAAGGTAATATGGAAAATTTGAGAAGCTATAAAGAAAAGCCATTGAAAATGTGAGAGATCCTATAATGTTTTTTTTTTAGTGGGGTTCCATCTCTGAGCTACTTTGGGTTTCAAATTTACAGTCCAAGGAACATCATCATCTCCAGAAATATGAACAAATACACATAATATTGGAGATTCAAGATTTCTCATTAAAGAAGGCTTAGATTATTCCTGATATGATTGCTTACTTAAGACCCACAAAAAAATTGGACCTTTTTCCTAAAAAACCTAAAAAATTAGCTGGTTTTAACCTTAGAATTTTATTTTTAATTAAAAGTCCTATAATCCAGACATTTTGCATTGATCATCATAGCTCTTGAGAATCTATATTTTATAGAATTAGAAATTTCTAATAGAATGCTTAAGCGGAAAGGTCAACATTACACCCTCAACTTGACTAGGAACTTGGTGCCATGTTATATGTAACATCGAAAATTGAATCGGTGTCACTCCCGGTATGAGTTAGGTTCATTATATGGCTAGTTCCTCCTTTCATAATCCTTAAACTAATAGAAACAAATACATCAATAGACATAGAACTAGTCAACACTTGAACCACATCTTCATGAATGAAAAGGTTAGATCCCTTTAATCAATCAGGTATCATATTAACAATGTTTTAATAAAATACATTTTGAACAAATAGTAGGCAAAAAGCCAAGGCCTTATGAAATCAAGGAGGAAAATTTACCGACTAAGTTACCATTCCAATTCATCAGTCATAATCTTATAAATTTTTTCTATTTAACTAAAAAGTCTACTTTATCTTAAGCCCAAACTTGCTTAACTAGATTTTTATTCTTCCAAGCTCCCACTTTTATTCTCTTCAAGAATGTCACTGATAATGTTGTTATATATGCTACATTGTAGACATAAAATTATTAACCTCCCAAGCATTACACAAATTTGAAAGCTAATTTTAGTGCCCAAAGAAGGTAGCTCACCTGCTCTGCAAGTTTGAAGCTGTGTGTTCGCATGTATTCCATGCCAATGTACAAGGTTGGTAAATGACACCTGAAAGAGACAACTATCAATATTAATAAACCTCTAAAGGGACAACTTATAGTGATAAAAGGACTTCTAAGTCATATAACACACCCCAAAACAAAAATATGACTATTTGAGTGTAATAGTTATGATTGTTGAAAAATTGAAACCTGACAAACCAAATGCTCAATTCATACTACGCATATAAGAATATCATGTCATATTACACCAATACGAGTGCTATAATAGCAGAGGAAAAATACCACATTAGATAAAAATGTATCAAAAATTTGCAAGACTTTTGAAAAGACCATGGATTCTACCCAGGAAAGAGACGAGCAGCAGTGCGGTAAGCCAGCATTGCTTGATCACCTTCTTCTAGTGCCGCATATGCATTTCCTTGACCAATCCAAGAAGATAAAAATGTCCCTTCTAGACTTGTTGCCTTGCTATAGAAAATAGAATTATTTCTGTGAGCTCACATTATGCACAATTAAGTTAACAGAACAATTCCGTAACCAAAAAAAGATTGGGGCAGCAAGATTCCCTACTCCACTTTACATAATGATGCTTCAAAGCAGGAGAACATTTATAAGTTCCCATTTTTAAAACTAAAATCATGAGAAGTTTGTTCACTCTCAAATTCAACACAGAAACTGCTGGAGTGAAGGTAAATTCATAGTAGTCCAAGTAATTCTTCCACATGTTGGCCAAGTAAAATGAGTTAAACCCTAACAAAAAGGCATGCTACCATTAAATTATGTAAATCAAAGCAAAAATATCTGTAACTTCCACTTAGCACTCAACACTAGCAGCTAACTTGGGCCCCTCCCAGAAAATGGGCAAGTAGACATGCTTTCTATCCAAGACTCGTAATTTGGAAGATAATTTAAGCATGCAAGTGAATAAAGAACATGTACCAGGTCAAGACATACACAAAAATAGGAAGCAGATAACCAGTTTTTTATTACCTTTCCACAAAAGGTGACCATTTGATTTTGCTCACTAAAATGGAAGCAAAGATTCTGTAAATGCAGGACATTTCTTAGTTTTTTGATAATTGTTTATCCAACAACCCTTGGCTAAACTTATGCATTGTTCTTTTCATCTTATTTTACTGATCGTAAGTTATTTTTACTATGTGTATTTCAAGGTAGATGTGTGGGCACACCTCAAGGGATAAAATTAGATATGTGGATATTCGAAAGAAAGTTGGAATAGAAAATATTGAAGATAAGCTATGGAAGAATCGGTTGCATTGTTTTGGGCATGATAGATGCTCCGGTGGGGAAGGCGAAGGGTTGGAGTAATAGAAATCGCAAATGCGGTCGAAGAAGACCGAGAATGACTAGGATGGAAGGAGTAAGAAAATATATGGAAAAAATGATTTAGAAGAAAATTGTGGCTCTAAATAAGAGAGAAGGAAAAGGAGCATTTTGTAGGTGATCACACAAGACAAATTTTTTGGTTCATGTAGCCGGCCACATTTTTGGGATTAAGGCTTGCTTTTGATGTTGTTGCAAGTTATTTTTATTGATATTAAATTGATTGTCTATCTTATAACTTATTTTAGTAATTAAAACTTTATTTTATTGACTAAATTAAATTTGTAATGGTTAAAATTGACAATCACTTATTGACTAAAGATGAATATATTTTTTTTCAAGGTGAATAGATTAAGGCCTTACTCCCTTTACCACTTCCATTTCAACATACCCACCCAACCAACTTGGACCCCTTATTTTTTTCATAAAAGAAGTAATATAGTTTCTAACACCAATATTTTATTAGATATTGCCCCCTTAAATTATTTGTGCTGGAAAGGACAGGTTGATTATTTCGCCACAAGTAATACCTTTGTTTGTTCAATCTTAGTTTCTTGATGCATTTAGGATTTTAATGTTTTCTGCTGCATGGGCAGCCAATTTCTTATCCCAGTAATTTGACAAATGAAAAACCCTAAAGCTGGTGCAAAAGGGCAACCACCCGTTCTCTTAACTTGAACTGGTGCTCATTGTATTCTATAGTTTGTACATCCGGTAGTCAAAGCATGTCTGTAAAGCCTAACACCATCAAACACAATCAGCAGTTATGGACATCAAAGTACTACTGCATTAAAATTAAAGAGTAAGGTCACCAAAGATTAACACAATCCAGCAAATTATACAATCAAGGACAAGAGCAAAGCTTATACACAGCCAAGCACACTAGCAGCCCTACTAAGGTGATCTTCAGAAGATGCTTATAGAATTCCCATAGTATGAAATTTTAACATTATGCTGAGGTGGCCCAGGCTTAATAATGCTAACGTACAAGAAGTACAATCACAGTTTTTCTTAACACGACTGCATCAATGACAGAGAGATGATAGTTGAAATGCTTTTTTAATGGGTGCGCATTTAGGGGCTGTCAGTGTGTTTTTATAATCTTTCATTTCTTACCACTGATTTAACGATACTAAAAAATCGGCATAGTCAATTATGTAATCAGTGAACTGCAAGGCAAGAGCTACTCATTTTGATTTTTCAATAAGATACTGACATAATATAAATGAGAAACATCACGTAGGAATCGAAAGTAAATAAAATCTCACCATTTCCATTAACTTATAGAGAACAATGTCTTTGGCACATGATTAATAAGTTCAGATGAATCAGAACAATGACGTGGAAAACAAATGTGATCTAGTCAACAAGGAAGGGGGCAGCAATGGAATAGGCTGACCATAACAGAAAAAGAATAGCAAAATTAAAACACTTCATCAAACATATATTGCATAACTGGACTGGTCGAGCAAGGAAAAAGAATGCCTGAAAAATGTCTCAACTAATTAGAAAACCATCCAACCATGATCAAGTTTTACTTGTAATGGCTCCAATTTATCCACATAATTGCTGTATCTTTGCACCCCCTAAAGTTCTTGTTCTACTGGATGAGAAGAACATTCATAAAATGATATCAAAAAGAGCGTCTGATAAAAGTAATACCTGAAATACCGGCGGGACTGATCATACTTTTTGATGCAATAATAGTAGCATCCAACAGCAAACCATGATAGAGGCCTGGAGGAAAGGATAAAAAATTAAGATAGAAAATGAAAGTCTTAGCTTAATAGAAACAAGCCTAGAGGCTCCTGAACAGCTTAGAATGAGAAAATCCCAAGGAAGCAAGACCTCACCTCTCCAACAAGTATGACTAACTAAAAAGGGTCAGACAATCATAGAAAAGAAACATCAAGTTCTAAAGAATGAAGAAAAATGATGTGCCTTAAGCATGATGTGGGAGCATCCATGTTTACCATCTACTTAGTTAATGTTTAGTCTAGATTCGGCTTACACGTTTTCATTCACCTGAGTAGATTTTTCGTATATTGAGTATATTAGGATTCTTCAATTTTCTGTCATTTTTTCAAATTTTATTAGTTGTTTGTGTGTAAAATTTCAAATCATTGGTCAGCTTGAGACAATTTATGGGCATTTTATGGACTAAATATCATATTGGAGATTTGGAGCTATCTAAATGATGAGCTTTGCTAACTAGGTTAAGGCATTAAACCAAACATACAACCAGAACTTATGTCTCCTCAAAGCCACGACTTTTGAATATCTATATGGGTGCTTTATTTTCACTTTCCATTCGATGTATTTAGTTTCACGTCAATGCGTTAAACATTATGAAGCAAATGTTCTACCATGAAATTATGAGAGAGAGTTATTGAGCAAAGGTTGAGGAAGTGGGCTGACAAAAGCTATCCAATTTATTAGGCAAACGATGAAGCATTATCATGCAATGAAGAAAGATTTAAGCATCATCGTGCAATGAAGAAAGATTTACACATGGTGCTCATTGATTTAAAGAAGGTGTATGACAAGGTATCAAGAGAAGTACTTTCATGGGCAATGAATAAGAAGAGCATACCACGAAAGTACAATTACCTAGTTAAGGATATAAATCAAGAGGTTACAACAAATGTTAAAAGGTATGGTGGAGTGACAAAAAACTTCACTATTACAATTGGGGTTAAATTAAGGATTTGTTAAGCCCATTCCTTTTTGCAATAGCCCTATAGAAGTAACAAGGTTAATTCAAGAGAAAGATATCTTCATGGATGATATTTTGATGGATGAGATTAGCACGTAAATGAATGCTAAGTTAAAGCGATGAGTGGAATCTAAAGGTTTCAAAATTAGTAAGAGTAAAACAAAGTAAATAAAGTGTCAATTTAGTACTAGGTAGAGGCCAAGTACAGATAGTGTAACTTTGGATGGCTAGGAGTTGCTTGTAAGCAAATGCTTCAAATAAATAAGATCGATTTTCTAAATAAATGGAGACATTGATCAAGATGTTACCCATAAAATAAAAATTAGGATGACTAAAATAGAGAACAACTAACACACTATTTTGTAATCGCAACATACCTTTAAGATTAAAAGGGAAGTTATATAGAAAAACAATATAAACCAGCATTGTTGTACGGGTAGGAATTAGGCTTTCAAAAGGAGCATGTTAAGAAGATGAATGTAGCAAAGATACATATATTTTAAGGTGGAGGTGCAAAAACACTGAGGATTAAATTAGAAATGTGTACGTTGATTTAAGGATTTTAGATGTTGCAAAATAGATGCAATAGTGAGGAAGTTAGAAGGTTAGGGTAATAAAGACCTCAAACGCCGGTTGAGAGAGACTAAAGATGACTCAGATAGAGAGAATTAAGAAAGATATGGAAAAAATGGGAATAGAATAAGATGTGGCTCTAAATAAGAGAGAATGAAGAGAGCATTTTCGTGGATGATCACGCGAGATAAATTCTTGGTATAAAAAATTAAACCCATCTTTTTGGAATTAAGTCTAGGCTTCGTATCAGTGCGTTAAAAAAGATCTTTGATTACACAGGAGATATTCTTTGCATTTTAAAAAATAAGTTGGCAAGACAAGATATGAGTTCTTCTCACAATATTTGTGATAAAGGAGAAGAACATTTCATCTTTGAACATATCAGCTTCATGAGATCCCCTCACTATTCTGTGACTCAGAAGGAGAAATCCTTTTGCTTTGAACAAATTAGCAGGTTCACATTACCACTAGTAAACAATAAAAATTATAAATAAAAATATTTGTATCTACTATATTTACTACCAAGAAAATAGAGCACATTATCACTTTGTGCCTCCCTCTGCATAATGCAATATTCTTGATGGAACTTTTCATTCCAGCAGTAGACAAGAATCACACAACCAAGGAAGTGTAGTATCAAATTAAGAGAGCAAACAACTGTAGCACTACGATACTTTTCATCCAAGAAAAAAAAAATAGCAGATGAAAAAACAGGGAAAGGATATCACAGAAAGAGCATGAAGAAATTCAGTCGAATCTTCAAGAAACTGATTTTCAGAACGGAGTAATATACATACTCAAAAAGAATATAAGCATCAATGCTCATAAAGCAGAGCAATGTCATCCAAGTAATTTTAGCATAGTCATATGGGTCGCCTCTTCCTCCTTTTAATGGCGTAGAGGGTATATTCAAATCTTTTAGAAAGGAAAACCATTGTTAAAAAAAGTGTAAGAAACAGTTTTCACAAAACCTCAGAGGTGAGCAAGGACAGCAGATCCATGAATAGCAACAGTCTCTATATGGTAGTCAAAATGGCTTAAAGAATAAAGTTGCATGCAAAACATGCAAATGGGAGGCTAAGATATGCTCACACCAAACTGAAGGATGAAGCAGAAGTCTGGAACCAGCCAGCCAACCCCCCCCCCCCCCCCCCCCCCCCCCCCCTCCGAACACTAGAATTTGAATCACAAAGATCCATCCTATGAAGGTAGTTTCCATCACCTGTCCAGGGTGGAGAGCTCTCTTCCAGGTCGACAATAAAATTACACCAGTTCATGGAAACAAGAACAACCCAGACAAGTCAGGTAATGCAAAAAGGAACAAGCAGAAGACTATGACCATAAAATTATTTGAACCACAATGATTATGCTCTAATTTAAAAGGGAAACAATACTCCATATAATCATTACATAATAGAAGAGTTCTTACTTTTGTGGATAATCTTTGACCAAATTGCAAGCCATAATATAGAGCTCATTTGACTGGCCGAGTTCCATGGCAGCAGCTAAATGTACTAAAGTGCATTTGAGATGGAAAGGATCTTTTTCAAGTAATCTGAATGAAAAGAATATAAGATGAGTGAACTCATCAAGATCTGAATAAATTAAATATTATAGGATCAAAGCATCAAATAAACTGTTGCAAACTCACAGAGACGTTAGTTCAAAACATTTTTGATATTCACCACATTGATGGTAGTATTCAGCTTTACAGGCCAATAGGTCCGTGTTATTCTTCAAAGTTCCTGTGAAGGATGAATCTGAAGAAGTGCTGCTGCCAATTTCTTTCTCAAGGTCACTAAACTTAGCTTCAACAACACTCTCTTTATCTTGCTAAACATAGAAGTGGAAGAAAAAAAAAAGTTAATCAAGGACATGAAAAAATATCATAAAGTTTTACTCCATCCCTTCTTTCTTGTTCTACTCATTATTCATGGGGTGAAACTGAGAAAAAGTTTGATCGTATTATATGATTTACATACTATATAAAAATGGCCATGAGCAAATTTGTTAGATTTGTTTCAATGTGTAATACCCAGATTCCAAAATGTTAATATACTTCCTCACTTCCTCCGCTCCTTAAATATTGCAACATTTTTAGGAAGTTCCACAAATGTTGTAACGTTTTCTTTTATGTACATACTTTCTATCTCTCTCCTCAACACATGTGCCCTTTTTAGTTTCTCTCTCTCTTATCACCTAAAATATTGTGCACTCCCCTCATGTTGCAATATTGAACAGGAGAAGTATAATTGGTCAAACATGTGAACTGGAGGCAGCTCAAAATGCGAGTAGAACAAAAGACACAAAGGAATAGTAATTAACTAATCAAGATAAGAATAATCAACCTACAAACTTCTTTCACAAATACCATCTTTGTCATCAACTACCTTTCATATGTTCCCAAACATAATTTTATTATAAAATCTCATCAGATTCGACATGCATTCTCCTCCAATAAGTAATATGAATATAGTTTTTTCATTCCTTTTAAAAATTTTGAAATTAAAAACCTTTCATTGAGAAGAAGGCAACAGACCAGGTCTTTTCATTCACACATTTTGTACGTAGCTATACACCAAGGTTCAGGTACTTACTTTCTTTATCAGACATGTATAAAACGACAAAAGCCACCCATCATTGTGAGAGAATTGCAATGACTTAAGTAGAGAGGATTCTGAGAAAGAAAGAAATTGAAATGAGAAATTAGGAAAATGTAAAATATATCTTCAGGTAAAAATAATCCGGACAATCATCCATATGTTTCCAAGACAAGGCAAGATGATATCAGGAATTATAACTAGTCAATAAAGAATCCACCATTAATGCTACTGACATGAACATCAATGCTATACATAAGCCCTTAGCTTGCAAAACTGGCTTAGATGGTAGGATCTAGTGAAAATAGTCTCTAGGAACAGGGCTTCAAATATTTCGACATCATATTATCATGTATGACTCTCTCAAGAAAGAGGGAAGAAAAAGATCTCTAAGCTACAAAGCATAAAAATCCGCTTACCTTCCTCAAACGTCAGCATATGATTTTCAATGAGGCGCTCCAAAGCCTGGGCAAAAAGGGTGATTTTCAGTTTTTCAAATTACTTATACTGATCAATGATCTTTTTCATGAAATTAATTTGAGATATCAAAATCTATGCTAAATCAGACCATCAATAATCAAATGCCGAAAGAAATATGCTCAAAAAACATCAAGCACTTAATCCATTGTGCATATACAGTTGTACAACAAAAAAAAAGGCTAAATATCTGGCAAGTACATCATGACTTGCTTAATGCCTCACTAGGGAAAAATTAAAATACATTATGAAACAAGCTGGACAAATTTTTAATCTTACAAGCATACCTCATAACACAAAGGGTCAGCTCTAACTGCAGCTATATACCTGAAATGACAAGATTGTGTAGGTGGTTGTGTCAATCAAATGAAAAAACAAATGAGAAAGTGGCTTACCACTGGCGTGCTTGGGCACGATTTTCCAGTGCCTCATATGCTCTACCGCGTAGGAAACATATTGCTGCTGAGATCTGCACAAACTTTCTGAGAGTAAATTCAATGAAGCCGAAACCTGATGTTAACAGGATCCCATATCCCTTCAACACAAAAAGGGGCTGCTCTAAAAATTCAGCATGTTTGGTGATGTTCCCAATTGTTTATTTACTTTTCAACGCACTGATCGAGATATTTATATATATATATATATATATATATGGGAGAATATAGGAAAATTTTCTATTAAATGTGAGATAGTGTGGCCGTGTAGGACCCTACCTTATGAATTGGGATGATTGAGGCAATAAAAAATAATGGACCATGAAAAGAGCAAACTAGAATGGGGGCAGATGAAAAAGGAAAGTGAGCAACCTATAATGGGACAAAAGTGACACCGTAGACAATATCAGCCTCTCAACCAATCTTGACAGAGCAAAGGTAAGCTACATAAATCATGACCTCACCAAACACACAGTAAAAAAATGTAAATGAGTATTCTTCAAATTTAATCAAAAGACAAAATTACAAGTCAACTCATTTTGTAGAAATATCCCCTTAAAAATAAGTCTTGAAAGGCCCTGACACGAATAAAGTTATAATATCCCACAACAAACCATGAGAAAACACAAGCATTCTGCAACCACACACTACATCTAATTGCCATCACAGCTTTGAGCCAAAGCAATTTCTTCCCTCTTACCTTTCCAAGCCCACAAAGAATACCTGCAGCCAATCAAAAAGATCGAAGGATCTAACAAAATTTGTTGCACTAATTCAAACCCAGAATCCCAACTTGAGGCTTAGGTTCGAATAATGATAGTGTTGTCCAACACCCAATTAAAACTCAAGCACTAACAAGACTTGTTACATAACTTCTTTACTTTCTCGTGAAGAAGGGTCTGTCTCCTCCCTAGATTAGTTATCAACCTTGACACAGCAGCTACACTTCATTTTGCACTTCTTATGTCACCTATGTTGAACAGCTCTCCAAATACATGCCACTTAAAACCTCAGAAGTGATTTATCCATAACACTGAGCTATACTCATGTATGTTGTAAAAAGAGCTGTCAAAATGGGTTGACACAGCAGCAACACTTCAGTTTTTTATTATTTATGTCAACTATGTTGCACAGCTCTCCAAATACATACCATTTAGAACCTCAGAAGTGGATTTTCCATAATAATGAGCTATGCTCCTATTTGTTGCAAACATGGCTGTCAAATTGGGTGAAAGGTTGGGTTTGGTTAGTCATGTCGGGTCAGCTTTTAACAACTCCTACTGTAATGTATATCATCATTGAAAATTTGAAGCATTTCAAAGACAAAAGTGACACTGATTTAATGCTACACTAATGATTCCATTCCCTCCTAAACTCAAGAACATTCACAAATTTAAAAGAAATAAGTATCCACACAATATTTCAAAGGTCATGTATTTAGAGCATGTGAATATTTTTGTGAGGGTGGAGCAACCTGAGAGAATGCACATTCAACAAGGTATCAGTTCAAGTGTGCTTCCTGTACTTCGCTAGTGGAGAGACAGGTACTGATTGGTGACTACTTAAGTACTTATTAATCATAGGAGCTATTTAGTGTTGTTGGCGAAAGATGGTCTAGTCCAGAACTCCTTCGGATCTTTTTCCTATTCATTACACATGTTTATGTAGGTGTATGGGCTACTGTGGAGCATAAAATTTTGTGCCAAGCAACCTTCTCTGCTATATTCTGTGTACTACAATTAGCTTGGAGAGGATTATATAATCCATGGGGATAGGGTGATAGAAACAAATCTTTGAAGGAGAGTTTTGCTTTCAGACATTTCCTGAGCGGACTCTCATGGAAATCCTGGCAAGGGACATCAAAAGTACTATGAAAATCGAGCCTTCTTTCTGTCTCTCAATGAACTCAATTTCATTATTCATGTTCCTCAGACCTAAAAAGTATTCAAATAAAACCACGTAAAACTAAAAACATGAACAAAGAGGCCACTTACAGCAAAAAGGGAAAACTCACATTGATTTCACGATCTTGTGCATCCTTGTCAAGGTACATAATATTGCCTTCTTTTGTGTCACAAACATTACCATCTTCATCAGTTTTAGCATCTCCGAGCATTTGTAAACATTGATCCCACTCTTTTAACTCCTCCTACATTACACAAAATTAAAGGTTCATTAATTATCAAGTAATTATACTGCCTTCATCTTCTCTTAAGGAATAGAAAGTAACTAAAATAATAGACTTATGGGTGACATTGTCATTATTTGTAGTACAGATATCTACTGAAGATTATTAAAAAAGGATTAGCACAGTCACAAGAAAGCACAAGTTTAAATGCTAGTATTCCACTACATATGAGGAGGTTAATAATACAACTAGTTGACATTGTCTAGTATCAAGGTAACTGGAAGTCTTCTAGCATAATATCAAGTATCCAAAAATTATGAATAAGAAGAGTAAATATGGAACAAGTCTATGATGAAAAGCGTATCTTATGACTTCCTGTACATAAAAAAAAAAAGTAAGACATATTTTACGTTAGGCAACTAGAAGACTGGAAGTCAATGGATGATGGAAAAACATACAGAACACTGTTATACTCACAGGAGCAAACAGAAGCACTCTCCCCCAATCCATCTAGATAGGCAGATGCTTCAAAATTCTCAAATCTATCACATTGGCAAACTCCTTAAATTTAAAGATATCAGCTGGATTTTAGAATCAAGTCTTTTGACATTTATCAGGAAGTGGGCCATCAAAGTTTCCTCCTTTCCATAAAAGTCATGCATTACTAAGCTGAATAGAACTAAGCTTATATTAATGTGCTAAACACAACATGTTCCTCTATACATGACAACAAAACTCATAAAATTATGTCGAACTTAAGCCCATCAATCCAAATAGCCCTAACAAGCACCACAAGTGATGAGTCATGGTCAAGCACTGACCATTAAACTCTTCCAAGAAACCTACATTGCCTTGAACGGTGAAGATCGATTCCTCTGCATACCATGAATGTTTTTGAAAAAAGAAACTATCGCACAGAGCAACAAGTCGTCACTGAATACAGACTATTTTCTGAACAATGCCCCGCATTACATCAAAGAGATTTATACTTCCCATAATACCAACACAAGGCATCTCAATAAGGAAATCACTTCTAACTTTCTAAGGAATATTAAGTATTAAGAACTTTTTCCATTATCTTTTATCACATAGTATTCCTTTATGAGAAGTTGCAAAATAATTGCAACATGACATTATTTTGCTTTAGGTACTCTCTATCTCTCTCCTCATCACATGGATCCCACTTTCTTTCGGATAGCTATATTCCTAAGGTATTCTCACACATCTACATTATCATAACCATCTCTACTACACTCAACTTCTTAACCTTTTCAACCCCATACAATAATGTCAATCTGATTTATGTCATAAATTTTCCCTTTTAGACTTAAGGGTACACTCGATCACACAATAGTCCAGTTGTGACTCTGCGTTTGAGACACCTGATTTTTTCCATAGATGACGTCTTGATAAATGTCCTCATTTCTTCAAAAAATTGACCCAAAATATTTAAAACATTTGCTTATCGGTAACTCCTTACTAATCGAAGTCACACTATCTTAATTTAGCCTCCTCCCAATATAGACATTCTATATACTTTGTTGTACTAGTAATAATTCTAAAACTTTTAGATTCTAACATTTGTCTCCATTGCTATAAATTATCATTTACCCTATAGTCTTATCTACAAACAAAAACTATGGTAATTCACATTGTATTGACTTTGTTACTTCATCCGACATTATGCCAGAAAGGAAAAGACTTAGGGCAGATCATTGGTGCAACTCTATTTAATAGGGAAGTTCTTTGTCACTCCACCACAATTTTACATTTGTTAAAATATCCTAATTCATAACCTTAACTAGGTCTAAGGTATTTACATGGTATGTCTTCTTAGTCATTGCTCACTGAAGTACATCATTTAGCACCTTTTTATACCTCTTCTCCAAATCAATGAATACTATGTACAAATTTTCTTCCTTACACAATAATGCTCATTTGTTTTCTTAATAGGGTGGATAGCTTATGTAGTAGAAAGACCTAACATAGACCCTAATTGTTTGTCCAATTTACTAGCACTTTCTTTAATTAATATCTCTCATAAATTTATGGTGCGACTCATAAGCTTTAATCCTCGATATTTAATACATATGCATCAAGGTGTTTCTCCTCCACTCTTTGGCGTCTTACTTGTCAACCACTCAATACTAATTTTGCTTATATATCTCCAAATATCAATAGGAATATCAAATGGTCTAATAATGTCCTCTAATTTCATCATCTTCAATTGCCTCTTCTACTAACTTTTTGTGACATTCTCATTTACTTTATTGACCTCCTTTTCAAAAATAACTTCTATTGCCTCATATCATTGATCTCCGTTTCGAGAATACCTTGTATCACCTCATCTCATTGATCTCCATTTCGAGATATCTTGTATCACCTCATCTAGTTCCTCACAAAATTGATGTTTAGTAACAATGAATTATTTTCTTCCATAATAAAAATATGGTTTATAACCAAATGCTATCAAGATCAACACTCAAAGTTTCCCGAATTTCATCTTAAGTTTCAAGAGATTCACCATTTGTCAAGTTGCAACAAATTTAAACAATGAACACAACACTAAATATTCCCATTGCCATCACGACACACTAAATAACATTGCGTACTCCTGCAATTTATCACACACCTACTTTTGATAAAATTCAAAACAATCATTTATCAAACCACCAGTACTTAATAAAATTGCGAGCAATCACAAAAATGCCACCATAATTGAGGATAATTGATACCGCCAATATAAAAGCAAAATTTTCAACTTCCGATTACGACGCACTAAATCAAACATAACCAACTCAACAGACACACACTCAATACCACCGATAAGTGTCACTCAATTTTTCGTTCCAAGACTATAACACACTAAAATCAAATTTCTCACTCAATAATCCTGAACACATCAAATTGTTAGCGTCTTTGCGATCACAAAACCTCAAACAATCATAAAGTGCCACCACAATTAAAGAGAAGTGAACAGTCTAGACTTCCAATTACAACAAACTAAATGTAACGTCTCCAGTTCGTTACTCCTACACTTTTAATAAAACAGAAAATCGTCAACAACACACTTAAATTTTCCAATTCCGGATCATTGTTCACAAAAAAAATCAAACTTCTCACAACTCAATCTATCATTGCTGACAAATTTCCAATTATTGAAGAGAATTGAATAGTCAATGCAACGCTTATTAATTCGGCTTTCCGTTACGAAACTCTAATCTAACATCGCCAATTCATCATACCTACACTTTCAACAAAACCGAAAAGCGTCAACAACACAATGTCCAATTCCGGATTACACTACACTTTACTTATCAAATTGCAAGCAGTTAAAACTCAAATAACTACGAAAAAGCCACCACAATTGAACACCAAAAAAAATCAAAAGGCGAAGATCTACGAACGAGGCATTTGGCGGCGAGGTAGCGAAAGCGGAGGTCGCGAAGAACGACGTGAGAGGCGTTGAGTAGGTGGAAAGCGCGGCGGAAGTGGCGGCCAAGGAAGAGAGCTTGAGCTTGCATATAAATATCAGCGGGGTCGGAGGTGAAGGCGGCGACTTTATCTGCGAAGAAGATGGCGGAGGAGTACAGGTGTTTGCTTACACAATCTCGGACTACTCCTCGAAGCTTCTCGATCTCGTCTTCCCTCATTTTCGTGTGTGTGCAATTTCAGGAGAGAGAGTGGAGGAAGAAATGGAGGTTTTGAGTTTTGAAGTGAGGTTTTGGGGAGATTGGAGTGAAAGGGGGAAAGAGCGGGAGTGGTCAGGGTTTTGGTTTTGTTGGGTTTTAAATTAGTTTTGTTGAGATTGTTGAAGCCCTGACCCCATCGCCTAACATAGCTATTGGTACCCCATAAAGGTGTTAAAATCTAATCCGATTCGATAAATTAATAGCAATCAATCTGGATTCGACCTGATTATGACCCAAGAAGTGAGACAAGTAAACCGACTCAACCTGACCTAAAGTAAACCTGAAATCAATTTGATCCGATATTCATAAACTCAAACTTGATATATGCCCAACTCGTTACAAACCTGACCCATTATAGACTTGACCCGTTACAGACCCGATCCAAAGATAGCCTAAAACTAATTGAACCTGACAAATAACCGATATGACCTGACTTATCGACATCATCACTTTTCAATTATGAATTAACCATCATATAAAAACAATAAAATAGTCAAATATTGAGTCATAAATCAATAATAACATATCATAAATGACCCGATATAAACCCGATAAAGCCCAACCCAAATTTAAATAATCAAAATTAAGGCGACTCGTTACCATAATTAGCTTGACCCGAAATCTATCTAAATCGAAATATCCCACTATAACTCATCTAGGAATCGACCAGGATTGACCCGAGTTAACATTAACCTGAACCAAATAAGACCTGACCCAAATCCGAATCGAACCTAAACAAACAAATAACTGATTTGACCCGACCTGATAATGATCTGACCCGACATGACTCAAACCAATAGGCTAAATTGACCTGATTTAACTCTAACCAATAAGGATCAACCGATATGGGTTAACCCAAAATCGACCTGTAGACTCAAATTGGTAGCCCTAGCTAGTAGTACGCTCGTGTGTTTGTTTTCCATTAATGACTTTTGTATAAAAATCAACTTTCTTTTATGTTTTTTTATGAGATATGCTAGAGGTTTGCAAAAAAATTTGATTTTTTAAAAATTCACCAATTATCTCGAAAGCTTTCAACAAGGAATAATTGACAAGCAACCATTGTTAATTAAAAATCAACCAAAAGCCTTATACTTATTCACCAATTTATCAAAAAAATGTGACAAAGGCCCCCAATAAACCCCTCAACCCCAATAATTAACTCATATATCGCCATAGTAAAAGGCCTTTCTTGAAAGTTTTATTAAAAAAAATTTACATTATAATAAATCAATAAGAAAATTAGGTTATAGACTAAATTATTTGGTTGGTTTAAGGTAGAAAAAATTAACAATAAATATTATTTTGATGGTATATGATACAATACCCCCAAAACTTTAGGGTATTTGGTGAAATATAAAAAACTTGGGGTATCTTGTGAATTTTATGAATCCTCAAAAGGTACCTCATGAAAAACCCCTTTTATTTAACTATAAATAAAATTTATAAGGGGAAAATGACATTTTAAATTAGTAAGCTAACTATAACACTACGGTAATTTACCCTTTCTAAAAACCAAAATCTTGAGTGAACTACCGATGTGCTACTGCCACATGTTCAAATGTTAGGACTTTAAATAGAAATTTTGCAACAAAAACATAAAACTTTCAAATAAAACTTCAAAATGTCAAACTCGAACAAACATAAAATTCGGAACCATTATGGCCTTATTAAAATATCTGAAACATCCATTATACCAAATCCAAACTAGTTTCTAAAATTTTAGAAAACGTTAAGTCAAACAATGCAAGAAAAATAAATTATACTTTACGTACTCATCCCAATAATGCATGCAAAACCTTGCGATACCTATCAGAAATCTGCTCCCCAAAATTACAAGTGTAAATATTGATTCATTACAGGATAATTGAAAGGCGAAGGACATGACCAAAAGATCACACACAAACATAGCACATAATTAACAAAGCTGAGTACATAAAAGTTGCAAAACAAAATGAAATGTATTAACTCCCTAACAGTAAAATGTATGGCATATTTGTTCATATAACACAATTCTTTACGTAAATTATCTCATAATTTATTTGATTAATAAATTGGATTAAGAAATAGACTATGTTGTCTCCCCATGTCCCAACCAGGAACATCAAAATATATACATACATACATACATATACATATACATATATATATAGGGGAGGGATCATGTGAGAACCCATCTTACACCCTTGGATGCTTGATGATCTAGGGCTGAAAATGCTTAAGAAATGGATGGCAAATCTGTAAATATCCAGACATTGTGTAAAAAATCGTTGGCTGGCAGAGTGTTTCAGAAAAATTTTGTACTTTATTTTGCTGGACAGTGACTTTTGCGTGTTTGCCATTTTGTTCATTATTAGACTTACAAGTCATGCTATTCATTTTTACGTGTTTCACCCTTTTCTTCATTATTAGACTTGCATGTTTCATCATTTTCTTCATTATTGTGCATCGATTTCTCATTTGTTTTTCCTGGCAAGAGCTCTCCTCTCGTTCAAGGTAATTTTTTTTTTTTTGCACCTCTTTTAATTTTGTGATTCTTTTTAGTTTGTTTGTGAAAGTGTTAAATTGTTTTGTATTAAAATGAGTGGGAAATGTTTTACATTCACTATTCTAGAAATGAGTACAAGTATTCATTTGGAAATTATGTATACGAGTGAAAATTTTGATTGTAATTGAGTGGAAATGATACGAGTACAATTATAGGAGTACAATTATATGTTCAATAGTTTAGAACATTATACTCAATCTTATAGAATATTCTGTATACTAGTTTAGAACATTAGTCAAGAATTACAGAAATATAACATTTATTAATTTCAGTCTGCCGAGGTTTTGAACATCAAGTTCAATAGTTTAGAACATCAAGTTCAATAGTTTAGAACATCAAGTTCAATAATTTAGAACATGGTGTTCACTAGTTTAGAACATGATGTTCAGTAGTTTGGAAATGCCCACCAAACTATTTTAAACTAACTACCTAGCGTTTAGAATTAGAAATTAACCATTATAGTATATTATGTTGGTTTTTAAATGTCTGAATTTATGAAATTATTCGAGTACAATTATACGTTCAATGGTTTAGAACATCAAGTTCAAGAGTTTAGAACATCAAGTTCAATAATTTAGAACATGGTGTTCACTAGTTTAGAACATGATGTTCATTAGTTTAGAATATGGCCACCAAACTGTTTTAAACTAATTACCTAACGTTTAGAATTAGAAATTAACCATTATAGTATATTATGTTGGTTTTTAAATGTGTGAATTTATGAAATTATTCGAGTACAATTATATGTTTAATAGTTTAGAACATCAAGTTCAATAGTTTAGAACATCAAGTTCAATAATTTAGAACATGGTGTTCACTAATTTAGAACATGGTGTTCAGTAGTTTCGAAATGCCCACCAAACTATTTTAAACTAATTACCTAGTGTTTAGAATTAGAAATTAACCATTATAGTATATTATGTTGGTTTTTTAATTGTGTGAATTTATAAAATTATACGAGTACAATTATATGTTCAAGAGTTTAGAACATTAAGTTCAATAGTTTAGAACATCAAGTTCACTCATTTAGAACATCAAGTTCACTAGTTTAGAACATGGTGTTCAGTAGTTTGGAAATGCCCACCAAACTATTTTAAACTAATTACCTAGCGTTTAGAATTAGAAATTAACCATTATAGTATATTATGTTGGTTTTGAAATGTGTGAATTTATGAAATTATACGAGTAATAGTTTAGAACATTAAGTTCAATAGTTTAGAACATTAAGTTCAATAGTTTGAAACATCAAGTTCACTCATTTAGAACATCAAGTTCACTAATTTAGAACATGGTGTTCAGTAGTTTGGAAATGCTCACTAAACTGTTTTAAACTAATTACCTAGCATTTAGAATTAGAAATTAACCATTATAGTATATTACGTTGGTTTTTAAATGATTGAATTTATGAAATTATTCGAGTACAATTATATGATCAATGGCTTAGAACATCAAGTTCACTAGTTTAGAACATCAAGTTCACTAATTTAGAACATGGTGTTCACTAGTTTAGAACATGATGTTCAGTAGTTTGGAAATGACCACCAAACTGTTTGGAAATTAAAGAACATTATGTTCAATAATTTAGAACATTATGTTCACAAATTTAGAACATGATGTTCTTTGGTTTAGAACATTGTGTTCACAAGTTGAGAACATGATGTTCATTTAGTGATGTTTGAATATTTTTATATTTTTTGGATGTTTGAATATTTGGA
Organism: Dysphania ambrosioides; assembly: GCA_026401315.1. Lineage (NCBI taxonomy): Eukaryota > Viridiplantae > Streptophyta > Magnoliopsida > Caryophyllales > Amaranthaceae > Dysphania > Dysphania ambrosioides. The sequence goes on from CM048666.1 coordinate 20,685,597, forward strand.
ATTTTATGATATAATAACTTAGTTTATTCGGACATTTATTGTTCTGAGGAGTAGCTACTATGGTTTTTGTAGGCAATGGGCAATGAAGAGAATTCTAGTGATCATAGTGAAAATAGGGGTAATACATCAGAAGTGATACATGTGTGTACGCCTGGAGGTTCCAAAGTATGGATCCCAATTTGCTCTAGCGAGTTAAAACCGTATGTGGGCATGAAATTTTCAAGTATTGATGAAGGGTTTTCATTTTAAGAGGCATATGCAAGTTCGGTTGGTTTTAACGTTAGAAAAGCAACTACAAAAAGAAGGAAGAATGGCGTTGTTAGTTTTCAATATTTTGTGTGTAATAAAGCTGGATATAATCTAAAAAGACGAGTAATTTGCAAGATATGAGAAGTGAAAATGAAGGGGAAGATAGAAGTGTAGTTAGGAGAAGTTTGGTCACTCGTCTTGGATGCAAAGCACGTATGGTGTTGAAGGTTTGCGTTGATGGGGGTTATGTTGTATTTAATATTGATAAAAGACATAGCCATTCCCTTTATTCATCAAATTTGGTACATTTTCAAAAGGCGAGAAGAAATTTGAACATTTTACACAAGAAGATGATTGTTGATAATTCGAAGGTAGTATATATATAGGAATGTTCTAAGTTTGTATGTTATTTTTACAAAGTATTCAATTAATTGTTCTAAATTTGAACATCTCATTGTTGATAATTATAGTATACTTGGTTTATGAATATTGTTGTAAAGTTACATTTTATTATGTACACAGGTTAACATTGGTCCTGTGAGAACGTTTAGAATGATGAAAGAATACGTTGGTGGTTATGAGAACGTGGGTGGCTCTAAGTGTGATTTCAAAAATTTTCATAGGGACTTGAAGGTGTACATTGAAGGGGCCGATGCACAAATGTTTGTGGATAATTTCAAGAGAAAAAAGTTAATTTGGTCTGCTTTTTTTTTCGATTATCATATTGATGATGATGATTGCCTGTGTATGGCTCTATGGGCCGATCCTATATGTAGGAAAAGTTATAGTCTTTTTGGGGATATGGTTTCATGTGATACAACTTATCAAACTAACAGGTATTTTTATTGGTCCCAAATGTACTGTTCAAAGTCCCAAATTTATTGTTTAACACTGGCATTTTTTTGTGATTATTAGGTATAATATGGTGTTTAGGCCTTTCACTGGGGTTGATCACCATAAGAGATGTGTTACCTTTGCTGCTGAGTTTATAGCCAAAGAAGATGTAATATCTTTTGAATGGCTTTTTAGAACATTCTTAAAAGCAATGGATCATAAGGAACTGTCGTCTTTAATTACCGATCAAGATCCCGTGATGAAGATTGCGGTAAGTAATGTGTTTGAAAAGTGTGAGCATAGATTTTGTATGTGGCATATTATGAAAAAGATGCCTGATAAGATTGGGAGAAGTATTACCCAAGAAACTGTTTTTCTAAAGATAATTAGTGATTGTGTATGGAACTTAGAAATTGAACCAAAGGAATTTGAAGATAAATGGAACAAGATGCTAGTTGCTTTTCAGTTAGAAGATCATGAGTGGCTTCATTTAATGTTTGAAATGAGATCAAAGTGGATTCCGGCGTACTTAAGAGATTTGTTTATGGGCGGTATTATGAGAACTACATCAAGGTCTGAAAGTGAAAATAATTTCTTCTCATCCTTTGTTAATCCACATGTATCTCTAGTAGAGTTTTTGATGAGGTTTGAAAGTGCCATGGATGCACAAAGACATACTCAAGCACAAAATGATTACGATTCTCAGCACAAGCATCCAGAATGTAAGACTCCAATGGAGATTTAAAGACATGGTTCTGAGTTATATACCATTAATGTTTTTTTATGAGTTTCAGGTGGAAGTTATAAGTGCTTGTTATGAATGTGGTGTAGAGGAGTTAAGGAAGGAAAATGGGTTGGAAATTGCAAAAGTTAGTGAATGTAATGGTGGAAGGACTTATGAGGTTTTTATGGATAGTAGTAATTATGATACGAGGTGTTCTTATAAGTTATTTTGTAGACAGGGAATTCTATGCAGACATATGATATGGATTTGGAAGGCAAAGAAGTTGGATAGAATTCCAAATCAATATGTTTTGAACAGGTGGACAACAATGGCTATGAGACAACCAATCTTTGATGGGTATGGTAAGGAGATGGGATGTTGTTCAAGTGGTGACGATAGGAAGCGCTTGTTGAATGATTTATGGTCCAAGATTCATAGTTGCGTTAGTTTGGTTGAAGGAAATAATGAAGAAATGGGTGACTTTGTTAAGTATTTACAAGAGTATAGGGTGAGTTTGGAAGAGAAAAGAAGATTTGCAGATGAAAGTGAGGACGGGCATAGTAAATCACAAGTTCTTGAGTTGTTGACCGGGTCTAGCACTCCTTGTGAAATAGTGGTTAGACCTCCAAAAAATTTGAAAAATAAAGGGACTAAAGTGCACATTGGGAGCGAAAAAATCAGTGGAACGACTTCGAAAAGATTGAAGGGCGATAAGGAAAAAGCAATTGAGCAATGTCAAAAGAGAAACAGGTTATGTCGAGGGTGTGTGGAACTCGGATATCATGATATCCGAAATTGTCCAAATAGAATATTTTGAGACTTGGATTGAATTGTATATAGAATGTTGGGTTCTTTTTGAAAATTATGTCAAAGTGGTTTAGAACATTATGGTCAGTACATTAGAACATTATGTTCAATACTTTAGAACATTGTATTCATTGGTTTAGAACATGATGGTCATTGGTTCAATGCTTTATAGCATTATATTTATTGGTTTGGAACACTATATTCGTTGGTAATGAACAAGGCTAGAGTATTCACTAGTTTATAACATTATATAACTAATTTAGAACATTACGTTCAACAGTTTAGAACACGATGTTCATTAGTTTAGAACATGATGTTTAGTGGTTTAATATTTCAACATTATGTTCACTGGTTAAGAACACTAAGTTAGTTGCTTTATAACACTGTACTTATTAGTTTAGAACATGATGTAGGAGATTTGGAACAACCCACTAGTTTAGAACAATATATCTACAAATCTACGAATATGACCATAAAATAAAAATGTTGAGAATTAATCACATTAAAGTAATATTTGATGAATAAAAAAGTAGTTGTGAATATAGTAATATAATGTTAGTAGTATTGTTCATAGAGTTCTTTGAAATTAAATCAATCAATCATTGTTGTAGTTCCCCCAATCATCATCACGATTCATCCTGATGTTTCAGCTGATCCTTTGCCCACACTTTTGACTTAGAAATTACTGATTTTTGAACTTGATTCCCATTGCTTGTCAAGATTCTTCCACAGAATTCAATGCGTAATTTCTTAAGAACTTCAGACTGAAACAGATAAGGAAAGGAAATCAATGTGTTAGAATGGAAATTTCAATAATTCAAAGGATTTAGTGTAGTCTATACACTAGTAACTTACATCAGTAGCTTCCAGTCCTATGTCCCATTGTGAAGCACTTTGATTTTGGTATGTTTCCATGTGCTTCAAAATGAACACTCCACAATCATTTGTGTTCTTGTTGTCCCTCCATTTCATTTTTTTCATTGAAGTTTTAAAAGTAGACACGAGTTCACCATTGCCCATCTGTTTCTCTGTTAAAAATCTACCAAAGGCTTTGGCCTGTGTTATAACAAACATTGTAACATAAGGTTAGAACAATGCAAGAGCAGTATAGAATCCTATAACGATACACAAGTAAATATTTAGAATAATAAGATTAATTCTTAGAACAATATGAACATTGAGTTCATAGGTTTAAAACATTATATATACAGTCGTTTAGAACATCGAGTTCATTGGTTTAAAACATTATGTTCATGGGTTTAGAACATTAAGTTCACTAGTTTAGAACACTAGTTACATTTGGTTTATAACATTGAGTTTATTGGTTTAGAACTTTGTGTTCATTGGTTTAGAACATTGGGTTGACCGGTTTAGAGCAGTGATTTCAGAACATTATGTTCATTGGTTTAGAAAATTGAGTTCATTGGTTTAGAACATTGAGTTCATTGGTTTAGAACATTATGTTCATTGGTTTAGAACATTGAGTTGACTGGTTTAGAACACTAAGTTCATTGGTTTAGAACATTGAGTTTACTGGTTTAGAACATTATGTACATTGGTTTAGAACACTCAGTTCATTGGTTTTGAACATATAGATAGTTTTTATAAGAATGGAACAATATAGTAATTAAAGTTGTAGTGTATTGTAAGATTAGTAGAACAATAGATATTCCCTTGAGGTACATAAACAGTTACCATTGTCTTGTGGTAGTTTTTGTATTTCGAGGTAAACGAGATTCCCTTCTCCAAGAATCTGTTGTCAATTACGTCGATTCCCTTTGTGATGAAGTTGAAACAGAATAAGTAATAGTGTTCGAAGGCTATTATTAGGAAGAACACCTAAAAATATAGTAATAATAAGAACATATAGTTTATAGTGTAACTAAAAAATTATTGTCCTCGTGAAAGTTATTGTTCTTACCAATTGCATTTTGTCAAGGGTTGTGACATTGGAGTGTTCGAGTTCACTTTCCATTCTTGTTGCGAAGGCTTGGTATTTTTCCTCGAAAGGAGTGGACGCAGGGAAGTACCTATCACTGCATAGTATGATCTGTAATATACAAAATATAGATAATTTAGAACAACATTCACCCAAATTGATTGCAAGGAGATAATTGAATTTTATTAAAAGAACAACTTTCTAAAAATATTATTTACCCAAAGCTCAGAGGTGAAGAAAAATCTGTTCTTTGATTCAGGGTTTCTCCTTCTATTATGAATGTTCAAAATATAGGCCCATGAATCAATGATGTTGTTCATGATCAAATTGTCATATGCAAGTGACATTATATCTTCCTTGCTGATCCAGGTTTGATTATCATTGTACAACTCCTCGCTTATAGTCATGGGGATAAAGAAAAACATAAGTTTAGAACGGTATTTGAATGTAAGAATACCAGTGTTAAGAATTAGAGCATTAAACGTAGTGTTTAGAACAACTGATCATAAAATTAGAACATGTACCTATCGGGGCCTTCTGAAAATGCATAATCAACAACTGTTCGTTGGTTTGCATCGACTCTTTTCAAAGTCGTTTCATTTTCTACCATGAATGGGGAGCATAGATACAAAGGAAGGTTATGTGGACGTCTTTTTCCATGTTGTGGTTCTTTTTCATTCAACCCGACCACAACGTCTTGCTCAGACCTACAAGTGGGTCAGAATATTCAATTAAATAGAACAGTAGAACATCAAGTTTACTAGCTTAGAACATCAAGTTCACTAGTTTAGAACATTAAATTCACTAGTTTAGAACATTAAGTTCACTAGTTTAGAACATCAAGTTCACCAGTTTAGAACATCAAGTTCTAAACCATTACAGTATATTATGTTGATTACTAAATATTTTCTAAATTAACCATTCTACTATATTATGTTGGTTTTGAAATGTGTGAATTTATGAAATTATGCGAGTACAATTATATGTTCATTATAGTAAAGAATGATTACCTTTCCTTCGGAATATCTTGCACAATTGACTGCGTCAATTTGTGTATTTTCTCTTCCATTTCTTGGTTTGATGCAGCACAATGTTCATGGAGAGTAGGAGTAGAAGCAACTGCTTGAGCTGGGGAATCAGTAACAGGTGGGGCAGGTGAATCAGGAGGTGTTAAAAATTGTGCATCAGTGGGGTTGGGGACAGGGGAAGCTGGGGGAGTTGTAATAAGAGGAAGGGGAGGTGACACTGTTTCTGATTTAGAAAAAAGGTCAAAGGTAGGGTGGGATGAAACAACCACATCCTTAGGTTGATATCTTTCCCAAGCCCTACCCATTACATCGTTGAGCTCTTGCATAAAAGTTGGCTCGTCAAATAGATGCTGGGCTTTGCTGAGTATAGTAGGACTACTCATTAAATCTGGGCGCTAAGTGCTTTGTATCGAGGTGTACTTGTTCTAGATGTTGGCAATGAGAGTATTCATTTCGTCTCTCACTTCAATTTCTCCCAATAAGGTGCTTGCTTTGTCAAGCATAGAGTACATGTCATTGACATTGGAAGCAAGAGACTTTGCCACATTTGAAAAGTTGTTCAAGAAACCCTATACGGATGGAGAAGGACATATTAGAACAATTTGCCTAGTTTAGAAGAATAGTATCTAATTCATTAGTGTTATAATTTAAACATAATTTTTTAGAAGAACACATGCCATAATATTAAAATGTTTAAAATGAACTCACAAGTACGTCTTCTGGAGCAGAGGATGCAGGGTTGGCATTCTCCTCTTTGATCATTCTGTCAAGAATGATCCCTTTCCCAAAGCCTCTTGCGAGTTCAATTTTCATTCTTGATTGGATCAACTCCTTCTTCCAGACTCCAATCAAAGGGGATTGCCTTGGGTTAACAGCACTGCCTCTTTTGAGGCGATCAAAGTAAGAAATCTGTAGAACAATAGGTGAAATTGTTTAGAACAAATAGCACAAATATTTAGAACATTCCACTTTATTTCTAGAACAATAGTGAGACCAATAATAACAAGCAAAAAAAATGAGAGTTACAAGTAAAAATGGTAGTGGACCAGTGAAAAACGCAGCACCATTTTTCCAATCACTTATTGATTGGACTATGTGCTTGTAGGTGAATTCACACCAATTTAGTGTCTTGATACTGCTTATGTCTTCGGAGTAGGACAAGAATTTAATGTTGACTAAACGGTTTACTATGGCTTTAACACAGCAATTGATACATCCTTTTCTTTTAGCTCCTCTATTCTAGCAATGAGGACTGAGTTTGTAGGACTCCCCGTAGTAATGCCAAAGGTATTTCTCTAGCGTTGCAAAAATGCTTTTGCCTTTGTGTCTTGGTCTTTAAATTCCTTTTCAAGAATATGGGTCCCTCCAATGGGAAGACCATAAACTAGGTGGACATCTTCAAATGATATTGGTATCTCCTGGCCATGGGAGAGTACCAAAGAAGATCTATCTTCATCGAAGCAATTGACCAGTTCTGCACCGAAGATAGATTTATGACCATCCAAATCTAACTCTAGGAAGCCCCCGAAGCCTATATTTCTGATTGCTTCTTTGTGTTGGTCAGAGAGGTCAACCAAGACATCGGCTATGAATTGCTTTGGTGGAATTCGTTGGTTAAGGACATTCCTTTTCTTGATTGGTTTGGGGGTTTTAGGGATCTCCTTTTTCTTCTTTTGTTGCTTGTTGAAAGCAACATCAATGGCTTTTCGCTTTTTGGGAGTATCAATTGGTTGTCTTTCATCGCTCCTACATAAAGGTAAGAACATTGCAATAAGAGTTTAGTACATCGTAAATGAAAATTAAAACATTCAAATAATATAACAGTACCTAGAACAACTGACTAGCGTTAGTTTAGAACATTATATCAATCATTATAGTTTAGAACATTATATCAATCATTGTAGTTTAGAACATTATATCAATCATTTAGAGGGAACTCCAAATCGTTTTAGAACCACATGTTAAACACTTTTAGAATATAATGGTTATTGGTTTAGAACATAATGTTCAATGGATTAGCACACTGTGTTCATTACTTTAGAGCATGATATGCATTGGTTTGGAACAACATTAAGCACATTGCCATTACTTTAAGTTTTAGAACATTGTGTCCACTGGGTTAGAACATTGAGTTCACTGGTTTAAAACATCATATATATAAAACAGTACAAGAAAGACAAGCTTAGGCAAGTTTCCTAACTATACACAATGTTCACTGGTTAAGAACATTGAGTACACTGGTTTAGAACATCAGACCCAAACACAAGTTTCCTAACCATACCCAAACACTATGGGTCAATGAAGAAACTACCCAAACACTATGGGTCATTAGTTTAAAACACATAATCCATTAATTTAGAATATTGTGTTCACTAGTTTAGAACATTATGTTTATTAGTTTAGAACATCATGTTCATTGGTTTAGAACATTGAGTTCAATGGTTATTCTGTTCATTAGTTTACAACAATATGTTTATTGGTTTAGAAAATTGACTTCATTGGTTTAGAACATTATGTTGGTTAGTTTAGAACATTGAGTTCACTGGGTTAGAACACTGAGTTCATTGGGTTAGAACATTATGTTCATTAGTTTATAACATTGAGTTCATTGTTTTAGAACATTGTGTCAATTGGTTTAGAACATAATGTTCATAGGTTTAGAACATTGGGTTCAATGGTTTAGAACATTGAGTTCATTGGTTTAGAACATTGAGTTCATACCCAAACACAAGTTCAATAGTTTAGAACATTTTGTCAAATTATGGTTTAGAACATTATGTTCAATGGTTTAGAACATCAAGTTCATAAGTTTAGAACATTATTTTCAATGGTTTAGAACATCAAGTTCATAAGTTCATAACATGATGTTCACTAGTTAAGAACATAATTTTCACTAGTTAAGAACATGAATTTCTTCTGTTTAGAACATGAATTTCTTTTGTTTAGAACATGTTAATTGGTCCAATGCTCAATGATTTGATATTATGTCAAATTAGGCTTAGAACATTATGTTCATTACTTTAGAACATAATGTTCATTGGTTAAGAATATTTATTTTCTTCGATTTATAACATTATTGGTCCAATACATTAATATTTTGTCAAAATAGGTTTAGAACATTATGTTCATGACTTTAGAACATTATGGTCAATACTTTAAGAACATTATGTTCAGTAGTTCAATACATGATGGTCATTGTTTTAGGTAGCAGTCTACATAGAAAAATAGTTGCAATAAAAGAACATTATATACCGAATTAATCACTAATTCTAACGAAATAACACAAAATTCAGTTCAATAGTTTAGAACATTATGTCAAATTAGTTTTAGAACATTACGTTCAATAATTTAGAACATCGAGTTCAATATTTTAGAACATGATTTTCACTAGTTTAGAACATGAAGACAACTAGTTTAGAACATGTTGTCCACTAGTTTAGAACATGATTTTACTTGGTTTAGAAAATAATGTTCTACGTTTTAGAACATTATGTTCTTTAGTTTAGAACATTATGTTAATTGGTCCAGTGCTTTGATATTATGTCAAATTATGCTCATTACTTGGTTAACATAATGTTCATTGTATATACCGAATTTCGAGCATTAATTACTAATTCTAACGAAATATAACAAAATCTAGTTCAATAGTCAAGAACATTATGTCAAATTAGGTTGAGAACATTACGTTTAATATTTTAAAACATCAAGTTCACATTACGTTCAATTCCTCAAGAATCATGAATTATAGGTGTTGAGTTCCTTAAGTTTTGATGTTTTGAATGATGACAAACAGTTACAGGAAATAGGTCACAAGAAGTTGGAACTGTCTCCTTGACTGCTATACTGTAAAGTAGTCACATATTACCTCTTGCATGTTAACCATGTTATATGTGCAGTAGTTAAGATGATTCCAAGACTTGGAGCATAGAAGCCTTTCGAAGACATTCGAAGAAAGATACTTTGCTCAAGATGAAGCATTCAAGGAAAATTCAAGTCTTGAGGATTACATGAAAAGAAGATCATTTGTACTTTACTGTTAATCTAGTTTTTCATGTAATATGCTCCGTAGTATGACTTATATGAATAGATAATATAAGTGGTTTAAGTGTGATAAGTCATGTTATGAATTCTGGTACAAAAATGAAACAGAATTCATAACATACTTAATTCAGGGAACCAAGTTCAGAGAACCAGGTTTACTGAATGAAATATCAAGCTGCGTATTTTTGAAAAGATTTTGTAAAAATATTTTCTAAGAATTATTTTTGGAAAATATATTAAGCTGGTAGATTAGATGAGAATATATTGGTTACCTAAAAACTCGGAGTATTTATCTTAATTGATTCTATCTATATGATTAAGTCAAATAAGATAAATACTTTCCTAACTTCATACTTTCCTAAACTCACATAAGGTGACAGCTCAAAAGATTATGTGACTTTAGGAAAGCTAGGGTTTTTGTAATCACATATATAAACTCATCTAATCAACCGAATTCAGGAAGGCTCTCACGTGAAGAAAACTGAGTTTATCTCTAGAGAGCGTTATACACACTTAAGCATAAAAACCTTTCATTAAGTCATATACACGAGCAACATTAGAACTTATATTTTTCTCTCATATTAGCTTTTAGAAGCAAGATCAAAGGAGAGTTTGATTATGTAAAAAGCCTTCAACAGAGGGGTTGATAGGCTGGGAGAGTGTTTGTGAGTTCAAACACAAAAGGACTTACTAGTGTAAGTCGAGTGCACACTCGGAGTAGATTGTGGGGTGAACTGGTTCCCGGAGTAGGGAGACAGTTCAGTGTCTGTGTTCTTTGTTTTTCGGAGTAGATTAATAAAAGAGCATAGAGTAGGAGGACGTAGGCCTGAGTTGGCTGAACCTCGTTAAATTGTGTCTTCCTTTATTACTCTACATACATTCCGCTGCTAAATAGGAACCAGCACAACTAGTTCCTCCCACAGATCGAAAAAGGGAGAAAAATAGTTCAATGGTAACAACTATGCTTGGTGGAAAAGTAGGATCAAGAATGTGATCATGGGAATTGATTATGAATGTTGGCTAGTTGTCAAAAATGGTCCCAACATCATTTTCAAGACAGATGAAGAGGGAAACAGGATTCCAAAGAAAGATAGTGAACTAGTTACTGCTGATTATAAACTGCTGGAGAAGAATGCCAAAGCAATGTCAATTCTACAACAGGCTATAGGTGAGACTGAAACAAACCGGATCTCAGGTTGCAGCAATGCAAAAGAGATTTGGGATACCCTCGAACTTGCTTTTGAGGGAACCAGTGAGGTAAAAAGGTCCAAAATTGATTTACTTATGTCTAAGTATGAATTGTTTGCTATGAATAAAAATGAAAATAATAATGACTGTTTTCGTAGATTTATGACAATAATTAATGATCTTAAATCTCTTGGTAAGAACTTTTCTGATGAGGATCTTGTGAGAAAAGTTTTACGCAGTTTGACAGATGCATGGACATCCAAGGTAACAGCAATATATGAGGCAAAGGATTTATCAACTCTATCTCTAGAACAACTGATTGGTTCCCTCATGACTCATGAAATGCTGATTGATTCTAAGTCTGAGAAGGAACCAGCCAGAGGAACAACTCTTAAGGGAACAATAGAAGAAGAAGAAGATGAGATTGGCATGATTGCTAAAAGATTTGAAAGAACTCTTCGTGATCAAAGGAAGAATTTCAAAGGTAAGAACTTTAAGAAATCTAACTCTTCTTCTGTAGGTTGCTTCAAGTGTGGAGATAAGGGACATCTTATTCGAGATTGCCCTAAGTGGATGGACAAACAATCCAAATCTGGAGATAAACGGGCCTTCAAAAATGCAATGATAGTAGCCATGTAGGGTGATTCTGATTTAGGGTCTGATGAAGATGAGGAATCACCTAACTCTGATGTTTGTTTGACTGCCTTCACCAACATTCAGGGAAACATCACTGACTCAGGAACCAGAGGGGGAACTAGTACATTCAGAAAATGCTTAATGGCAAAAAAGGATGTGCTACACGAACACAAGGTAAACTTAGAACAAGTTAGGAAAGATATGCATGACTATGATAGAGATAATATGCTTGAATGTATTGACTCTTTATTAGATGAATGCTATAAACTTGATGAAACTTACATAACTGGCAAAAGAAAACTTAAAGAAAAACGTGTTGAATGTGAAATTGCTATTGCTAGTTGTGATCACCTAGAAGAAGTTTGCTTTGAATTGAAAAATCAAGTAGCTGAACTAGAGGTTGAATTGGATAAGTGTAAGGTGGAACTGGGGAAGGAAAGGTCTTCTAAATCAGACTGTCCTAGTGATGATGAGGAAGATCTGACCTCCTGGCTCCCCAGAGACTTATCAACTACTAGTGAATCTCTTAATCTTTCAGTAGCTATAGGTAAAGCAAATTCCTGTAGTAGAACTTCCTTGTTGAAAGCCTTCGAAATATTGGCTCACAACTTAGAAGAAATACACAAAGAATTTGTTTCACTTAAGGCTGCTCAGTTCACTGTTTCCCCTACAGGTACCAGTGTTAAGATTAGTGATGTAATAGATGAGTATGAAGATACTATTTGTGATTTGCATGCTGAGATTCATAAACTGAAAAAAGATAAGCAATCAGTAATTGTTGACATGACTATTGATCCTATGGTTTCGAAACTTAATTTACAACTTGAATCCTTAAAAAGTGATTTTGATTTTCTAAAAGATAAAAACGATTTGTTGATTAAGAATCTTGAAACCAGAGAGAAAGAACTTCATGAAAGTCATAGACATGTTGAAAAATTACTGACTGCACAGGAAACTTTGAATTCTTTAATTTCATTTAAAAGTTACAAAGGAAGAACCAACTTGATAAATTTGATCCTAGGAGTGATGAGGGAATCTTTCTTGGATATTCTCCTCAAAGCAAAGCATATAGAGTCCTTAATAAAAGGACTTTGTGTGTTGAGGAGAGTGTGCATGTCATCTTTGATGAATTTAACATGTCTTCTGAGACTGCGCAGGTACAACCTGACGAAATGATTGGATTGATGGAGTTTACTAGGAACCATGATACTGGTCCCCTAAATGAAGTGCAAGCAGATATAGGCTCACTTGATACTCTACAAAATAATGATAATGAGGAGCCTAGAGAAGAAAATAAAGACAATCCAGAAGAGGAACCAAGACCAAATAGTTCCTCAAGCAACAGACAGATAAGGAGTTTAGGGGGAATGAATGAAGATGCCTCCCCTGAACCTGAGGTAAGTAATGTTAATGGAAATAGCGTGAATATGAATCTTACTGGTTCCAAAGAAATTGATGAGATTCATGATCATGCTGGTTCCCAATCAAATGAAGAAGCACAAAATGATTTCTCTTTTAAAAGTTTCAAATATCAATCTTCTCATCCTCCAGATCAGATCATTAGTGATATTAATAAAGGAGTTCAAACGAGAAGAAATATTTTTCAAAACTTTTATGTCTTTTATTCTTTCCTGTCTAATATAGAGCAAACTGACTATAAAATGGCACTGACTGATCCTGATTGGGTTCTAGCAATGCAAGATGAATTAAATCAGTTCCATAGGAACCAAGTTTGGCATCTTGTACCTAGACCAAAGGATAGGTCAGTTATTGGTACAAAATGGGTCTTCAGAAACAAATTGGATGACCTAGGTACAATAGTCAAAAACAAAGCTAGGCTAGTGGTGCAAGGTTACAATCAACAAGAAGGGATTGACTATGATGAGACTTTTGCACCAGTAGCTAGGCTAGAGGCAATTAGGATTTTAATTTCTTATGCTGCTCACATGAATATGAAATTGTTTCAGATGGATGTAAAGACTGCCTTCCTAAATGGATATTTGAAGGAAGAGGTATATGTAGAGCAGCCACCTGGTTTTGAAGACAAGCTTTTTCCCCAACATGTTTACAAGTTAGACAAAGCTCTATATGGATTGAAGCAAGCTCCAAGAGCTTGGTATGAAAGATTGTCTAAGTTCTTGATGGAGAATAATTACAAGAGGGGAACAGTAGACAAGACACTGTTTATCAAATCCAGGGGGAACAACTTGATTATAGTACAAATTTATGTTGATGATATCTTATTTGGTGCTACTAATCAAGTACTATGTGATGAGTTTGCTAATCTTATGCAAAGTGAGTTTGAAATGAGCATGATGGGAGAACTAGGATTCTTTCTAGGATTGCAGATTAAGCAAATGGAGAATGGAACCATGATACATCAGCAAAAATACTTGAAAGAATTACTGAAGAAATTTGGCATGGAAAACAGCAAGGCTTATGATACACCTATTCCCACATCCACAAAATTAGATAATGATCTAAAGGGAAAAGATGTTGAAGCCACACTTTATAGAGGAATGATTGGTTCCCTTCTCTATCTAACAGCTAGTAGACCTGGTATTGTGTTTTCTGTTGGATCGTGTGCTAGGTTTCAAAGTAATCCAAAGGAATCTCACTTGAAGGCTGTTAGAAGGATACTTAGGTATCTTGTGGGAACAACAGACTTATGCTTGTGGTACCCCAAAGGGAGTGCAATTGATCTTATTGGGTACACTGATGCAGACTATGCTGGCTTTCTTGTTGATAGAAAAAGCACATCAGGTATGGCACACTTTCTTGGCTCCTGTCTAATATCGTGGGGTTCTAAAAAGCAAAACTCAGTGGCCTTATCCACAGCAGAGGCAGAATATATTACAGCAGCTTCATGCTGCTCCCAGCTACTGTGGGTAAGGAACCAGCTGAAGGATTTTGGTGTTGTTTATAATAGTGTTCCTATATTTTGTGACAACACTAGTGCAATTAATATTTCTAAGAATCCAGTTCAACATTCCAAAACCAAACATATAGAGATTAGACATCATTTTCTGAGAGATAATGTAGAAAAAGGTTTAGTGGAAGTATTGTTTTGCAAAAGTGAAGATCAAATAGCTGATATCTTCACAAAACCCTTGTGTAGAGAAGTTTTTTGTAATTTAAGAATCTTACTAGGTCTAGTTAGATTTTAGTCTTTGGCTTCATCTATTTCCCTCAATGATTGGTTAGAATGGTATTCTCTTGTATAGTATGTGTATATACCTATGTCGAAATCCTTCAAATTTTATGTAAATGTTTTGAGATCTCAAAAGGATTAAAAATCATTGTTGCAAGAAACAGGTGAAATTAAACTAAGTTGCCAGAAACAGAATGAAGTAGTTTTAATCAAGTATCAGGAAAGGAAAACAGCAGATCAGCACTGATATGTCTTCCGAATAATATTTTCATATCTTTGGAAGATTATTATAGGATATTTTCCTTTTGGAAGGAAATAATCTTATTTCAGTCATTTACCATAAAAATAATGGCAAATCAAATCACTTGCCTAATTTATAGGATGGTTAAGATATTTATGGCAAGTAATGATAGCTATCTTTTCAATTTTTTAAAACTTGTCATACTTATCATATCACTTAACCGTCATATTTTTTTTGAATTTCCATATTTCTTTTATGCTTCAAAGATATATATAACCCTTTGTGCAACTTCATTACTTCTCATTCATCACTCTCCTTCTCTCTTCTGCGTGCTACTCAACAATCAGAGTGCTATTCATCATCTTCATTCTCAATTTCTCTTTCAAAATGGGAAGGAAGACTGTAGCTTCATCTAGGAGAGGCAGAGGAAAGGGGTCTGCTAGTGACTCCACTCAATCAAGAGGAACCCCCATCGGTGTTCCACCCACCTCTCATCAAAAACAAACCCCAATTGAACCTTCATCACCCAATGTAGCTTCATCACCTTCAGAAACTCCTACCACAATCCCAGATTCCCCTCAAAAATCCTCCTCACCACCAAAATCGACCAAACCCTCATCAAAACAACCTAAGCCTATCTTCCATCCTCCAGAAACTGATGACTCTGTCATCAAGGAATCTGTACCATCTCAGGGGGAACAAGAGACAGAAGCTCAGCAATCTGTGAGCCAAGGAGTAGAGGTTAGTAGTGCTGAAGAGCACAATGACGAAGTGGAAGTGGTTGAGGTTACTGGGTTCAAAGAAGGATCACCAGATGAAAAGGTTAGGAGAAGTGGTCGTTTCACACGTTCTTACGTAAAAAGGAAAATTGATGACACTCAGGAGGAACAGTCTGCTGATTCTGTGCAAAGAAACAAGAGAAAGAGGTTGCCTGCTAAAACCTCTCATGCTTTAAAAGGTAAATCTGTAGAATCCATTCCTACTGGTTCTATTGATTTAAATTCTAGACTAGTGTTGTCTGGGTGTGGTGTTGAAAAAGGATATTTTGATATTGCTGCATTATCTGAGTTCAAGGAGTTGCTTGATTATCAAGGTTGGTTAATCCTGTTTGATGTTTGTGCTGCAAATGTGTCTGGAGTTAGGGAATTTTATGTTAATATCAAGCAAATGCCTAATATGTCCATAAATTCATGTGTGAATGGGGTTGATGTCAGTTTATCAGTTGCTTCTTTGTCAAGTCTGTTAAGTATACCAAGATATGGTTTTGATAAGTACTCTGGTGATTGGTGGCCCATTCTTATTGGGGTCACACCAAAGGAGATATATGCTTTTATGTTTGGAGGGAAGATGCCCAAAAAGCCAAGGGTTCTTAAGTCTGCAAATTTAAAGGAACCAATTATGCTTGTTCTACACTCTATGTGTAACAAGGTTTTAATACCAAGGGCTCAGGGTAGAGGTACTGTGAGAATAATGGAAATGGTATTGATGTATCTGTTAATAAAGAAGGTGAAAATCAATCTTCCTGCATTAATGTTGGCCCATATGATGAACTTCCATGGGTCATCTCATCACTCCTTGCCTTATGGATCCTTTATAACCCACCTGCTCAAATCTAACAATGTACCCCTGAGTGGTTCCACTGTCCTAGTTACAGTGTTTACCAGGGTCATCTTAAAGCAGAAGGGTTTAGACATAAGTGGGGATCAGCTGCTGTTTAAATCAGAGGAACCAGTGGAGGATGTGAGATCTCCAACAAAGAAGAATAAGAAAGTAGAGGAGCCAGTAGGACAGGCTCTAGTTTTGAAAAGGTTAGAGGATCAGGAGATTTTGCTCAAAAACATCATTGGTCTAGTCTAAGATTTATACTCTTCTATTGATTCTAGGTTTATTAATCTAGAAAAGAAGCTTGCTGGTTCTCATGATCAAGACCCACCTGCTACAAGTGCTGCTGCTCCACAGTCTCCTCCTGAAGAAGAAATGCATGATGCTGAGGAAGGAGATGAAGATGAGTAAACAGCTGATGATGGAGACCAGGATGCTGACATAGAAGAGGAGGATGAGAATGATGAAGATTGATTCTGCTTTCTGTTTTTTGTGTGCCTACCCTATCTATTTTGACTGATTCTGTTGATTTGCTTCTTCCCACTCCATGAACTATTCTTTTGATATGGGGTTGGGGTCTTTAATTTGTTGAACTTTGTTTGGTATTTGTTTTAAACAATTTTATTTCTGCTATGACAGGCTTCGTTTGACTAATCTATTTTTTGCAGCATTTAACTTGAATGGTGGTTGATGCCACTGCATGGATGAGTACATTTAATAATTTGTGCATTTTATTTTTACTTGAGTATACTTTTTAATGATGCCAAAAGGGGGAAAGAATTGAAGCTGAAGCCTAGGATCTTCTCAGCCTTTTAGGATTTTTAGATTAAGTCTTTTAGGAGTCGAGTCAAGTTAACTTAAGAAAACTTTTTTTGTGTGTTCATTTTTTTAAAGATTGTTGATGTACTCAATCCTAGTTGAGTACTTTATTGGAGTTTGTATGTTTTTAATGTGCTTGGATTGCAGGAACTTTAATTAGTTTATCATCATCAAAAAGGGGGAATTTGTTGAGTTCCTTAAGTTTTGATGTTTTGAATGATGACAAACAGTTACAGGAAACAGGTCATAAGAAGTTGGAACTGTCTCCTTGACTGCTATATTGTAAAGCAGTCACATATTACCTATTGCATGTTAACCATGTTATATGTGCAGTAGTTAAGATGATTCCAAGACTTGGAGCATAGAAGCCTTTCGAAGACATTCGAAGAAAGATACTTTTCTCAAGATGAAGCATTCAAGGAAAATTCAAGTCTTGAGGATTACATGAAAAGAAGATCATTTGTACTTTACTGTTAATCTAGTTTTTCATGTAATATGCTCCGTAGTATGACTTATATGAATAGATAATATAAGTGGTTTAAGTGTGATAAGTCATGTTATGAATTCTGGTACAAAAATGGAACAGAATTCATAACATACTTAATTCAGGGAACCAAGTTCAGAGAACCAGGTTTACTGAATGAAATATCAAGCTGCGTATTTTTGAAAAGATTTTGTAAAAATATTTTCTAAGAATTATTTTTGGAAAATATATTAAGCTGGTAGATTAGATGAGAATATATTGGTTACCTAAAAACTCGGAGTATTTATCTTAATTGATTCTATCTATATGATTAAGTCAAATAAGATAAATACTTTCCTAACTTCATACTTTCCTAAACTCACATAAGGTGACAGCTCAAAAGATTATGTGACTTTAGGAAAGCTAGGGTTTTTGTAATCACATATATAAACTCATCTAATCAACCGAATTCAGGAAGGCTCTCACGTGAAGAAAACTGAGTTTATCTCTAGAGAGCGTTATACACACTTAAGCATAAAAACCTTTCATTAAGTCATATACACGAGCAACATTAGAACTTATATTTTTCTCTCATATTAGCTTTTAGAAGCAAGATCAAAGGAGAGTTTGATTATGTAAAAAGCCTTCAACAGAGGGGTTGATAGGCTGGGAGAGTGTTTGTGAGTTCAAACACAAAAGGACTTACTAGTGTAAGTCGAGTGCACACTCGGAGTAGAGTGTGGGGTGAACTGGTTCCCGGAGTAGGGAGACAGTTGAGTGTCTGTGTTCTTTGTTTTTCGGAGTAGATTAATAAAAGAGCATAGAGTAGGAGGACGTAGGCCTGAGTTGGCTGAATTTCGTTAAATTGTGTGTCTTCCTTTATTACTATACATACATTCCGCTGCTAAATAGGAACCAGCACAACTAGTTCCTCCCACAGATCGAAAAAGGGAGAAAAATAGGCCAAGACTATTTAACACTCAATTCACCCCCCCCCCCCCCTTGAGTGCTCGAAAACCTTCAATTGGTATCAGAGTTTAGGCTTCTCATAAGAGTAACATCTAGAGAAGTCAAGTATGAGTACTCATGAATTAAACGCTATTAGCTACGACAATAAGACAACAAAGTTCAATGGTAACAACTATGCTTGGTGGAAAAACAGGATCAAGAATGTGATCATGGGAATTGATTATGAATGTTGGCTAGTTGTCAAAAATGGTCCCAATATCATTTTCAAGACAGATGAAGAGGGAAACAGGATTCCAAAGAAAGATAGTGAACTAGTTACTGCTGATTACAAACTGTTGGAGAAGAATGCCAAAGCAATGTCAATTCTACAACAGGCTATAGGTGAGACTGAAACAAACCAGATCTCAGGTTACAGCAATGCAAAAGAGATTTGGGATACCCTCGAACTTGCTTTTGAGGGAACCAGTGAGGTAAAAAGGTCCAAAATTGATTTACTTATGTCTAAGTATGAATTGTTTGCTATGAATTAAAATGAAAAGATTAATGACTGTTTTCGTAGATTTATGACAATAATTAATGATCTTAGATCTCTTGGTAAGAACTTTTCTGATGAGGATCTTGTGAGAAAAGTTTTTTAATTTGACAAGTCTGAGGAGGGCAAATACTTGATTTTCTAAAAAGTCACCATAAATTAGTTTATATTAAGGTCACTTAACAAATAACTTTCATTATTAGGTTTTTGAACCTTATATGGATTTGATGATGAGTGATTTATTTTTATTTTTAAATTTCGTTTTGAATAAAAATATAAAGCTAAGAATTTTTGAGATATTCTCTATGCAAGCATCAGCATTCAACTATTACTTTGAGGTGAGTTTTAAACATTTAGTTGTAAATAAATAAAACTAATTATGAAGGTGATCACTTTGAATTCAATCTAAATTTAGTAAGGCTGTCTAAAGTATCTTGTTCATTGTTAGAACATTGATTTAGGTCTTTACTTAGTGCATAAAAATAAAAGTGACTGAATAAAATAAGGACATTAACCAAGCATGATAAAAATATGTACCACAAATAAATACATAAATAAAGAGCATGAAAAATGTATAAATAAAATATAAGAAATAATTTATAATATTAATGAATAAAAAAATTAAAAAGAATGTGCTTAAAGCTGAAACTTGCTTTCAGAAATGCTCTAATTTCGATACATTGATGCTTTGAAGATCCTATTGTTTGAATGGAATTTTTTAAACTAACAACATCATTGATCATGCCAACATCAAAAATAACAAACTTTGAGAAATGAATAAAAGAAACTCTTAGAATGTAGTACATTCTTGTAATTTTAATATTTGAATATTTAGAAAGAAAATGTTCAAGTTTGACAATTTCAACTAACTTTGATCAATTTAAATATAGAAATAGACTTTGAAATAAAAAATAGAGATTTCAAGAGTATAGTTCTCCATCAAAACTTTGGTCTTTGAATATTTAGTAAGAGAAATCAAGTGTGATTCTACCTACTAATTTTGATCACTTTAGTATAAGAGAAGATAATTTTTGATAAAATAAAAAATATTATAATAATAACAATAAATAAATTTGAGTATATACATCACTTGAGAAATTTGAGTATATACATCACTTGAGAGGCAATTTGAAAGTGAAATTCTCCTAAGAAAAGCTCAAAAGATCACATCTTTCCTAATTTAGATGAGATTTAAACATCAAACAAACATCATAGTAGAAGTTTTTTAAATATTTTAAAATAAATTTTGAGAGAGAAGAGTATAATAATGAATTTTTGATTTAACAAGGACCCTAAAAAAAGGTAATTCTACGTGGATCGATCTTCTTCGTGTTCAAGTTTGAATCATAGAATTGTTTTAAAGAGTAATAGTTTTATAGAGGATATTTTATAGAAAATAAGATATTTTAAGGTGTTATTGTGATAGAGTTTTTTGATTGATTTTTAGGGAATTGTCAAATATCGCCCCTAAATTTCTCAAAACACCCTATAAAATTACCCTTCTACTCCCTTTTTTCACTTTCCCTTTTCCTTCCTTACACTCCTTCTCTTCCTCTCCTTTTTCACTCCTCCTACTGTGCCGAGTTCCAACAACCCCCTACCACCGCCACCACATTGTCACCACCCCAACCCATCGTTCATATCCGACGCCAATCCCTCGCTACCATTAAGAAAGAACTTATCATTAACAAGAAGTCGTCGAAAATGACCTCATGGGTCACCGCTCCGGTAAACAACCCTAGAAAAAGGAGGGAAAATCGTAGACTTAATTTTTTTATATTTCATTAAAATGGTCAGGCCATCTTAAAAATAAACTAACCAAAGGGGGGATAGTCTAAAAAATTTGGCCAGCCAACTCTAGTAGCTTAATTATTGGTATAACTAGAGGAATTGAGCATCTTGAGAGTAATGCGAAGCAAGATGTTGCTTTCTTGACCATGGTTGTTTTGTAAGGTTGACAAAGGTTGTGGTTGGTGTCTTGGTAGTATTCTTGGTAGCGGCTAGGGATCGAGCTACTAGCTCCATAAGGGTAATTACTATTGCTTAGGGCAAGCATCTCCTCCCTCTTTCTTGAAGATTCTATAGCTTGGGCTTCTTTAAGACGCTTGGCTATCCCTCCTCCTATTCAAAGTGTGTTGCTCTCTAGGATGACTTTGACATCATAGAGGTTCATGTCAAATTTTATCATTAGGATGGCTACTACAAGGGTCAACCATCTAATTAGACAACCACCCTTAAGACAATGAAATGTTTAATTATTTTAAGTAATGTAAATTATTAATAATAATTTCTTAATTGTAATATATAATGACTATGTTAAATCACAACTAACTTATTTTTTGATAATTTCATAATGAATTAATTAAGACTAATTATTAAAATTTAGTTAAAAAAATTTAATTAAGAATAATTATAATAATTTAAATAATAATAGTTATATAATAATATTAGTATTAGTATTAATAATATTAATTAATAAAAATAAATAATATAATCAATTAATATTAGTATTGAGTGAGAATTCATAGTAGTAATTGGGTTTTTTTAATTAGTATATTATCAAATAATTAGATATTACTCTTTCCATTCTTTTTTATTCTTCCCATTTAGAATCAGGGAAGAAACCAAGATATAAGTAAATATGAGTAAGATTCCTTTAAATAAATTTAAAATAATTTAAAAAGAAAATCAGATTCCCTTGAAAAGAATCTATAAGTGGAGCTTGGATAAAATACTCATGGGAACCTGTAACTGAATTATTTAGGAGTAAATGCTTGGAAACTTTTAGAATTAGTGGGGGTATTTCCAGTATTTCAAGTGGACACTAAGGTTATTTTTTTCAATAATTTTATTCAATTGAGGTTATTTTAGTCATAGTAAATTATACTAAAATATAATAATTCTATAAGAAAAGATCTTAAAATTTCTAAATGAGGAATATAGGAAGAACAAAAAATAACGGAGTGAGTAATAAAAATTGAATTGTTGGCATTTTCAAATGGCCCTCCTCTTTTTTCCGTCATTTTAGGGTTTAGTGATAAAAATGTTTAATTAGTGTTAATTGGTCTTATTTATTATTAATTAGTGTTAGTTATTCTCATATGTTGGTAGAATATATTAGTGTTGATTGTTTTCATTATTGTGTTAATTGTCATTATTCATCATACTTATTTATTCCTAATGATAATTGCGATAATTAATTATTACAAATATTAGGTATTAGATGTTAGTAAATGAAATCAAGAATTGAAAATAATAGTTGTAATATTAGGAATTAGATATTAATAATATTATAATATATTAATAATAGTAAGTATAATATTAAATAATTGTAAGTATTATTAGTAGTATTAGTAATTAGATATTAAATAAGTAAATTAAGAATAACATTAACTTTAAGTGTTATATTAATTAGATATCAATAATAATTATAATATTTTTTTTAGTAATTAGATGTTAGTACTAATAATAATTATCGATAAATAAATAATTTTAAGAATAATACGTAATCAATGTTAATTACTTGTTATTATTTTTTTAAATGTTAGTACATATCAACATTATAATGAAAATACAATAAATGAACTTAAGAGAAACATAATAGTGATGTACGGACTACTAGCTAAAATTGTTCTACATAAGATCAATTATTGCTTTTAGGTTATAATTTTGACAGATAAACTATAATTGTTAGTAATAATTATTATTTTTGTTAATATAAGTAATTAGATGTTAGCAATAATTATTAATAATTAAGCATATTAATAATTTTAGTTATAAAACTAGGAATTAGATATTATAATAGTTATAATATTATAGTAATCATAATATTAAATAAGTTTAAGTATAAAAAATAATAATAGTAATTAAATGTTAACACTAATAGTAATTATAGATAAAAAAAATTGTAAAAATAATAAGTATGTAGTTAGTGTTATTTAATTGCTTGTTATTATTCTTTAATGTGAATAGAAATTTTGCAAGTAATGTAGTTGAGCTAATGTTATGATTAATTGTAACCGTTATTTAAATGAATGGAGGTTGCAACATGTCCATTCGCGAGTTTATTATCACCGATGAGTATTTTGGGTAGCGGCACACTTGGGCTTGTGGGGTTTACACTTTTGTTAGGAGGTATAGGGCAGCACATGCATAGGGACACCTCATTCTTCCCAAGCGCCTATCCGAGCTTCTCCTATGACTGATGTTGGTTCCCGTCCTTTTGATGACAAGGACGACGACGATAATGAGATGAGTCAGGACGTAGAGGAGTTCACTACTGAGCATGACCACATCCTCGAGGAGGACTTTTTGCCTCATCGTCCACAAAGCCACTAACCCACCCTAGGTAGATCAAAGGGATAATTTGTTAGATCAAAGATGAGCACTAGCACCAATTCACGTAGTCATAAGCATCAGACTCCTACAAACAATGAGTAGGTTATATGGGGAATGATGTCGGGGTGGGCCGCTTGAAGGTAGCATCATTCCTAGCTACGCGAATTATGTTTCAGTAGGATATGGGTTGAAGAGGAAGCTTGTGTCTTGAAGTGCCATGACAAGGCATATACTAGTGGGATTTTGCGTGTTTTGTGGAAAGACTCGTTGTCTTAAGAGTCGAGGAATGTTATATATGGTATCGAACTAGCGCACTTGCCGTATATCATATTCGATCACCTCAATATGCCCTTGATTACAATGTTTTTACAGGTCGACATAAGCTCATTTCGCCTCCCGTTTTGAAAGATGACTGTCACACTCTTAGATGTGTCGCAGATTCTGTGCATACTAGTAGACGGACGGGTGGCTTCTGATATAGTAGGCTCCGATGATTTTTTTATATAGGTGACGATAGAGTTTAGGGGAGTTATTTTGTTGGATCTCACGACATATCACTAATTAAAGGGTAGTGTGCATATGACTTCCATTACTGACTTTTGTCGCGATAAGGATCAATGGGTCAATTAGTTTGCTAAGCCGAAAGATTGTTGTACATGTTTAGGTCCATGTTGTTCATAGACAAGAGTGGCCACAAGATGAGGTCCTATTGCTAATGTGTCCTTAGACTTTGATTTATACGTCATCTAGGGACTTATGCTTGAGGTGATGAAACACCGACCGTCCTATATAACCAGCTTGAGGAGGCGAGTAGAGCGTCATCTGGTAGCATTATAGGTTGCTTGGTGCTTTTGCAGGTACACGATAGTGTTAGGCCCACCAGACCCTTCTTCTCTAATAGAAGCCATGAGGCCCAATCTCGATAAGCGATAATCGATGTTGGTGATAGACCATTACCATACAACAATTTCATCTTATCAAATACTCACAAGTAGCTATCAGTCGTCTTATCACCCAGATATGCATATGCGATCAAAAAATTCTTGTTATATAGAGTGACGCCACATATCTCAAAACAAAGGCATCTTGTACATGTTTGTCTTATGAGTACAATTTAATGTTATGACCCATAGATACATATATAACAAGTTCACCAAAGTAAGATGTGCCATGAACGTATGCATCACAACATGGCATCCGGATCGGAACTTATCCAATGGACGTAGTCACTCTCTACAACGAAATAAAAGAATTGACTCACAAAATTGGTTGCACTAACCTCCTCCCATCTCATCCGATCTCTAAAGTTCTAGATACGTCGTGCATTCAGATGATTGTCCTAAAACTGGGAGTTCACAGAAGTCAATATAAACTTAGGCTTCGCTTGGGAAGCAGATAATTTTTGAACTAATTTCTTCACATTGGGGCTAAGACCACTCATCTGTTGATTATCCTCTGGTTACTTAATCATTGCGTGGTTGGGCATGTCATTCACATCATGATCTAATACTATCAACTATCCTTCATCACAAAATAGAACCTTGATAAAAAAAATTGCAATCACAAACTTGAGATTTTATATCTAGTCCTTCAGCCTTTTCCAAATTCCTATTTTCACCCATGTTTCTCTCTCCCCTGTTGCATCTCTTATATAGTATCCATCTTTTATACGACGTTTAAACCAACTAAAATCCATTTTGAAGGGTGATTGACTTAGCCCACTTAGGAATTAATTCTTTCGTCGAAAATACCTCACAAGTTATAAAATAAAAGGTAATAATTGTTACCATCGCCACCAAAGTCTTCTAAAAGAACCTTTTTATTGAAAAAATTGTAGTTATTAAATTAAAAAAATTAAAAAAGGGGGAGTCGCTTTCAGAAAACGACTTTCCTTAATCGTCACCGGATTTTTAAACAACTCCCCTTTGAAATGCCGAAAATATGAACACATTACCTTAGACGACGACATTGATAGTTGGTCCATTACGACAGGCGGTGGTTGATGTAGGAGGTGGTGATTGCCCGGAGGTCATGGCGGTGGTTGGTCGGAGTACGAGGCGGTAGTGGGCAAAGGTTGAAGGTAAGTGGATGGGAGTTGAGGGGAAAGGAGGAAGGTATAATAGAGAGTGAAGAAGGGTTGAATTTGAATTGAGGACTAAGGGGTGTACGAGGGTCATTCATAGGGTGATTTGATAAAAAAAAAAGTGGACGATAAATAACACTCCACTTTTTGAATCAATAACTGAAGAAGGTTTGTATTTGAGATGACTAATTGATCTAGTTGTCATTACAAAAACTATAATTGATTAATTTCATTCAAACTATATAGTAGTATTTGAGATTACTCCATAAGTGTTAAGATTATAATATTCGTACCAGACACATTGTCACTACCACTCCCTTCTAGCCACGTCCAACATGTTTTGGTCAACTCGTCAATATTAATCGAGCCACTCACAATTCTTATGATCACCACTCCCCATCTAATCGTCATCTTTCCTAGGTTACTCCCATATATTCTTGAGGCTGAAGAAGTTTTATTTATCAAATTGGGGGTGTCACAATTATTAACTCTTTATAAAAAGATATAATACTAGATAGGAGGGAATGGAGGATGATGATTTTTGTTGATAATCACATCAAATCCTATATATTACCTATATATTATTTATATGCATGAATGTGCAGCCTCCAAATTGCAAATAGAGCATTTTCGTTGATTCGGGTGAAAAATATTATAAAATTTTGCTTCGGTTGCCTAATAAATTGTAGGTTTGGATGAAAATAAATTTAAAAATTGTAGCTTCAAAATATTAAAAAATTAAAAAAATAGAAGATAAAGATAGATAATTGTTTGCAAATCTTTAAAAAAATTAAGAAAAAGGCGGTTAATAATAAAAAAATAAAAGATAAAGATGAGATTTTTTGTTTCTAAAATTACGTTAACAATGTTTGGGATTTGTCTTACGTTGATTAATTCATGAAATTTGATCAAGTATACTAAGTTATTATTTATCAAGCTAATGCCAATTTTTAACCTTTTATGGTATTATGTGACCTGTGCATTGGGTCGGGTCAAGACCGGGATGAGTCACAAGAAAAACAGGTTGGGTCAAAGAAGATAAAAAAAGGGTCGGGTCAAAGGAGATATATAACGGGCAAAATCAAGTCGGACCGTCCAAAGAGTATAGTTTTTATCTATAGAGGATGATAGTTTACATGTATCACCTCAAATCTTTAGTAGTGGACCATCGACAATTAAGTAGAAATAATTTATTACCTGATAGTGTTTAAAAGTCTTGGAAGCTATAGGCCCATTATTGACCCGACTTGACCCATTAAAAACCCAATAAAACATTACCCTTTAAGAGACCGACCCATTAGACCCATTATTGATTAGACTCTTTTACAAACGACTCAGTCAAGGGCCCTTAACGAGCCTCCACCCATATGAACAGATCTAGTATTATGTATATAATAGGATTTGTCTTACATTGCTTAATTCGTGAAGTTTGATCAAGTGTTCTAAGTTATTATTTATCAAGCTAATGCCAAAGTTTAACCTTTTATGGTTTTTATGTATATAATATATCCTTCTTAGTAGTGTCGATTGTCGAAGAACTGGAAAAAGATAATCAAAGTGTTATTGCAAGTTTTTAACCACTAAAACGTCCATAAGTTATCATTTTATAAATATTTCACCAATTTCAAAATAACTACAACACTTTTACTTTTATAGTTTTCAATGTCTTACTTTGTCTATTAGTATTTATAGTTATCCATTTAAAATTATTATGATAAAATATTTAATAGAAAATATACACGGAAATCAATCTATAAATATATTTTTATTCAATAACAAATTGTTTTAATAACTAAGTTAAAAAATTGGTCAAAATTATCATATAAAGAATGCTTAAATCAAAAGTGTTGCCTTTTTTTTTTTATTGAAACAGAAAGTATATGTGTAATACTGATTTAAACTAGATAAATAATGGTATAAAATAGGCGTTGTAAATCACTAATCAAATCATTTGATTTTTTTGACAGCCGACAAAAACATAATCTAGAAAGAGTTAGATAAAGAAATCAAAATACGCCTACTAGTCTTAGCTAAATCATGAACGACCTGATTTTGATCTCTTGAGAACTTTAAAACTGAATACATTTGAAAACCCTACCCTATAGCCTGTAAGGATTTAATTGTATGCAGAATTTGTATCATTGGAGTAGTATGACCTCTTAGAATACTTACCAAAAGGTGAGAGATTGTTAGAAGAATTACCTTGGCCAGTTCCATTGTCAAACTCCAACACATAGCATGAAGACACGCAACAACCTCTGCATGAAAAGCAGATACACACGAATTGGTTACCTGCATAGTGCTTTGAGTCGTTACATTTTTTTTCTCATTTTTGTTCCTTCCTATCTATGACCCAAGGCAACAATTGGAGACAGCAAAGCAACAAAGTGTATTACGCTATTTGGCAAAGAGGCAGAGATTGTTAGGAGTTGTAAAACTTCCTATATTAAAACCTTTACCGAT
The DNA here is from genome assembly GCA_026401315.1 of Dysphania ambrosioides. Lineage (NCBI taxonomy): Eukaryota > Viridiplantae > Streptophyta > Magnoliopsida > Caryophyllales > Amaranthaceae > Dysphania > Dysphania ambrosioides. The sequence goes on from CM048666.1 coordinate 20,713,704, forward strand.
ATTTTAAGTCTACAATTTCTGGCATTTATTAAGATAAATACGTAAAAAAAACTAACTGAAATTTATTTAATTCTTAGGAATATGAAGACATTTTCATAGAAAAAGAAGCACAAAAGTGTCTAATGAATTTGTTCACATTCATACTACATGCTCCAACTAAAGAGAATGAAAACATAAAAGTTGCAGTAATTCTTCAAAACAAATGAGAGGACGAATAGTTTTTTTTTTAATTATTTAAGCAAGATATGAAAAACTAAAAATCATCAAATTAAACATTTGTTATATTTTTAATTCATTCGACATTGTAAATTAATAATCCATCGTCTTCACTTTGGTTTCCCAAAATTAGTATTGTGCTATTGCACGGGTAAACACTAGTACACTCTTAATTCATACAACCAATCCTAACTTTTTGGAATTAAGGATTAACTTCGTTCTTTTCAAAAGTTCATGATCATTGCTTAAATTCCTTCCCCTTTCAGATGTTCATAATCATTGCTTAAATTCCTTCCCCTTTCAGAAGTTCATGATCATCGCTCTCACATCCATCAGCATTCATTGTACTCACCCTGGATAAATGGAGAAAAACGAAACAATTTCATGCACGAGAAAAACAGTACATGACAACTATTTTGAAACCTGTACAGGCAACCACAGAATTGACTACAGGATACAAATGATCAGGAAAGGTCACAATAACGTCAAAGTTCATCCATGAACTCAAAGTACTACGCATAAGCTAAACAAGCCAGAATGCACAAAGTTCAACTTCAAACCAAAAGACTAACTCTTACAGAAAAAAGCATATAATAAGGCAAATTAGGGTATGCTCTTGCATGTAATTATCTATCCCAAAAAAATAAACATACTACTCTTACAAAACTCAAAACGCACAACATTGTAAAAATAATACAATGCCCCTCCATACATAGAAAAAAAGGCTTGGAAAGACACCAAAAATATATTTTATATGGTTCATTGAACACATAGCTTAGCATTTATCCAAATTCGGAAAAAGAAAAGAAAAGAAACAGCCCATCGCACCTCATAAGCTACGATAAAAATACAAGGCGAAGACTTGTGGATGCACATCATAGGAGCGAATATAGTCATGCATCAAGTCACAAGATCAACAGGAAGATATGGACATCATACATGTCCTTTACCACACCAAATTACCATATTTATAGGAAATATATCAACTAATCCAAGCAACAAAAAAAATGAAAAACTCATATTCACAAAATCATAAACAACAGATCAGGTCACACACATCAATCTTCCAAGCATAAAAGGAAATAGCCTCAATGATGATACACATATGCGCTTATCATTTGTACTGTTATGAGATATGTTATATGATACAAGCTACAGCCCATAAGCTCAACTAGAAAGCCACAGAGAAGTGAGAGTAAACTAACCACAGTAAGAATCAGTCACTAGCTATGCATCCTTCATCTTTTATGCTATCATTCTCCATCTCAATAGCATCAACTTCATCTGTGGAGCCTCCTACTTCAGTATGATTAGCGTTTGCAAAGTCTCCAGCTAGAGATCCGAACGATTTTATGGAAGATTTGAACGGTAAGTAAAATCTGGGCAGAAATTAGGTTGATTCTATTGATGGCACAGCATAACCAACTCAATACAACCTTTCATTCGAGAGGAAAGGAACTCTTCTGTTTAAGCGTAATGCTCAATTGATTCCCCTCATCTAAACACTAAGGCATCTCCTTAAATACAATTATTCCTCTCACCTAAGCAAATCTCCCTACAGACTAACAGAATTAGATTCCCTTAACACAAGGAATAATTACAAAACAGAGTAATATAATTATTTGCAATTCTAGCCCCGCTTTCTAGTTTCTTCTTGCATAAGTCAACACCATCAGAGGTCTAGAAGCGTTACTACTAGGACTGTCCTGTACATCAGTATAGTTCTTGACCTTACCCTACCAAATAATTCCAACCATAATTATCAAATTGCAGCAATTAATTATCATCTTTCTCCATCAAAATATAGTCGTCACATTACCCTACTCCACCACATAAAAGATTTAACTAAAACAATGTTTGTAACAGGTATTTCCCCAACCTTCTCTCTCTCTTTCTTGTAGTCAGTCACTGTGATAAATACTCTGTAGTTTAAATTACAGTGAGACTGTGACTGACTTATATGAAAGCCTCCCAGATAGGATAATCATCAGCAGAGGCAAAAAACATATTAGCCATATCCTCGCAAGATTTCTTATACCCAAAGTACTAAACTATTAACCTAAGAAATTCATCAATGATTACTGTGAACACACGGGCTAAATAATGTAATCATTGCACTTCGACAAGGCACTGAGCACTAAATCATGGAATTGGAGTGTGCATGCACAAGAAACCATTTTCCTCACAGACCTTTATAGTCACATCACACTTAAAAGTATATCCCCTATACATCATGTATCCATCACTCCCAGGTACAACAGGACAACACATGGAACACACATACATCAACGAAATATCTTTTTTATAACTTGCATTTCTTGCAAAGGACATAGCCTTAATATATCAATCACTGAAACACCCTTTATGATATATCCTCTCACAGCCAAGGATGAATATATCTATGTGGCTAGTCTGGCACTCTGGCTACACATACCAGGTTACTCACACAACTCTTTTTTTGGTGGCTACCAAGAAGTTCTAGTACCAAAATAAGCTCTCACAACCAAGCAGGATCATATACTAACCCTGAGCCCTGTTTACACCAAGACCAACAGGCAAAAGAGGAAAACCTCCCACCTAGTAGGCTAGGTTAAAATGATCGTTAAGTACCAAAGCATTAGCTATATAAGTTTGATTAACAACTTAAGTTTTTCGCAATAACCAAATGTGTTGTAAATGGCTTTAGCAAACAGCATGAGATACTTATCGCTAGATTTCTACCACCTTTAATACCCCATTGCATTTCAGCATCAAACTTAGCAGCACAGCAGAAGATCTCTGAACATTCAAAATGCAAAAAAAATAAATAAATAAATAAATAAATAAATAAATATTCCCGTACAGGAACAGAATAAGCACATAGAAACAACAGATGCTTCACTATATCATTCACTCCACAGAAACAGCAACAATGACTAGGAATCACATTCCAAACAAGAAGCCTATCAAGTGGTACGAAGTCTAACCCAAAATGGCTAGCCATGGAAAAACAAACCTCTGAGAGTAGCTTTGTTATTGCTCAAAGCTCTAATCGAGGTTACCTCAAGATGATTTCTCCTCTCACCTTCTGGTACATCATTTTCGTAGTTTTGAAAATTCCCCACGCTGTTATACAGCATTCCTTCATCCCGCCTTCACAATTTACTAATATCAGTCAAACAGATTTTTGAGGGTCCAATACATGTTGGTACGTTAGGAAAATCCATACTCACACAATGTTTCCCATGCTTATGATAATTTACCAGATTTTAGAGTAAGAAATCACTATTTGAATTTCTTATTGCTTAAAATGACATTCATCCAGCATAGTCCCAAAAATATCTTCTTGTCCCTTATGGATTTTAGCTTATTGGTAAAATCGTACATTAAAGCATAATTAATTAAGGCTTTTAGGACTTAAATTACCTTGAATGCTTCAATATAAGACTTCACCCTTAAGTTATTCAACTATTCTTCAAACTAATTCTTGATCACTTTTATTTCTGGATGCACCTGAGCGTGCACCATGATTTAACATCTGCTAGATACAGTAATCTCTTAAGAAGTGGTGAGGAAAGAGGGAGGGGGGGTGGAGCCTAATGTAACACGACTGATCTTGTTTGATACTAAAATCTATTTGCTGTTTATACGGAGAATTGAAACAATAATAACCCTAACAACAAGATATCTATAATTTGAATCTTCCTAAAAGGGAAGATTTGCAATTATTTTGGAACAGAGGCAATGTAATAGATCAACTTATCAAAACGACAAAATAACAGTAGGTTTGTATTCATATAATCATGAATCACGGACTGGGTCACACAAGAACCATCCACAGCCCTCCTCAAACATGTAAGTAAAATGATGAAATACATACATAATTATGATATATATACTGTCATTAAACATGCTATATGACACATACTACAAGCTTAACTAGATATCTACAGATAGCTGAGAAAGGTAAATTTATGATAGTAACTTACCACTATTTGAGTCAGTTCACTACATCCTATAGCCACAGTGCTATCAGTCTCCATCACAACAGCATCAGTTTTACAATTCAAACCTGCTTCACTAAGATTAGTGTTTGCAGAGCCTCCTTTCCTTTCAACAACAATAGAACTGTCTTTCTCAACAGCACAGTTGTCAATCTCACCCTACAATACATTTTCAAGCAAACTTATCAGTGCAATACCAAGTAACAGAATCTCACTCAGCTGATTAGCCTTTACAAGCAGGTGATCGCAACCTGTTAGAAAAAAAAGTGAGCATGTTTTCAATGGTTTCGTCTACCCATTCCATGACACAGATGCTGGCAAACTGGACTTCAGCAGTAACTATGAAGCTAGATATAAGGTCTTGATATATGCAGAGAATTTCACATATCTATGTTGAACAAAAGATAGTGCCTTCAAGATTCTAAAATATAAAAAGGAGGGTAAATATGAAACACACTGCTTTTATTAGTCTCTTGAGTCTTGAGTTAAGACAGGACTTCAGATTTTTCTTCTCCCCAATTTCCATTATATAAAAACCCCAACTCCAAATTTTCATCTAGTTTCAAATTTCAAAAAGATTAACCTTGGCCTTCAGCCAATTAAATCCGCCTTTTACTTTTCGCATGTTACTCTTTCTCCTCCGTCCCATAAAAGATTTCTCATTCAAGAAACTTTTGTTATTTGTAGGGTTCATACAGAAATAGGAAGATCGATTATTACAAATTTCAAATTGCAGAACTTACACAATGGAACAATGGTAGCATTTTGGCAAGCCAGTTTTTCTATGCATAATAACTTAAATTCTTTACCTAACTATATTTAGCATTCCATTTCATATCAATTACTATCATTTGCTTCAGGCTTGAAGAATTTATCTTATTTTCTTGGAATTGTGAAGGGCTTTCACTGGTTTGCACTTCATCTCCTTGAAAGAAGTTGTGCCTTAGGGCCCAGGAAATTCAAAACCTAGAATTTTTGGGAACATTAGCAACACACAACTGGGACATGAAGAAATGAGCCTGTAATTTCAGTTGTGATAAGAACTTGTGCTGCACTCTAACAATGATCTTAGAATTTAAGTACCTTTATGAGAATATTAGTCCCAAAAGGGAAACATATGTTTCCCCGAATAAAAAGGTTTTATATGCTCCCTCCATCCAAAATCAGATACCTTGTTTCAAACAAAGTTCATAAGTTGTAAAGGACATATTCTCAGTATATCAAGTGACGAAATACCAAGAAAGAAATAGCCTCTCAGGCTCTCACGTCCTAAGATGAACACACCTAAGCGTACTTGTTTATTCACACACAAAGTTTCCTAAGCCTAATGATAAATTAGCTTCAATATCACCTTAGAATTACTTAAAACCAGACCATTAAAATTTCTGTTTCATACAAAGGGAAGAGTGTTTAATATGACGGAACAGTGTTAGGAAAATACATAAAAATCAATACAAAATTACAGTCTGAATTCAAGTTTTATTTTTACTTTTAAGCCAATGATTATATCTCTATGTAAATTCTGCCTTTCACAGCTTCCTTTACTATATACTTTAAGACTTAAACTAGCCAGACAGCCCAAACTATATACTTTAAGACTTAAACTAGCCAGACAGCTCCGAAATTGCATTAATCAAGCAAATTGCACCCAAAAATAACTTTTTTCTCCTCTTCGTTTTTGAAGCTTAGGGTTCATCAATAAAAATCCCATTGTATAGCAGAATTATCTAAATATCTTAAGGAGTTGTAATATCTGAAAACTGAAACATACGATTTGATCACCCTTTTGAGAACTCCTTTGACCCAGAAAATTATAAAGCAACCATTTTCTGCTTTAGGGTTTTACTTGTCTTCTGAAAGCTAAGAACTGTAATCCAACTAACTCCTTTGACCCCGAAAATTACAAAGCAAGCCGCTTTCTGTTTTGGGGCTTTATTTGTCTTCTGGAAGCTGAGAACTGTAATCCAACTATCCTTCAGACTACTTTCTTAATTGCCTTTGTTTCTTGGTGGAGCTAAGGGTGCATCATGATCTACCACTAAATCCTTTCTTAAGAAATTGAAATATTTCAGGTGTGAATCTTATGAGGCAAATTGGTGAACCTAACATGACATTGTTCACTGTTGATTTCATTGGATAAAAATAACTTTTTTCCCCTTAAATTCCTATCCTTCTTAAGCTTAAGGGTTTCATATTGCCTATGGAGAACATCCAAGAAGTCTGAACTTATCTATGATCTAGTCTCTAACTGCTCAAACTATTAATTCAAACTACAAATGCACTAATGTAACAGGAAATAGCTGATTATGTAAAATGCAGAAGTTTTTTACTGTTTATTTTGTATAAAGATTTAAAGAGTCAATTGAGATATTCATCGTCATGCTCTGTAATAGGAAGAGTTAGGGATTTTAACTTTCAACACAGGAGCAGCAACATTTACATGTCTAGGTGATAGACTGATAGATTGGTCATCATGGCATGATAAGAATAATAGATGATACCACTTGTCATGGTCAATGTAGCAATTTCTAATGTTGCACATCTTAATCCATTCCAGTCTGTTTATGGTTCTGTCTGAGTAATGTTCTATATTTCTTCCTTTGGGCTTCCATCTATGACTAGTGCCTGCATTATTTTGTTCCTTTTTTTGAAAAAATTGTACTGAGCATTTCCTGTTTGACCAAGCTTTTCGTCTATCTCACCCTCTCCCCACCCACCCACACAAGGATCCCTCCATTCTTTCATTTCTGGGAGCTTTTTCTTAAAAATCATTCCAAGTGTTGGAGACTTTGAGTCATAGTAAAGTGAATAGTTAAATTTTTTGAGGATCAAAGCAATTGGAGGATGAATATAGTTATATGAAATATTAAAACAACACAACCTTACAACTAAAAAGGTCCATTCAACACAACTGCCCTTGTTATAGCATTCAAGGAGTACATTAGTTATACCTACATCAGATTTCTGGTAAAATGTTTTATCTAGAGAAAAAAACAGGTGCAAAACACTTGGAGTAGAAAAGTTTTCTGCCTGCTTACGTACTTGCCAAAGTAAATTTCACTTTATTCGGACGATTTGCATATTTATCTGGGTTATAATGGAATACTGTCATAACTCAACTGTGCTTCTCAGTTTCACATCTCAGCAATTACCATAGAAAGTTATATAGCACATATAGCCAAGTATTGGATAAGTTATGTTCAATTAGAAAGCTAGAAGCATATTTTAACCTAATTAAAAATACTCTGCGAATATTTGTGACTTTGCTTTGTCAAGAACATACTGAAGGCATAATTCCATCTTTCAGAATAAGCCATAAATTCCTGGCAGTTTAAGAATTTAACCTTAGAAGTGAAAGAGATTGACCAGAGACTTGCATTTGAAAATTATAGAGACTTATAAAACAGCCAACCGAATCTGACCACAATCAGGTGAAGTACAAAAAATGTTATAGCCAAATTCATACAAGTTCGTAAAAATTCATAGCACTAAACATATAGCCTTAAGAATATATCAGTGACTAAATAAGAGGTACAGATTGAAACAGAGTTTAAGTAATGTGATCAGAAAACTTTGGGAAGGCACTAAACACCAACGAAATTGAAGTATCTCAAGCACTTTCACCACACTTAAGTAATTCCTCAATCCAATGTATATACATCACTCTTCGAATTAAAATAATAAACATATTCTTTAGTACATCAAAGGGGTTTAAGTACGATTCCTCTACGTCTATCATCAATTACACTATGCTACTCTATTTCTATCGTCTTCAGCTCCTTCCAACATCCCTCAACCCCCCAAACAACAGCAATACACCCACAATCATAACTCACAAGTATATATAACTTCTCATCATTCAATTATGCTTCATTACTTTATGCACTGAACAAAACATACTTCAAAATCATATAAATACCAAAATATAAAAACTGATACATAACAAAAAGCTAAAAACCTCACCTGAAGTTGACATGAATTATCCAAGGACAGACCACTACCATCCCCGACCATAGCCTGCTGCGATGGAAGCCGCTTAATATCCCACCCAAGAACCTTACAAATAACATGTCCATAAGCTCTATGAGCCTTCCTGTTCTTGGTATTAGAAACAGTGACAGAATGTTGAACAAGAGCTACACAATTCTTGTACTTCCTCCCAAGTTTGTTCCTCAAAACCCCACAAACCAAACAATAAAACTCTCCACTCTCACAATTCTTCTTGTAGAAACCTCTCAACTCTTCATCCTCCTCAAACACCTTCATCAAAAACTCCAACTTTGCCACGTCGTCCCCATCCTCCTCCTCCTCAACATCAGAATCACTACCTTCCTCTTTACGAAACAACCCAGAGCAAGAATCCACAGCCTTCAACTGAACCCTCACACCCAACACCCTCTCCTTCTCCTCGGCCGTGGCGGACCGGGTAACCGGGGTAATAACGGGCCTAAACTCGGGCCAAGACGACCCGGATGGAGATGGCCATCTTGGTACTGATCCAATAGGCCATTCCTTGTCAGCAACGAGGTGGGGTTTGAGGGTTTTCTTGAAATTTGTGGGGTTTGAAGGTTTGAGAAAGCGTGGTGTTTGAGAATATGGAGGTTTTGGGTGCGAGGGTGGGCCCCTGTGCCAAAGAGAATGGAGGTACAGGACTTCATCCCTCAACCTTGCCTCATCTGCAGGAGAATAAGGGTACGTTGGAGATTGAGAGTGCTGAATTGAGCCAATTGGCCTTAAAATTAATGGGTGTTGAGGGGTTTGAGAAGGGCATCGATGAACTTGGTGGGGATTTATAGGAGAACGATATGTGTTTCTTTGCATTTTGGACGAGAAAGTTTGAGGCTTTGTTCTTTGATTGTGTTGAGCAAATTTGCAGGTTTGGTGCACCATAGCATGAGAGCCATACACTCACTTGACCCTGCACCCGAGTGTATAATGTGCATCGTATACTTACTGAAAAACGTATGTCATTTAACATAAAATGTAAGTCATAATGTGTATCGTGAACACGTCAACGAAGGCACTGATCATTTCATTGAAACTAATGAACATTTGCAATTTAAAAAATTCCCTCATAAACCGTCATTTTATGAAATAATTGGACGTGTCTTGTTTCACAGAATACGGCTATTGTATTCCCCATGCAACTGTCATAAGACAAAATCATCATTTTCCCATTTTTTTTTTAAAAAACCCCTTTCATCTTCCTCTCTCCTGGTAACCTCACGCCCCATTCGAAACATCCACTTCACTGCCATCTTCGTGCTTTTCTTCCCCAAATTCAAAATTTGAGTTTTCCACCGAGTTTCATCACTCACCCACTCAAGTCTACAACATGGACGGCGCCAAGGATAAGTAAGTTCTTTCAATTTCTCGTTGTTTCTTGTTTGTTCATGTTGAAATGGTTTATTTATGTTTGTTGGCACAAATGAAAGGGTTATTGCTGACAAACGAAGAAGAGCCTCTTATAAACATACTTCAAGCAAAAAAAACGAAGAAGAATAAGACATACATGTTTGAGCCAATTATAGATCCGGTTTTGCTAGAAGAAATAGCAGAGCAAGCTGGAAATATCCCTGAGTAATGAATTTTATTTTTTTGTATATAATGTATTTGTATTTTATTGTTCATGTATTTGTATAGATTGTATTTGTATGTATTGTTCATTGTATTGATATTTAATGTTCAGTTTGTTCGGAGTACATATTTAGTGAAAATGGAGTAGATGTTCAATTTTGTGAATTTAAGTAGATGTTCAATGTGATTGATTAGATATTCAGTGAAATAAATTACATGTTCAGTGAAATTGTGTAGATGCTCAGTAAAATTGATTAGATATTTAGCGAAATGGAGTAGGTGTTCAATGAAATTTAGTAAATGTTCAGTGAAGTTAAGGACATGTTCAGTGAATTTAATTAAATATTCAGTGAAATTGAGCAAATGTTCAGTGAAATGGAGGACATGTTCAGTGGAATTAAGTACATGTTCAGTGAAATTGAGTAAATATTCAGTGAGATTTAGTAAATAGTCAGTGAAATTAAGGACATGGTTAGTGGAATGAATTAGATGTTCAGTGAAATTGATCAAATATTTAGTAAAATGAAGGACATGTTTAATGGAATTAAGTATATAATCAGTGAAATTCAGCAAATGTTTAGTGAAATTTAGTAGATGTTTAATTAAATTGTATAGATGTTCATTGGAATTGAATAAATGTTCAGTGAAATTGAGTAAATGTTCAGTGAGATTAAGTAGATGTTCAATAAAATTAAGTAGATATTCAGTGGAATTAAGGATATGTTCAGTGAAATTTAGTAAATGTTCAGTGAAAATTAAGTAGATGTTCAATGAATTGTAAAGATGTTCATTGAAATTAAGTAGATGTTCATTGGAACTGAGTAGATGTTCAAGCGAATTAAGGATATGTTCAGTGAAATTAAGTAGATGTTCAGTGGAATTAATGACATGTTCAGTAAAATTATGTAGATGTTCATTGAAACTGAGTAGATGTTCAGTGAAATTAAGTAGATGTTCAGTGAAGTTGAATAGATGTTTAGTGAATTTAACTAGATGTTCATTGAAACTGAGTAGATGTTCAGTCAAATTACGAATATGTTTAGTGAAATTAAGTAGATGTTCAGTAAAAATTAAGTACATGTTCAATGAAGTTGAATAGATGTTTAGTGAAATTAAATACATGTTCATTGAAATTAAGTAGATGTTCATTAGAACTGAGTAGATGTTCAGTGAAACTGTGTAGATATTCAGTCGAATTAAAGACATGTTTAGTGAAATTGACTGGATGTTCAATGAAATTCAGTAAATGGTTAGTAAAATTAAGTAGATGTTCAGTGAAATTAAATAGATGTTCATTGGAATTGAATTAATATTCAGTGAAATTAAGTAGATGTTCAGTGGAATTGGGTAGATGTTCAGTGGAATTAAGGAAATGTTTAGTGAAATTAAGTATATGTTCATTGAAACTGAGTAGATGTTTAGTGAAGTTAAGTAGATGTTCAGTGAAGTTGAATAGATGTTCAGTGAAATTGAATAGATTATATGAAACCTTCCTATAGGATCTTATTAAATGTCGTTGTGACACGGGCACTCTATTGTGATTATGAACCATGCAATGCTTTGTTACTATAAATAAACCTGAATCCTTATCCACATCAAACTGAATAAATGCCTTGCACCCAGTTCGAACGTCCCTTTTCTGGTAAACCGGTAAATCACAACTTTTCTTAAAACCAGCTTGCGAGCATAGAAATATCCGCAGTCGTATAGTTTTTTTATTGGCCCTCATCTCCATCTTTCCTTTATGTGTGCCAAACCCATGCTTGAACGAATAATTGTTATATAATTCGTAAGCATCTTCATCAGCTTTTACTTCTTTGTACATAAGCTCAGACTCCATGGACTCTATAAACCCCGCTGCACAAAAACAAACAGAGTAAAAAGTATACTCAACATTCTGTCTCTAAAGATTTGTTGCCACCGGATGTAATGTTCATTGTGTTTACCAAAATGTTCAGTGCCTTCTAACTTAATGTTTAGTGCCTCTGAAACTAATGTTTAGTGTGTTTTGAACAAAATGTTCAGTACATTTGAACCAATTGTTTAGTGCATTGAATTTGATGTTCAGTCCAAGCTTACATAATGTTCAGTGCGTTTTGAACAAAAATGTTTATTACATTTGAACCAATTGTTTAGTGCATTGAATTTGATGTTCAGTCCAAGCTTACATAATTTTCAGTGCTTATTAATATAATGATTGGTGCCTCTAAATGTATTGCTCATCGCGTTTGACCTTGATGTTCAGTGCCTATCAACCTAATGTTTAGTACCTCTGAACTTTATGTTCAATGCAGTTGAACTGAATAATTACTAATTCAATGAACATTAACTATTTATTACAATGGAATCAAATATGCACATTCCTACAATAATAGTGAACATTCTATATAACAATGAACATAATACAAATTCCCAACAAACATTCTTTTATACTTAAAATGAACAACATACTCAAACGAATTAAGATGATCCATAAGCTTTATTGATTAAATAAACATTATCAAATTAATAAAAATCGAATTCTAAAAATATGCTAATTATAAATGAACAATATGATAAAATATATACACATACATCTACTCTCTCCCAAGCTTTATTGATTAAAATTGAATTCAGTATCAGAACTTTGACCTTTCTTAACATAATGAACGCTTAAATCATGGTTTATTTACTCTATAAAAATATGTAAAATAAAAATAGTGATAGCCATAATAAACTTTTTTTACTTTATAAAAATCTTCCCCTTTTAACTCTATAAATACTTTAGGTTTCGAGACCAAAGGGGGTCGGGGGTGAAAAGAAGAAAAAGAAAACTCTCAAAAATTTCTCTACACACTAAGGAAAGAATTTCTAAAAAATCCTATAAGATTAATCCAAGTTCTTAATATTTCTCATAAATCCAAAAATAAAAAATTTCTACTTACATTTGCGGCTTTAGAACTTTCTCATTATTTAGACAAAAAAACTTATAATAATTTTACAAGTCAGTTTAATATCGTTCAGGTGGATAAAAAATTTGTCATCAATCACCTTTGCAAAGGAGAAAAATCATCCATAAGATAGCTACTTCTAGTCAAGGTATGTTTCTTAATCTTCAATTTACTAACACTTACTTGTCTGCAGGACATGGAAATGTAATAATTAAGAATTAGGTGCTTATTAAACCATAATTTAATAGTTATTCTACATTAGAAAACCCACCCTATTGGTGAAGTTATAGGAACTGGAGAGGTTTGTTTTGTATTATTGAACTCTCATTAATTAGTTTTTTTTATAGTAATATGTACAACAAGTTGTCTAGCATTAAAAAATTATGAAATTCATAAAATTCAATGTTTGATCATCGATACTCTAGCTAAATCACAAAATTAATAAAATAAGTTTTGTTTATAAAAAAACAAGTCAATTCCTCTTTAAGTAAGTGCTTTCATAAAATTCTTACTTATTAATAAATATTTTTTTTTAAAATACCGTGATGAGTTATAGTTTGAATCTCGAGTTTTTACCTACGCTAATTATAAAAAATCCTTTAGTAAAATTTTAGATTAATTTTGAGCAATAATAAATAAATAATCAACCATACGCATGCTGAGTGCTTAAAATTACGTCATAAAGTGTAGGCGGTCTAAGTTTCAAATTCAAGGCAAGATCGAGAATTCGCTTATAAAGGTTGAAAAATTAATCTTCCGTAAAAGTCTTCAACTGTAAAATTTCTAAAGATTAATTAATATTAATTGAATATATAGCAAATTATTACCTTAAAAACAAGGCCTAATGAATATCATATTTTAAGTGGCCAATTATACTAAGCCTATTAATCTACAAGAAATTCTTTTAAATATAATTACCCATAAAGTGAGATTATTATGTCATAATTCCATATATCATTCTAATTCTTGTAAAGTCGTCAATTAAGATGTAGTTACGTAAAAAAAAATTGCCTTCTTCAAAAGACCATTGTGGTCAATGCTAATATGGTAATTACCTTATTTAAAGTAAGATTACTAAGTTATAATTCCAAATATCATTCTAATCCTTATAAATTCATCAATTGAGAAATACCCAAAAAATCTTCTTCAAAAGTATATTGTGATTATTACTAATATGACAATTACCTTATTTCAAGTGAGATTGTTAAGTTAATATCTCCAAATATCATTATAATCCTTGTAAAGTCATCTATTGAGATGTAAATTTTTATTAATATTGAAACTAAGGTAATTACCTCAATTCAACTAGATTGTTTCAATCTTATGAGTGAACTCCTTTCCAAACTCATTTTGAGACCAATAATACTCTACTCCTTTTTTCAACCCTAGATCACAGTAAAATTGGTCATTTTGAGATATAGTATTCTATCGAACTACGATGGTTTTAATCCATGAGTGGATTCAAAATCCCCCTATGATCGATACATAATGCAACTTCAGTGTTCAAACCTACTACACATCAATAACAATGTACGATTTGGGTATAATAACCTTGTATGCTTACATGTGTTTAACAACATTAAATTATGTGCTTAAATCTATTTATAAAAAAATAGCCATAGTCAAATTAATAAATAAAGACAATGTACAAATAAGAGCCCGTTTTCTAAAACGAAAGAGAAGACGAGTTCCAGACGTTCGTTTCTTTTAACTTAGACTTTGAACCCTTTTTTTTTAGACCAATTTTTTTTTGGCACACACATTTTATAAATCACTCTCCTAGAGACAACTCATAAAGTGGTAAAATAAAAGAATAAGAAAAATATATAAGTGTCCTTATTCAGATAAAATTAAGGTGGCGAATTTACATATTTTACAGAAAATAGTCACGCAAGATTAAATCGTGGGACTCCATCGATTGAAAGGTAAAGACTAGTTGCCGCCACACCATATGGCACCTTATGTCGCACATTGCATTAGTCTCACGGTGGCTCCGACTTTTGTGGACAAAAACCATTGCCAAATTTTTGAACGGTTTTTGGGTTTCGCAAGATTTGACGAACATTATTGTATATCCAAACCCCCAAACCAAGTCACGTCCCTCCTTGACCCGATTTGCTAATCGAGTGATGAGACCCCTGGCTACATCTGCGTATAGAGCATCTTTGAACAAGTGCTAATTAGGGAGATATGATTTTCATGAATGCAACGTAATTTCTTTTATGTATGAAAAATGGCAAGTTAATTTCTTCTAGGTAATATGATATGTTAGATTAATTTTTCTATTTAACAATTACAATAAATAAAAAAATAATCAATTTCTTTTCTTACGTGTCACACCCTATATTTTTAGAAGTTTATATTTTAAATATTTAGTTAGATTACATTAGATTTTCCAATTATGTCATGTAATTTTTAAATAAATGACTTTGCTAATTTTACCTATTTCTAATAAAAAATTATGATTACATCATCATACAACAAAATCATCTATTTTATTTTAATAAGGAAGGTGTTTTAGAACTTTTTTGGAAAAGATTTCCTATTTCAAAAAATAATCCATCTTTTTTCACTTTAAGGAAAAATATATTCATCAAATTTTTAATAAGGATTTTGATTAATTACTAATACTGAAATATGATTTTTAATAATAATAAATCTCTAGCATGTTGAAGAGGTTTTAAAGTTAGTTTAGCTGCTATAATTTCAATTTATAGTGATTAATTATAGTTACTCTAGATTTTATAGGAGGAGACTTCGATTAAGTTGGTTTTTAGAGCAAAAGTGGAAACTTTCATTACCGTAATATAAATATGGTTAAGTGCAACCTTTATGTAGTATTATGCCTATAAATTGGTAATGATTGTACGAACTACCTTGGAATACATGTTTTAGAATATTTGATAAAAGGATATATGTTTATATGATTTATATATGCAAGCATGATAGTATGAAAGATTACATGTTTTACGAATTTATAATCGTGTGTATGAATTTATGCAAGTATTATAGGAGAAGAAAACATATTTTTAAGCATGTTCATGAGTTATTTTTATAATAATAATTTATGTCAGAAAATAGCATGTGTAATGTAATTAAATTATTTCATGATAAAAAGTAGAATATTTTAATACTTATTTATGTCATTAGTCTTAAATTTTAGCTACTGAAAAGGAAAAAACATGTCTTTTATGATATTTAATAATAATTGAGCATATTAGTAATCTTGTTCTACTTACTTTTTTTTTTATATCTTGTTCTACTTACTAGTAGGTAAAGAAAGTTTTAAAGGAATGCTTAGTGTCATATATGTATTGTAATACCCCATATTTTAGACATATATATTAAGAATATTTTAGTACAAAATAAATAATTTAAAAATTATTTTGGCACCAATCACAATTATAGAACTTTATTTATATATTTATTTTATAAATTTATTAAGAAAATTATTTAATTTTATAAATAAATATTTAATTCCTCAATAATTCCATTAAAATTCCAAAAAAAAAGCCCTCTAAAAATATCCAAAGTATCCACTTTTATTCTAGAATATTCTAAAAGCTTTTAAAACATTATTCTTAACAAAAAAATATAGTTTAATATATTTATAAAGATTATTTTTTAATTTAAAATGGATAATGTTGAAAATATGATATATTTACCAAAGAAAAAAAAATATTTATATATATATTAAAACAAAAAAATTCGACCATATCTAATAATGGTCAGCTACCATGATTAGAATTTAAAAAAAAAAATTTAATTTATTATTATATATATTTAACCCTAATTTAAAGGATAATTTTAGTTGAAAAGATAAGTTTAAATTAAAAATAATAGATTTTCAAAAAAAAAATAATAAATTCTATCCTTATCCTATCCTTTTTCTATGATTTATATTTCAAAAAAAAAAATTATTATAAAATTTTATCTTTTTTAACTAATTTTAATTGGTTTGTTTTGAATTAAATAATTTTAATTGGTTAAATTATTTAATAATTTAATTATTTTATAATTAAAAGATTTTTCTGAAATTTTGAGGATAATTATCAATTTAAATTCATATTTATCTTTTAGTGTTTTAAAATTCTAAAATTTATCCTAATTTCTACTATAAATAGACCCTTAAATCTCACCTAATTCTTCACACAAAAATCATTAAACCCTTTCTCTTTCTCTCAAACTTTCTCCCTCTCTCTCAAGCCACTCTCTGCATCTCTTCGGCCATCTGGTGCCACCAACAACCACCAGCCTCCGTGAGCATCCTATTTCCCTAACTATTTAATTATTTTAATTATTTTGCAAACTGTTTAATTCTTAAAACTATTTCTAAACATAATTAAAGTTTCAATATTATATGCATAATTATTGTGTTGCATTGTGTTGATTAGTTTATCTTAAATTGATAGGAGGATCAACTTGAAGTTTAGTAAAGAGTTGTTAGAAAGTACTAGAATTTAAGGTACGTATATGTGTTAAATCTTTTTATGTGCAATTGAATATATTATTTTGTGAATTATATTGTGCTAAAATATTTTTAAATATATGTTTTATATATGGCTATGTATTTGAAATTTCGATAACAAAAAAAAAAGGTGATATACATTTACCTTATTTTATTTAATATGTATCATGTTTCAAAAGGGCCGAATGGCATTTGAGATTTTATAAATTTCAATGAACTTTAATAATTAAAGCAAGGTATTTGTATTTAAGGAGTTATAAAAGGAGAGTTATTATTATTATATATTACCGCTTGATTTCATAATCAAGAAGGGTTCATGCTTCAAAGTCCACTTGTTGGCAAATAAAAGGAAACTCCAAGGATAGATCCGTGATGGGATAACTAACTTGGGGGGTGTGCACACTTAGGATCAAGGAGGGGATATAAGAAGAGGAAATTGTTTTTATTAAGTGTTTTAATAATTCCATTTGTATTGGATTATTATAAAGAAAGGTTCGAAGTTTATTAATATATAAGAAGGCAAGTTTGAAATGAAGGAATTTAAAAGTCAAAGTATTTCTTTTATCATGTATACGTACACAGTGTTTTTACATTGACACGTATTTTCCTATTTGTTTTGGTTCGCCCTACTTACCATTTATGGTGAGTAGGTTTGCAGGAATAAATATGCATGGGAGCATTACATCAAGGGACACATACTAGTTAGGAGTTTTATAATTTTTCTTAATCAAATTTTGTACCTTTGGATAATCAAAATTATAATTCTTTTTAATAAATAAATTGAGTTTTTCTTCCGCTGCAATATAGTAGTTAGTTAGCACAGCCGAAGCGTGGTGACACGTGGCGGTAATACCCCTAAGTTACTAAAATTACTATCATTATTATTATTATGTTAGTAATTTGGGGGTGTTACAAAGTGGTATCAGATTTCTAGGTTATAAAAGATTAAAATTTGAAATAATAAACCTGTGGGTAGACATAGCAATGGGCATGTAGGATAGAGTTTCGCATTCTCATGCATAAAATAAAGTATTTTTTCTTACAATAAATTATTTTGTTTTGGAAAGATGGAAATGTTGGTGATCAAGTGTAACACTCTCTGTCTAAGGAAGGTTTGACCGACCTGGGAGAGTGTTCCATTAAGTAATGGTTTCTGGCTAGGAAAGGCTCTCGTCAACGTCGTACGTAACTTACCTGGGAAACCATTGGCTTGATTTAACCGCATAGACATCAAGTACACTATTTAAAGTTTCAAAATTAAAATAGTTGCAAAATAAAAGAATTTCAAGCATACTTAAATACAATCAAGGATGGTCTAATAAAATGACCAATCTGGATTACTTGTTGCAAATTTAGGTTATAAACTTTCTCAAGGATAGGAGAAAGTATGTTTCCTGTGCATGAAATCAAGAAATTGTGAATTATGTGCTTAAATGTATCCAATTTTTCATATGCCTATCTATAGTCAAGTTTCCAAGTATTTTAGTCGAGAAGTTCGTTACATGCAAAATTTATTTGAATAAAGTGAATGTTTGTTCTAGGATTTATATGTTTCAAAGTGTTTTCAACATGATTATTTGATCATTCAGGCATTATGTTGAGTCGAATGCTTAATCGAAACTCTCGAACCACCCGAAGTGGCCTTAGGAGGACAGTCAAGCACCTAACCGCTTTAACTCAATCTCTAGCTCAAGTAATGACTAATCAATTGAATAGGCAGCCAATAAATGACACTTTTGGAGAGATTTTCAAAAGAATTTCAAGTAGTAAACCTCCGAGTTATAACGGAAAAGAAGACCCAGCTAGCCTAGAGAACTGGATTAGGGAGTTTGATAAGCTTTTTGATGCTGTACATTGTCCCGAGAATATGAAGGTAAATAGTGCAGTCCTCTACCTTAAAGAAGAAGCTGACTTATGGTGGTCTCAATCTAAGGAAAATATCGAAAGAACTCCTGATTTTGGGTGGTCAACTTTCAAAGAAGCCCTTAGGAGTAAGTTCTATCCGCCTTACCTTAAGAAACAAAAGTGCATGGAATTTACAAACCTTAGAATGGGAGGCATGACCGTTAATGAATATTATGCTAAGTTTATTGAACTTATGAGATTCGCTCCAGAGGTAGTCCCGACCGAAGCCATGAAGGCGCAGAGATTTGAACAAGGCCTAACCTTAACCTTACAAGGGAAGTTAGGAGGGGTCACTTTCGAAACCTTAGATAAGGTGTATGGGAGAGCCGCTCACTTGTATGGGATTAGGGGAAGAGAATTAGAGAACCAAATCTTAGGGGAAAAGAGAAAGGGAAATGGAAACTTCTATGGAGGTGATAAAGAGTTAAAACCAATGGGAATTTTCAAGGGAAAAGAGAATTTAAGGGAAACCTTGGAAAGGGAAGAGAAAACCAAGGGGAGAGTGAGAAGTCTAAGAGAATTTTCCATTGCAAAAGGTGTGACAAGAATCACCCCGGGAGAGACTGCGAAGGAAACCTTGTAACCTGTCGTTTTTGTCAAAAATTGGGACATCGAGAGTATGAATGTTATAAAAAGACCTCTGGTGGTCCTAGTGTCCCTACTCAAAATGGCAAACCTCCTCAAAATGGTCAGCCTAGTTCAATCCAACTAAACGAGAATCCTAAACCTGCGTTAGGTGCAAATTACAATCCTCCTAAAGGCCGAGTATTTGTTATGAATAGTCGTGAGGCTGGATCAACTTCTGAAGTAGTAGCTGGTACTTTCTCTATCTGTAAATTGCCTGCAAAAGTTCTTTTTGATTCTGGAGCATCTCATTCATTCATTTCTAAGAGTTTAGTAGAAAGTCTAAAGTTAGAAGAATCAGAATCCATTTCTTTAGACGTGGCTTTACCGTCTGGGGAAGTTATGTGTTGTACTAAGTTGCATTCTAAAATACCTCTAGTAATTGCCGGAGTTGAATTTCCATCAGACTTAATAGAATTTGAAATGGGTGACTTAGATGTGATCTTGGGTATGGACTGGATGGGAAATTTTAAAGCTCGAATTGATTGTGAAGCTCAGAAGGTATCATTGGTTGGACCTAATAAGGTTAGGGTTACTTATCGTAGAGAAGGGAAGAAACCTGGATTGAAGATCATCTCTGCCTTACAAATAAAGAAATGTGTTCAGAAGGGCTATCCTTTATACCTATGTAGTGTTCAAGAAATTCGAGAAGGAGAAGATGGAAATAAGCAAGATATTTCAGTTGTTTGTGAATTTCCGGACATTTTTCCAGAAGAGATTCCAGGAATGCCTCCAATAAGAGATGTTGAGTTCACTATAGATCTAGTGCCTGGAACAGGACCGATCTCTAAGGCCCCCTATAGGATGGCACCAGCTGAATTAAAGGAGTTGAAAGCTCAATTGGATGATTTACTAGACAAAGGCTATATCAGGCCTAGTTCGTCACCTTGGGGAGCCCCAGTGTTGTTTGTCAAGAAGAAAGATGGAAGTTTGAGGTTATGCATTGATTATAGAGAATTGAATAATGTGACTGTGAAGAATAAATACCCACTTCCGAGGATAGATGACCTATTTGATCAGTTAAAAGGGGCAGGGGTATTTTCTAAGATTGACTTGAGGTCTGGATATCACCAGTTGAGGATTGCCGAGCAAGACATCTCAAAGAGTGCGTTTAGGACTCGTTATGGACACTATGAATTTACAGTAATGCCATTTGGGTTGACTAATGCACCAGCGGTGTTCATGGATTTGATGCACCGAATTTTTAGGCCTTACTTAGATAGGTTTGTGATTGTCTTCATTGATGATATTTTGGTGTACTCAAGGGATACGAAGGATCATGAAAAACATTTAAAAACGGTCTTGACAACTTTGAGGGAAAATCAGTTATATGCGAAATTTTCTAAGTGTGAGTTCTGGATGGAAAAAAGTATCCTTTTTGGGACATGTGATATCTAAGGAAGGGGTATCCGTGGATCCAGCAAAGATTCAAGCAGTAAGTGAATGGCCAACACCGAAGAGTGTATCGGATATTCTAAGTTTCTTGGGATTAGCAGGCTATTATCGGCGATTTGTGAAAGACTTTTCGAAGATATCTAGACCCATGACCAGCCTTATGAAAAAAGAGTGGAGGTTTATCTGGACTCCAGAGTGTGAAGAGGCATTTCAAACTTTAAAGGATAAGTTAACATCGGCACCAATCTTAGCCTTACCAGATGGAAGTGACCAGTATGAGGTATATAGTGACGCATCCAAGTTTGGGTTAGGTTGTGTATTGATGCAAAACAGAAGGGTGATAGCCTATGCCTCTAGGCAACTGAAACCATATGAAGTTAACTACCCGACTCATGATTTGGAGCTAGCAGCGATAGTTTTTGCCTTAAAGATTTGGAGACATTACCTTTATGGAGTAACTTGTAAGATTTATACAGATCATAAGAGTTTAAAATATATTTTCACCCAGAAGGAGTTAAACATGAGGCAAAGGAGATGGTTGGAGCTTATCAAAGATTATGATTTAGATATTCAATATCACGAAGGTAAAGCCAATGTGGTGGCAGATGCATTAAGTAGGAAGTCAAACCATTCGATGAATGCAATAATTTTGCCTGATCAGTTATGTATAGAATTCCAGAAAATGAACTTAGAGGTAGTGGAACAAGGGGGAGTACAAGAATGTATTAATTCCATGGAAATCCATCCATCCATTTATGATGAGATTCGGGAAAGCCAACTGAAAGATGAAAAATTAGAAAATATCAAAGAGAAAATCCGGGAAGGACATACCCTAAACTTTACGATTGCTGATGATGGTAGTATTAGGTTTAAAGGAAGATGGTGTGTTCCATCCAATAAAGGAGATTTAAAGAATAGATTGATGGAAGAAGCTCATAGTTCACCTTACTCTATGCATCCTGGAGGAGATAAGTTGTACAAAGACATGAAGAAGACATTTTGGTGGCCCAATATGAAGAAGGAAGTAGCCGAGTTTGTTGCTAGGTGCCTTACTTGTCAGAAGGTAAAGATTGAGCATAAGCGTCCGCAGGGTAAGATTCAACCATTGGCAATTCCTTGTTGGAAATGGGATTCGATCTCTATGGATTTTGTAGGAGCTCTACCTAGAACAAGGGCCGGTAATGATACTATTTGGGTGGTTGTAGATAGACTCACTAAGACTGCCATTTTTATACCCATGAAGAGTACTTGGACAATGAACCAATTAGGAAAAGCTTATGTGAAATTCGTGGTGAAGTATCATGGGGTGCCTAAGGACATTTTGTCGGACAGAGATTCGAGATTTTTGTCCAATTTTTAGAAGAGTTTGCAGAAGGCAATGGGAACGAAGTTACTTATGAGCACAGCATTCCACCCCGCTACTGACGGTCAGACTGAAAGAACCATTCAAACCTTGGAAGATATGTTAAGGGCATGTGTGATGGAGTATCAAGGGTCATGGGAGGATTACTTAGACCTAATCGAATTTTCTTATAATAACAGTTATCATGCCAGTATTAGAATGGCACCTTTTGAGGCACTTTATGGAAGAAAGTGTAGGAGTCCAGTGTGTTGGAATGATATAAGTGAAACTGTAATACTTGGACCAGAAATGATCCAAGAAACTATTAAACACGTGAATATGATCCAGGAAAAGATTAAAGCAGCACAAGACCGTCAAAAGAGCTATGCAGACTCCAAGAGGCGAGATGAGGAATATGAAGTTGGAGAAAAGGTTTTATTAAAAGTTTCTCCCATGAAAGGAGTGATGAGGTTTGGGAAAAAGGGAAAATTGAGTCCGAAGTACATTGGACCCTATGAGGTGTTGAAAAGAGTGGGCAAAGTGGCTTATGAGTTGGAACTGTCTAATGAACTAGAGAAAGTGCATAACATATTTCATATATCTCAATTGAAGAAATATGTACCGGATGCAAGTCATGTGTTACGTCCCGAATCAATAGAAATGGACGAAAATTTGACTTATGAAGAAAGACCAGTTCGAATCTTGGATAGGAAGGTAAGAAGCACCAGAAACAGAGATGTAAAAATAGTGAAAGTGCTATGGTCAAATCATGAGACCGAAGAGGCAACTTGGGAGGCAGAAGATGAAATGAAGAAGAAATATCCAAACCTATTTTCTAAGGTTAGTAGTCGAGTCACGGGGACGTGATTTTCTTTTAAGGGGGGTAGAATGCAATAGAGTTTCGCGCTTTGCTATTTTCAGGACATGCAAGAGTCAATTATATTAGTTATAGGAATTAGCTTCATATGTCACATGCATTGCATTCAAAAGTTTCTTTAAAATGTTTTCAAAGTTTTGCGGACAAAACTTCTTTTAAGGGGGGTAGACTGTAATACCCCATATTTTAGACATTATATTAAGAATATTTTAGTACAAAATAAATAATTTAAAAATTATTTTGGCACCAATCACAATTATGGAACTTTATTTATATATTTATTTTATAAATTTATTAAGAAAATTATTTAATTTTATAAATAAATATTTAATTCCTCAATTATTCCATTAAAATTCCAAAAAAAAGCCCTCTAAAATATCCAAAGTATCCACTTTTATTCTAAAATATTCTAAAAGCTTTTAAAACATTATTCTTAACAAAAAAATATAGTTTAATATATTTATAAAGATTATTTTTTAATTTAAAATGGATAATGTTGAAAATATGATATATTTACCAAAGAAAAAAATATATATATATATTTAAAAAAAAAATTCGACCATATCTAATAATGGTCAGCTACCATGATTAGAATTTAAAAAAAAAATTTAATTTATTATTATATATATTTAAGCCTAATTTAAAGGATAATTTTAGTTGAAAAGATAAGTTTAAATTAAAAATAATAGATTTTCAAAAAAAAAAATAATAAATTCTATCCTTATCCTATCCTTTTTCTATGATTTATATTTTAAAAAAAAAAATTATTATAAAATTTTATCTTTTTTAACTAATTCTAATTGGTTTGTTTTGAATTAAATAATTTTAATTGGTTAAATTATTTAATAATTTAATTATTTTGTAATTAAAATATTTTTCTGAAATTTTGAGGATAATTATCAATTTAAATTCATATTTATCTTTTAGTGTTTTAAAATTCTAAAATTCATCCTAATTTCTACTATAAATAGACCCTTAAATCTCACCTAATTCTTCACACAAAAATCATTAAACCCTTTCTCTTTCTCTCAAACTTTCTCCCTCTCTCTCAAGCCACTCTCTGCATCTCTTCGGCCATCTGGTGCCACCAACAACCACCAGCCTCCGTGAGCATCCTATTTCCCTAACTATTTAATTATTTTAATTATTTTGCAAACTGTTTAATTCTTAAAACTATTTCTAAACATAATTAAAGTTTCAATATTATATGCATAATTATTATGTTGCATTGTGTTGATTAGTTTATCTTAAATTGATAGGAGGATCAACTTGAAGTTTAGTAAAGAGTTGTTAGAAAGTACTAGAATTTAAGGTACGTATATGTGTTAAATCTTTTTATGTGCAATTGAATATATTATTTTGTGAATTATATTGTGCTAAAATATTTTTAAATATATGTTTATATATGGCTATGTATTTGAAATTTCGATAACAAAAAAAAAGGGTGATATACATTTACCTTATTTTATTTAATATGTATCATGTTTCAAAAGGGCCGAATGGCATTTGAGATTTTATAAATTTCAATGAACTTTAATAATTAAAGCAAGGTATTTGTATTTAAGGAGTTATAAAAGGAGAGTTATTATTATTATATATTACCGCTTGATTTCATAATCAAGAAGGGTTCATGCTTCAAAGTCCACTTGTTGGCAAATAAAAGGAAACTCCAAGGATAGATCCGTGATGGGATAACTAACTTGGGGGGTGTGCACACTTAGGATCAAGGAGGGGATATAAGAAGAGGAAATTGTTTTTATTAAGTGTTTTAATAATTCCATTTGTATTGGATTATTATAAAGAAAGGTTCGAAGTTTATTAATATATAAGAAGGCAAGTTTGAAATGAAGGAATTTAAAAGTCAAAGTATTTCTTTTATCATGTATACGTACACAGTGTTTTTACATTGACACGTATTTTCCTATTTATTTTGGTTCGCCCTACTTACCATTTATGGTGAGTAGGTTTGCAGGAATAAATATGCATGGGAGCATTACATCAAGGGGCACATACTAGTTAGGAGTTTTATAATTTTTCTTAATCAAATTTTGTACCTTTGGATAATCAAAATTATAATTCTTTTTAATAAATAAATTGAGTTTTTCTTCCGCTGCAATATAGTAGTTAGTTAGCACAGCCGAAGCGTGGTGACACGTGGCGGTAATACCCCTAAGTTACTAAAATTACTATCATTATTATTATTATGTTAGTAATTTAGGGGTGTTACATGTATTGTATAATCCCTTGTACACTAATTATGATAAAAATGATATCCTTCGTGGTGAACATGTTTGTCTTGAATTGTTAGTTTGACTTTGCTCCAATTTCAAGTTATTAATCACATAAAGTGAAAAAAAGTTAAGCAATAAAAGTCTAGGTTAAATTCACCTTGAGTGGTGAACAAATGGGGAATGTTAATTGGTGGTAACTCAAGACTCTTATAAGTTGCATGATGATGTAATCTATATTCTTGATAATATTATTTGGAATTTTGTCACTACCATGATAGTAACATAGAAATATAGCATCAATAATAACATTTGAAGTGTATTCTTAGAGGTCCTTGCTAGTCTTTTGTGGACAAAACTTTTAAATTCGTTTATTTCTAATACCAATTATAATAGTAGTAGTAAAGAAACGTTGGATTTCACATTTTATAATTTATAGTTGAAGGAAAGTTATTTTGAATTAATGATTGAATCATGACTTGTTTTCTTTGAATATTATGCTTTTGTAATAATGCATATGACCAAGCTATTCATTTAGGAATGATTTATGTTAGTTTCAGTTAAATTTTTTAACATATATATATATATATATATATATACTGTACTCAACTTTGTTGATTATATATATCTTTTTTGTTTGATTATGACCTATTCCTTATTGACCTTATAATGATCAAATTCCACACTTGTATTATTGGTGAGTTGTCACTAAACATGAGTTAATGATTAGCTTTTGCAGGTTAAGTTCATGAAGTTGGTTTTCATTGGGGGAACAAGTAGAGTGTTTCTTATGTTTGTAGTTAATTTTGAATAAACTACATTTATAATTGTTAATTGTTGGTTTTGGATTTTGATAATGTCGTTTTTGAGGACTTTTCTTCAAAGGAATTTATTTAATTTGACATTTAAAGACTTTTAAGGACTTCAAAATATTTTGAATGAAGTTTTATAGTCATAGAAGTTAGTTTTACGGTTGTAAAATTCTAGAGAATTGAACATAGGTTTTTAGTATTCGAGAAAATGATTTATAATAGTAGGGAAGTATGAGGGTATAACATACTTTGCTAAACTTATTTTATTGTTGTTGAATACGACTAATTTAATAAAGTTCTTGTTGTTGTAGAAGTTCTTGAGTTATGTTTTAAACAAAAGAAGTTATTTTGAGAGAATATATTGAGGTTAAGTGGAACAACTAACCATGGTTGACATGGGTTAACCATCTAATGAATGAAAATCGTAAAAAACTCTATCATTACAATAATGATTTGTAAATAAATATAATAC
The DNA here is from genome assembly GCA_026401315.1 of Dysphania ambrosioides. NCBI lineage: Eukaryota > Viridiplantae > Streptophyta > Magnoliopsida > Caryophyllales > Amaranthaceae > Dysphania > Dysphania ambrosioides. The sequence continues at coordinate 20,740,533 of CM048666.1, forward strand.
CATGGTTATAATTAAGAAAAGTTTACTTATAGTTTGCCAAATGTAAAAATAAAAAATACAAGTTTATCGTTGAAAATTACCATATTTTATAGTAAAATAAAATTACTTTGTCTACCCCTAAACAAATGTTTGAGTTCGTACATATACTCGACGTCACTCGTGCACTTACCCTCTCCCCCTCTCTTGTACCCACCAAAATTTAATGACTCCATTACTCACCTCAGCATCATTGACAGACTCAAATTTCGTACCCAATCCTGCCGCCATGGGTACAAATCTAAATTAATATCCACTCCACTAACTCGCATCGCCTAATCCCACTTTTGCCCACCTTATATCCGCCACTAAAAATAAAGGGAAAATATACCAAAATCACTCTTATATATGGTATTTTATGCAACATAATGTTATAAAAATTAATAACACATAAATTCATAGTTTTATGGAGACATAAAACACATACGTAAATCCAAATACATTAAATTTTTAAATTAAAATAATACATCAATTTAATCATATGCCAAATAACTCAAAGTTACTCAACATCTTTTACATCATATTCCTCCTCATATTCATGATTTCCATATCTAGTTAGAGTCAAAAATCTAGAATATATGCATATTAATAGATTTTGCTAATATGAGTTGTTGATGTTGTTCTCCATTCATTGTTGTTTATTCATTGTTGCTCTTCATTAAAAAATTAATATTTATGAATAGAATTAATTATTAGTTAATAATTATGTTTAGTAGTTAATACATATGTTTAGGGGAGTAGTTAATAATTATATTTAGTAGTTAATATTTAAGTTTAATAGTTAATAGTTATGTTTAGTTGTTAATATTTATGTGTAGCAGTTAATAAATATGGTTTGAATGTAATTATTTTTGTAAATTAATATTTATATTTAGTAGTTAAGAATTTAAATTCATATGTATAGAAATTAATTTATGTTTAGTAGTTAGAAAGTATAATTAATATATATCTTATATTCTATTTATGAAGATGTTTAGTAGTTAATATTTATCATTATTAAAAAATTATTATTTACTTTGATATATTTGTTATTAATACTTATAATGTGATTACTTAGGTTAATATTTTAGAAATAATAAATTATTAATGTATGTAATAAATTTAATTATAATCATTTGTATTTGTTTAGGAATTATAGTTATACATAACTACTAATTCTTAATTTTCATCAATCTACAAAGTTTTCTAATAATTATAATTCCTTCACAACTCTTAGAATGAATGCTTATTAGTGTTATAATTATGGTATTTTCCCTGGTGACTTGCATTGAGAGTGTTGTAATAATTTAAAATGAAGTTAGGTACTTGGAAAGCACGGAGAGGGATATTCAAGAGAGAGACATCCATGATCCCGTGGTATTTTTACTTTAGTATGGAGGGAGAGGGATAGTGCATGATTGCCGCAATTACATCATGGTGAGGTTGATGAGAACTCAGATGACGATTTGAAAAATTATGTGATAGATGACGAGGATGAGGATGATATCCCCTAACTATGATTTGGTTGCATTTAGTGCTAGGCCAAAGGAACAATTGCAACAACAAATTCGAGTGCACAAAGGTATAAGTGGTAGATTTGTTAGTGTAACGGGTATGGTTGTTGGCAGTCCAATTGAAGGGAGCATGATTTATAGCTTTATGGGTCACATTGCCATAATTCTTTGGGTTGGCCAAGAGCGAGCAAATAGTTTATTGAGGCGCCAAAACTGTGACTGATGTGCTCCCTTCTCATCAGATGGGCTCGTAATAAGGAGGTTGGAAGTCGTATACAATAATGATTGCTCAGTTTTGGACTTTGCTTCTTACCTAACCTTATGTAAACATAGACAAGCCCTTGATAATTGCTTTTGAGGAGCGTTGGCAATAAGACACGAATTCCTTCCACTTTCCATCCTTCAATGTAGTTTATGATAATGCTTGAAACTCTATCTTTGTACGAAAAATTCTCCATATTTTTTATTCCTGCAAAGTACACAAAAGAAAGTTTTTAATATAGAGAATTAACTCTTGTACACAATAAAATAATAATTATTACATGGTTGAACCGATATATTAATGCAGGACATGTTCACGATGGAGATGAACGACGAGACAATTGACCTGATTAGAGTCTTGATCTAGTTCTTGATGTAGTCTCACATCCATAAGTGCACTCCCATGCATATTATTGATCACGCCATAAAGGTCGACCTTGGGGTCTAGCGAGCAACTTTGGTTTTTCGAATAACAACCCTTGAGCCTCTAACATGTCATACAGGTAGCACAGGACATCATGTACTACGGAAGGGTTTAAAGATTTAACTATATTAGTAAGTTCTCAAAACTGTTCAAGTTCTTGCTCAGATTAGTCAACATAATCTAGGTCTAACTGCGGCACACCAATGGTCAGCATTTTCCTGAAATGATGGATATAATCTAAAAAATGGTGATTCTTCCAATAAGTACGAGACATAATGGAGGCACATGGGATACCGTGTGTAGCCATCAAAGCACACCACGTCTGTTCTCAACTTCATCGCCTAACTCTCTCATTTAAACTATCTCTTCCATAATTAAGGACAAATAATAATGTAAAATGTGACCATGAAGTTGGTTGAATATGAACTCTTGGTACATAGTGCCATGACGACCTCTTAACTACTCGCGGTTGTACTCTATTTATTGCCACTGCATCTAAAGATGCTTGTGGAAATGCTTGAAAAATGAGTCTAGAGAACTGATGGAGGAGTCCAACCAGTCTTATAAGGTACCGTGGGAGCTCTCAACTTTGCATGTCGTCGTGTTCCCCAAGTGAAGGACGGTCTCTTACTTCACGAACCGCTCGGCATGAGGCAACCATTTATTCTTCACGTACTGCACCATTATAGGGCATCATACATAAGAATCCTTGAATCGTCTCACTACACTTGAGTAATCCGCTGCTATGTTCACATGCAAAATTATGCTCCATTTACCCATTTTTAAATTCATTGCCCGACCATTATCTTTAAATAAGTCATATGCCTTCTTTTTCACATAGTTGTTGATGTGCCAAGTACAATGTAAATGTCAAGACTCGGGAAATAACTCTGCAATAGGGCAAAAGAGACCTCCCTCATAATTAGTGACTATCGTTTTGGGGTGCATCTTGAGACAAATAAGATGCCTTAGTTTATCGAACACCCAAAAATAACTCTCCGCTTTCTCGTCCTTCAAGATTGTGTAACCGATCACGAAGTTTGCATTTGTCGAATTCTACCAATTATCTCAACCAGAGGATATTATGCTTGTTTGTTTTATATGTTGAATCAATCAGAATCATATATGACCACATACGTAACATCAAGATAGATTTAGGATGCACCATGAATACACGAGTCAGTTGAAATTTCTCAGTGTCAATATCGTACTAGGATTCGTAATTATGTTTCTTCTCTTGATTAAATATTTGTTGAATCGCATTCCTTCCTTCATAATTTTGTCATCCTCATCTTGAATCTCTCATTGTAAATGTGTCACACATTTGAGTTTTCTTGCAAAAATTCATCCAAGATTGATGCCAATATCTTTTTCAATTTCACAAGTACCTCACTCATTCCCTTGACGACTTCTTTAGCGATTGAACTTAGGCCACTCACCTATCGATGTCCCACTAGGTACACATCAACTTGTGGTTATGAAACCCCCATTTCAAAACATCCTCTAAATACCAACTATCACAATCTCTACGCTCCATTGCCTTCGCCCTGAATGCAACCATAAGCCTTTCTCTTTGTGTTAAACCTCTCAGCATTTAAAAATCTCGCTCTTTTATATTCCCATAATGATCACAGAACAACCATTTTTGTACACGACCTTCAGATTATGATATATGTGTTGTTGAGACCATCATAACATCATATTTGATTGCTTCTTCTTGGGCCCATTTCTTAGCTTCCATAAACGAAGTCAAATCTTGTTCATGAACGAAAATCACACTATAATTAATTTCATCTCCTCTAAAGTCTTGAAAATTATATATTTTGTCAATATTATTAACTTATTAGTTTAAAAATGTAATCAAATGATTCCTATTAGTTTATAAATGTAATTTATGCATTTAAGTGTATATTTTATTTAATATTAATAACATATTCATTAGATTAGAAATGTAACTTATGGATAAATTATGAATCTAATTATATATTTTGTTTAATATTAAAAATATATTAGTTATTTTTAAAATGTAATTGCTGGACCGTTTAAAATGAACTTTTTTTGGCCTTTCACCCTCCAAGAACCATCCAAAATGGACAGTTTTAGGACCTCAAAAACCGTCCATTTTAAATGGTCCAATCCCCACAAGAAACGTCCATTTCGGACTTTTGCATCAAACTAATTTTTTAATTAACTACCCATGACAAATTTTTTACTAACACTATTTAACGTTATAACTTATACAAAATTAACTAAACATACACACATAAACAACATGAAAAATTAAATAATATCAAATGTTGTCAAACACATTTACCTCATATGACATTTATGTGGCTCGATGCTACTAAAATTTTTCGAAACTATTGCATTTGGGTTGCATAATGAGAGATTTTAAGTGAGCGAATAAAATAAAATTGAGATGAAATGGAAGAGATTGAGTGATAGCCGAAGAAAACAAAGGTTTAATTGATATATATATAGCATGTTATATGTATAAGGAATGCAGGTGATAGCTACCGGAGTCTCATCCCTAACTGTAACCAACTCGAAACCGACTCGGACACAGTGACACGCTGCCCCTACAGGCCTACATGACCAGCATTCAACCCCAACTCTCTTTATCACCTCCATGATCAACACCCACGCATGGCACCACGAAACCACACAACTCCACTAGGCTGCATAGCATGCGACGAGCTGAGCGAGCTAGGCGCAGGGAGAGAGTCATGGCTCGTTGACAACCCCTTCCTCTTATCCGCGCTCGACACCCACTCTCTCGCCCTTTCTGACAAGTCCACGATCCTCATCTTCGGGTGGTCCGATGATCCTTTCAACAACGTCAAGGTTAAGATCCATCCTGAGCTGTCCCCGATTGATGCGGAGTTTATTACTGCCATTGAATGGCTTGTGTTTGACGATATTCGGGTTCTTGCTGTTGGGATTTCATCTGGGTTTTTGTTGATTTATTCTTTGGATGGGAGTTTGATCCATAAACAGGTTAACATTCTCATCTTTATGCCTTTTTGTTAATGTCTTGAATCGGGTTGAGTTTTGTGAATTTTGATGGGGCTGTTAAGCTGAATTTGATTGGGTTTTTTGATGTCTAGATGGTATAATTATAGGTTGAATTGTGTTTTTATGATTGAGATTGAACCTAAGAAATTCGAAGTATTGGGAAATTTACTGATTTTGTGATATGTTTACTTGTTTTTGAGGCAAAGTGTTGGAGTAATAAGAGAGTAAAGGAGCAATTATGATGCGGTACGAGTACTAAAAACAGCAAAATCATTTAATAGCCTGTGAAATATTGCACTAATATGAATCTGGATTCGGATAAGTGAATCCGTGCAAAAAAAGAAGCAAGTTCGTTCTCATGAGTGAGGGAGGGAGGGAAGGGTTATGGTTAGTAGAACATCGTTTCTACCGGGGCTTCTTCCTTGAGTCCTGTCATTATCGCGCACTCAATGAAAGAGCTGGATTTGAGATTGTTTTTGTTTTTTTTGGTGTTGGGGAATCCGTTTGTTGGCCTTTTGCGTAGTTTCCTAATTCCCAAGTTCTTGCCTTAAGTAGTGAACACATAAGGTGAATTCATATGTGGAAGTAGTGAATTGTGTCCCTTTTCCAAACTTCCCAATCTGGTATTGGTGAATTGGGTGGTACTAGCCTCTTTAAGGGCATGAGGGGTTTAGATATAATCTTGAATTCAGTCAAATGTAGTTGTTTGATTGGACTAGACTGGAAAAAAGGCTTGGACTGGACTGTTGATGGTACCCCTTGTGTGGTTCATGGTCCTTGCTCATGCAATAAAATCCCATCTGGGAATTGATCACGTTGGTTATGGGTATCATATATTCTTTCTCATAATGTTTAAAAATTCAGTTGTGCCTCTTTTGTGAGGGGCACTTGTCCTGATAAGGCATCACTCTGGTGTTTTTGTGTATCTTTTTCTCTTCTTTGCTAGTAATTCTGTTATGGTGCCTTTTTTTAAATGGATAGTGGCCTTCCTGAATTTTTTCTGATTGTAAATCACACGTTAACACTTTTGATGGATAGTAGCTTTATTAGCATCTCAGAACTTATGCTTATTGCAACTCGGTAATGCCCATACCTTTTATCTGTATGTATAATGAGTTATCGCTTGGGTCATTAGAACTCTGAATTAGTTACTCTTAGAGTATTGCGGGGATAAATTGGCATATTCAGATACTAGATTTTTTGAACCCTTGTAAATGGTGATATGAAAAAGTCTTACACGAGTATGTCATTTTCTTTTAGATCCAGCACAAGGGAAAAATTTGGTAATGGCACTATAATTGGTTAGAAAGGCCTGCCTGAAACTATTAAAAACATATGTATGCATCATCAATTGGGTCATGGAAATCTTGAATAAATGATTCCAAAGTGGATTGTGTGGAAGCATTGACAATTCACTCACTGTATTGCTTTCGAATCAGATTAGTGTATAATATCATGAGAAGTCTTACTTGAATCAGTCATCCTTTAGATCATGACAAGTCAAAAATTGTAACTCGCTTTAATTGGTTGGAGGATTTTCTAGGCCTTTTTCAGCACTATTTATTTGTTTATGCCCTTTACAGTTAATTACACTTTAGGCAGCAGATCTTCGTTGTTTGGGTAACACTCATAGTGCATCCTATTCTGTTTGTGGTTATATCTAGTATGTATTTCATAGTAATGTTGCAAGAAGTATAATAAAGCTTGCTTATTTGGAAAGGATGAATTTGATTTATTGCATTGGCGTGAATCTGAAATAATGAATTATTATTCTCAATTTATTTCCTCTCTTATATTGACCCATTCCATTTTTGTGCCTGTTTTGAGTATGCAGGTTTAAGGTGAGTTTAAAATATTAACTACTGGCATTATCTGACATGGTCAATTTTCTATGCAGATTATCTATCCTTTGCGGATCCTTAAGCTTCGAGTTCGTGGAACCAAGGGAGATATTGCACAAGATGTTTCAAATGAGGAGGTTTGTATTGTTATGGATGGAGTGATAGCACGTTTTGATGGAACTGATTTGCAGGTGATTGGCCTCACTGTATTGACATCAAAGTTTAAGCATGCTTTCTTCTGTTGAAGTTCTATACTGGGGATGTTTATACAACTGTCATTGCCTCTTTCATTAGCCATTTCCTCTATTTCTCTTCAAGTTTTCCTTGAATTAGGTGTCATTTTGCCGCTCCCTTGGTATTTACTGACTGTGTTATTCTGATTAAAAGCTTGTCAAGTTTCCACTTAGACAGGTCAAAAGAACTACAACTTGAAAAATCAAATGCAACCAGTCACCTTAATACAAAATAATGAACTAAATATTTGAAACCAGAATCAGTGGCTGATAGGGGTTTCACTTCAGTTGTCCTAGAGGCTATACACAAACAAGGGTTATTAACTTGATGCAGTTGATCGACTAAAAATTGAATTATAACTCCTAAAACATTTTATTAATAGTTGAAGTTTCTGATGCAAAAGTGTAGCAACAATGCCATGACAGAAGGGTCATGTACTGAGTCTAGCAGCTACAAAGTGTTACAATGGCGTCATCCTGTTTGTCCTGCATGTTGTACCTGTGAAAAATGGAGATAAATCTTTTCATGATTACCCATTTGGTTCAAACCAATTCTCTGTTGGATATAATTTTGTTGACTTGTTGTTTCTTTGCGCTCAGTTGGACTAATTATCAATTCATTTGTTGTAGTATGATACGAAAGCATCCTCTGCTTTCCTTGCGTTCTATTCTACTCTTGTTGCTCCATTAACCGAGAAGTATAAGAAGGATTATCTATGTGTCTTTTGGGTATTTTTGAGGACAATGTGTTCTAGTCCCTAGTTTTGTGGTGTATGAGGTTAAAAGAGGGAAAGCTGTGACCAAATAAGAAATAAAGCAAAAGAGAGGAATTGGAAAAATTGATGTTAAAGGGAAGAGAGCAAAACTTAGGAAGATGGAGAAAGTGATCGACATGAAATTATTGTATCGTTTTACAGGTGCTAATGGCATTTGTAAACATTTTTGAAAGGTATCATTTTGTGTTAGATAGAAGTGTTTTCTATTGTTATTGCGAAATTGGGAACACCTGTCAACAATTTTTAGATTCACCACCAATTAGCATATTTACACTGTCTAACTCTGTGCATCCCCATGCTAGGTGGTTCTGTCCATAGTAGCAGCAATAATAATATTAGAGTTGATGAAAATAATACTAGGTTGAATATCAGATGTAAAAAATTGAATGGGTCCTTGTACTGAGTTCAGCAGCTACAAGTGCTGTAACGACTTTATTTTGTTCGTGCTGCATGTTGCACCTATGCAAAATGAAGAGTTATTAAGCTTTTTTTTTTAAGATTGTCAATTAGTCTCAAACCCATACTCTGTTGAGGACAATTTGGAATATGTATATTGACTTGTCCTCTTCCTCTCCAATTTTCTTGTTTAAGCGGAGATGTTTAGTGCTAGTTGTGTTGGTATTCATGATATTTCAGGTAAACTATTATCACTTCTTTCATACACTGGGATAGTTCTGATTTCAGTAGTGTCAATTCTAGAAAGTTATGATCTTTTCTTTATATAACTTTTAGTTGGTCTTTTTTGACTTGCAGTTGATCTTGCCCTCATTTTTTGTGATATAGGATATGCTGCGGCGATGGTTTCGTGAAACACAAACTAACTTTTGGGATCAGAAGAGGAAGAAAAGAGACTTGGGTGATTATGAAAATTCTTTCGAGAGAGTGCCTTATCAGCTGTGGAGTGTTAACAAATATGGAGCTTGTGCTGATGCAGCAATTGCTGGTGTTATGCCGCCTCCATTAATGGAACTTGAGGTATCTGCTGTACTAGTTTTTATTATTAGATTTTAAGATTGTTGTAGAGTGGATTATGGATTATTGGATCTTTTCTGTTTCCCTGCAGTTTTATAGTTTATGACAAACTACTTCAGCTTTTTTGGTTACTGTAGGTGTTGAAGCACATTCGGAACCAATTTTTTGATTATTGGATCTTTGTTTTCATATAAGCTGTAGTATTTAAATTCCTTTAGGATAGGATGAGAAGTTAATGTTCAGATGCTTTGATGAACATTGAACTTGCATCATTCGCCTTCCTAAAAATACTTCTAGCCCTGTCCCTCTTCCTCTTCTATCTCTAAGTCAAAACTTTCCACCTCCCTTTCCTGTTTGTTCTCGTGTCTGTGCTCAAACTATCAGCAATTATTAGAAAAGGGGCAAAGGGAAATAAGAGAACATAATGCCTCCTCTCTCTCCCTTCCCTGGTTGACATATATAGTATGTGATCATGGCTGATATGGGCTCGTTATTCCCTGAACAGGAGTATGTTCTGGTGCTGGAAAGGTATGGGGACACATTTTGCTAGAATGTAGAGTATTGAAAGAAACAGGAACATATCCTATAATTAATAAGTTTGTTCATTGTAGGCTGTAGTTTTTCTTTCCTCTTGGGGGGGGGGGGGGGGGGGGGGGGGGTGTTGGTGTTATGGGGGTTAGTTTAGCAAATTGAGCAACCTTAGTTGCCACTTTACACTGTCAACTTAACAACACAATCTGTTCAATATTTGGGGAGGGGAGGAGAGGAGATACAATATGCTCCTTTTATTTCTAGATTAATGTAATTGGCATTATGCTGAAGCAGTTCTTGGGGTGAGGCATTTTATAGCTGGCATTAAAAATCCTTTGTGCTCTCTTATGTTTACCTCCCTGTCCCAGTGGTCATAATTGTCTCTCATTTTATGATATGCGTTTTTAGTTGAATGCTTATATCTTTAGGCTCCGTTACAAGGGTTTCAGTTTCGCTATGTTTTATCTCTCTTCAAGCTCCCTTTATGAATAAAACAAACAGCCTTTTGTTGTTGCTCGTAGAATATCCATGTTTTATGGAACTTATCTGAAGTTATTCTGGTACTTGAATTCAGCTGCTTTTATTGTTGAGCAGTCAAGCCACCGCTATTATCGTGCAGTCACAATCGGCAATGATGCTGTTATTTCAGCATACAGGTATAATTATATTGTCTTTCTCATCTTCTCTGCTCTCTCCTCCTATTAAATTTTTGAGTGTTAGATTCTTGTTTATATAGCTTTAATTGTTGAACTACTTCTATTTCATCTTTCATTATTGAACTATGTATGAATAAGGCTTTTAATATAAAATACAGGCTTTCAGAAGACAAAAATAGGTCTCTTGTTGGAGCTATTCTATCAAAAGTCGTTCCTGCAACAATTTCTACAATAGCTTCATTCTCCAAGTTGATATGGAGAAGTGACAGACCATCGCCCAAAGCTGAACCTAAGCCTCAGTCATTTGCTCGAGGTAAAACATATCTTTGCTTTAAATGCAAGAATTGTAAATCATGCAAATGGTCAAGTTGCTGAATAGAAGATAGGCCTGAAATTGAGTATTCTATCTCTGTAGCTATGCTTGCACCTTGAAATCTTGGCCCTTGTTTACTTTTTTCAAATGTATTTTTTAATTTAAAATAATAAAAAACTCGAGGAAGTACTAAGGGCTTACGAGGTACTGCATTGCTAATACTGAAAAAAGGCTCATCTTTCTTAATGCCTTCCAAGTCTAGTGGAATTATTATCTGTTTGGAATTTCGGGAAATTCGCTTTTTATGAGGGCTTAAATCTGATAATTACCCTAAGGTGAATGATCCACTTAATAATCTTCTCTTCCAGCTGAGAAATCTTGCCAAACTCTGGTTTCATATCAAATGGGATTTTAAAAGTTTAAAAATAATATCGAGTAACTCTGATAGACTAAGGATGTGGAAGGACAGGGAGTAGTATGATGAACCAAGAGGTTCCATTAGGGTATTGAGAGGGGGGATGTTTATAATGCTTAAAGTAAAATTTCAAAATTGAGGCTTGATAACTGACTTTTTGTATCCAATGAAATAATTCCTCTGATTTCACGCAATAGCTGCATATCTAGAATCCCTCGAAAAAGTTGTCACCTTACTAAGATCAATTAAATGGTAAATAAGTTGAGTGGTCCAACTATCATTAAAGATTTTCTAGTAATGTCATTTGTAATTATGAAGGGTTGGAACGTGGTACTTCATGACATGTTTTTGGATGTATTGAGTAATTTACAAGATCTTTAAAACTTTATTCGATAATTAAAAGAGAAGGGAATGTAAAGAAAAGACCAAAAAGGAAGGTGCTCTAGGTGAGTAGAATATCTCAGTAAAATATTGGATAGATGTTCATAGTAGTTGCCTTATCTCCAGCATACTGCTTTTACAACCCTAAACCTGAGTCAGCAATAGCCCTTTTCTTGATAAAGACTAAGAGAATCTTTGATCTGTTTGTCATGAGTACCAGGTAGATGTTTCGCTTGAAGCAAACACATACCAGCTTGTTACTCATGGATTTGCTGCTGATTGCCATTTGCCCATGCCTGATTTCTTGCTTTGACTCGCCTTTACATTTATCTAATCTTCTCGTCCCAAAATAAATTCCATGCAAAAATCCTTGGTCCCTGGCCCCTTAGGCTTAGGTGCACCATGGGAGCCCTTTTTAAAATTTGGCTGATTGATCAATGTTACTTGGACTCTTCATTTCTTGTCAAGTACCCAAGGTAGAGTCGTAGAATTTTGGACCTAAATCATGCAATATCTTCGTAAGATGGTCATGGGTGACACTTCTATATGGTTCTAATAGAGACTGAGAAACATAGACGGTAACATGATATGATTTATGCTTAAAAATACAAAGATATGCAACTCTTTTTTAGTTTTTTTCAATCATGTATAAGCAGGTGGGTGTATGTGTCAATGTGTGTTAAATTCTTGGTAATGATGTATTCATATAAAGTAAAGATTATGTATGCATATAGGTATGAATAATGCAGTCAAATGTTTAATATTGAAATAAGTATGTAAAATTCCCCTCAATCATATGTTTTGACGTGTCTTCTTTGTGGACCGACCCAAATAGATTTTCCCTTATTTCAAAGTGTTTATTGTTGTTGACTTTTTACAGAGGCTTAAGTAATGTTGGGAAAAAATCTGTAGAATGGATTTTGCCATTTTGGTGAAGTATATATCTCATTCTAATTGGTTTTAATGTAAGAAGACTTAAGAAGCCTTGATGTTCTCCTAGCACCTATTTCAGCTTTCTTTCAATAAAAAGCTTTTTAGCTTATTTCAATGACATTAAACAAATATGGAAGTTTTTTTTTTTTTTTTTTTTTTTTTTTTTTTTACTTTTTTGAAATGCTACCTGCACCACCCACTTGAGAGTGAAAATTGGTAACTGATTTTGGCACCTCTCTATGAGTAGAGTGCATAAAATTGTGCTCTTGCAATGGGTGTGTCAAAATCTTTTCCTATTAAAATTGCATTGTTTGATGTTCATTTCTAATAAGTTTTTTGTTCCATGATTATTATTTTGTGTTATAATGGTTGATATGAGTTTGTATGAGCTTTCTAAGGTGTCATCTGCTTACCTTTTTTCTTAAACATAAGAGATAAGCTTGTTCTTTTGATGCTTTTTCAATGACACCTATCCTTGAAGACTTGTCTACTGGCTTTCAAATCTTGGAAATTAAATCCTTCAGTGAGACAGAAGTAAACAGCACCTTTACTGCTTTTTAACTTTTGTGCTGTTCCCTTTCCTGTCAAAAAAAAAAAAATGCCTTGTTTTTCTGCTTCCACCAATGACATTTGTTGTGCTAGTTGCAAGTGGATTCTCTGAGATGAACCATTTTCATGCTGTGTGGCAGCTGTTTCTCTGACTTGTTTGAAAGACCCACCAAGAAAAGGAGAGAAGCTGACCTTGTCTCCTAGCGGTACATTGGCTGCTATTACAGATTCACTTGGTCGTATATTACTATTGGACACTCAAGCCCTTATTGTGGTTAGACTATGGAAGGTGTGTTCTTTGCACTACTATTCCTTAATTTTATTGATCCTTCAGAAAGTTCAAAGATTAATTCTTAATGGTATGGATCGTAATCATAAACCAGGGATATCGAGATGCCAGTTGTCTTTTTATGGAGATGCTGGTCAAGAAAGACTATCCGTCAACTTCGTATCATGAGTACAAGAAGAGTGATTATTGCTTGTGTCTTGCTATACATGCACCTAGAAAAGGAATCATCGAGGTACTGTCATTTATTTGGCTGATTGATATTTATTTTTGTCATTGTTTTTATTTTTTTAGTTTGATGTATATGATTCTGTACATTTTTTAATGGTATGAATGAAAAATTACTTCCTTTAAATTTGAGGAATAAAGCACTTCCTCCTGTGTTACTTTCTTGCATCCTGGCAAATGCGTGTGTGTGCTCTTTTTTTATTCCTCGTTTTTAATACTTCATTCTTTTTCAATTGCAACATATGGGTTGTGCACACTAATTAATAAAAGGAAGAAAACGGTGGGAATGGGTCACTTGGCCCAAGTGATTATGTAAAAGGAAGAGAGAGTACCACTAAGGACAATTGTCACTTTGGATGTCAAAGTTATCCTAAACTAGAAATGTTGCAATTGATATTAAACTTCCTAAAAAGGTATATGTTGCAATTGAAATAAACAGAGGACGTACGAACTTTGAGCTTCAATTTCGAAAGTGAAGATTATTGTATTTAGATTCCATTCTTTTGTTGGGAAGTTTTTCTAGATTGTTTTTATTTTGATATTATTATACTCGGATGAGCTTGATAGTATGTATGTCATTGTAAGATTCACTCAGTCTGAGGATGTTGTCATGCTATTTGTGTGACCTTAGAAGATTACTCACACAGCTCGCTTGTGCAAGGTCAAAAAGCGAGGTAAAAGATAATAGTAATGAGTGTAATCTTACGTGAAGAAAAAGTCACACATACCATATCATAAATGAAATTTTATCCTTGACAGGCAGGAAGTAAGCCTCTTTTACTCCCTCTTCTGGATATATGGACGGGACATTTGCTTGTTTTGATTTGGTACTAGAGACCCACCTGCTCTATGATTATAACAACTTATTACTAGTAGTTTCTGTTGTAGTGGCTCTAGAGAGGGTTTGAGGTGCACAGATTTTCTTTAGCATAACACACAAATTCTCAATTCTCCTCAGAATATAACATTTAGAAGCTGTGTCCAATTGTCCATACTTCTAAATTCCTAACACCTAATGCATATCTAGTACCTATATATTTCCAAATTAAAATTTTGAAATCACTAGTAGATTTTATTCGTAATTTAAGCTCACACGTGATATGACTCAGTTTGCTTGAAGTAGCATGCTATTTGTTGACAAGGACATGGAGCTATTTTCGTATCATGTTCTGCTACACTATTGACGATTATGTTATGAGTTATGGCAACATTCACTTTTCTTTTATTTGATTCAACGATAGGCAAGAATTAGGGTATTATAAGGACTGCATGCACACTCCATTTCTCTAAGAATATAAAGCAAATTGCATGTATTACTCTCCTTTTCTTATCATGCAGCATAAGACTTTTTTTGTTCTAGAAAATTAGAACAGGCTGAATCAAATGTCTCTCTATATCATCCCTCACTTCTGATTTGTAGTATAGCAATGCAGTAATATATGCTGTCTCATTATAGGAGGTCCAGTTCTCTGTGATCTTTAGGCTTTCGAGCATTGGACCTGTCGGCTTCCTTAAGAGTGAGTGTGCTGAAACCATTAGAAGTTTATAATGGGTAGAGCTTGTATAGGAGACCTGAGGATTGAATTTCATTGCTGTGAATTGGAGAAGTTGAGCTCATAGAACTAATGGATTTCTGTGAGAAGCTGAGTAACAATTGAATGCTTCTGTTTCTCTGATGCAGGTGTGGCAGATGAGAACAGGTCCACGTCTTCTAACAATTCAATGCTCTAAGGGAAGTAAGATTCTTCAGCCAACGTATAGATTCAGCTCGACATCCACTTCATCATACATGCCATTAGAGGTCTTTTTGTTGAATGGAGACTCTGGACAACTGTCAGTTATAAATAGATCACTTCACTAATTTTGATTTCATTTGCATTCTTTTGTATTTTCTAAGCTATAAATTTCTCATAAGTTTATAATTGTAAATCATATTTTCATGTGCATGATGCTTAGTTGGAGCACCTTCTTGAGGAGTGAGTTCTCTAGGGTCAGAATTGTGAATTTTTTTTAACTATACATATAACTTATTTGACTTTGTATCTTGGCTTAGATATGGCATATGAATGGATGAGACACTTTGATGATATCTTTAAATAGAAAAGAAATTTGGGAGTTTATTAAATGTAAATATCTATCTTAACCTGATTTCTGGGCTACGCACAACTATCAATCATCATCTATCGAAAACTTTGAGATCAAATGAACAGAAACCAAGTTGAAGACAAATAAATACTCCAAAAAACAAAATAAATAGGAAAATCTTCCCTGAACATGTACCTTGAAACATTGATCTCAATTTGTATTGCTAAATCATACAAATAATAAATCCAAAGTGTTCCATCTAACAACTATCCAAATCCCTTGAAACAAATCTCGTATTCTCATCAACATCCAGTGTCGTTCGTAATTCCTTTACGCAATGTCAGCAAAACAAACTCAAATGCTATAGCTTAGATATGTTCAAATGGGAGGGGCCTTATTAAGAGTTCTTGATCGGCTCGTTTATAAAAGGGTCTAATTAATTGTGGGCTTAATTTGGTCGGTCTCATAAAAGATCATGTTTTTATTAGGTGTTAGTGATATTAATTATTAATAATATACTATTACAACACAACGCATTTAATCAAGAACGTAATCTAATCTAAGCTAAGAAATGATCAACCGTGAAGCATATAAATCCAAAATTCTATTATGACCACTCTTTTGCCACGCAAAATCGCGATCTACAAGATTTTATGCTCAAAACAAACAACCAATTCATTCTTCATAGAATTCGGGTGTATTATGAGGTTTCGAAAACTTTGGAGAGACGTATCTCTTAGCTCGGTAGTCTGAACGGCGTAATTTTTTTTAAACCCCCTATTTTTAGAGGTACTACACAATCATGTTGTCCTTTAGTGGCCTCGGTGACGTCTTATTTGAGATATTGAAAAAAAGCTTTGACAAGCCATAAAATTGGCTACGAGACTCCGAATGAAGATTATAATATGTCTAAATTGGGTATTTTTACTAGTTTTACAGATTGCAAATACTTCGAAGGGAGATTTGTCCATTTATTACCTCCAAAAAAGCCTCTAACACCATATAATCTATGAAATTTAATTTTTAAGGGTTATTCCTTCATAGACACAACATATACCATGCAAATCTAAACACACAAGAGTTTTTCATCTTTAAATTAATATTTTAACAAATTACGAAAAACAAAAAATTAAAAAAACATATATTAGGGTTCAAAGCATATGCAAACCTTTAGACTTCGAACTTTAGAGTATGTAGACTTCTTCAAAGTGGGAGAGATGAGTAGTCTTCAAAACGCTTCACTACGCCATATCCATGGAGGCACGAGTAGGAGAAAGGAGTAGGCTTTGAAATGCACGAGGAAGAATGAATTATGGAAACTTTAGAAAAAAGTTAGGGTCATTGGTAGGAAGTACAAGGGATTAAGAGTGGAGGGTTAGAGAAGAGGGAAATACGTGTTTTTTCGTGTTTGAAATGATACTAGAAGCGCAGAAAAAAGAGTATATATATAGTGAGTCACAAATTATGCAGTTTTTTAAGCAACCGCAACACTTGTAACTCACAAGTGTTGCGGTTATTTAATAAACCGCAACACTTGGTATTTAAGTATATTTCAAACCATTAAGTGCTTCGAATTGTATATAACCGCATTATTTGTACCAAAGCAATTAAATGATTTTCTACTAGTGAACGACTATCTCTTTTATAAAGGTTTAAACTTAAAACTAGGGTTAGTTGAGATCTCATCTAGCTATAGTGACGGAGTCACTCCCGTTTACCATATGGATTTATACTGTTTTTAATGCCCTATGACGACAGTACATTGGTTTATTTATTTATTTTGATATTCTTGATTGGGACATGGGGAGACAACCTTGTCTATTGCTTAATCCAAATTATTAATTAATTAAATAATGAGTTAATTTGAGTAAAGGATTGTGTTATATAAGTAGGAATGTAATGCATTTACTCTTATGAATCACCATGTTTATTTTGTTTTTTGTAACCTTTATGTATTCAACTTTGCTGATTGCGTGCTTTATGAGTGATCTTTTGGTCATGACATTTTCCTTTAAATGACCTTGTAATGATCCAATATTTACATTTGTAATTTTGGGGAGCAGATTTTTAACAGGTATCGCGGGGATTTGCATGCATTATTAGGATGAGGGGAGAGTAAATTATTTTCCTTACTTTGTTTGACTTAACGTTTTCTAGATATTTTGCAACTAGTTTGGGTTTGGTTTGATAGGTGTTTCATATATTTTAATAAGGGTTGTAATGGTTCTGGATTATATGTTTGATTGAGTTTGGCATTTTTGAAGTATTATTTAAAAGTTTTATGTTTTTCGCTGCAAAATTATGATTTAAAAACTTAACGTTTGGTTTTTGAAAAGGGGAATTACTAGGGTGTTACAACAACAATCACCAAAATTGAGTGAGATAAATCACTGGCAATAACAGGTTACCTCGATAAGACTCAATGCTGATGCGTTGGTGATGGTATAGTAAGTGGAATTCGACTGTTGATGGTGGACGACAAGTGTGAGTGAGAGGGAAAGGGAAGGAAAACGAGAGTGAAAAAATTAAATTTTGGAAGCTATTCGAAGAGAGGAAGAAATTTAAAAGTTATATTTTCATTTTTAATTAATAAATAAATAACCATTTTTTCAATAGTTGATAGATCATGTGACAAATAAAAAATTATAACCCGAATCTAACTCGATCGTTCGTCCGATCGTTTTAGCCACCACTCACTAGTCACTTATTAAATCGGGTTTTCACTAGGGGTGTTCATTGGTTATATGGTTCGGTTTTGGGTTCCATTTATCCTTTTTTGGTTATTAATGGATCAATTTTTAACGGTTTACCATCTTTATTAGTTTAGTTCGGTTTTAAAAATTATCGGGTTGGTTCGATTTGGTTTTTTTTTATTGCGGTTTCTATTCGGTTCGTGTCCTAATCGGGTCAAGTTGTAATCGGTTCAGGTCATTATCCATTTGGGTTGTAATCAGTTAGTTTGAAAACAGGTTGTGCCGGTTTAAAGCGCTTTTCGGGTCAAAAAAGTTTGGGTACTAGACGGTTCAAATTGTAATTGGTTCGAGTCATAATCGGTTTGGGTCATAATTTGTTCAGGTCATAATCGATTTAGGTCATGATCGGTTCGGGTCATGATCAGTTCCGGGATTATTTGGGTCGGGATGTAATTGGTTCAGGTCGATATCGCTCAATTTGAAAACGAGTTTTGGTTAAAATAATTGGTAAAATTAGTTTTGATCATAATTGATTTGGCTGAATTAGGCCTAGTGTAAATATATTTCCAAAGTATATAGGAGAAGCGAGTAAGACTTATGCGCCAAGATATACCTCAAGTGGAGCTCTTTATGAATAACAAAATTAGTAAATTATACAATACTCATCTAGTCGTATGACTCGTATGAATAGTATCATATAAGAGTTAAGACTAATAAGAGTGTAAGACCATGTTACAATGTTGTACGCTTTTTGAATGATTTGAACAATTGAACTTAATAGTTGAGAACTTGACACAATATATATATATATACATATATACTAAGAATCTTAGCCAATCGGTTCGGGTTACTATCGGGTTGGAACGTAATCAATTTGAGTTGTTTTTGGTTTGGATTGTAACGGTTCGGCCTGATAACATTTACGAGTTATAACGATTTTCCAAAATACGATTTGGTTCAGTTTCGGATTTCATCTATCGGGTTGGTTTGGTTTTTGGTTTTCAACAAACGAGTTTTCAACGATTTCACCAGTTCGATTCGGTTTTTGACGACTCTAGTTTTCATCACTAGAGCGCATTCTACTTCTAATAGGCCATGAACTAGATAAGAATCATTCTCAACGAGTCCATAAAAAGTGATCCCATTTTTTTCATTGGGTCTGGGTAGATACCAAATATCTTGGGCGACCGATCCGGCTGAATAACTTAGTATCGAGCCATTCGACAGAAGTAAGGCTCCATAGTATGGAATCTTGTCTTACTTCTGTTAAGTTCAATCTTTTGCTCCACGTAAGGATTGTAGGGCTGGTTTGCTTCAATACATTCCGTAGCCATCTCTCATTTGTGAACAAACCATTTATTCACTATTACTGAAACCGACAGAAATCTTGCACCCTTTATGACTCTATTAAACACTTCTGCCATGTTCGTTGCTGCATATCCATATCTATGACCTCCATCATAAGCAAGTGACCACTTATCAATTTCCATGTCATGAATGTATTCAGTTGCATCAGCAGATACCTGAGCGATGCGTCGAATAGCTTTGTCGACCTTTGATGTTTTCCATTAGAATGCAACTCTAATGAATACTTTCTTCACCAAGGCATTCTTCACGTGAGAGTTCAAATTTGAAGCAACATGACAAATGCAAAACCAGTAAAATGCGTTTGGAAGTCCAACCACTATATAAGTCATTCATGGTTGAATAATACCTAGGACACCATCAAATAGCACATAAGGTGACGATCAGATAGCACACATAACCCTCTTATGTTCGTGACACGATGTCTGAAGCATGCCATGAACAAGCTCCAACTCTCCCCATTCTCATCCTCCATGAGAGCAAATGTAAGGGGGAATAGTTGATTATTCCCATCAACACCTATTGCTTTAAGTATTTTTTCCATGTATTTTCTGTATAAATGTATACCATCAATGACAATAAGAGGAAGTACGTGTTTGAACCCTTCTACGCATGGTTTGAACGCCCAAATACCCGCTGGAACACCCTATACCCGGGAGTCTCTGATTTGTAACACCACTCCACAGCCATCCCAGGGTAAGTATCCCTCAGTGCTTGCATAATATGAGGCAACTGTTCATAAAAATATTCCCAACTACCATAAATATCTAATATTACGACTTGCTTATTGTACTAAGATTTCAAACATGGTACATTATGGTGGAATCTTCCATGCACCATCTCTATGATTACGACTACTTTTAATGTGGGATCAGCTTTGACACAATCCTTGATGAAGTTGCCTATCAGTGACGCACTCAAATGTCGAACTCCTTGATTCTGACTACCACTAACACATGAAGAAGCATGTGGACCTTTATAGGTTATTATGGCCCAAAATGAAAGTAAATTTCTCTTCTTCCTAGTACGTAGTCTCCACTCACACTTATTACAACAAATGAGTTTCAAGACACTAGTGTTTGATGTTCGACACCGTTACAATGTAGTTGACCTAAGGCTATACATTTTGACAGCTTCAATGAGATCTCTCTTAGTAGGGAACTTCATCCCCTTCACGAATTTACTCTCAACAACGCATTCTGGGCCACATATCATTCAACCGCCACCCTCTTTATATTCTAACATTTCATTATAATATGAAATGATTGGTTCAACTTCAAGTTCGTTGGTCCCTGAACTAGTTCCTACTTCTAGATCTAGGTTCAAGGGACCATCATGTTCTTTATCTGCCTCAATTGGCTCTCCTTCTTCCACCTCTTCTTCCCCCTCTGCCTCTTCATCCACTGCCTCTTCCTCTTCCTCTACCCCCTCCTCACCTTGCCTAGTCTTATCTCCATAAAGATACTTCTGAAATCGATCTCTGAGAAGTGTATTATTTAATACAGTCACATTAGGATTAACTAGTTTTGAGTTCTCATCATGAGTCATTTGACTTGTGGATGAAATGATTGGAAATGACTAATGTTGATATAATATGTCCATTAATATAGTATACAAGGAAGGTGAGGGTACTTGATCCACATATATTTCAATGCCAAATTGTGGATAATTTTGAATGCATACCCACAATACTTTAATAGAGTAGTCATCCGTGAGTAGCAATGTCATACATGTTGATGGACCAATGGGGTATTTCATTCTCAATTTCAGTTCCACCAACCGTCTATCAAAACCACACAAATTGAATATCATATCAACAATATCAGAGAAGCTGCTTTTAACACTAACCACAATAGGTTTATATTGTCCACCATCATATCCAACTGTGTTATCTCGTTCTATCAATACTCCACCCCATCGACATAACAAGGGAAATAAATTGGTATTCATGATGCCTACAATACAAAAATCTCTTCAATGATATTTAATAATATCTCTATTACTTGCTTCTAGTTTTGAATATAACTTATCACAATATACAATATTATCTCGTCTATAACCTAATTTATAACATTAACTCAAACTTAAACACTAACATAAATTAAACATTTAGTCAACCTAAAATAACCTAAACTAACCTTAATTAAATCTAAACTAACCTAAATTAACCTAAACTAACCTAAACTTCATAAACCTAAACTACCTAATCTAAACATTAACCCAAAAATCATAACTAACCTAAATTCATAAACCTAAACTACCTAATCTAAACATTAACCCAAAAATCATAACTAACCTAAATTAAGGTTTACTAACCTAAATTCATAAACTAACCTAAATTATGGTTTACTAACCTAAATTAAAGTTTACTAACCTAAATTCATAAACTAACCTAATTTATGGTTTACTAACCTAAATTAAAGTTTACTAACCTAAATTCATAAACTAACCTAATATTAACTATAATTAACAACAATAAATAACAACCATACTTATAATCAACAAAAATAACAAATAAAAAACATAATTAACGAAAATACTTAACAAAAATTTTAAAAAACATTAAAAACCACTCACATAATTATAATTCACGAAAATATGATAATATACCCATGATTCATAACATTTAACCAATTAAAAAAAACAAAATTTAACCCAAAAAAAAAGAAAAAAATAAACAAAACTAAAAATGTATAACATATCTTACTCAAGGAAGAAAAGGGGAAGGATTTGAGATGAAAATTGAGGGAAATTGGGCTAAAAATTTTGTAGATCTAGGGAAGGAAGGGAGGTGGGAGGCTCATCGGTTTTCACGAAGGAATGGAGAAGAAGAAGGAAAGAGGAGGAAGAAAGGGAGAAAAAGAAAAAAAAATGGGGCTAAGTAAAAAACATTGTCTCGAGCAACGTTTTCCACTGACCTGATTCCCTGACAAGATTCCTTGCAATATTCTAAACTAAAACGTTGCTTGGGGCAACAATTTTCTTTTAAGTAAATCGTTGCCTCAGATAACGTTTTCTTTTGCCCCAATTTCACCCACTTAATTCCAGCTCCATGCAAAACGTTGCCTGCACAACGATTTTCTTTAACCTAAAACGTTGCTCGAGATAATGATTTTTGTCCAAACAAAAATTAACTTATTTTTTGAATTAGTTTGAACAGTGACTTATTTCTCAAAATATTTTTAAAAAACAAGCTTATTAATAAAAAGTTCTAGTTTTTGCCTGTCTGAAAACTTAATGAATTGTACTTATGATACCATCTCTGTCACAAAAAAGGATCCACATTTATATTAGTTCACCTTTGCCCATTAATATATATAATTATGTACTCCAAAATCCTAAGTGATGTCTTCAAAGGACATCTTGATCATTCTAAAATCTTAAAGTTTTATGTTCTTGGCTATTCCACACAAACCATAAAGTTCCATAACATTGATATGGTCTAAGAATCGTACATTCCTACTGTTAGATAACTCGGAGTGCATTGGAAGGATTTAGAACATACCCAGCAATTAAATATAACTTGCAATGTTAATTTAATATTTAAGATGATATGTCAATCTTACATATGAAGTATTTTTTATATTATAAATCCCTTATGAATTTCTACTTTTTATAGGTATATGACTAAAATCATAAGAAAAAAAAACATTTGTTAAAATATATGTTTATTATGGATTGCTTCATCTTCATACCCCTTATTTAGTTCATCTTAAAAAAAAATATTTGGTAAAAGTAATTTTTAAATAGAATTGAGTAAAAATTAGTTCTACTAAGTAAAACTTAGCTAAAATAATATATAACTTTGTACAAAAAGAATTAGTTTAATGAGTAAAAAGAAGTTCCAATTTATTATCTCTTAAATAGAATTGAGTAAAAATAAGTTCCAATTTAATGAGTAAAAATAATATATACATTTGTACAAAAGCAAATCTATAGTAATGACTTGGAAGAGATAGTTTCTAAAAAACTAGAGTTTAACCAAATGAAGTTCAATAAGATGTAATGTACGGAGTACATTTATACATACAGAAATATTTATTATCCATTATATTAACGGCCTATCATCAGTTATAAGTTGTACATCAATAACCTTTTACCTCTTATTGATCTACAAGTTTAGATACTTAGTACTCATATTTCACTTTTTTTTTTTAAGTTAATTAAAATCAGATTCCTATGCCGAAAATAGCTATATTTCTAAATATTTTTTACCCTTTCACTTCAATTAATTCATAATTTTGTTGTTAATTTCAATAAGTCTACATTGTTTAAGTAGAGTTAGTGCCCTTATTGTAGGCTTAATTGGGTATTGCGAGATTAGTATAGTCCTAGTGGAGTAACGTGAATTTGGTAAATTAGTTGATAAAGAGTTATGCGGGATCGCAAATGTTATTAATTTTTCGGATAAAAATGACATGAATCAAATAGAAATTGTCATTGTGGTTACAATAGTTTATCATAACATATCTCCAAAAAAGTTGTACATTACGATTTGTACATGCAAATGATTCTCTTCAATGAAAATGTTCTTCGTATTAATTGTAGTTTGACAAATTCATAGATTTTGTATATTCATTTTAGACGACTATTTATTAACAAAATCGAATTTATTATAAAAAAAAAAACGGTTCAATTTGTAAAGTTTAGCAAAAACAAGATTGGTCCAAGAACATGTAGGCCCTGTTTGGATTGTAGAAATGGAATGGAATTAAGAATGATACTTTAGAGAAATTGAATCAATTTTAGAGAGTTGTTTGGTTAATTATTACAGGAATGAGTTTTAAACCCTTTTCAATTGTTTGGTTTAACAAAGGAATAAGATTTAGTTTCTTACTTTTTTGGTTCAATCATATATAACTGTAATCTTGATATTAACAATAAAAATATTTTTATTTTTATGTATTCATGATATTAAAGCTAAGGGTGTCAATTCGGGTTTACAGGACAATTCTGGGTTGACCCATCGCGAGTCGATGCTTATTGGTTCGGGTTAAATCTGGTCAATTTGGCCTATCGGGGCGGATCAAATTGGGTCAAGTCAAACTAGTTATTTGCTTGCTCGATTTTGGGTCGATCATCTCGTATTCAGTTCATGTCAATGTCAGTTCAGATCAATACATGTCAGATCTTAGACGAGTTATAATAGGTTTTGGGCTAAGTCACTTATGAGCTATTTGTCGAGTTCAATCAATTTCTGGTTGTCTTTGGGTCGGGTTTGTAAATGGTCGGGCCTGTAATAGTTCGGACATATATCGGGTTTGAGTCTTTGAACATCGGGTCAAATTGGTTTCGGGTTGATTTCAGGTTGGGTCAGTTTATGTGTCCTACTTTTCAAGTCATAGTCAGGTCGAGTCCGAGTTGATTTCAGGTAGTTTATTTGGTTTGGTAAAATTTTTACAGCTCTAATTAAAATAACTATAAAAATAAATATTATAGAAAAACGTATTAACGATAATAATTAAAATTTAGAAATATATTAATAATAATGATAATAGTAATCAATTTAATAAATAATATAGAAATGATAATACCATTAATAATAATAAGTATAATAAGTATAATAATGCGACATTCAAAAGTTGGAGTAGAATGACTGGGTTTGAATGAACATTGGGTGAACACTGACTAAAACCAAAAGAATAAAAAGGGATATTGGGGGTGTTTAAAACCCCAAAAGATTTGAAACCACCCATTCCTTTTTTTTCCAAATCAAACAACTTTTAGTCGGAAATGAATTTTAAACCTCATTTCATTCCATTCTAATTTCTCATATCAAACAGCCCTTAGTAGAAAGAAAAGGATTTAGAAAATTTTTATAACTCCTATGGGCTGCCATCAACAATTTTGTTGATGATAAGCCCCATTCTCTTCGGGAGAGTTTTTCACCCATCTTTGTCTTTGTTTTGATCTATGTGAGGAGATTTTTGTTTTAAATATATTTTTGTTTATTTCATTAATTTTTGATCTAAACTGTCACAACATGGATGTTGAAGGCCTTCACTTTGGGGAAAGAAGCAGTGTCACCGAAAACCAATCGAAGACATGATTGAAGCTGTGAAATTCAGAAATGTGCTCGAGAATGCTTATATGTAATAATTTTGATTGCAAAATTTGTGTTGATATTCTATATAATTATTTTTCAAATGTAACTAATCATTATAGATTTTGTATGAGTTATTATTAATGATATTTCTATTTTTGTAAAATTAAAAAAAATGAGAGATAAGTCCAAAAAATATAAGTTAATTTCAGCAAAAAATGACTCTAAAAAGTAATGAGTTTGGCAAAAGCTAGTAAGATAAAATTTCAGCAAATTTTTTTTTGTAAGAGAGTGGAGTCTTAGTTGATGTAATTTGTTCATAAATCAAATAACTACAGTAATCAATTAATATATAAAAATATAATAAACATGTATTTATGGAATAAAATAAAATAAAATATGATGGAATGAGAATTATCACATTATCTTTTCATATGTTGAAACTAAAATAACACAAAAATTTATTACTCCCTTTGTTCTTTTTTTATTCCTTCTCATTTGAAATCAGAGAAAAAACCAAGATAATATCAAATATCATTAAGATTCTATAAAATAATTTAAATTAATATAAAAATAAGAATATATTCTATTAAAAAACAATGTAAGTGGGTTGAACATTAAATAAGTAGTGAAATTTCTAAAGTCCATGATATTAAACAATTAAAACATCAACCAATAGGCTACATATCACATGGATAGTGATCTCAACCAAACTTTTTCACCCGATCACAATATTAAACTAAAATAGAAGGATTCTATATGAGAACAAAAATTTGGAATTTTTCGAACGAAAAAAATGAGAAGAACAAAAAAATGGAGGGAGTATCACTTTCTTAATTACTTTTTTCCTTTTAATATGGAGTATTTTTTAGAAAATGTAATACTTATCAAATAAATTTTGCGATATAATTATAGACATATTTGTTCTATGTATGATTTCTTCCCTTTATTGTTATTCTTTTCATGGTGAACAAAAATAAGATATTTGATTCTATGTTTTATAAAAAAGATTAATTCATCTCTCTTTGAGGACTTTGACTATTTTTTCTATAAAAAGCAATTTTTCTAATTTTGTCAAGAATAGAAAGGGAACTCTCAAAATTTGATGTCACAATGAGATGATCTTTGTATCACTCTCTCCTTTTTGTAAATGATTTTTATACTTATTATTTATATGGTTAAACTTTAAAAATTTTGACCACGTATTATAACTTGTATTGTAAGTAAAAACTTTATCATGTAAGGTCTTAATTGTTGGAATTATTTTAAAAGAAAGATACATAGTATCATCTTTATTATAAATATTACATATATGAAATTAAAAATATTTATAATCAAAGATGTATATTGAAAATTACGCTTTCTGCAATTATAAAAATTGCTAAAAATGAAGATAGTATGTACTACTCCATTTCTTTTTTTTCTTTCCATTTAAAATTCGAGGAAAACTCAAGATAATATTAAATATTATCAAAATTTTATAAAAATTAATTTAAAAATAAGATTAGATTCTATTGAAAATTGATCAAGTAGGTTAAGTATTAAAATTTCTAAAGTTAATGACATTAAATAATTAAAAAAATTCACCCAATCACAATATTAGAACAAAATAGAAGGATTTTAAATGAGAATAATATTTTAAAATTTCTAAATGGAAAAAATGAGAAGAAAAAAAAGTACATATAATTATTTATCCATATCATAAAAAATCTAACCATTTTAGAATAGAAACAGGTGCGAGAGATGAAGCAAGGACGAACAGCAAAACTGGAATGGAAAGGAGTGATTTTATAAAAACCATTTGAAAAATCTCTCCATGGACCCTCAAAACCAATGTGTACCCCATCCCCTATTTATTAGACCCCATGTAAAATAATAAGAATAAGAGTATATATTTGTATGATGTGATGACGATCATATCTTTTATGTCATACATAAAAAAAATATTATGTAAATGGACAAACACCATGGCAGGCATAAGTTGGTGCAGAATCCTTAAAGCAACCATTAAATGGCTATGAAAAGCAAAGCAAAAAAAATCTGCAGTTATTGGAATTTGGAAACCCCTCAAAAGTTAAAAAAAATTATAATAATAATAATAACAAAATTGTCTTTCATTTCATGTCCTTCAATAATTGGTGTATATGTATAACTGTATAAGGTGTGAAAATTAAATTAACTACAGAATATTCAACAAAGTTTCAAGATGTCTTGTTACTAAGGCGCGTAAACTAACTAATCATGGTTAGAAATGAGTCTTTTTTTTAAGTATTATTTTGATATCTTACAAAAAAAAAAAAAAGGTACTACTAGGCTAAGGAAACATAGAATTAATTTAATGTACAGTGGTAGTTAAAATAAAATTAACCTTTTGTCTTTAGTAGTAAAAAGTAAGCAACCCATTGCCTAAAAAGCTAGGGTTTTCCCTTCATCCTCTTCTAGCAGGTCACCTGGATAAAGCTAGGGTTTTGGCTTCAATTATTTTCATGGTGCAAGTTCTAGATTCAGAGGACGGGAATTTGTTTAAGTATATGATTAATCGATCTCACCGAACCAGTAGAAAGTTAGAAACCGAGTTCCTATTGTTTTTTTTTTAGATCTAAAGATCAAAGTAATTCAAAAATAACCTGTTCTTCATTATATACAGATCCACTTTCTTTTCAGAGCTATACAATTTTAGTTACATATTGTATTATATTTTTCTTATATATTTTTATAAGTCCAGTGTACTAATTTTATTTGTTCTGGAAGTGTGTAATGGTTAAGAGAAACAGATTTTTAAAATAAGTAATCAACTCAAAATCATACTATATAATCAGATTATTCACATACCTGTATTATATATAAATATATATATATAACATGAACTATATGTAACAACAAAAAACAAAAATTCCTCAAAATGTATGCTTGATAGTTAAACAAATCATAAACATGAACCCCAAAAAATTAGGGAAAGATGGGAATATTACCTATAATATATAGTCTGATGGATCAAAAGACTAATATATATGAGATATTTGGAGTATGATCAGGAAGTTGATTGCATGGGAAACCTTGAACTTCCATCAATAGTAGTAGTACTAGTACTAGCACTAGCTGCAGCAAGAACAGCTGCAGCAGTTGCTGCTTTCATTTGGCTTCTTTTCTTTTTCTTTTTTTTGTAAGGGACACCTCTAGCCTTAGCTTGAGAGTCCCTCACTTCCCTTAAGTAGATCCTAATAATGCCACTCGCGAACGGGTTGGTCTCGGGAGGGCCTCCGTTCTCTTCGTAGGCAGCTCTAAGGCGTCCGATGAGCGCATCAAGGCTGCCCCAAGCTTGCCTTAGGGGGCAGGTACACGGGCCAGGGGGCTCAGGCTGCCCAAAGAATACACAACCTTGGATGTGTACCTTAGTTTTACCAAACTGATCAAGGTACCTAAGGAAGTCTAGCACATGATTTGGGGTGCAGTGGGACATGACTGCAACTGGGGGCCTTTGATTCTTCAAGTGTTGGCAAAACGTGTTCCAGTCTCGTCGCTTCTGAGACTCGTACCGGCTCAACGGAGCCGTTGATTGGCGGTGTTGGTGTTGGTGCTGGTGACGGTGATCCTCATCTTCTAACGAGGACCGTGATCCAACACCTACGGATACCTGTCCCTGATGATTTACCAAGTCTTTTCCCCTCATGTTGCTTGATGACATGATCAAGAAATTTTATTTTCACCCTTGTTTTACTGTTGTGTAAGAGAGAAGATAGAATATAAAAGTGAAAACGAGAATGGAAGAAACAGAGAAGAAAAGAAATTAGATTAAATTATGGTAGGCAATGGAAATGGGACCAATAAAAAGTAGGATTTGGACCCTCTTTTTCTACCCCTTCACATTATTTTCCTGCTTTCAAGTGTACGATTAGGCTTAAGTGATGCTTATCTTTTTCTTGAATGTTTATCATTATGTTTCCATTGCTCAAGCAATCATTCAAGAATATTATTATCATTATTTGATTGATCATCTTAAACCTAGGCATACAATTAGGGTGATTACATAGTTAATTTGTATATTATATTAGTGTGTCTATGATAAGACATGATATAGACTTGTCTGATTAATTAATTTCTTAATCTTAAACCATTTGGATTTGAATGTCTTTGGCCCATGATGATGTATATATTACTATTTGCATTGCAACAAGGGGGTTAAATTATTTTGGCCCATGGCCTATATTTCATAGCTAGGTACACTATACTCCTTTTGTTTTTCTTTGTCATTTATAACCTAAGTCAAAATTTCATAAAGATAGAGATGAATTTATATGAATATACTCCCTAGTTTCTAACAAAGTAGTGCTTATATTGCATGGAAAATACTCCATAAATTGCTAGATGAGCCATTTATTAATGATCAATTTGTAAAAGAAAAAAACTCAATAGAACAGGAATATTATATTTACTACATGTGAAGTTTTTAAGAACTAGATCAATGATTTATTTAGCTTAGTTGATTAGTTCGATCTAAAACTGATAAATAAGTAAAAAAAACCAAAATTTAAACTCTCACTTTTTTTTTGGCGTACATAAGGCATTCTTTCTTCGTGGTGGTGGATTAATGTTCAAATAAATTAGTGATCGTTGTTAGTGTAATTCTTAAGTGTAGGATATGTTTTTAGTACATAACTGATTCTACACAGCAGAGAATTATATTACGGACTAACATATATTTTTGAGCTTTTTCTAATTCATATTTGATATAAATTATATCAGGATATTGAGATATCAGATATAGGTATTATTATATCATATATAGTTATTAGTATATCCGATATAGAAATACAAAAGATATAAAAATATAGAAAAACGTACATTAGGTATAGACAATATGATTTCAAATATAGAAATAAAATTATAAAAATACCTCCAATATATTTATATCATGTATATATTAGGAATTTCTCTATAATTTTCTAAAGAACTGTGAAACTTTTATCCTTTTAGTAAAGTTGACAATCAAAAGTTGAATTGATTTTTTTTTTCCGCATGTTAATTCATTTCGCAATATGAACGTAGGCATGTTTACTACGTAGGAAATGAGAATTCTACATGCGACCTGAAAGATATGGAGGAAGATAACAATCTCTTGGGCATAAGTGGTTCTAAGCATGTACAAGGTGTTCAATGGAACAAGACTCCCAAATTTAAGGAGCCTTAAAATTCAGATATATTTGTATTAGTTTTGTATAATTACATAAAAATGTAGTTAGAGTAGTGGTTTAAATACTAATGCTCTACATGAGAGGTATCAAGTCCAAGCCTTTACTCCAACAATTTTCTTATATTATGAGAAATAAAATGGACAGTCTTACATGATAGAAATGAACAAGATAGTGTCTTTTCTCATGATTGAAATTCACTTGGACGTTACTTTGTACTTTCTTCATTCTTTTTTGTTATTCCTATTTAGAATCGGAGATGAAACCAATACAACAATAAATGTTATTAAAGGTTTAACTTATTATAAGAGATAATATTATTAAAATATAAAGATTTTATTCCACCGTAACCCACTTATATGGATATATTAATTAAAAATAATATAATTATAGGAAAGAATAACATTTCAGTAGTGTTAGATAAGTATTTGGGAATAATCAATAAAACTAGTTAAAGCATATAGGAAAAGAAGATATTAAGTTAATATAACTAGGTCATAAAATAAGGGTATTTCTTTTGAGGAAAAAGCTATATACAATCTTTAGGGATATCAATAAGAGTTCAAAAGTAGAAAAATTATATAAAATCATATATTAATAACGCCAATATAAGTGTGATTATGTTATGCATGCACAAATGAATTTCATATTAGAAAATGCTTATTTACAATCCTAAGGCTATATTTGGTATTATCTTTCTTTTAAAGTACTAGGCTATATATAGATAGACGTAAAGTAAGAAAAATTTTGATAAGAAATTCAAGAAGATTAAGAAAGCAAAGAGAGTAATATGTGTGTGTGTGTGTGTGTGTGTGTGTGTGTGTGTGTGTGTGTGTGTGTGTGTGTGTGTGTGTGTGTGTGTGTGTGTGTGTGTGTGTGTGTGTGTGTGTGTGTGTGTGTGTGTGTGTGTGTGTGTGTGTGTGTGTGTGTGTGTGTGTGTGTGTGTGTGTGTGTGTGTGTGTGTGTGTGTGTGTGTGTGTGTGTGTGTGTGTGTGTGTGTGTGTGTGTGTGTGTGTGTGCGGGAGGGATCTAATAAGAAGGGTGCTTAAAATAAGAAGAATAAGAAGAAATCTTAGCCCTTCAAATGGTAAGATCCAACGCTAGAGATTTCACGTAAAAAAATGGTTTCTATAACAATAAAAAATGGTCACTATAATAATAAAAGAGCTACTATAATAATAAAAAGAGTCATTATAAGTGAAAAAAATTATTTGTTCACTATGAGTAAGTAAAATATCATCCGTTGGATTTAGGAGATGAAGAGTCAAATGTCTTCTCATCCTTCTCATTTTAGATATCCTTCTTATTTTAACTTTTACTTATATATATATATATATATATATATATATATATATATATATATATATATATATATATATATATATATATATATATATATATATATATAAGTTGATAAACTAGAGGTCTAGAGCATTTAGTTAGAGAGAGATGCAAGAGTTTCTTTCCAGCAATTTTTGACGAGTACCAGTTCAAAACTAATTTCAAACAAGAACACTATTTTCAAACATCTAAAAGCAGTGTGTTAGTACACTCCGCATATTGAAGTACATTTTCGATCCATATTTCAACAAATTAAAAACTTTGTCACTCCGACCTAGGAGTCGCAATGGGTCTAATACCCCATCCAAACCCGATTAGAGCCAACTCATTTTTTATGGTCTGAGTCTAATTTTTTTTAGACCCATTGGATTCAGGTCGGATATAAATCTAAATGTCATTGGGTCGGATATGGGTCCGGGTCCAAAAAATTTAGACTAGATCCGACCCATAGACCCACACATTTTTTAAAAAATAAAATCAAAATCTAATCTTTATTTAGAACTAAAACTATAGATTCATTCACATTGCTTCGCCGCCTTCATCTCTTTCTCATCGTCACTCGCTAGGTAACATATTCATATAATTTTGATATATACTTTGTGATTACTAGCTTCTCGTCGTCACGCCCCCACAAACATATTCAACTAGTTTTGAGATTACTAGCTTCTGTATGATTTTAAAACTTGCGAGTAGTGATGCACTTGATCTTAAAAACATTCTAACAGAGTACTGTTGAGTTTATAACTTTTGATTTAGTGGTGGATTTTGACTCTAATCTTACTTGTTTTCCATTCATTAAACTAACGATTGTTTTGCAAGTATTTCAACGATATAAATTGTGTGCTTAAGAAAGAATTTATTAATTTATCTCATTTGGCATAATAATGCACTTTATCTTCCTTTATAACACTTAAACGGTAAACAATTTTAAGGTTTGAAATGCGAAAATACATCCAATTATAAAACATATGAATAATAAACACATAAAAATAAAAATATGTTAAAGATGTAATTTAGACCCATTTTTTACCAGAGATCTATCAGATCTAGTGAATCTGGGTAAGGGTTTAAAATTTTAGGACCTAATATATTTAAGACGGATATGAGTCTAATTTGAAAATAATAGATATGGATCCGGGTCTAATAAGACCCGACCTAAACCCGGTCCATTATCATCCCTACTCCGTTCCATACTAGTTTTAAAAATGAAAATGATAATAAAACAATGCTAGAAAATTTGTGCATTTAATCATCACTTATGTTTGGTAAGGAAATTAAAATAGCAATTAATTTTATTACTTTGAAATGAGAGACAACTATATATTTTAAGAAGCAAGAAGTTTAATTTAAAGTGGTTGGATGAAGATTTAGAGGACAAGCAAAATCATTATAAAAATTGCTGGAGCGGGGCATGATATTATGTCCATTGTTTGGGTCCGAGACGTGGGGCCAATCACTATATCAACTATCAGGTTGTCCAAAGTATGCTTCCTTCTTGTCAAAGACTTGCCCAATTTTGTCAAGATAATAAGACACCTCAAAACATTGCATTTTCACATGATAAAACTACTTCAATTTCTTCGATTTACTAGTTAATTACGGGGAAAACTTGTAGACAATGCACCGTATACAGATTTTTTTAGTCATCTCAAATAAAGCACATTTTTTTTTCATTCATCTTACATTAAATTATTACATATTAGTCAATTCAAGGTTGTACATTTAATTCACTTAAAATAAATTAAAAAGTAAGAGCATACTACATCTAATCAAGAATTAAGGCTTGTGTTACACTAGTTAAGTAAAAGTTTGTTGAAGTAAATTTTTCTCAACTTCTTTTCTTATATTCTCGAAATATGGGAGAAAATTTTTTAGTATGAAAGTTTTAAAGTTTAACCAATTAAATTAAGTGGCGTCTTCTAAAATGAGAGAAATAAGTTAAAATTCAAGCCATATTTTTTTTTTGAGTTAGTGTTAGTTTTTGGTGCAATTTTCCTTGAGTTTTCTTGTATTATTAAATAATTCCTTGATTTCATCATCAATATTATAACCCAATGATTTTTACACCATACATACACTAATAGATTTGAACTCGTTTACATTCTAATCAAGATTCACTACGTGCCAGTTTAGATACACTTTATCTTTGAGGTTAAGCTTGAAATCTTTAAACAAACATTGAAGTATCACAGAATATTAAGTGAGTTTTTATTTTATTTGTTTTTCATTAAGAATTAATTTTCATATTTATTTATTATCTCATAAATAAGGTTATACAAACTATTTTATAAATGATAAAGAAAGTATATTACATGAATTATTTAATTATTTTTTGTTATCTATTGTATTTCGCTTCAATTGTATTTCGAGGAAAAAACATCTTGGAGCAAACTTATTAAACTAAAAGAGGCAATTAAAAGCATAATGTTATGACGAATAGATTATTATTATTATTATTATTATTATTATTATTATTATTATTATTATTATTATTATTATTATTTATAAGAAATGTCGCAAATACCCTTGCAGCCTGTTTCCAGAATTCAAGCAACAACGTCAAGATTCTCTTTTCAACCCATGTATCTATTGGGAAAATGTCACATCTCTCTAAGCCGCCTCAGATTTCAAATTAAGTAAACCAAGATATGATTGTAACGGTAAAGAAACCTCCAAATTTCACTGATTTGATGTATAAAGTCAAGTAGATATTTATTATCTCAATTACACCACACATATATAAATATATATTATAGCAAGTGTGGGCAGGGATGTTTACCAATCGAGACTGAATGTTGGGGTTGCTTGGACAAATCGGCTTGTCAGTACGGGTTCAGTTTGGTACTAACAAGTTCGGTGCTACGGATTGGGTTGAAACGGGTTGTTAATTATTTTCGAATCGGTTTGTTCGGTTTGGTTTTGGGTTAATAATCGGATCAGGTTCAATCAGTTATTTACTTAATCGGTTTGGTTCAGGTTCGTTCTGGGTTTGACCGGGTTAAGACAGTTTAATTCGGGTTTGGCTCGACTTTGGGTCGAGTCCAATTTGGATGGGTGAAAACAGTTTATTTCAGGCCATTTCGAGACAATTTGGTTCAATTCATGATTATATTTATAATTATGTTGTAAATCGCATTTTACAAGTTAGCTTAAATTTATGATTATTTAGTTTATATTATGTACTTGTCAATTCTTTGACAATAAACAGTATTATTAAGATCATAATTTTATTTTGATATAACGGGCTTGGAGGATCTTACCGAATCGTAGAATCATGCGATCCTACATAATAACGTATTTACACTTATAACTCTCAACCTTTATTAGCAATATTTCTATTTTTTATTGATTTGAAGGAAAAAAGGAAAATTTATAAAACTATAAATTGTTAAAAAAATCATAATCATCAACTTATTGGAAACCAATACAAATAAAGTATAAAGGTATGAATTTGTTATTTCAACAAAAATATCAATCATCATATCCAAAAATCATAATTTAATTCAAGATCATTAAAACTAGGGGTGTGAACTGTTAACCGTATATAACCAATTCACATTAACGTTTATTTTACCAAACCATTAAATTTAACATTTACGGTAATAAAATTTTTGTAACAATCAACTGTCGGTTGACCGATATTATTATTTGAAAAAAAAACTTAACCTAAAAGGCTAAACCATGAATAAATATCACAAGTATTTTTTTTATTCACGATCAAACCTTATGTAAATATGTGTTATTACTATTGTAGAAGATCCAAATGAGCTAATGAATGATACAACTAGTTTCATAATATTAGGTGTACAAATGCATAAAAATGGAATGAAACAGTTAGCGTTAGCGGTTAAACTTACATTAAATAACAGATAACTGTTTATTGGTTATTATTACTTAAATGTATGATTACAGTTAGCCTTTTTCAATAACCGTTTATGAACACCCCTTTAAAACCAACTAATGTTGCTCCATTAACATTTCAATCAAGTATAAAGCCCTAAAAATCAACTAGTGTACCAAACATTTCAGATTAAACGATAAGAATTAACTAAATATAGATCTATAAGTGATATACAATTGACTAAAATTTTGCATCTTGGTAAAGTATCATAATAAGATACTAATGAAATTATGAGAATATGAATATTTAGTTAGAATTTAAATTATTTAATCAACAACATTATTAGATTTGAGCATTTTTAGTTGTTTTTGTGTCCAAAAAGATAAAGTGGATAATGTCAATTAATGACGAATAAAAGTTTATTTTGGGTTCAAATGAACAATATTTTTTTTCTAGCTCAAATGAACAATAATATTTATTTTTGATCAAGTGAACAATAAATTCTTATTTTTTCTCAAGTAAGATTAGCTTGAATCAGCAAAATTTCACAAAATGAAAAATAATTTTTGTGCTTATTTGTTAAATGAGTAATTATTTTTGTGCTTATGTGTTAAATGAGGAAAAGTTTGCTGCTTATTTGTTAAATAAGAAAAAAAATTTTGTATTCAATTGTTAAATAAGCAATAATTTGGGTGCTTATTTGTAAAATGAGCATAACTTTTATGAGATTATGATTGTAGACACGAAATCATTTTTCCCCGCCTAGCGGTCCAATGACGAAACAACCCTGACTAGATGACACTGAATGAGCATTTAACTCCCAGCATATGAGCGTCAAACTCCCTCTGGGTGTCAAAAACTCACCAACTCCCAGCAAATGGGCGTCAACGCCTAAACAATATCTCCTTTCCAACTCACCCTCTTGCAAGCATCTAACGCCCACTTCGTGCGTTTGACACCCAACTTTGAGCGTCACCCCAAAAGCGCTCCTGACTCCTTTCAAGCCCCTTTTTAACTGAGCAAAAGATTTTCTTTTTGAGCGTTTGATGCCTAACCCGAGCATTTGGCGCCCTAAGATGGCGTCCAACGCACTAACTCTACATCCAACGCTTAGAAAACCATCACTTTTTGCCTTTTCTCCCTCATTTTTTGAGCAAAGGGTCGGCATTTCTCACATTTTCAAATGTCATTACACTACCAAAATACAGTCCCAAAGTACCCCCCAAACACTATCAAAGCCTCTCAAACATCCTTCATACTTACCAAGGATCAATCAAAGCACATTTTTCCATTACCAAGCAAGGAAATCTTACCCATTTAACACATACTCAATCAAGACTCAAGTAAAAGGACTATCCTTAATGGTAAACACCAAGGACCCCTCTAAAATCTACTCTATTTCTTTTGTTTTTGGTCTACTTCTACTCCATACACCTTTTATTCGTTTGATCTAGTGGTTCCCATCCACTCAAGACCCTTAAATTGAACCCTTTTTTTTAATAATTGTGAAAGGTGCAATTGCCTTCTACATAAACACTTATTTCAAGTTTTATTCAATCTTTTATGATCCTTGATCAACTAAAGAGACATCACCCTTGATGTTCTCTTATGATCAACTCCAATATCTTTATATTCAATGTTTCTTTTTGCTTATGATGTGACGAGATAGAAGCAACTCCTACTTCACTAGATCAAGTCTCAAAACCCTAATTTTCAGCATCATAATCCAGGAACCATCCTCATGGATTAATCTCCTCTCAACATCTTATTAATACCTTCTCCTTGCATTTTACTTATTGCAAGATATTTTATGACTCTTTTACCTGTTTTTTTATTTAGTCTATGATGTAAAGATTTGGACATCTCTAATCTTACTAGACTCAATACTTGTCCCATTTTCATGAGCAAACCCTAAGTATGTATCATACTTGAATAAATATATAGGAGTTATCGTTATGGCTCATTTCGTGTTCAAGCATCATAATTCATATTTTGATCTTGTTTATGCCTCTTTATGTCAATGATGCTCTAAGACTAAAACACATAAATCTTCATGAACTAGATCTATTTTGTTTAAGTTGGAGTACATCATGGAGAAAGGTCTCTTTCGACCTCAATATATATTTAGTAAACCTTCAACTAATCATCATGCATAAATCATATCTTGCATATTAATTACATTGACTATATTGCTTTCTTTCAATTATGCACTTTATTTGATGATCTTTACTGTGTTATGAATGTGTATGATCACCTTTATTTTATGCACTAATCAAGACCTATTGATTAGAAATCATGCCTAAAAAGATAAACAATTGAAAACCAGTCTTAGGTACCCATTAATCTTGACGACACTTAACAAAGTGGTCACCAAATCTAGATTTTTATGCATTAAACTCAAACCGACAAAATCTAGAGTGTGTTTATCACTTGTTTTTGCATGTTTGCCTATGATTAAATCCGATTTATTCTCCATTTCAATGTCAATTACTTGCACACATTCTTGAATTGAAATATTTTTCTCATTCTTGGACCTTCTCATGGTTCGTAGACCACTTATGTGAGTAAATTTTGGTATTTAAACCCAAGGGTGACCAAACAACTCATAAATGTTGGTAATGACTCCATGACCCTTTTCAATGTCACAAAGACGCATAGTATGAACAAATCTTGAGAGTATGAACAAGTTTTAGAGAAAACAAAATTATTTAGGACAAAATGAACAAACTTGAGTCAAATGAATAGTTTTGAGAGAAAACATAAAATTTTGAGAGAAAATGAATAAATTTGAGTAAAATGGACAAATTTTACTAAAAATGAGCAATAATTTTAGTGTTTATTTGTTAAATGAGCATATGAAATGAGAAATTTATTGAGTGCTCATCCATTAAATGAGCAATAATTTTAGTACTCATTTTTTAAATGAGAAAAATTGGTGTTTATTTGTAAAATTAGCAAAAATATTGTTGGATATTTCTTTAGGTGATTTGTTAAATGATCTAAAATTATGGTACTTGGATTTATAATGCCTATTAGCTTAATTGGTAAAGGTTTGTGCAATTTTATAATGTTGTAGGCTCAAATCCTACATAGGCTTCGTAGAAGTCACTATAAGATTAAAAAGGATTACTAAGTTTAATATTGGGTTATCATATGTTAAAAAAATAGTTAAATTATAGTAACAATATATTAGAAAATGTAAATGTGTAACTAACAACTATTTTTATAAGGGTGATTATATGATAAAAGACTTACCATATAAATTACTTTCACTAGACACAACCAATAGCATATGTAGGATTTATACCTACATTTT
Organism: Dysphania ambrosioides; assembly: GCA_026401315.1. Taxonomy (NCBI): domain Eukaryota; kingdom Viridiplantae; phylum Streptophyta; class Magnoliopsida; order Caryophyllales; family Amaranthaceae; genus Dysphania; species Dysphania ambrosioides. Next base: position 20,779,749 of record CM048666.1, read on the forward strand.
TTACACAATACAATATGCATATATAAAGTGCTCGACTAGTTGAGTTAATAGGCTTATAAGAAATACACTAAGGTGAAAGAATTTGGCAGCACAAAAAAATAAATATAGCTTTCTACAGAAATTTAGCAGCATCTCATTTGAAAAATGAATAATATTCAAAATTTATGCACCTATTTTTACTTATTCTTTTACAAAAATCAGGACTTCGGTCCAAATTAGCACATAATATCAATTTTCAACATGTTTACCCAACATATCAAGCTTAAAACAATGTTTTGCTATATATAGAAAACCCACATTCATTTGAAGTCTATAAAAAAAACTAACCTATACTTGATGCACATACCTTTTACTAATATCAACATGTTTTTCGAGTTATGTGATGGCTTTTACTAGATCACTATTATGCTCGTTGGCACTTAAAAGGATATCTTGATAAAATTGCTTCATTGTTCAACTTCCCTTTTTGATTTAGGATGCACAGTGGGATTTTTATCTACTTTGATAAGTTTTGATAATGGGCAGTCCTCTTCGAAAAATGAAAGGAACTTTTAGCGGCTAAGGTCACAAATCCTATGTGCTCTTAGCTACTTCTTTGACAACTTGAATTTAGAGAAAAGTACACGTACGTAGTCCAACAATTGATACTCTTGAAATTGATGTGATGATCAAACATATTATTCTAATTTTTGAGGTTAGGAGTTTGGTTTTCTATGAAATGAGCAATTTGTAAATGATATGAACAACTTATAGACAAGGAAATGCACCAAAGAGGTTTGTGGACTTCTTGTTAACTAAAAATTCTAAAATAATGATTTTATAACCTAAGGAACCTACTAGCTACAAAGATGCCTTGGCGGGTCAAGACTCCAAAAAATGGATTGGAGCCATGAAATCAGAAATGGAATCCATGTTTGTGAATCAAGTATGGGACTTGGTTGATTTTCCTAACGAGATTACACCTATCGGTCGCAAATGGACTTTCAAATTAAAAACAGACAAGGATGGAAACATTAATGTTTTCAAAGCTAGATTGGTTGCGAAAGGGTTAGGCAAATTCATGGTATTGACTATGATGAAACATTTTCACCAGTTGCAATGCTTAAATCTATTCGGATAATTCTAGCAATTGGTGCCTTATTTGATTATGAAATTTGGCAGATGGATGTCAAAACCGCTTTATTGAATGGGTTCTTAAAAGAGGATGTGTATATGACATAACCTGAGGGTTTTGTGGATCTTGAGAATCCTAGATTGGTATGTAAGCTTCAAAAGTCCATTTATGGACTGAAGCAAGCATCTCAGAGTTGGAATCTTTAATTTGATGAGACAATCAAATAGTTTGGCTTTCTCAAAAATGAAGAAGAAGCTTGTGTACACAAGAAGTTTAGTGGGAGAAGCATTGTTTTCTTGGTTTTATATGTAGATGACATATTACTCATAGAAAACGATATTTCCATGGTTGACTCTGTCAAAAAATGATTAAAGAATTATTTCTCGATGAAATCCTTGGAGAAGCTGAGTATATATTAGGGGATCAAGATCTATAGAGATAGATATAAATAATTAATTGGACTTAGTTAAAGAACTTATATTGATAAGGTTCTTACTAGGTTCAATATGGAAAGCTTGAAAAAAGTTTTCTCCCCATGCAGCATGATTTATCGCTAAGCAAGACTCAATGTCCTTCAAACATTGATGAGATTAGGCGAATGAGTAATGTACCTTATGCCTCAGCAATATGGTCCATTATGTATGCCATGATTTGTACTCGACCAGATGTCTCATATTCTTTGAGTTTGGGTAGCATATTCCAAAATTTCCAATCAAATCCAGACGATGCGCATTGGAATGCAGTTAAGAATATCCTCAAGTACTTGACAAGAATTAAGGATGATTTCTTAGTTTATGGAGGAAAAAGTGAGTTGGTTGTTGTAGGTAACACGGATGCGAGCTTCCAAACAGACAAAGATGATTTCCGATCTCAATTTGGGTTCATCTTTCTTCTAAATGGAGGGGCAGTAAGCCAGAAGAGTTCAAAGCAAAACATCATAGCTGATTCTATAACAAAGGCTGAGTACATTGCTGCACCAGATGTATCAAAGGAAGCAGTTTGGATGAAGAAATTAATTCTGAACTAAAAGTAGTACTTGGTATTGAAAATGGTATTGTCTTGCATTGTGATAATAATGGTGTCATTGCTCAAAGCAAGGAACTAAGATCACACCAGAAGTCCAAACATGTACTTAGAAAGTTTCACATCATTCGTGAGATTGTAGAAAAGAAGAATGTGATGGTTTGTAAGATTCTCGCGGATGATAACATTGCTGATCCGTTAACTAAATCATTGCCTCTATCCAAACATGAAAGTCAAACTAGGGCTTTAGGGCTTAAGCATATTTGAGAGTGACCTTAGTTGTGTACTATTTTATTGTAAAATTAGTCACAGACATAAAACACTTTATGTTCTATCAATAAAGTGATTGTTCTTATTTAAAAGTGGTTTGGTGTTAAATAAAATGTTCAAAGTATTATGTAACATTTGATAGGTTTGTCAAATGCGTGATTTGATAAATGAACCCCTATTGAGTGAACCGAAGTTATAAATGCTATTAGTCCCTAGTCCAGATCATTAAATTGGACATAAATGATTCATTCAAGGACTAGTAGGTAAGTTGATTGATAGCGTAGTTTCATGGGTTATGGGGAGATGGAGATGACTAGTCATTTACATGAATATGTATATGGATACGTATTGGATAGACCTACTTGATATTCTTCAAAAAAAATTCAAGAATTTTATTTGTTGTATTTAGTGGATTCCTTTGACACGAGTACGACACTAGTCTCATTTAGTGATTAATATGTTTTTAACATTCTCAAACGTCATGCCGTAAAAGGAGGTTATAAAGAGAATGCTCGGGATTGCTAAAAGTGAAGTGGGAGTTTTGGTTGTACAAGATTGAATAAGTCCTCCTAATTGGTAGGATTGGTGTCTTGGGCCTCTTGAAGGGTAAGAACTGAAAAATGCATGGCCGTGCTCAAATGGGTTAAGAGTTAATCATTTGTTTCGATAGTTCAAGCTCGAATTTCAAGAAATCATTTTAATATTAGTATGGATAACATGGGATGTCATCATATTATCAAATTCGACATTAAGAGACTTAAGGAATTTGTGGTTATACTCTTGTTCTAGGACAAGTGGGTGATTGAAGGAAAACGTCCTTTGATTAAGTATAACGATTAAGTATAATATGGACAAATTGTGGAGATAACTATATTCGGTTATTTTAGCTAGTCATAGTGTTTTGCTAGAAACCGATTATGATTTGTGAACGAATATGATTAGTGAACGGCTAATAATAAACTGATCCTATGAGGGCACACATATAAATATACAATTGGATTAAAGTGCAAAAGAGGTTAAGAAACTAAATAGTCATGCTTATGTGAAGTATTGACTAATGAGTTTATTTTGTGACATATGGATGTTACTTATAAATACGCCAAGGTTAAGAGAAAGGAAGTACTACTTCACTTAGCAAAATTCTCACAAAGCTTATTCATCCTCATTTGGCATCACCAAGAAAAGCAATAACAAAGAGTTTTCTTATTCCGTACTTGCATACGTGGAGATTCAATCATTGCTTGTGGACCAACATTAGTGGAGAAACATTTGGTGTTCTAAAGATCTCCATTTAGAAATGTGAAGAGCTCTTTGCTTTGTGGAAATCACGCTTCGATGTATGGAATTCTATTCCTATAATTCGTATTGAAATGTGCATGAGATCATGTTGTAGATGTAAGAAATTGTTTCTTAAAATTTCGCTTTATGTATCTACATTCCTACAGTCCCATGGAAGTTGTCTCATTTGTCCACGATTGGATAATAATACTCCATGACATAGGCCAAATTTAACTAGATCTTGAGGTCATGAAGCCTAATCTCTGCACTAGAGTAGAGGGTCTAGGAGGTAGATGACTTCAAATGACTCTGGTGCCTGTTGGCTGAGCCTATGTTTGATTCATTGCCAATGTGCTATCAGATTCATGCAAGTTTCTTACAACCTAGAATGTTCACTGGGAATGTTCTTGTGCCTTGAACATCTTAATGTCATATTGCTTAGAGTGGACAAGAAATTTATGGGTTGTAAGGCTTATATGCTTGTTTCTTTTTTCAGGTGGATAACTTTATTTATGCAGATATGTAACTTGGCAACATTGGAAAGCGGCTAATGAAGTCAAAGGCTCATGTTGTTTTCCTCAATGTGGGAGTGACTACAGAACTTTCTCATTGTGATTGAGTAAATTTGTTGAATCTCCTTAAGGCTGTTGCTTTGCTGCTGAGTGCACTCAGCGATTGTCTAAGCAACAAAGTTGTCCTATTCCGAAGGCCTTTATTGAGGTGTGTTGGCCCTTAGTGAATGAAATTTATGTTTGCTATCATTTGAAATTAAAATGTCTAAAAATATTTTATTTGCTGAACTCTTTACTTTTATTTTTAGTTTTATCTGCATTTTGGCTGGTATGGTGACTTTGATGATAACAGGGTCAAGATTTCAATTTTAAGTGTAAATCAGGCAAATTTCAAGTGTCTTCAAGTGTTGAGACTCAAGATTGATATCTTTTCTCTGTGCACTGTACGTTTGTGAACTTAGAAATTTAACAATAGCCTGGTTATGATAGGTTTTGTCCTTATTTAGTTTTTTTTTATTTATTTATCAGGAGGTCAATGAATCTTTTGATTTCTGGGGTACTCCATATGTGTCTGATTCATCCTGCTGATTGCATGCATCAGCTTCTTGAGAAAGTCAGGCGCCACAAAGTTAACATTGATGGCAAGGTCTGCACTGTGATCGTTACAACCCTCATTCTTGAGATAATCAGTTTTCTCCTATATGAACCTGGTGACTATAAGATAGCAGCAACACAGAATGCGCTATCATGATCACCAGTCATTATTATATTTGCAATGTGATACTTGTTCTCCACTTGGGGTTTCACTGCTTCTGTCTTTAAAGTTTAGTTTATTGTCCCATATTTGGTTGGGCATATGATTCCAATCTCCAATGCTTATTCTGAGGATGAATCACCAATTCACCCATCTAATGCTTTTTATTGTCTTCATAGTTAGTGGCTATTCCTATTATCTAGTGCTGCTTATAATTTTGGTTGTTGGATGTTGAATCTAAGCTTCTGATTTTCCTATTTCATTTCATATTACAAATCATATTATGTTCAGTATTAAACCAATTAGCTCTTCCCTGTGATCCTTTGGCGATTCTATCATGAAAATTTTGATTTAGAATCATCTTTGAACGATTCTATGCCTGCTGTTTCTTTATGAAAAAAATAATTGTTCATGTATATGGCCTTTATCCTTCTGCAGGGTTGACAGCAGAAGCTTGATCCCGGGTACAACATGATGCTCACACTTCATTGTAATTCTTGTAATTCAAAGCAAACATGGCAGAGTCCCTTGCATACATTGTTGAAGGAACATTGTCCCTGTAGCTGCTTCTTCACTGCATTCCATGCACAACCTGTTGAAGCTGCGAGATTTGTGAGTAGTCAGCTTTTTGTAAAGCCATTGTTACTCATACTTTTGGGTAGTGAGAGATGCTCTTTACAAATCTAATTTATGAAGTATGTTTATATAACTGTAGATCAATATTCAGAATTGTGCTCGTCATCTGACAAATTTTTAGGTGTGCCAATATGCCATCAAACAAACCATATTATAGTACTGACTTCTCAATTCTTTGACAGATCTTTTTCTTCAGGTGTCGCTGGCTCACAGCAATGACGGACTACAAACTTGGAACGTAAAAAAGATTCAAAAGTTTATTCTTTGCGAGGGCGAAATCGTTTCTATTTCAAGCTCTTCATGCAAGTGTGCAAAGACTTGTCAATTGCTTCTCCCATTTGTACTGCCTGTATATATGGATTATATTTTTTGAAATTCAGCTTTTGTATATGTACTAAAAAATTACACTTCAAGATTTATTCATGCTATTTTTGAATTGTTTAAAATAATTAGCCACTCATATATATTCAGCTACCTCTCACATTAACAAAATTAGATAAAGTTATAACAATAATGGAAAATCAAGGAATGTGATTAATGGCCAATGATTTGATTCTAAATTATATTTGTTATTAGAATCTCATGTCTATGTCATCTGCTATGGACCTATGTATTGCAATTACATTTGTTCATTGGGTCAAATCAGGGTCGAAATGTGTCATAGACAAAACAGGCCAGGTCAAAAAAGATGAAAACGGGCCGGGCCGAGTAGAGCCATCTAAAGTGAGTAGTTATTTTTTTTAATCTATAGAGGGTAGTAGTTTACATGTTTCACCTTCAATCTTTGGTAGTGAACCATCGACAAGTAAATGAAAATAATTCATAACCTGATAGTGTTTAAAAAACTTGGAAAATTATTAACCCATTATTGACCCGACTTGACCCAATAAAACATGACCTAATAAAACATGATCCTTTAAGAGACCTACCAATTATGCCCATTATTGATTAGACTTTTTTTTACAAACGAGTCGGTCAAGGGTCCTTAACGGGGCCTCACCCATTTGAACAAGTCTAATTGCAATTGTTCGTTCGAACGAAATTCTTTACCATTCATTTCCATCATAGACATGCAATCGAGATGCAATGACTAACTATCAACAAAAAGCATATACTTATTGCATTTGGGTTAACCATGAACTTAAGTTACTTAACCAATAACCACAAAGTTTTTATAGCAAATTTAGACATCGTTATCGTATGCCATCTACTAATCAAACGGGTTGCGCAGTGGATGATTCATCTAAATAATACTCCGTGTGTTCGTAGCAGCCAAAAGACCACATATACTTAGAGCTGTTAGAATCAGACCCGACCCGATAAGTTACCCGAAACTGACCCGAACCCGACCTGATTATGACCCGAAAAGTGAGACCCGAAAACCGACCCAACCCAACCTGAAATTAACCTGAAACCGATTTGACCCAATATTCAAAGGCCCGAACCCGATCCGTGTCCGACCCCTTACGGACCCGAATCGAAAAGAACCCGAAACCGATTGAAACCGACACAAAACCGATATAACCCGATTTATAATAATTCGTTATCCGAATTCACTAGATGTGTTAATAATCTAAATATACATGAATATGTCATAATCTTGACAGACCTATTTTTTTACCTAATATCTAATAACTTTTAAACTAAACTTGTCATTGTCGATTCAAACTAAACATATTACAAGTTCTTATATATATATATATATATATATATATATATATATATATATATATATATATATATATATATATATATATATATATATATATATATAAACTTAACATCGTATGTTATATACTAGTTTGATAGGATAATACACATTTAATAATCATTACCTTATAAATATTTTGTTTTTAAATGACTTATCAACATCATTATTGTCCAATTTATGAATTAACCATCATCATTGTCCGATTTTATCAAAACCGACCTTGACCTGAAATAACCAGTTCAGGAATCGATCTGATTTTACTAGAACCGACCTTGACCCGAACTCGAAATAACCTCGCTATAACCCGTTCAGGAACCGACCCGATTTTACCAGAACCAACCTTGACCAAAATCTGAAATAACCCGATGTAACCTGTTTAGGAACCGACCTGATTGTACTAGAACCAACCTTGACTCGAACCGAATACAACCGGAACCGACCTTGACCCGAATCGAATACAACCTGAACCGACATTGACCCGAACCGAATACAACCCGACCCGAACTCGGCATGAAACCGACCAAGCAAATAACCGATTTAACCCAACCCGATAATGACACGACCCGAACCGGAAGGAAAAATTGACCCGATAAGAACCGACCCAATAAGAACCGACCCGCAATGGGTCAACCCAAAAAAGACCCGTTGACCCGATTTGACACCCCTACATATACTAAGTTTCAAGTTGTTCTCTTTCAAACTTCTAAATCACACTTATATGCAATGAAACCATCTAAGTTTAATTTTATTTTATTTTATTATATTATTATTTTTTGGCAATTTTACGAGGAATATTAAAAACCCTTTTTAACCTTAATGGCGAGATAATGGGCTCTAGAAACAAACGATCTTACAACTTTAATACAAAAAGGAAACTTAAAGACTTGGACAAGAGAAGGATATATTGAGTAAGGGTGTGCACTTCCTTAGGAGCTTTTTCCGACTTTTGATTGCTTCCACTGCTGCTATACTATATGTTCTTACAACCCACCATTCCCACTCTCTCTCTCTAGTCCCTTAAGATAGCTAGGGCTCAAAGAGGATTAAGAGTGGATGCTCTAAAAACTAATTCATTTCTGTGGATCCAAATGCTCCAAAGCATTAGCAAAAACTCTATAGCACGGTTCTAATCTTCGGAGTCTTCTTTAAAGAAGAGACTAAGGTAGTCTATAACCTACATAGTTAACCGCGGTTCCAAGCGATTCATCTAAAGACCAAAGCAAGAGGAAGACCGTATTCTACGAGCCAGATCACAGTCTCTGAATAAGTGTTCTTGAGTTTCATCATGACTTAGACATACGGGGCATTGGGCATCTTGGGCGATTCCTCTTTTCATAAGCTCGTAGGGAGAGGTCCATGTGAATTATTTTCCATCCATCTAAGTTTTAGGGTCATGCATTTTATATTGCAAAACCAAACAAGCCTTCCAATATGTGTTACCTGCTTATCTTCATAGCCCCTTAACCGTAACAGGACCTTAATATCACCATGAAATAAGGTTTGTGACACCTCATACGACTCTAAGACAGTTTACACAGAGTTTATGAAATTAAAAAAAAATACAATACTAAGTTCTTTGGATAAATATGAATACACAGATTGGCGGAAGAATATGAAAATTTCAAGCCAATAGATTTTCGCCACATCATGTCATATCCACTGGCCCATCATAGTACAAAAAGTGCAAAGTCACCCTATCCAACTTGAACTCTGACTGAATACATGTGTGGCTGACATTGCCTTGTTTTCCAATAAAACTTGGCAATTCTTAAAGCCATAAGCACTTCATTTTCCTCCATATAAGAGCCAAGAACACATCAAAGAAATTATCCATTTCCAGAAAGAAGAGAGAGCAATGGAAGCTTGTTTTCTCAGCTCAAACTGCATCAGCAAGACCACTGAACTTGTTTCATTGAAGAAATCTAAGCTCTATTCTATTCCAAAGAAGATCTCTCTGCACCTCAATAACAAAAATGGGACTTCATCTTCCATATCATGTAAGTTTCTCCTTGATTCATCATTTTTCAATTGCATTTGGAATTTTTTCGAATGAGTTAATTGTTCAAGTGATTAGCATGAGACAGATCAATTATTCAAAGATATTATGTTCCAAAATTAACTGTTGTTTAAGGTTCATCACGCGTATAAAGGCGTTATGCAGCTATCATAAATGCAATAATGTCAAAAATTGACAAGTACTATGGCATTGTTAGTTATCACGTAAAGTAATAGTACACCTATATTTTAATAGTTTATATTTATATAGTTAAAGTTTGAAAAATTTGACCATAAATCCTCGTTGTAATATAATAAATGAATTTTTACAATATCAAGTTTTCATAATTTTTTGACAAATTTAAAAATAAAAATGTTTAAATTTGTATATTGAAACCCACAAAAAGTGATAATGTTTGAGGATGGAGGAGTTCATGAGATGAAGGAAGAGTCAGGGTTTAAATTTAAGTTCCTGGTAGATACGCCGAAAAAAATAAGATCATTTCATGAATTGATGGACATCCTATATGCAGAAGCCTCCTCTCACAAGTCTGACCCCAGCTAGGTACATACCTAAGCTATCCCTACTCTTGTTCTCTCAGTACCCCTAGTGAATACAAATACAGGGTGCAGATCCTGAGTTTCACCTGTCACTAAAGATAATTGATCCTGATTTCTATTCAGAAGCCACAACCAATATAAATATGTACTAATTTCTCACACTTCGGTATAATCTTATGCAGGCTGCCAATTGGGATCCTCTTCATCCAGAGACGAGGACATAAACCCCACTCTCAACGTGGATTGGAGATCATTCAGAGCAAAACTAGTTGCTACAGAGAAAATTTCAACCCCTGAAGATGTCACCAGATCAACATCAACTGAAGCTGATCCACCAAAGCAGACAATAGGTGACTATTGGGCACACAAAATTCATGAGCCCGAAAAAGGCTGCCTACTTATTGCAACAGAGAAGCTCGACGGGGTGCACATTTTTGAGAGAACTGTGGTTCTCATCCTGGCAACTGGGCCTATAGGCCCGACTGGAATCATACTAAACCGCCCATCACTGATGTCCATTAAGGAAACTAAATCGACAGTGTTGGACCCATCAGGCACATTCTTGGGCAGACCCTTGTACTTTGGAGGTCCCTTAGAAGAGGTAGTGTTCCTTGTTAATGGCCCAAAAGAGGGGGATGACGGCGTTGGTAAAAGTGGGGTGTTTGATGAGGTGATGAAAGGTTTGTACTATGGGACCAAGGAGAGTGTGGGTTGTGCCGCTGAGATGGTGAAGAGGAATATGATTGGGCTGGATGACATTAGGTTCTTCGATGGGTATTGTGGATGGGACAAGGAGCAATTGAAGGAGGAAATTCGGTCTGGGTACTGGACAGTAGCAGCATGCAGTCCAAATGCTATTGGGTTAGAAAATATGAACAGTGGAGGGATGTGGGACGACATTCTCAGGTTATTGGGCCCAAAAAAAGTTTGGTGATAGTTGTGTGGTAAAGTTTAATTAATTAAGTTGATTATGAGCTATTCTCAGCAATTGTAGATCTGTAACTGCTGTTGAATCCTACCCATTGTAGTTGTAGTTTAAGTTCAGCTTGGGAGATATCTGATGTAAAAAATATGTACTATCATATATGAAGTATTATTTTCAATAATGTCATTGTTCAACAAGACATTTTTATGGGAAGATAGCCTTTTGTATAGAATATTGCTCCTTACGTACATATTTTTTTTTTTTTTTGACAAGGCATCATAGCAGGAAAAATAGAAAGAAAACATTATAACCCTCTCCTAGCCTTGATGGCTAGGTGGCTTTAGAGACAAGTATTCTAGAAATCTTGATACAAAATATAAAATATAAGGATTTTTTAGCTAACTTCCAAATATCCCGAACAAGAGACTTAAGCTCCTTTGGGGCAGAATTTATGTTTTGTAGGGCTTCGACCGCTGCAGTACTATTGGTTATGATGATCCAAGCTTCGCCTACTCCAATTGCTTGTTGAAATTTTGACTAGATTGCCCTTAATTCTGAATGAAGGACTGATGATGTCTAAACCTTCTATTATTCCCCAAATAAATTACCCAGCTTCTATCAAGGAGGAACCTGGAAGGAGTTTTCTTCAAAGCCCCATCCATATCTATAAATTGGCAGGATCTTCCTCGGAGCGATCTCAAGGTCCAGATATTAATCAATGGCGATGGCAGCAGAGATTCCGTCATCTGGGGGTTGGAGTGCTACAGACCGAATAGTTCCTTTGTCTTCAAAAATTATAAAGACTCTAGAGGGGTTAGGAGAAGACCCTTTAAACACTATCTCATTCATGTGAATTCAAATGCTCCATATGAGGAATAAAAATTCTACCGCTTCATTAGGGTGCTTCGTATCCACTTTGTAGAAAATTTGTAGGTAGTCTTAGATCCATTTGGAGAACTTTGGCTCCAAATCATTGAGCCTCATGACAAAAATAGAGGCTGCCCTAATCTTGGAGCTGAAACTACAATCTCAAAACAGATGGTATGTAGTGACACCAAACACAAAGGTCCTACTGAACAATTTCCCTTAATTTCAGTTTAGCTTTGACAGGGAGGGCATCATTTATGGCTTTCCATTCAGACAAAAGACATTTGTTAAAACATTTCATTTTCTAGTATACTTTCCATAATCAAACCTAACCTTTAGCGATTGGCTACTAGTTATAGGGTTTTCCTTGATCGGCAGGAAAACACAACCAGATTAGACCAAAAATGAACTAGAGTTCGTCTCATTCCAGACTAGTTTTTCCTCTTCTCTTGAGTTGATGTGAGTAGAAAGAATTGAGATAACACTAGACGCATCGTAACACCCTCCACACTTTGGTTGCGTCCCAAGTCTTATCTGCCTTAATAAGATCTAAAACCCACACCAGTGCTTCCTCATTAGGAAGCAATCTATCCCGCCTTATCAAAATTCTACCTCCTAGTAGCCAACAGTCTTATTCTACCTTTGTCTTGTCGCCATCGCCTATTCTTACACCCTATGATGCACGGATTCGTCTAAACCATGCCATATCCCGTACTGAATACGGATACGATACAAATACGACATGGATACGTCCCCAGGACCCTAGATACGGCTGGTAATTAGACCTGTTCAAATGGGCGGGGGCCGTTAAGGGCCCTTGACTGACCCATTTGTAAAAGGACCTAATCAATAATGGGCTTAATGGGTCGGTTTCTTAAAAGGTTATGTTTTATTGAGTTTTTAATGGGTCAAGTCGGGTTAATAATGGACCTATAGTTTCCAAGACTTTTAAACACTATCAGGTAACGAAATATTTCCACTTACTTGCCGATGATTCACTACCAAAGATTAGAGGTAATACACGTAAACTAACCCCCTTTATAGATAAAAGCTATACTCTCTTTGGATGACCCGACCCGACTCGGCCCGTTATATATCTCTTTTGGCCCAGCCCGACCCGGCCTGTTTTGCAACTTCTTTAACCCGGCCCAGCCCGTTTTGCTTATGACCCATCCCGACCCTGACCCGACCGAATGCACAGGTCTACTAGTAATGGTTAGAGATACGGTTGGATACAGGTTGGATACGTATCGGGTATAGCTAGGCCATATCCAGCCCGTATCCATACTCTTAAACTCACCACTCCTCTTCCTAACGACTCCGTCGACAGCGACGCTAACTCCACCGTCACCGTTGTCATCCCCTCCTCCATCTCTGTTGTTGTCCCTCCTCTTCCAGCTATAACGTCCAGTGCAACTACTCCCAACTCAAACTCGATCAACGATGTTACCATTGCGCTGCCTGATCCCAAGCGCATCATCATTCCCGAGAAAAAGTCGATCGATGATTCCCAAAGGCTCTTCCTGCATCTCTGGACGGATGAGGACGAGATCGAGCTTTAGCAAGGGTTCCTCGACTATACGGCGAGCTGCGGGACGTCGTCGTCTGGGTATCACCATGATACGACGGCTTTCTATGACCCCAAGTCAAAGCTGCAATTGGAGTTTAACAAGAACCAATTGGTTGAGAAATTGAGGGGATTGAAGAAGTACATGAATGTCATCCGTAAGATGAGCATATCAGGCCCAACCTAAGATTTAGGGTTTTGTAATTTAGTTTGAGCCTTTAGACCCAATTTTTTTGGGGCAATTGATTGATTTGATTATTTTTTTATTTTTTTTATTTAAATTATGTTTTATATTAATTGTAAGAGTTACATTTAAAAAAATTAAAATTTTCTATAATTATTGTTTTTTTGCCGTACTCATGCCGTACCCGTATCTAGAAATTTTGAATTTGTCGTTTTCCGTACCCGTATCTGTATTCGGATTTGTATCGGTACAACATAGCTTACACCTAGCCCTCCTTGCATTCTACATAATTCTGAAAGTGTGTGAGCGTTTGCAAGGTACCTTCCATGACTAGTACTAATCAAGAGGGGATATTTTTTTATACCTCCCCTAAATCACTCTCGACATTAAGCATGAAGGATTTAAGTGTACTCTCCGGACCGGTGATATTTGGTAGTTCCAACACGTCCCACTTCTTCCAATATACCGGCTTTCTCCATTGAAGAAGACCACCAAAGCCGAAGGAGAGTGGAGGATATCTTATTTATGAGTTTCTTAGGAAGGAGATACACTAAGATTACATGAGAAGCCAACGATATGAGGATTGCATTAGGGATGCTTATTGAGTTGAGCTACTCCCGAGCAACTCGGACTCGACTCGGTCAAAGCTCGACTCGAGATCGAACTCGACTCGATAAGTTAACGAGCCAAGTCGAGCAAATCAGAGCTCGACTCAAAAAGCTCGTGAGAAAATCGAATTTTTATTTATAATATATATTTATAGAAAAATATACTTAAGATAAAAAAGATGGTTTGATATATAAACCAAAAGTCCCACATTAGATTAAAATGAGCTTTAATCGAGCTCGAGCTTGAAACGAGCTTTAATCAAGCTCGAGCTTGAAACGAGCTTTAATCGAACTCGAGCTTGAAACGAGCTTTAATCGAGCTCGAGTAGAGTTTGAAACGAGCTTGAAATGAGCTTTAATCGAGCTCAAGTCGAGCTTGAAACGAGCTTTAATCAAGCTCGAGAAGTGAGTTTTCGAGTCGAGCTTGAGCTTTGATTTTTTAGCTCACGAGCTTTCGAGCTCGAGTTTTAGTTATCGAGCTCGAGTCGAGCTTAGCCAAACTCGAGCTCGACTCGGCTCATAAGCACGCCTAGATTGCATTAATAAGGATGAGCTTAGCTACTTGATTTAAGAACATGAACTTCCATGACATGACTTTTTTGGTAATTCTGTCCAGCAAACTTTGAAGATTGGCCATCTACTTCATTAGGCATTTCTAAATAGATTCCCAATGCATTCTTGCTCAGCACTCCTTCATGAACTAGACAAACCTGCGGGGGTGTATTTGGACTTTTGTATAGATTACTGCTCCCTCCGTATCCTTCAACTAATTTGGTTCATCTCAATTCACAATAAGAAAACTGCATGCCTAATTAATAATTTTTCACTGTTTTCACTACTTTTCTCTCTATATCCACTTTCATATATATTTTTGGCCAATTACTAGTAGTTTTTCTTATGACGAAGCATAGAAGGAAGATAAGATTCAAACAGAGCAAGTATAACATTTTAAGAGGTCTATAGCTTGCTGCCTTGACAAAGTATGACATTATCCTGATACTACCGTGTCCAACATACTAGTGCTAGTCACATATATTTATAATATGATGAACAAAATAACAAAATAATGTGACCAACTTTAAAAGTTTTCAAATAAATGAGTGAAGAAAAGAAATGCCGTGGACAAATGTCAAAAAACTTTTTCTTTTTAAAAAAAGAAAGAATAGAAAGAGAGAAGAACCGAAATCTTAGGACAATTGTTGAAGTTCTATGCTTGAATCATGTCTAGGTTAAGAAAAAAGTACCTATGCTTTGGTTAGATGTTTCGAACATATCAGACGCATTCTGCAGTGTAACTATCTTGATATTCGTCTAAGCAGTTTATACAAGCCAAAAAAATTTCTCTCCTGCCAAAAGTATGGGATGAAGGATGACTGATGCAAGGGTGGCGAGAACATTATCCACGTAAGGTAATGCCGCAACAACCTGCTTATCAATTCAACATTAGCTTTAAAAAACGCACTCAAAAGTAAGTTTAACGAGGAATGAAATACTCGACGAAAATCATCTCCCGTGTGGACAAGTAACTACCACGATAAGCAAAAGGACGTTTCAAGTGCAGTTCAACACGCAAGGTACAGGTTTCAAAGGTCCTGAAGCTGCAAATGATGGCAAGGATAACTGAGATAGGTGATGTACATTCACTCTTATGATAAGCTTAGATTGAAGGCATTGATAATAGTGGGCACAATAAAAAGTAAGGTTGGTAGAGGTAATGATGCTTGAAAATGATGGGGTAGAAGTGTAGAACTACTACCTCTCCATTGAGGGTAATGGTTCCACACTCCCTTCCCCTAGACTAATAATTAACAAATGACCCAAAATGAGGGTAGTAATTCTACCATTTCTTCCTCTTTCAATCACCACTACCTCATTCCATACACCAACTCTTAGTTTATACCCCACCACCTCATAATAAATTCCCTTCATTTCAAGCATGCCCTTGTTTGAAAATGACAGAAGATAATTTTGTAGATTTAGGAATAGTTAAAATGGCTAATGAATTGTACAGGAACCAAGAACGGAAAAGGCAGGGGTATGATTTTGAAGTTCATTACATATTGTTCGTCGGATGCTTTGTTCTTGTTGTTAAAATAAGAAGGTGCTGCTGCGGTTCCACCAAGTGTTGCATTGAATGGGAAAGGAAGAAGACCCCGGAATACATCACCAAGCCAACGCACTTGAGCTATGTAGTCAAGGATGAATAATGAAGAAGGGAACCTGTGCCATTCACTTCCAACACAGTGTAGAACCTGCAATGAAAATGGAAAAACAAGTGAAGTTCAAAGCAAAAATCTAAAAGAGCTGTAAGGTTCAAGGACCCCCAAACCCACTATACTAACATATTAACATGCTATAGGGTAACACCCTGTCAATTAGTGTGTCCTAACATTCATTACAAGTCAGCATGTACAAATCTTTAGAACAAAGAAAGAATATGTTTAAGTCAATGGAGAAGTCAGTAACTGCCCAGACAAATTAGAATAGTGTAAATTAGCAAAGCATAAGCAAAATTCCAAAGCTCACCATATCCAGCATCTTCATGATACTGAAAATGCTTATAGATCTCAAGAGGAGCTGAGTACTCATGTACCAAGGAGGAAGTACGTGAATGGGAGAAACATAATATAAAGCCAAGGATAGATGGCCTGACAAATTTGCTATCTGTTTAGCAAAATAGAACAGCTTATATATATTAGATACCATTATAAACGTTGACAAGCGCAGTAACAGCCATGCATACAGGACAAATTTTCAAATGCTCACCAAAACAAGAAGAGATCTATCATTAGGGTTGAACCTATCACGTAAAAAATCAGGCATACTTTCAAGAAAAGCTGATGCGACCACACAAATTAGTGGATAGATAGGATAAAGAAACCCGCAGATGCCAAAAATTACTCGATAAATATTGATAGAAAGCCCAATGATAGCCCACCCAAAAAATTTGCAATTGCTTAGCCAATCAAAACATCTTCTAAATGAATGATAAACATAATATTTTCCAAAAGTCCCATTTTTTAGTTCTGAATCAACACATAGATAAGCAACACAGGACTCAAACTTACTATTAGTTAAAAAACTAATGGTACTATCAGCTTTACTTTCATATATCAATACAAATTTATGATCAATGTGATGAGTCAATATAGATTTACAGTCATTTAGATGAAATATGAAACTCCTTCAAGTGTAAGCGAGACTGTTTAATTAAAGATGAGTTGAATAAATGAGATCAGCAAGAGAAAGAAACTCATATAATTATTTGACAGATGAAGGGATGAAGAAACTTAAGTTGTATCAAGGACATTCTATCTGCATACTGTGTAATGATACAATCCACATCTCAGTTTACAAAAAAAAAAAGTTAAAAAAAATCCCCTTTTTGTAACTGCTCATATAGAATGAGTGTTCCCTTCTCTTTCTTGAGATCCTTCTTTCTCATCTATGAATCTATCTCCTTCCCTCAATCAGTTAAGCCTTGCCAAATTTCTATTCCAGAATCTTTTACACACCTCCCAATTCCATATGGAACAGTAGTTCACAACAAAATTTCACATGTTTAAAACAAAAATTCTTGTTTAAGCCGGAATACCAAGGATCATCCAAAATGACACAATACATTTTACAGTTGAAATCAGTCCAATCACCTACAGACATGTAACTTTACATTGATATGCTTTAGTTTATACAAGACTTAGTACACCACCAAAGAAAAGAATGGGTTGCATATGAAACCATGTACCGAAAATCAAGCAAGTTTCTTGAAATTCAAAATCCAAACAATTGCTTTCTACTTTTAGAACTCTTACCCTATTTAGTTTTTAATCATGGGTAAAAGAAGGGATAATAACTTAAGGAGCATTGGAATAACCAATTCGTAGTACGGTCAGAGCAATTTTGTTAGAGTGAATAGAAAAATAGAGAAATAAAAAAAGCCCAACAATTGTGTAGCATTAAGGAACAATGGAACACCACACAGTTTGCGTTTAAGGTCATGCCCCGCATCAGCCAACAAACACCGTCAGTAGCAGAGCAGCAAGTGGCCTAAGAAGGATAATCACTCAACATCACTGGGATGAACAAACGGCGAGCTCACCCTAAAGACAACCTTAAAGCCTCCAAATCTATGTTCATGCATGATAGCGACAACCTCGAGCAATGAGTTGAAGCCCTGCAGGGCTCAGCATCAGGCATGAAAAAACCAATTAGGAAGGCAAGGCCCATCCAGATTGATTACCCACCTCTAATATAAATTACTTCATCTTTGACACAATATATAACCCTTCCCATGATCCATCAGAGTGTGCTATCCTTCTCTCTCTCTCTCTCATTTTATGTGTCTCTTTCATTCACACTGACATGTGAACCACATTGTCACTTGGTACGAAGAGATGACTGAGGTTAAGCAGAGCGTATACACTTTGTCACTGAGCACAAAGAGACCATGACCAATTATTGACTAACATCCTTCTCCCATTCTCACTTTTTGTGTCTCTTTCTCTCACCCCGACATGCTCACACACAGAGATGACTTATGTTAAGAAGAAATTATTCTCCCTACAAATGAATACATAGTCATTTAGTATTAAATGAATGACTTATGCATTAGGCAAAGGGAGGTAGTCTCTCCAGTGGTCAGACATGCTCATCTTAAAGATAAAAGTAAGAGAAGAGACAAAAGACAACTCAGCCCATCCGCTGCTACCTGACTACAACACCGACAACCATTCCCGTGCAGTGCTTCACACATGACATAAACAATAAGGTATCCAAAATGTCTATGTACTACATCTTCCTACCTATCCTAACCAGTCAAGTAACCACCTAGAGGTTTACTCAACTCATCCAAACTACCAGTTTCCAGAATAAAAAATGGGGAAAAAAAGACAATAAAATATCATATAAGTATCCCATGAGGGAAAACCAAAAGAAAGAAAACGGCAGGCAAATTATGATAATTAATAGATCCATGCTAAAAACCAAGATTCCAGAATACAAAAGGAGGTATCAGACCTTTCTTCTTTGTGTGGCTGCAGGGACATAAACCCAAGGCAAATATAAAAAGTTAAGATGATCACCAACAACTCTAGGAGGTATTTCCTCCGGACAACATGCAGCGTCACAGGAAACAGCAAGGCAAGGATGAAGCAGAAGTTGAAATTACTAAGTCCATTCTGCAGATAAAATAGTGGTCCTTCAACCCCATACAAGTGGCTTTCACCACCTCCTAACACATTATACAACAGCAGATTCAACACAGACGATGTCCATCTTTTGTAGTAGTAGTGGTCAACAACAGCAGAGAGAACCTGGGACAAGTAAAAACATTGACAAGATGAGTTAACAAGGATAGTATAAAAATCAGCAGTGCTCAGAGATTTCAAAAACAAAATTAAACTGAGCTTACCAGAAGAGCTACAGAAACAATTGCTCCCGAAAAAAATGCTTGCTTCAAGCTCTTACGTAATGAGAACAAGGTGATGGGCAGAAAGACCAAAACAGCAAAGGGCCACCCGAGAATAACCCCAATAGCTGCGACAGCTACTGCCATAGCTGATTTCTCTAACAGAGCCAATGCGTATGCAAGCGACATAGCATACATAGAGAATGAACTCGGTAAGAAACCTGAAATTATTGTCTCCATTTTATAAATCAGACTCTTTAGAGAATTAAAAGACTGATAGAGTTGGCTCAAACAACATTGTTTTATTCAAGTTGTCATGAAATACTGGATGACGAAAAACAGCTAACCAATATAACCAGAAAACGAAAAATAACATCCTAGACAAACTAAACGTTGAGAGAATACATACTTGTACTAGCAAAGAAGAATCCACTGGTTAAGCTAAGCATTGCAAGGGTGTAACAGCCAAGACGTTTCCCATACTTCCTGGAGAGAGCTACAACAAGAAATGCATCTGCGGCCACAGGGATAAGTCCTAAAAAGAGTCTTACATCATAAAATACTCTGACCTGAAACACAAAAACTTTTGACATATTAACAAGACACAAGGAAAGCACAAAACTTACCCTTTCAAACTAATGGGAAGTTGGTCCACCCACAATTGCATGGAATATGATATATTACAAAATGAATGAGAAACCGTAGAAGAGCAAGACTATCAAGTACATTACTCCCTCCGTCCCTATATATTTGCTACATTTCTATTTTTGGAGTTTAAGTTTTAGAACTTGGACAATAAATTCTAATTATATTATGAATGGGTAAAAAACCGTCTTATACATCCGACATGACGTGAAGATTGTCCGACGCGTAGGATATCTAAACGTAAGAAAGTTGCTACAAATGGGTAGTGATTGTAATCGTCTCTGAGAATCTAGGCGTCAATCGCGGAAAGATAAGGATAAAGAGTAAATGAAGCAGAAATGGCGCAGAAAATGGCTTGCCCATTCAAATGCAAAGAGAATCGTAATGGAAAGTAATGGTAAATTAGGAAAGGAAGGAGACATGCCCTATAGTTGATTAGCAAAAAACCTTCAACAAGCTCTCTCACTTACACTTAATCGTTTACACATTGTCACATTTGTCACTTAGCACTGCTATCTTCTTTTACATTTGTATATACATGTACTTTGCGTTCTCATAGAGAAAAGGTGTCCTAACCGATTTCCATGGTTTATTTCGATTTTTGAGTTTTCCGCGTAACCAATTTGTCGTTTCCTTTGTGTTATTTTTGCCTTTAATTTCATTTATTATCGCCTACATGTAAGTTAACTCGTCAAATGTCCCATCCTTAAGTTGTTACTACGTGACGATTTTTTGCAAAAACATATTATAACAAATAATATATCCTAATGGAATCTTGTTGAATGCATCTCAATATAAATTTTTATAATATCAAGTTTTCATAATTTTTTGTCTTACAAATTTAGAGGAAAAAAAATGTTTTAAGTGTGTATAATAGACCGCGAAAAATTAAATGTACCAAATAAATGGGGTACAAATTTAGAGGAAAAAAAAAATGTTTTAAGTGTGTATTAGAGAACGCGAAAAATTAAATGTACCAAATAAACGGGGACGGAGGTAGTATATATTAACCCAAGTCTTAGTTCTACACAAGTAATCATCAAAGAAACTACGTTCTGCTAAGCGCCAAATCAAAAATTAATTACAACTATCCTTTCTATCTAGATTACTAACAACCTATATCATAGCAATATCTGACATTTAGCTGTCTTCTCAATCGCTTTATCATCGTAAACCATGCAATTTGCAAATGTAGCATTATCCTCAATGCACAGCTCACATAACCTACCGTAACTCCATAATCGTGATTAATTCAGTAAAGGAGATTTCCAACCAATGAACAACTGAACATAGACCCTAAGCAACAATCAAAAATCACGGTACCTAAGCTTCTCATTGAGCAACAACTTCTAGCATTATCTATTGTAGCTCCTAAACGGAATCAATTCAGTAAACGAGATTCCAGTTGGTAAAACCTAGACTCTAAGTATTTATCAACAACCGAAATCTTCTCATTGAGCAACAACATAACATTATATGCAGCAAAAACATCAAAAGTATACACATTCGTATCATGATCGATTGCGAAAACTGAACTCTGTCTCTCCGAAACCGACCACTAATCACCATCACAACATCAATTACTACACCTATTTAACCATAAAATCATCAAAAAAAACATGAAAAATCATTAAATAAAAAATACAACGAAAACACCCGCAAAATACATTTCCCAAAAATTGACGAAAATTGAACAAATTATGGGGAGCATGAAGAAGAAGGAGGATGACATACCTGTACTCCCAAATTTAGAAGCCGGACTTGTAGAGGAGAAAGTGGAGAGACTCCCAATAATTGAACACTTGCAATCGTGAATAATGTTGGAGGTGGCGATCATGTATCGCAGCATTCCTAGGGCTAACAGTGGCAGTCTCCAACCTAAGCCGCCGTCGCCACTGGCGGTGGTGGATGGTTTGTTGAGCTTGGAGTAGGGAGACGGTGCGGGTTGACCCGACAGCCGAGGACGCCGCTGCAGCGTTATCATCACCATCTTTGCGTTGGAGTTAGTCGGAGTGTTGCTTTGTGGCCATTGTAGGTGTTGCTTCAGGTTTACGTGTCCAATGGAATGAATAGCAAAGATTGGACAATTCAAAATTAATTTTAATATACAAATTTAATAAGATTTTACATTAACATGTTTTAACTTATATAAGTATTTTAAATAGGATAAATAAAAGCAAACGGAGAAAGTTTGTGTTCACCAAATTTGGGTGACTATATTCAAGTGTTGAAATTGGTAAATGATTTATTGCGATGATATGGATGTAGTAAAATAGGTAATAGAGACTCATAGACATTTTTTTGTTCACCAGAGCATTCTTAGAGTACCATTATTCATAAACAAAAAAAATGATTTACGGGTCACTATCACTCATTCTCTTTCATCCACATCATCACAACAAACCATTTACCAATTTCACTATTAATAGCACCATTATTCATGAAAAAAATGGTTCACGGGTCACCATCATCCATTCTCCCTCATCCACATCATTACAAAAATTATTTACCAATTTTACTCTTAACAATGAACCAAATAAAAAAGGTTCATCATCAATACCTCTATCCCCACCTTATTTTATAATACAGTAATTTAGAAGGGGAGACTAAGAATTTAGGAGGAAAAAAATGATGGTTTTTTGAAGATGGATAAAATATATCAAAATGGATCTCTATTTATACAGGGGAAAAAAATTAAGACTGTTGGTATAATTTTTTTTTAAATTGTATTTTTTAAGTTATAGCCTTTACAAAATTGTATCGTTAAACTCCCAACGGTCAGTACACGTGTCACTCTGCGACCGGGCCAAGTGTTGTGCTCCCAGCCACCGAAATCTGAAATTTTTTTTTACTGAAAACATATCAAGATGCAGCATTTTTATCTGTTTTTTATCAAAACATTATGTTTTGATCTATTTTCAGTCAAAAAATTCATGGAGCCCACATCCACATCAGCACACATTTTGTTGCTTCATCAACTCGTTTGTACGAGTGATTCCACAATCACTCACCCAAGAAACTTTTCTTTTTCATTGGTAAGAAAGAAAAAAATGGTTTGTCCTTCACAAATCATTTTTTTCATTGTTAAGGATGCTCTAATAATGAACAAAATAAAAAAGGTTCATCATTAATACCCTTACCCCACCTTATTTTATCTTTTTTAATATAATTTAATTCATTCATAATTAGAAAGTATTAATGCATATAACAACTAATTAATTATGACTAACGTAATTAATTTTAATTATCGTGATTAATTATTTTATTTTAATTATCGTAATTAATTGTTTGATACAAGATTTAATTATTGAATATAATTAACATATTTAATTACATTAACCGCATTTAATTAAAACAACCAAAGTTACAGTGTCACGCTCCCAGCCGTCGAAATCTGATTTTTTTTTTACTAAAAACATATCAAGACGCAACATTTTGATATGTTTTTGATCAAAACACTTTGTTTTGATCTGTTTTCGGCCAATAACATTATGACCCCATTTCCACTCAGCAAATTTTTTTTCAACAATTCACTCATTTGTACGAGTGATTGCACCAAGATTTCATTCACAAACTTTTACTTTTCAATGTAAAGATCCCCAAATAATGGTTTGTCCATGACAAATCATTATTTTTTTCATGAACGTGGGTGCTATTAAGAGCACCATTATTCATGAACAAAAAAAATGGTTCATGGATCACTATCACTCATTATCTCTTATCCATATTATCAGAACAAATCATTTACCAATTTCACTTTTAATAATGAACCAAATAAAAAAGGTTCATTATCAACACCCCTACCCTCACCTTATTTTATGTTTTTCAATATAATTTAATTCATTCATAATTAGAAATTATTAATCCATGTAACACCAATTTAATTATGATTAATGTAATTAATTTTAATTACCATGATTAATTATTTTATTTTAATTATCGTAATTAATTGTTGTATATAAGATTTAATTATTGAATATAACTAACATAATTAATTACATTGGTCGCACTTAATTAAAACAACCTAAATTTTTTATTTTTTTTATTTGATCAAAACCAATTACAAACCGTGATTACCATGATGTAAATGAAACCAATTAAACATAATTTCGTTCACGTCATTGAAGCGAAACCAATTGATGTGAATGTAATTGTTTCGGTTCTCGTTATGCCCAAATTTATTCCAAATATGCTCGACCAAATCACTTTTTAACTGCAAATGAGTTTGTTAATCCTCAATCTCCGCTCTACGTCACAAGTATATGCCGATGTCAACAATACGATCATTATGATACTCGAGATTATCCTCATTAGCATTGTGTTGGTCTTCTATAAACTCAATAATATTATCATAATTCTGATACGTTTCTCGTTCATTTTCAACGATCATATTATGCATTTTGTGAAGTATGTTGACATCCCACGCGAAATTTTTAGTCTAATTTGGGATTGGAAAAAATAATACAGTAATTTGGAAGGGGAGATTAAGAATTTAGGAGGAAAAAATGATGGTTTTTTGAAGATGGATAAAACATATCAAAGTGGGTATCTATTTATACAGAAAAAATTAAGACTGTTAGTATAATTTATTTATTTATTTGAATTGTATTTTTTAAGTTATATCCGTTACAAAATTATAACGTTAAACTCCCAACGATCAATACACGTGTCACTCCCGACTGGGCCAAGTGTAGCGCTCCCAACCGCCGAAATCTGAATTTTTTTTTAACTAAAAACATATTAAGACGCAGCATTTTTATTTGTTTTTTATCAAAAAACTGTGTTTTGATCTATTTCCTGCCAAAAAATACCCCTACCCCACTTCCACCTCAGTAAATTTTTTTTGGACAATTCAATCATCTATACGAGTTATTGCACCAATAATTCATGAACAAACTTTTACTTTTCATTGTTAAGAGCCCCAAATAATGGTTTGTCCATGACAAATCATTATTATTTTCTTCATGAATGTGGGTGCTCTTAATAATGAACCAATAAAAAAGATTCATCATTAATACTCTCTTCTCACCTTATTTTATCTTTTTAAATTTGACTGCTTTTGTGAATAATTTGGGGGGGTTTGGGGGAAAATTAGTTGGAATCAGAATCATATTTTGAGCCGTATTTTTTTTCATTTTGTGTTGCGATTAGTATTAGGATCCATAAAAAAATTTCATGAAAATTTGGGCTTGAAAAAAATAAAACAAGAATTTAAAAAGGAGATTACAAATTTAGGAAATTTTTTTTTGAAGTTGGAGAAAGTATATGAAAACGGGTCATTATTTATAAAGGAAATAATAAGATTGTTGGTAAAAAAAAGTTTTAATTGTAGTTTTTTTTAAATATATCCGTTACAAAATTATAATGTTTTAATGAATATGACAGCAACACGTGTCAAATTGTGATTGATCCTTTGGATGCTAACTGTGCTATTGGTCCACACATCCACTTGCATGAAATTTTATTGAATTTTTTCAACTGGTCGAGTAGTTGCATGAATGGTTTGTGAATGAACCATTTATCGTTCTCCATTAAGGGTGAAAATAAATGGTTTGTGGGCACCAACCTTTTTTTGTTCACCATTATTGAAAAACAAAAAAAATGGTTCACTGATCACTATCACTCATTCTCTCTCACCCACATTACCACAATAAACCATTTACCGATTTCACTCTTAACAATGAACCAAATAAAAAAGGTTCATCATCAATACCTCTATCCCACCTTATTCTATCTTATTAAATATAATTTAATTTATTCATAATTAGAAATTATTAATACCATATGTATAACACCTAAGTAATTATAATTAACATAATTGATTTTAATTATCATAATTAATTGTTGGATACAAGATTTAACTAAATATAATTAACATAATTAATTACATTGACTGTAATTAATTAAAACAACCTAAATTTTTAATAATAACATAATTTGATCGAAACGAATTACAAACCGTGATTACCATAATATAAATAATACAATGATTCGGGATTGAAAAAAAAATAACACAATAATTTGAAAGGGAAGATTAAGAATTTAGGAGAAAAAATGGTGGTTTTTTGAAGATGAATAAACTAAATCAAAATGTGTCTCTATTTTTTGAGAAAAAAAATAAGACCGTTGGTATTTTTTAAGTTATAGTCATTATTGTAACGTCAAACCGCCAAAGGTTAGCGCACATGTCACTCCGCGACTGGGTCAAATTACGCACTCTCTGCAGTCGATATCTGAATTTTTTTTTTTGTAGAAAACAGATCAAAACGCAGCATTTTAATCTGTTTTTTTTTTATCAAAATACTATGTTTTGATCTGTTTTCAGCCAAAAAATAGCTGGTGACCATGTCCACTTCACACAAACCATTTCACTCTTTCACTCAACAAACCAACTGAATACATGAACACCCATACATGAACCATTTCTTTTCCACCATTAAGAGTAACCAAAAATGGTTTGTCTCCCACAAACCATTTATTTATTCATTGTTGAAGAAGCTCTAAAAGTACCATTATTCATGAATAGAAAAAATGGTTCACATGTCACTATAAGTCATTCTCTCTCTTCCACTTCACTACAACAAACCATTTATCAATTTCACTCTTAATAATGAATCAAATAAAAAGGTTAATCATTAATAACCCTACCCCAAAATTGTATTGTTTAAGTTACAAAATTGTAACGTTAAACCTCAAACGTTCAGTACACTTGTCCCTCCGCGACTTGGCCAAGTGTCGCACTCCCAGTCGCTGAACTTTGAATTTTTTTTTACTGAAAACAGATCAAAATGCAGTATTTTAATCTATTTTTGATCAAAATACTGTGTTTTGATTTGTTTTTAGCCAAAAAAATAACACATCCACCAAACACACAAACCAATTTGTGGTTTCACTCCAAGTAACCATAACAATGAAAAAAATAAAGGTTTTTGAAGGATAAACCATTTAATGTTGCTCTTAACAATGAAAAATAAAAGTTTGTGAGTGAAAGGTTGGTACAAGCACTCGCACAAACGAGTGAATTAATGAAAAAAACTTTGCTGAGGTGGAATTGGGGTCAATATATTTTTGGCTGAAAACAAATCAAAACATAGTGTTTTGATAAAAAAAACATATCAAAATGTTGCGTCTTGGTGTGTTTTCAGTCAAAAAAATTCAGATTTCAGCGGCTGGGAGCGCGACACTTGGCCCAGTCACGGAGTGACACGTGTACTAACCGTTGGGAGTTTAACGTTACAATTTTGTAACGGCTATAACTTAAAAAAATACAATTCAAAAAAAAAATTATACCAACAATCTTAATTTTTTTCTGTATAAATAGAGACCCACTTTGATATATTTTATCTACCTTTAAAAACCATAATTTTTTCCTCCTAAATTCTTAATCTCCCCTTCTAAATTACTGTATTATTTTTTCCAATTCCAAATTAGACTAAAAATTTTTAGCTGGTATGGATGCTAATACTAGTTGCAACTCTAAACAAAAACAAAAATACAAAATTTGGCTCAAAGTATTATCGTGAATCCAACCAATTTCCCCCCTAAACCCAGTGAGTTTTTCACAAAACCCCTCAAATTTTCTCAGAATTTTTCTGGAATTTTTCCTCAAATTTTCAAGCCGAATTACCCATATAATCGCTACAATTTTCCCTCAATTTTAAATTTAGTCAAAGTAGCTCAAATTTTCCACATTCTTCCATGCCATAAATGGGTTTTGGTGAATATGGTTCCGGAATTGGTTTCATTGCGTTCCAACAATCAAATCCCGGTGCTTGGGAGACGAAGAATGTCTGAAGAAGACGATGAGGATAACGAAGATGAAAATGCTAAGGGTTTTGGGACTCCTCCCCAACCCCAACCCCCCCCCCCCCCCCCATCAGAACTTTACCAAATTGTTGACGCAGAAAACATTCCCACCAATGCACGAACCTCATAGTAGTGGTTTTAAGAATAGGAGTTGGTCGAGACTGGAGACCATTGCTCTAATCTCAGCCTTTATGAACAGGAGCACCAATACAATTGTTGGAACAAATTAGAAGAAGGGTATTTTCTGGAAGAGAGTCATGGAGTCATACAATTCTGCTAGGGAAGCAAATTCAAATGAAATATCCTTCAAAAATCTTAGTAGTTTTAAAGGACGTTGGTTGCAAATTTCTAAGGTCGTGTTGAAATGGTGTGAAAGCATAGATAAGGCCAAGGCCAAGAAGAGAAGTGGCCATAATGACGATGGTGTCGTCTATAAGGCACACCAAATCCATGAGAACTCGTTCGGGCGATTCAGGCCAACGCGTGGACGTCCGTCGACAACTCCTACGACAGTTGAGTCCTTAGGAGGCAAGAGCAGTGAGAAGAGGGCACGGGATGAGGGTGACAGTTCCTCACCAAACACCTCGACCACTAGAGGTATTAGTGATGATTTTGTAGCTCTTCTAAACTGAAGGGCAAAGGTTCAACAAGTGATGTATTTGAAGCTTTTGAGACATTCAACGAGCGATTGAAGCTTAATGGAGAGGTGAGGAAGGAGTCCGGCGAGAGAGAAATTAAGAGGCTTGAAATTGAGAGGCTTAAGGAGGCAAGGAAGCAGAAGAAAATTGAGCTGGAGGAGAAGAACATTGAATTACAACAATACACGATCAATTTGAAGCTTCTCGAAAAACTAGAAGCAAAAGAAAATCGAACATCGTGGGAGGATCAAATGATAAACACGCTTCGGAATAGTATTCAACGTTTTAAGGGTTTTTAGACTTTGAATTATCATAATTAAGTGCCAGTAGGCAGTCTTATTCGTATTTATGTCCTAAATTCGCAATTTGTAATAATTAAGTGCCGTTAGGCAGTGTAATTTGTCTTTCTTTTCTTAAATTCGTGTTGTAGTTCACTTTGTCTTCATTTTAAATTATTATACATTATCAATCAATCAGTAATTTGGTTTTTAATTTGTCTCTTAACTGTAATCTATTTATTTACTCTGTAATACCTATGTGATGCCTTTTCAGTATTCACTAACTTATTTTGCAGAGCCCACGTGATGCCTTCTCAGCATCCACTAAATACGGGTCCATGTAATGTCTTAGCTGTAACTTATTCATGTGATGTCTTAGTTGTAACTTGTTCATGTGATGTCTTAGTTGTAACTTGTTCATGTGATGTCTTAGCAATAATAATCAGTGTCCTTATCTTGGACTAACAAGTGTTCAGGCCTTAGATGTAGTCTATTTAGGTACAATACAATGTGCATGAGATTCCTTTATGTTCATTTATGTCTTACTTGTAACTTGTTTTCTATATTTGCATTGCCCAGCTAAGGTCTTAGGTGTAGTCCATTTATGTATAATTCAATGCGCATGAGATTCCTTTATGTCCATTTATGTCCATTTGCAGTATCCATTCAATGTGCATGGGATTCCATTTATGTCCATTCAATGCGCATGGGATTCCTTTATGTCCATTTATGCACCGATACTTTGTAGTGCCACTGTGATGTTTATAAATTTAAAATTCCATCACTAAAGCCCTTCCTATTTCTACCTAACAAACCTCCATTTGAAATCTCTCACATCGAAGATGAAATCATACAAAAAAACATAAGCTCAACTGATAGCTCTTCTTCTAACTCGGAT
The DNA here is from genome assembly GCA_026401315.1 of Dysphania ambrosioides. NCBI lineage: Eukaryota > Viridiplantae > Streptophyta > Magnoliopsida > Caryophyllales > Amaranthaceae > Dysphania > Dysphania ambrosioides. Next base: position 20,809,426 of record CM048666.1, read on the forward strand.
GAAGAGCGAAGCCAAATAAGAGCTCAGCAAGACAACGATGTCGAAGATATGATAGAGAACATATCCTTCGAGTACCTTCCACACCTTGTCCGTGGGTCCACTCAGCAACCACAGCGACGTTCCGGCCCTCGAGTCAACAGAGGACGAGAAGAAGGTCGTGCACGGTTGTACAATGACTATTTTGCAGAAGTGTTAGTTTACCCAAATTCTTTATTTCGATGATGCTTTCAAATGCATAAGCACGTGTTTGAACGCATGGTCAGTGCAGTGACACAACATGACCCTTGGTTTCAACTAAAATGGGATGCAATGGGTCGTCTTGGGTTGTCTCCACTACAAAAGTGCACTGCAGCAATTAGACAATTAGCTTATGGGTTAGCTGTAGATGCCTGTGATGAGTACATCCGTATCAGTGAAAGTACTGCATGATTGGCACTGCAAAAGTTTACAGAAGGTGTCATCAATCAGTTTGGTAAGCAACACCTGAGACGTCTAGATACTACAGACATGGAAAGGTTGATGCGGATCGGGGAAGAACGTGGATTTCCTAGCATGATTGGCAACATTGATTGTATGCATTGGGAGTAGAAGAATTGTCCATACGCGTGGAAGGGGCAGTATCAAGGAAGAGCTGGAGTTGTAACTCTCGTACAAGAGGCAGCCCGACAGAGATTTATGGATATGGCATTCGTTCTTTGGGATGCCAGGGAGCTGCAACGATATTAATGTGCTTCATCAATCTCTTGTGTTCGAGGACGTCTTAGAGGGTTGAGCTCCTACTGTGAACTTCGCTGTCAATGGTCATCAATATGATAAAGGGTATTATCTTATTGATGGTATCTTCCCCAAGTGGGTTACTTTTGTGAAATCCATTAAGAGGCCACAAACACTAAGGATAGTTTATTTACACAACATCAATAAGCAACAAGGAAAGACGTTGAACACGCTTTTGGGGTTCTGCAAGCTCATTTTGCCATTATTAGGAAGCCGTCTTTGGCGTGGGATGTCAACATACTTCACAAGATCATGTTAGCGTGCATCATAATGTATAATATGATTGTTGAAAATAAATGAGAAACGTATCAGAATTATGATAATACCATTGAGTTTATGGACGACCAATGCAATGCTAATGGGGATAATCTCGAATATCGTAATGATCGTATTGTGGACATCAACATATAATTGTGACGTACAACAGAAATTGAGGATCAACAAACTCATTTGCAGTTGAAAAGTGAATTGGTCGAGCATATTTGAAAAGTGACATTGGCATATATGATGTCTAATTGTTTTCATTTATATTATGGTAATCATGGTTTGTAATTGGTTTCGATCAAATCAAAAAATAAAAAATTTAGGTTGTTTTAATTAAATGCGGCCAATGTAATTAATTATGTTAATTATTTTCAATAATTAAATCTTGTATCCAACAATTAATTACGATAATTAAAATAAGATAATTAATCACGGTAATTAAAATTAATTACTTTAATCATAATTAATTAGGTGTTACATTGATGAATACTTTCTAACTATGAATGAATTAAATTATATTGAAAAAGATAAAATAAAGTGGGGTAGGGGTATTGATAATGAACCTTTTTATTTGGTTCATTGTTAAGAGTGAAATTGGTAAATGGTTTGTTGTGATGATGTGGATGAGGGAGAATGAGTGATAGTGACCAGTGAACCATTTTTTTTGTTCATGAATAATGGTGCTCTAAGAGTGTAATTGGTAATGGTTTGTTGTAGTAATGTGGATAAGAGAAAATGGGTGATAGTGACCCATGAACCATTTTTTTTTGTTCACCAACAATGGTGCTTTTAATAGTGAGCAAAAAAATGGTTTGTGGTGAACAAACCATTTTTTTGTTCCTTAATGGTGAAAAAGGGGAAGTTCATGGAAGAATGAGGTGGAATAACTTGTATAGACAAGTTGAAGAAAAAGGGTATACGAGCTAACATGACGTGGGCCCACAACTATTATTTCGTTGAAATAAGATCTAAACATATTTTGATCAAAAACATATCAAACTGATGCGTTTTGATCTGTTTTCAGCTAAAAACATAAGATTTTCGCGCTAGGCGCACGACACTTGGCACAGTCGCGGAGTGACACATGTGATGACCGTTGGGGCTTTAAGGTTACTATTTTGTGATGTGAAGGTTTTAGAGCACTCAAGAGGGGGGGGGGGGGGGTGAATTGAGTGTTAAATAGCCTTGGCCTATTTTTACTACTTTTCGATCTGTGGGAGGAAGCAGTTGTGCTGGTTCCTATTAGCAGCGGATTATATGTAAGGCACTAAAAGAAGACACACAATTTAACGAGGTTCAGCCAACTCAGGCCTACATCCTCCTACCCTATGCTCTTTTATTAATCTACTCCGAAAAACAAAGAACACAGACACTCAACTGTTTCCCTACTCCTGGAACCAGTTCACCCCACACTCTACTCCGAGTGTGCACTTGACTTACACTTATAAGCCCTTTTGTGTTTGAACTCACAAACACTCTACCAGCCTATCAAACCCTCTGTTAAAGGCTCTTTACAGAATTAAACTCTCCTTTGATCTTGCTTCTAAAAGCTAATATGAGAGAAGAATATAAGCTCTAATGGTGCTCTTGTATATGACTTAATGAAAGGTTTTTGTGCTTAAGTGTGTATAATGCTCTCTAGAGATAAACTCAGTTTATTTCACGTAAGAGACTTGTGGAATTAGGTTGATTAGATGAGTTTATATATGTGATTACAAAAACCCTAGCTTTCCTAAAATCACATAATCTTTTGTGCTGCCATCTTATGTGAAGTTAGGAAAGTATTTATCTTATTTGACTTAATCATATAGATAGAATCAAATAAGGTAAATACTCCTAATTTTTAGGTAACCAATATATTTTCATCTAATCTACCAACTACTTAATATATTTTCTAAAATAATTCTTAGAAAATATTTTTACAAAATCTTTTCAAAAATACGCAGCTTGATATTCCATTCAGTAAACCTGATTCCCTGAACCTGGTTCCCTGAATTAAGTATGTTATGAATTCTGTTCCAGCTTTGTACCAGAATTCATAACATGACTTATCACACTTAAAACACTTATATCACCTACTCATATAAGTCATACTACGGAGCACATTACATGAAAAACTAGATTAACAGTAAAGTACAAATATCCTTCTTTTCATGTAATCTACAAGACTTGGATCTTCCTTGGATGCTTCATTTTGAGCAAAGTATCTTTCTTCGAATGTCTTCGAAAGGCTTCTATGCTCCAAGTCTTGGAATCAGCTTAACTACTGCACATATAACATGGTTAACATGCAATAGATAATATGTGACTGCTTTACAGCATAGCAGTCAAGGAAACAGTTCCAACTGGTTCCCCACCAGTACATAGATCAATTCATACCTAACCATTTCCTGTAAATAGACAAGTTAGTTCAATTGATAACACAAGCAAATAATAACTTGTCTAGGGAAACAGTATTCTATTGTAGCTAGTTCCCTAACCAACTGTTCGCAATACTTGTGACATGTTTCCTGTAACTGTTTGTCATCATTCAAAATATCAAAACCTAAGGGACTCAACAAATTCCCCCTTTTTGATGATGACAAACTAATTGAAGTTCCTGCAATCCAAGCACATTAAAAACATAAAAACTCCAATAAAGTACTCAACTAGGATTGAGTACATCCAACAAACTTTTAGACTAAAAAACTGACACACACTAAATGATTCTCCTAAGTTAACTTGACTCGACTCTTATTTGACTTAATCTAAAAATCCTAAAAGGCTAAGAAGATCCTAGGCTTCAACTTCAACTCTTTTCCCCCTTTTGGCATCGTTAAAAAGTATACTCAAGTAGGAATAAGATGCACAAATTATTAAATGTGCTCATCCATGCAGTGGCATCAACCACTATTCAAGCTAAATGCTGCAAAAATAGATTAGTCAAACTAGGCATGTCATAACAGAAATAAAATTGTTCAAAACAAACACCAAACAAAGTTCAACAAATTAAAGACCCCAACTCCATATCAAAAGAACAGTTCATGGATTGGGGGGGAGCAAACCAACATAATCAGTCATAAGAAATAGGGTAGGCAAACAAAAACAGAAAACAGAATCAATCTTCATCATTCTCATCCTCCTCTTCTCCTTCAGCATCCTGGTCTCCATCATCAGCTAGTTCCTCATCTTCGTCCCCTTCCTCAGTATCATGCATCTCTTCTTTAGGGGGAGACTTTGGAGCAGAAGCACTCGTACCAGGTGCCTCTTGATCATGAGATCCAGCAAGCTTCTTTTCCAGATTATCAAACCTAGAACCAATAGAAGAGGATAATTCTTTGACCAGACCAATGATGTCTTCAAGCAAGGTCTCCTGGTCCTCCAACCTTTTCAGAACTAGAGCCTGACCTACTGGCTCCTCTACTTTCTTTTTCTTCTTTGTTGGAGATCTCATTTCCTCCACTGGTTCCTCTATCTTGAACAGCAGCTGATCCCCACTTATATCTAAACCCTTCTGCTTTATGATGGCCCTGGTAAACACTCTAACTGGGACAGTGGAACCACTCAAGGGTACATTGTTAGATTTGAGCAGGTGGGTTATAAAAGATCCATAAGGCAAGGAGTGATGAGATGACCCATAACAGTTCATTATATGGGCCAACATTAATGCAAGAAGATTAATTTTCACCTTTTTCATCATTAGATACATCAATACCATTTCCATTATTCTCACAGTACCTCTACCCAGAGCCCTCGGTATTAGAACCTTGTTACACAAAGAATGCAGAACCAGCATAACTGGTTCCTTCAAATTAACAGACTTGAAGACCCTTGGCTTTTTGGGTATCTTCCCTCCAAACATAAAAGCATATATCTCCTCAGGTGTGACCCCAACAAGCATAGGCCACCAGTCACCTGAGTACTTATCAAACCCATCTCTTGGTATGCTTAACAAACTTGACAAAGAAGCAACCGATAAACTTACATCAACCCATTCACATAGGAACTTATGGACATATCAGGCAATTGCTTGATATTAACATAAAATTCCCTAACCCCAGACACATTGGCAGTACAAACATCAAACAACATTAGCCAACCTTGATAATCAAGCAACTCCTTCAACTCAAATAATGCAGCAATATCAAAATACCCCTTTTCAACACAACACCCAGATAACACTAAACTAGAATTTAAATCAATAGAACCAGTAGGAATAGATTCTACAGATTTACCTTTTGAAGCACGAGAGGTTTTGGCAGGCAACCTCTTTCTCTTGGTTCCTTACACAGAACCAGCAGACTGTTCCTCCTGGGTGTCATCAAATATCCTTTTTACAGAGGAACGAGTAAAACGACCACTTCTCCTAACCTTTTCACCAGGTGATCCTTCCTTGAACCCAGTAACCTCAACCTCTTCCTCTTCTTCACTGTGCTCCTCAGCACTACCAACCTCCATCTCTTGACTCATAGTTTGCTGTGCTTCTGTCTCTTGTTCCCCCCTGAGATGGTACAGGTTCCTTGATGACAGAGTCATTAGTTTCCGGAGGATGGAAGACATGCTTAGGTTGTTTTGATGAGGGTTTGGTCGATTGTGGTGGTGAGGAGGATTTTTGAGGGGAATCAGGGGTTGTGGTTGGACTTTTTGAAGGTGATGAAGCTACATTGGGTGATGAAGGTTCAATTAGGATTTGTTCTTGTGGAGAGGTTGGTGGAACAACGATGGTGGTTCCTTTTGATTGAGTGGAGTCACTAGCAGACCCCTTTCCTCTTCCTCTCCTGGATGAAGATGTAGTCTTTCTTCCCATTGTGAAAGAAAAATTGAGAATGAAGATGATGAACAGTGCTCTGATTTTGAGCAGTACGCAAAAGGGAGAGGAGAATGATGAATGAGAAGTAATGAAGCTGCACAAAGAGTTAGAATATATATATATATATTTGTAGCACAAAAAAGATATGGAAGGCAAAAAAAAATGACGGTTTAATAATTAGATAAGTATGACAAGTTTTGAATTTTGAAAAGATAGCTATCATTACTTGCCATAAATATCTTAACCATCCTATAAACTAGGCATGTGATTGATTTGCCATTATCTTTATGGTAAATGATTGAAATAAGATTATTTCCTTCCAAAAGGAAAATATCTTATAATAATCTTCCAAAAATATAGAAATAATATTCGGAAAACATATCAGTGTTGATCTGCTGTTTCCCTTTGCTGGTACTTGAATAGAACCACCTCATCCTGTTTCTGGAAACTTAGTTTAATTTCACCTGTTTCTTGCAACAATGATTTTTTAATCCTTTTGGGATCTTAAATCATTTACATATAACTTGAAGGATTTCGACATAGGTATGTACACATACTATACAAGAGAATACTATTCTAACCAATCATTGAGGGAAATAGATGAAGCCAAAGACTAAAATCTAACTAGACCTAGTAAGATTCTTAAATTACAAAAAGTTTCTCTACATAAGGGTTTTGTGAAGATATCAGCTATTTGATCTCCACTTTTGCAAAACAACACTTCCACTAAACCTTTTTCTACATTATCTCTCAGAAAATGATGTCTAATCTCTATATGTTTGGTTTTGGAATGTTGAACAGGATTCTTAGAAATATTAATTGCACTAGTGTTGTCACAAAATATAGGAACACTATTATAAACAACACCAAAATCCTTCAGCTAGTTCCTTATCCACAGTAGCTGGGAACAACATGAAGCTGCTGCAATGTATTCTGCCTCTGCTGTGGATAAAGCCATTGAGTTTTGCTTTTTAGAACCCCATGATATTAGACAAGAGCCAAGAAAGTGTGCCATACTTGATGTGCTCTTTCTATCAACAAGAAAGCCAGCATAGTCTGCATCAGTGTACCTAATAAGATCAATTGCACTCCCTTTGGGGTACCACAAGCATAAGTCTGTTGTTCCCACAAGATACCTAAGTATCCTTCTAACATCCTTCAAGTGAGGTTCCTTTGGATTACTTTGAAACCTAGCACACAATCCAACAGAGAACACAATATCAGGTCTACTAGCTGTTAGATAGAGAAGGGAACCAATCATTCCTCTATAAAGTGTGGCTTCAACATCTTTTCCCTTTAGATCATTATCTAATTTTGTGGATGTGGGAACAGGTGTATCATAAGCCTTGCTGTTCTCCATGCCAAATTTCTTCAGCAATTCTTTCAAGTATTTTTGCTGATGTATCATGGTTCCATTCTCCGTTTGCTTAATTTGCAATCCTAGAAAGAGTCCTACTTCTCCCATCATGCTCATTTCAAACTCACTCTGCATAAGATTAGCAAACTCATCACATAGTACTTGATTAGTAGCACCAAATAAGATATCATCAACATAAATTTGTACTATAATCAAGTGGTTCCCCCTCCCTGGCTTTGATAAACAGTGTCTTGTCTACTATTCCCCTCTTGTAATCATTCTCCATCAAGAACTTAGACAATCTTTTATACCAAGCTCTTGGAGCTTGCTTCAATCCATATAGAGCTTTGTCCAACTTGTAAACATGTTGGGGAAACAGCTTGTCTTCAAAACCAGGTGGTTGCTCTACATATACCTCTTCCTTCAAATATCCATTTAGGAAGGCAGTCTTTACATCCATTTGAAACAATTTCATATTCATGTGAGCAGCATAAGCAATTAAAATCCTAATTGCCTCTAACCTAGCTACTGGTGTAAAAGTCTCATCATAGTCAATCCCTTCTTGTTGATTGTAACCTTGCACCACTAGCCTAGCTTTGTTTCTGACTATTGTACCTAGGTCATCCAATTTGTTTCTGAAGACCCATTTTGTACCAATAACTGACATATCCTTTGGTCTAGGTACAAGATGCCAAACTTGGTTCCTATGGAACTGATTTAATTCATCCTGCATTGCTAGAACCCAATCAGGAGTCAGTGCCATTTTATAGTCAGTTGGCTCTATATTAGACAAGAAAAAATAAAAAACACAAAAGTTTTGAAAAACATTTCTTCTTGTTTGAACTCCTTTATTAATATCACTAATGATCTGATCTGGAGGATGAGAAGATTGATATTTATAGCTTTTAAAAGAGAAATCATTTTGTGCTTCTTCATTTGATTGGAACCAGCATGATCATGAATCTCATCTATTTCTTCGGAATCAGTAAGATTCATATTCACGCTGTTTCCATTAACATTACTTACCTCAGGTTCAGGGGAGGCATCTTCATTCATTCCTCCTGAACCCCTTACCTGTCTGTCACTTGGGGAACCATTAGGTCTTGGTTCCTCTTCTGAATTCTCGTTGTCCTTATTTTCTTCTCTAGGCTCCTCATTATCATCATTTTGTGGAGTATCAAGTGAGCCTAGATCTGCTTGCACTTCATTTAGGGGACCAGCATCATGGTTCCCAGTAAACTCCATCAATCCAATCATTTCATCAGGTTGTACCTGCGCAATCTCAAAAGACATGTTAAATTCATTAAAGATGACATGTACACTCTCCTCAACACACAAAGTCCTTTTATTAAAGACTCTATATGCTTTGCTTTGAGGAGAATATCCAAGAAAGATTCCCTCATCACTCCTAGGATCAAATTTATCAAGCTGGTTCTTCCCATTGTTATGAATATAACATTTGCATCCAAATACACAAAGTATGCAATATTAGGCTTTTGACCTCTAAGAAGTTCATAGGGAGTCTTATTTAACTTTGGTCTAATGAGACCTCTATTTAAAATATAGCAAGTAGTGTCCACAGCTTCACCCTAGAAACTCTTAGGGAGACCACTCTCAATGAGCATTGTTTTGACCATCTCCTCAAGAGTTCTATTCTTTCTTTCAACAACACCATTTTGCTGTGGTGTTCTTGGGGCTGAGAAGTTGTGACTAACTCCCTGTTCCCTACAATAACCAACAAAGTTAGCATTATCAAATTCAGTACCATGGTCTGATCTTACCGAGACCAGCTTGTGAGAGAGCTGATTCTCCACTTGCTTCACCAATGCTACCCACTCATCGAACGTTTCATATTTTGAATGTAGCATTATTACCCAAGTGTACCTGGAATAATCATCAACCATAACACAGACATATCTATGACCTCTTTGACTTTGTACTCTCATGGGACCATACAAATCAATGTGTACAAGTTCGAAGGGTCTGCTGGTACTCAAAACAGTTTTAGGCTTAAAAGAGATTTTGACCTGTTTCCCTTTAACACATTCTGAACAAAATTTTCCCTTTAACCACCAAATCACGAGACCTTAATTTGTTCAAAAGTGTCAAGATAGCATGTCCAAATCTCTTATGCCAAATCCATTGGTTATTATCAGAATCAGCTCTCAAACAAACAGACTTGTCTTGGGGAGTTTTATCCAGAAAGGTGATGTAAACATCATGCTTCCTGGTTCCCTCACATACAAGTTTGCCTGTTTGAGAATTAACTATATGACAAAGATTAGCTTAAAACTCAACTCTATTACCTTTATCACATAATTGAGAAATACTCAAGAGATTATGTTGTAAGCCCTCAACATAATATACATCATTAATTGCATTTGAAAGTGTCTTACCTACCTTACCTAAACCAGTGATGGTTCCCTTGCTGTTATCTCCAAAGGTGACACTTCCACCGTCAAAGGCTACTAGTGAAAGGAATTGACTTTTATCCCCGGACATGTGTCTTGAGCAACCACTATCCAAATACCAATAGGTATCTCCCTTCACTTTAGCCTGCAAGAACAAATCAAACATTAGTTTTAGGAACCCAAACATATTTGGGTCCCTTTTCAATGACATTAGGCTCTTGTTGGTCTTTTCTTCTCTAGACCCACTTCACATGTTTATTGTTCTTATTCTCACTGTTCTTCTTAGCAAGACACTAATGTATCTTATGCCCATTCATTCCACAATGATAACAAACATGCATCTCGTTAGTCATTACATACTTACCTCTTTTGAATTCTTTAACCCACGTGGTTTCCCTGAGGGACCAGTTAGTCCTGGTTCTCTATCTAGTATATCCAAGACCAACCCTTCCTTTGTAACTTTTAGATGAAATTAAAGAATTCAAAGTTTCCTGTGCCATTAATAATTTTTCAGCATGTCTATGACTATCATGAAGTTCTTTCTCTCTGGTTTCAAGATTCTTAATCAACAACTCGTTTTTATCTTTTAGAAAATCAAAATCACTTGTTAAGGATTCAAGTTGTAAATTAAGCTTTGAAACCATAGGATCAATAGTCATGTCAACAATTACTGACTGCTTATCTTTTTTCAGTTTATGAATCTCAGCATGCAATTCACAAATAGTACCTTCATACTCATCTATTACATCACTAATCTTAACACTGGTACCTGTAGGGGAAATAGTGAACTGAGCAGCCTTAAGTGAAACAAATTCTTTGTGTATTTCTTCCAAGTTGTGAGCCAATATTTCAAAGGCTTTCAACAAGGAAGTTCTACTACAGAAATTTGCTTTACCTATAGCTACTGAAAAATTAAGAGTTTCACTAGCAGTTGATAAGTCTCTAGGGAGCCAGGAGGTCAGATCGTCCTCACCATCACTAGGACAGTCAGATTTAGAAGACCTTTCCTTCTCCAATTCCACCTTACACTTGTCCAATTCAACCTCTAGTTCAGCTACTTGATTTTTCAATTCAAAGCAAACTTCTTCTAGGTGATCACAACTAGCAAAAGCAATTTCACATTTAACACGTTTTTCTTTAAGTTCTCTTTTGCCAGTTATGTAAGTTTCACCAAGTTTATAGCATTCATCTAATAAAGAGTCAATGCATTTAAGCATATTATCTCTATCATATTCATGCATATCTTTTCTAACTTGTTCTAAGTTTACCTTGTGTTCGTGTAGCACATCCTTCTTTGCCATTAAGCATTTTCTGAATGTACTGGTTCCCCCTCAGGTTCCTGAGTCAGTGATGTTTCCCTGAATGTTTGTGAAGGCAGTCAAACAAACATCAGAGTTAGGTGATTCCCCATCTTCATCAGACCCTGAATCAGAATCACCCCACATGGATGCTATCATTGCATTTTTGAAGGCCCGTTTATCTCCAGATTTGGATTGTTTTTCCTTCCACTTAGGACAATCTCGAATAAGATGTCCCTTATCTCCACACTTGAAGCAACCTACAGAAGAAGAGTTAGATTTCTTAAAGTTCTTACCTTTGAAATTCTTCCTTTGATCACGAAGAGTTCTTTCAAATCTTTTAGCAATCATGCCAATCTCATCTTCTTCTTCTTCTATTGTTCCCTTAAGAGCTGTTCCTCTGGCTGGTTCCTTCTCAGACTTAGAATCAATCAACATTTCACGAGTCATGAGGGAACCAATCAGTTGTTCCAGAGATAGAGTTGATAGATCCTTTGCCTCATATATTGCTATTACCTTGGATGTCCATGCATCTGTCAAACTGCGCAAAACTTTTCTCACAAGATCCTCATCAGAAAAGTTCTTACCAAGAGATCTAAGATCATTAACTATTATCATAAATCTATGAAAACAGTCATTAATCTTTTCATTTTTATTCATAGCAAATAATTCATACTTAGACATAAGTAAATCAATTTTGGACCTTTTTACCTCGCTGGTTCCTTCCAAAGCAAGTTCGAGGGTATCCCAAATCTCTTTTGCATTGCTGCAACCTGAGATCCGGTTTGTTTCAGTCTCACCTATAGCCTGTTGTAGAATTGACATTGCCTTGGCATTCTTCTCCAGTAGTTTGTAACCAGCAGTAACTAGTTCACTATCTTTCTTTAGAACCCTGTTTCCCTCTTCATCTATCTTGAAAATGATGTTAGGACCATTTTTGACAACTAGCCAACATTCATAGTCAATTCCCATGATCACATTTTTTATCCTGTTCTTCCACCAAGCATAGTTGTTACCGTTGAACTTTGGTGTCTTATTATCGTAGCCCATAGCGTTCAATTCATGAGTACTCATACTTGACTTCTCTAGATGTTACTCTTATGAGAAGCCTAGGCTCTGATACCAATTGAAGGTTTTAGAGCACTCAAGAGGGGGGGGGGGGGGGGGGGTGAATTGAGTGTTAAATAGCCTTGGCCTATTTTTACTACTTTTTCGATCTGTGGGAGGAACCAGTTGTGCTGGTTCCTATTAGCAGCGGATTATATGTAAGGCACTAAAAGAAGACACACAATTTAACGAGGTTCAGCCAACTCAGGCCTACGTCCTCCTACCCTATACTCTTTTATTAATCTACTCCAAAAAACAAAGAACACATACACTCAACTGTTTCCCTACTCCGGGAACCAGTTCACCTCACACTCTACTCCGAGTGTGCACTCGACTTACACTTGTAAGCCCTTTTGTGTTTGAACTCACAAACACTCTTCCAGCCTATCAACCCCTCTGTTGAAGGCTCTTTATAGAATTAAACTCTCCTTTGATCTTGCTTCTAAAAGTTATAATGAGAGAAGAATATAAGCTCTAATGGTGCTCTTGTATATGACTTAATAAAAGGTTTTTGTGCTTAAGTGTGTATAATGCTCTCTAGAGATAAACTCAGTTTATTTCATGTAAGAGACTTATGGAATTAGGTTGATTAGATGAGTTTATATATGTGATTACAAAAACCCTAGCTTTCCTAAAATCACATAATCTTTTGTGCTGCCATCTTATGTGAAGTTAGGAAAGTATTTATCTTATTTGACTTAATCATATAGATAGAATCAAATAAGGTAAATACTCCTAGTTTTTAGGTAACCAATATATTCTCATCTAATCTACCAGCTGCTTAATATATTTTCTAAAATAATTCTTAGAAAATATTTTTACAAAATCTTTTCAAAAATACGCAGCTTGATATTCCATTTAGTAAACCTGATTCCCTGAACCTGGTTCCCTGAATTAAGTATGTTATGAATTCTGTTCCAGCTTTGTACCAGAATTCATAACATGACTTATCACACTTAAAACACTTATATCACCTACTCATATAAGTCATACTACGGAGCACATTACATAAAAAACTAGATTAACAGTAAAGTACAAATATTCTTCTTTTCATGTAATCTACAAGACTTGGATCTTCCTTGGATGCTTCATTTTGAGCAAAGTATCTTTCTTCGAAAGTCTTCTATGCTCCAAGTCTTGGAATCAGCTTAACTATTGCACATATAACATGGTTAACATGCAATAGATAATATGTGACTGCTTTACAGCATAGCAGTCAAGAAAACAGTTCCAACTGGTTCCCCACCAGTACATAGATCAATTCATACCTAACCATTTCCTGTAAATGGACAAGTTAGTTCAATTGATAACACAAGCAAATAATAACTTGTCTAGGGAAACAGTATTCTATTGTAGCTAGTTCCCTAACCAACTGTTCGCAATACTTGTGATCTGTTTCCTGTAACTGTTTGTCATCATTCAAAATATCAAAACCAAAGGGACTCAACATGATGGTTATAACTTAAAAAATACAATTAAAAATACTAATGGTTTTATTTTTTCTGTACAAATAGAGACCCATTTTGATATATTTGAACCATCTTTAGAAAACCACCATTTTTTTCCTCCTAAATTCTTAATCTCCTCTTCTAAATTATTGTTTTATTTTTCTTATCCCAAATTAGCCTAAAGATTTTTTAGTTGCTATGCAGGCTAATACTAGTCGCAACACAAAATGAAAACAAAAAAAAAATTCAGCTCAAAATATTATTCCAAATCCAATTAATTTTCCCCCAAACCCGCAAAGTTTCTCACAAACCCCCTTAAATTTTCCCCATAATTTTTTTGGATTTTATCCCAATAATTACCTGTCTAATTACCCATATAATCCCCATAAATTTCCACCTAACTTTAATATTACTTAGGGTAGTGCAAATTTCCCACATCCTTCCATGTCGCCAATGAGTTTTGGGTGAATTTGATTCTAGTTTCAATGCTTCACAACAATCAAATCCTAGTGCTTGGGAGATGGCCAATGTCTTATCTAAAGAAGATGAGGAGAATGACGAAGACGATGATGATGAGGGTTTTGGAACTCTTTCCCCCCATCAAAACTTCACCGAACTACTAACGCAACAACCACTCCCACCAATGCACGAACATTATAGTGGTGGTTTTGAGAAGAGGAGTTGGTCACGACCAGAAACTACCGCTATGATCTCAGCCTTCATTAACACGAGCACTGACATAAATTATCAGGACAATTTAGAAGATGGGTGTATTCTGGAGGAGAGTTGTGGAGTCATATAATGCTTCCAGGTAGGGATGGCAATGGGTCCAAGACCCGATCCAAACCCAGTCAAACTTGACCCATTTTTTAGGGACTAGGTCTAATTTTTTTAGACCCATTGGATCCGGTTTAGACATGGGTCTAAATGTCCTTAGGTTGGATATGGGTCTGGATCCAAAAATTTTTGACCCAGATCCGACCCATGGACCCACTCATTAAAAAATTTTAAAATAAAATTAAACCTAAACCTATTCTCTATGTTTCACTTTGCATAGCTGCCAACCGTCCTCTTCTACTATTATATTTTGTCATTTTGTAATTTTTCACTTTGCACAGCTGCCAACCATCCTCTTCTACTATTATATTTTTTCATTTTGTAATTTTTCACTTTGCACAACTGCCAACCGTCCTCTTCTACTATTATATTTTGTCATTTTGTAGTGTACTTAAGACTTTGTGAATTGTAAACTTCCAATATTTTGAAGTTAAGACGAGGATATGACAAGGATTATTTGTTGAGTTGTAATTTCAAATTATTTTTCATTCAATTAATAGTTTTCTCAAGGGTTAATATCATTACATTCATTTGACTTAAAAAAAAATTACGAAAATACATCCAATTATGAAATATGAGAATAATATGTACATAGAAATAAAAATATGGTAAGGACCCATTTTAGACCCGAAACCCGTTAAATCTAGTGGATCTAGGTAAGGGTTTGGAATTTTAGGACCTAATGGGTATAGGGAGGATATGGGTCTAATATAAAAAAAGATGGGTATGGGTATGGATATGGATAATCAGACCCGACCCATATCCGACCAATTGCCATCCCTACTACTAAGGAATCAAATTCAACTGAAATATCCGTAAGAACTCTTAGTACTTTGAAGGGACGTTTTTGAGGCCATGTTGAAGTGGTGTGGAAGCTTTGATAAGACCAAGACCAGGAAGAGAAGTGGCCAAAACGATGATGATGTCATTCGAGAGGCCCATCAGATTCATGAGAACTCGTTCAGGCAATTTTGCTTCTATGAGAAATGGGTCCTAATAAAGAAATGGGACAAATATCACTTCATCTTGGACCCACAAGTGTTCAATCCATCGCTTGGACGTCCATCAACAACTCCTGCGATGGTTGAGTCTTTAGGGAGTGGGAGCAATGGGAAGAGGACACGAGATTAGGGTGACGATTCTTCACCTCACCGACTAATGGAGGTATTGGTGATGATTTTGTACCTCGTCTAGAAGAAGTGAAAAAGGCAAAGTCGAGGCTGAAGGGAAAAGGTTTGATAAGTAATGCGATTGAAGCCTTTGATGCATTCAACAAGCGATTAAAGCTTTTTGGCGAGTCGAGGAAGGAGTCCACCAAGGCAGAACTTTAGAGGCTTGAAATTGAAAAGATTAAGGAGGCAAGGAAGTAGAAGTAAATTGAGCTAGAGGCAAGGAACATTGGATTACAAGAACGTTGGCTCAATTGGGAGCAACTTGTTTACTTAGAAGCGAAAGAAAATCGAACAAAGTGGGAGGATGAAATGATAACCACACTTCGAAACAACATTCAATATTTTAGTGCTTATTATTTAGAGCGATGTATTTTCATAATCCATTTAATAAATTTGTAATGCACATGTGAATGATATCTTTTCAAGGTCCATTTAATCAATTTGCAATGTCCATGTGAAGCCTTAGAAGTAATCCATTTGTTTACTCTATAGTTCCCATGTGAATGATGTCTTTTCAACATCCATTTATTCAAATTACAGAGCCCATGTGATGCCTTAGCTATAATCCATTTATGTATTATGTAGTGCCCATGTGAATGATATATTTTTAGCATCCATTTAATCAAACTATAGTACCCAAGTGATGCCTTAGCTGTAATCCATTTATTTACTCTGTAGTGCCATGAAAATGATATCTTTTCAGCATTTATTCACTTACTTTGTAGAACCCACGTGATGTTCATATAAGACCTTATCACTATAAATGGAGACCATTTTCCCAATCATTTTAAAATCCAACACTGAAGCCCTTTCTAGTTTCACCTAACAAACCTCTCTCTGAAATCTCTCATCGCAAAGATGATGTACTCATACAAAATTAACACAAGCTCAAACAAAAGCTCTTCTTCTAACTCAGATGAAGAGCGAAGGTAAACAAGAGCTCAATAGGACAACAAAGTGGAACATATGATAGAGCTTATATCCCTCAAGTAGTTTCTACATCTTGTCCATGGGTCTACTTCGCAACGGCGGCGCCGATCCGGCCCTCGAGCCAATAGAGGACACTAAGAAGGTTTTGCGAAAGTGGCAGTTCATCCAAGTTCCTTATTCTAGCGCCAGTTTCAAATACATAAGCAGAACATATTATTAGAACAATGAAGCAACATGACCCTTTGTTTCAACTAAAACAAGATGCAGTAGGTCATCTTGGGTTGTTTCCACTGCAAAAGTGATATGCGGCAATTAGAAAATTAGTTTAAGGTTTAGCTGCAAATTCTTGTGATGATTACGTCTGTATCCATGAAAGTACTACACGATTGGCACTGCAAAAGTTTACAAAGGTGTCATCAATCAGTTCGG
The DNA here is from genome assembly GCA_026401315.1 of Dysphania ambrosioides. Taxonomy (NCBI): domain Eukaryota; kingdom Viridiplantae; phylum Streptophyta; class Magnoliopsida; order Caryophyllales; family Amaranthaceae; genus Dysphania; species Dysphania ambrosioides. The sequence continues at coordinate 20,826,242 of CM048666.1, forward strand.
TGAGCAGTACTTGAGACGTCCAAATACTACAGACATGGAAAGGTTGATGCAGATCTTGGAAGAATGTGGATTTCCTAGCATGATTAGTAGCATTGATTGTGTGCATTTGGAGTGGAAGAATTGTCCACACTCATGGAAGGGGCAGTATCAAGGAAGAGCTGGAGTTGCAACTCTCGAATTGAAGGCATTTATTGACAGAGATCTGTGGATATGGCACTCGTTCTTTGGGATGCCAGGGAACTGTAATGATATCAACGTGCTTCATCAATCTCTTGTGTTAGAGGACGTCTTAGAGGGTGGAGCTCCTGTAGTGAACTTCGTTATCAATGGTTACTAGTATGATAAGGGGTATTATCTTACTGATGGTATCTACCCTAAGTGGGCTACTTTTCTGAAATCCATTACGAGTCCACAAACCCGTAAGGATGGTTTATTTGTACAACATCAAGAAGTAACAAGGAAAGACGTTGAACGCACTTTTAGGGTGCTACAAGCCCGTTTTTCTATTATTAGGAAGCCATTTCTGGCACGGGATGTCAACATACTTCACAAGATCATGTTAGCGTGCATCATAATGCATAATATGATCGTTGAATATGAACAAGAAATGTCTCATAATTACGATAATACCATTGAGTCTTCGAACGAGCAACGCAACGCTAATGAGGATAATCTCGAGTATCGTAATGATCGTATATTGGACATCGGCATATACTTGCGACGTAAAATAAAGATTGAGGATCAACAAACTCATTTGCAGTTAAAAAGCGCTTTGGTCGAGCATATTTGGAATAAATTTGGGCATTACGAGAACTGAAACAATTACATTCAAATCAATTGGTTTCGCTTCAATGACGTGAACGAAATTATGTCTAATTGGTTTCATTTACATTATGGTAATCATAGTTTTTAATTGTTCTTGTTTAAATTACGTGAATTATAAATAATTACGATAATTATAAATAATTATGTTGTTGTAATTAATTGCAATCAATGTAACTAATTATGTCAATTATATATTCAGTTAAATCTTGTATCCACTAATTAATATAATTAATTTTAATTATCATGATTAATTAATTATATTAATCATAATTAGTTAGGTGTTACATGAGATTAATAATATCTAATTATGAACAAATTAAATTATATTTAAAAAGATAAAATAAGGTGGGAAAGAGGTATTGATGATGAACCTTTTTGATTTAGTTAATTGTTAAGAGTGAAATTAATAAATGGTTTGTTGCGATAATGTGGATGAGAGGGAATGAGTGATAGTGACCCATGAACCATTTTTTTCACCAACAATGATGCTTAAGTATTATTTTGTTATTTCGGTTAATCACAGTCTTTTTTTGCCAGCAAATCTTATATTACCTCCGGTTATTAAAAGTTGCACCATTTATCATTTTTGGATGTTCAATATAAGATGCAATATTTTTTACTTTTTTACCCATTTTAGTAACTTTTTGGGAAAAAGGTCCACCACTACCACTTTTAATTATTTTTATTCTCTCTCTACTTTATCATATGCATATCTCCTAAACTCTATTATCAAATTTCGCCTAAGAGTCCGTATTTTATGTGTTTGTTGCAATTTATACTAACCGGAGTTAGTATTAGGTTTGTCATCTAGTAATAAATTCCGTGTACTTAGTTAATCATTGTAACGAAATTAATCATGTGTGTGCCTGATAAACCAAAGTCTTGTAACTGTTGCTAGTTCATGCTAGGAAAAGAAAAGTAAGCTTCTTCTCTTATCCTTCAATGCAGTGCACTCATTTTCTTTTGCATTGCCATTCTTTCATTCTGCATTATTTTGAATTTATGTTTTCAAAATCTAGCAATCTCATTTGGTAACTCAAGAAATTTGATCTCGAAAAGTCAAAGTTAACAAGTATTTTGAGATGGACATAAAAATTTTGAAAATATACTAAGCAACTTTAAAAATTTTAATAGTTTCCGCTATGAAATACAAAGTGGCAAACTGATGGTGATGATACCTATCTAAATGGGGACAAGAAATGTTAACCATTCAACATCAGTGGCATTTTTCTAATATTTTAGTTGTATTTATCTATGTGAGCTCCTCATAACTCTTTGATTATTCCTCCTTTGGAAAAACTAGCACTTTCTATGATTTATTAATCAAACTAGAATTTCATGCAAATACATTGTATACATATAGAATGTGACAATGTGAGCATAATACTGTATGTTTTTGCAAAATATGAAGCATAGGTAAATTGATACTATCTTCAATAATCCACAGTAAAATGTAAAGATTGAATCTTCATAATGCAGTAATATTTTAAATATAAATATCTAAACATAACATAAAATTAAAAATATTGAAGCAATAGAAAGAGGAAAAATATCAAACCAAGGAGATACTAGATGAAGGAGACCAAATAGATATTGCAGGAAAGATTATTTCAATTAGTATTGGTTGCAAAATGGAGCATAAAGAGCCTACAATTCATGATGTGAATTAAGCCCTAATGAAGTAATTAATAATTTAAAGGATATATCAAGTATAGATAATAACTCGTAGATTTAAGTGTACATTCTTGACTCTTAAATTGGCTCATGTTTCCAACTAAATCACTCCTGAAATTATCAAGAATGTACACTTTAATCTCAAAACACTCCTAAACCAAGAACTAAGCAATTGTGTAAAAAACTCACGTTTTAAATCAAAGAAAATTTGATTTTATTGAATGAATAGCATGCCTTTATATAAGCTTACATACTACACATTCCTTTCCTTTACAAATTGGAATTAAATAAATCTGACCCATTCTAAGAAAATGATCCCCTTGACAGATTCAATATCCTAAAACATGTCAAGAACGTACACTTTAATCTTAGAACACTCCTGGACTAAGAATAAAGCAATTGTGTGAAAAACTCACGTTTTAACTCAAAGCTAATCTAATTTTATTAAATGAATAGCATGCCTTTATATAGGCTTATAGAAAGGGCATCGTTAAACATTTCCCGTAAATTTCTAGCAACCCGTATTTAGTATGTAAATTATCAAATTTGTCCTTACTATATATATACATTTTAATTAGAGTAACTAAGCATATTAATTAGAGTAACTAGGCATGAACATGATGTAAAAATTTAAAAAAAATAGAAACCCCAAAACAGTGTGAAATACACGGTTCCACCATGGAGGAACCGTCCAAATTGGAGAACTCCTCCATGGAAGAACCGTGTGTTTTACACGGTTCTAGCAATCTCAAAAAAAAATTTCCGACAAAACCTCACCATCTCCAACCCAAAACTGGAAAGTGAGAACACAAACACAACCAACAATGGCTAAAACAACAACAATAATACCATAAATTTTCACTAAAAAAATAATACAAAACATACATCTAACTTATTCGGAAGTTCAACATCAACTGGGAGTGGTCGAGAGTGAATGAAGGACTTCGGCAGACCTTGTGGGTGGACACAATGGTACGTATTCCTAACTTAATCTCAATTACTTAAATATTTGTGGGAAACTAACTTACTAAATGAAATTAACTAAATTTGAATTTATTTCAGGTTTTGTTTCACATTCCAAACGACCCCCAATTGAAGAAGCTTTTTCTATTTGTAGTCGCCGATAAATTTCGGGACTTCAAATCGAAGTTGGTTACTGGTTGGATTACCAAGACAAGAAAGGTGTCCAAAAAGGAAGATAACATGTTGCCCTATGAAATATGGAAACATATTAAGGAAGGTGATTGGGCAACCTTTGTGAAGAACAAGACTTCGGACGCTGCAGTGGTAAGTTAAATACTTAAGTGTATTCAGTTTTGGAAAATGCTTTCTTTTGTCCTTTAATTTTAAATCAAATACGTACCTTTATGTTGTTGACAGGCTAAACGTGAGAAGGCGAGCAAGAGTACCAAGATGAACATTCATCCACATTACCTTGGGCAGTCAAGCTACAATGACGCAAGGCAACAATGGATATCTGAGGGTTTTTATCCCTCTTGCTCTGGACCTTCTTCTATAGAATCCAGCACCACGCAGATAAGTTGTGGGGATGACTGGTTGTGTTCACGCCACAAGAAGGACAAGAAAACTGGGAAGAGAGTCATTCCCAATGAACAGACACATGCTGTGGCTAAGAAATACGTAAGTATTCTATTTGTATTAAAGTACAGATACCAATGCTTATAAGATGTGACATTCATTTCTAATTGTTTCCTTTTCGATTTCAGTTAGTGTTCCGAGATAAGCAGATTCAAGGGGAATTCGTTCCCGCGAGGGCCCAAGACGCATTAGCCATGGCCATTGGGAAGCCAGATCATCTAGGACGCTGCGTTGGACTTGGAGGGACTAATATTGGGTACCGACAAGTATTTGGACCTCCTCCACCGAGATCAAGCCAACAGAGTCAAAGCGGAGTTTCAAGGGAAGATCGAGAAACGTTAAAGGCTCAACTCCGAGAGGAACTTCGACAGGAGTTTAATGCCACTATGAAGGAAAAGTTATTCTCCCTACTCCAAGACATTGGTATCAGCGCCGACCAATTAGCATCCCAGGGTGCACGGGTGCCTACTCCCCATGTCGAGGTGTGTTATATATTAAATTCAATTTCCATTAGTATTACATTGGTATTATTTGCATTAATAATGGCCTATATGCTTTACGTTTTCAATTTCCAGGGTCCTACCAGTTGTCGTCTACTACTTCAAGATCAAAGTACGGGAACAATATACGATGTGGCCGGTGGTGTCGCGTACCTTGGTCAGTCAGGCCAGCAGTTCACTCGAACTCACCAAGGAACGAGAGTCGAAGGACATGAAGTGGTGAAGGTTGAAACTGTTCCTGACTTCTTCAAAGGAGCAACATTATCAGTCCCGGTTCCACAGTACGACATATAGACATTGAACGACGCGATCGGTACTTTTGTGAAATGGCCTCTACCATTGATCAAGATCGTAAGTGAGGTAAATATCAAAGTTGTAATAGAATTTCCTCTATATTTATATTTATGTATGGCCGAAGTAATGCGATATGTTCTTTTTAAATTAGGTGACTCCACAAGCTAAGAAGATGAAGGGGATGTCAGCTGATGAAGTTATTGGTAGCAATGAGCCTGCCTCGAAGAAATCAGTGGCAGAGAACCAACTGCTTCTCTCTGAAGATATGGTGGCTTCTCTTAGTCCCGAGTGCAAATGGCTACTCCAATGTGCTGCCATGATGAAGGAAGACAATACCATTGATGTGCCGTTGGATCGGGCCTTATTCCACTATTCTGAAGACAGAACAACGTGGCTTGACAAAGCTGACATCACCCAGTTCTTACAAGGAGCTCAATTGAACATCTCTGTAATTCAATGCTTCATGAGGTATCCGCAATTAATATATAGGTTAACTTAGCTGGTGCATGCAATAATTTTAAAACATTCTAATTTGTATACATAATGCATTTTATGATTCCGTTGGGCACTACAAGATGATTGCGTGTCGTGCGATTTACTTTCATTAGTCGGTTAGTTATGTCTTGAGGCCACTTCGAATGCAAGAATCGATGGCAACATCGAGGAGGTAAAGACGTATGTCCACTTCGCATTCACGAAAGCCCTACAAGTTAAGTTGAAGTTCATTTTCGCCCCTGTTTTTGAACGGTACGTTTGAAGTTGATGTGTAATGCATATTATTACTTATACATTTGATGTGTGATGCATACCCTAATTACTTATTTCTTATAATGTAGTGCACACTGGATGTTTTTAGTCATTGGTGTGGCTAGTGGGAAAATATACTTCTTTAACTCGGCTAGGTCAATGCGTAGTACTAAGCTTAGAGCGATTATTAATTAGTAAGTATTAACAATAGATGTACGTTGCAAGCTGAGGTTGATATGAGTTGTACTTTTAAACTAATCAATTTTGTTTTCCAGTGTGCTAAAAAGACTTACTCTGCAAGGAGAACGAGCTAGGAAGCAGACATCAACATGGATAGAAGTGATGGTAAGTTCCTTAACTAATTAAAACATTGTAAAATAATACTATCATAAGTATGGATAACACGTTTAATTTGAAATATCTAGTGTGCTCAACAACGTGGTGGAACTGAGTGCGGCTACTTCGTGATGTGTTTCATACTTGACGTAACGGGTGCAGTAGTGGGATGCCCGTGGAGGAGGTAAGAGCTTTTGCCCTTAATTTCATTGTTTTAAGTATCTTCAATATTGTATTCTCTCATAATCATGTGTTTCATGCTTGACGTCCTTAACAGGTGCAATTGGTTGAGTTAATATACTTCAAGTACGAGAATAAGGATAGATTATTGGCCTTAAAACTGTATGGTTTCCTTTGTTACTTTTACCTGTCCTTCCGCCTTCATCGTAGTCCTCTGCTTTCCTATAAAATGATTGTGTGTCCTCTTTTCTTTTTTGAACTTTTACGAGAAAAAGAAGGAGAAGTTATCTGTGGGAAAGAGAACAAGGAGCTAATGAGCTAAAATGGTGATGGAACGAAACAAAAGGTCGCGTATTGCTGCGATTAGGAAGTATCATTCAATAAAAGAGACTGATGAGGGTGGTAGTAGCCGAGTAAAAGGTAAAAATATGAGGGTTTTGATGGGTGAGAATCAGGCTATAGTGATTGATGAAGAAGAGTTTTTAAGAGGGGTTATTGGATTCTTGAGATTTAACCCCTATTGGAGACTCTTCTTTCTCAATCACAACAACTTCATTTTCATCCATCAAAACCATTAAATTTATATCTTATATTCGGCTACTACCACCCTCGCCAGTCTCTTTTATCGAATGCCACTTCCTAACTGTAGCAAGACACATCATTTTGTTTTGTTCCATTACCATTTTAGCTCTTAGACCCCTTGTTCACTTTCCAGTGGATAAATTCTCCATCTTTTCTTCGTAATAGCCGGAAAAGAACGGAAGGGCCCAGATCGTTTCATAAGAAAAATGAGGAATGTGATGAAGACGGAAGAGCAGGAGAACGGAATATAGGAAACAATGCATGAAAACTTGTAATTAGGCTATATTGGTATGTTAGTGCAAGTTATACGTTAGTTTGATGAGAAATGTGGAAAATAGGCGAGGTAGAACCCTTTCCGGCCCCCTGTCCCTTGAAAATCACGAACATCGTCCCAAAACTTAGTGAAATGCTTCTAAGGTTCGTTTTCAATGCATGAATACTTGTAATTAGGATATATTGGTATGTTAGTGAAAGTTATAGGTTAGTTTGATAAGAAATATAGAAAATAGGCGAGGTTGAACCCTTTCCGGCCCCCTTCCCCTTGAAAATCACGAACATTGTCCCAAAACTTAGTGAAATGCTTCTAAGGTTCGTTTTCAATGCATTAATACTTATAAATAGGCTATATTGGTATGTTATTGCAAGTTATAGGTTAGTTTGATAAGAAATGTGGAAAATAGGCGAGGTTGAACCCTTTTCGGCCCCTTTTCCCTTGAAAATCACAAACATTGTCCCAAAACTTAGTGAAATGCTTCTAAGGTTCGTTTTCAATGCATGAATACTTTATTTAGGCTATATTGGTATGTTAGTGCAAGTTATAGGTTAGTTTGATAAGAAATATGGAATATTGGTATGTTAGTGCAAGTTATAGGTTAGTTTGATAAGAAATATGGAAAATAGGCGAGGTTGAACCCTTTTAAGCCCCTTTTCCCTTGAAAATCACAAACATCGTCCCAAAACTTAGTGAAATACTTTTAAGGTTCGTTTTAAATGCATGAATACTTGTAATAAGGCGATATTGGTATGTTAGTGCAAGTTATAGGTTAGTTTGATAAGAAATGTGGAAAATTGGTGAGGTAGAACCCTTTCCGGCCCCTTTTCCCTTGAAAATCACGAACATCGTCCCAAAACTTAGTGAAATGCTTCTAAGGTTTGTTATCAATGCATGAATACTTGTAATTAGTCTATATTGGTATGTTATTGCAAGTTATAGGTTATTTTGATAAGAAATGTTGAAAATAGGCAAGGTAAAACCCTTTCCGGCCCCCTTTCCCTTGAAAACCACGAACATTGTCCCAAAACTTAGTGAAATGCTTCTAAGGTTCGTTTTCAATGCATGAATACTAGTAATTAGGCTATATTGGTATGTTAGTGAAAGTTATAGGTGAGTTTGATAAGAAATGTGGAAAATAGGCGAGGTTGAACCCTTTTCGGCCTCTTTTCCCTTGAAAATCATGAACATCGTTCCAAAACTTAGTAAAATGCTTCTAAGGATCATTTTCAATGCATGAATACTTTTAATTAGGCTATATTGTATGTTAGTGCAAGTTATAGGTTAGTTTGATAAGAAATGTGGAAAATAGGCGAGGTTGAACCCTTTCGGCCTCCTTTCCCTTGAAAATCACGAACATCGTCCCAAAACTTAGTGAAATGCTTCTAAGGTTCATTTTCAATGCATGAATACTTGTAATTAGGCTATATTGGTATGTTATTGCAAGTTATAGGTTAGTTTGATAAGAAATGTGGAAAATAGGCGAGGTTGAACCCTTTTGGGCCCCTTTTCCCTTGTAAATCACGAACATCGTCCCAAAACATAGTGAAATGCTTCTAAGGTTCATTTTCAATGCATGAATACTTGTAATTAGGCTATATTGGTATGTTAGTGCAAGTTATAGATTAGTTTGATAAGAAATGTGGAAAATAGGCGAGGTTGAACCCTTTTCGGCCCCTTTTCCCTTGAAAATCACAAACATCGTCCCAAAACTTAGTGAAATGCTTCTAAGGTCATTTTCAATGCATGAATACTTTTAATTAAGCTATATTATGTTAGTGCAAGTTATAGGTTAAACCCTTTTCGGCCCCTTTTCCCTTGAAAATCACAAACATCGTCCCAAAACTTAGTGAAATGCTTTTAAGGTTCGTTTTAAATGCATGAATACTTGTAATTAGGCTATTTTTTTATCTTAGTGCAAGTTATAGGTTAGTTTGATAAGAAATGTGGAAAATAGGCGAGGTAGAACCCTTTCCGGCCCCTTTTCCCTTGAAAATCACGAATATCGTCCCAAAACATAGTGAAATGCTTCTAAGGTTCGTTTTCAATGCATGAATACTTGTAATTAGGCTATATTGGTATGTTAGTGCAAGTTATAGGTTAGTTTGATAAGAAATGTGGAAAATAGGCGAGGTAGAACCATTTCCGGCCCCCTTTCCCTTGAGAATCACGAACATTGTCCCAAAACATAGTGAAATGCTTCTAAGGTTTGTTTTCAATGCATTGATTTCATATGGAAAATAGGCGAGGAAGAACCCTTTTCGTGTCCGGGTAGAAAGTGACTTAAACACTTCAAATACATCGATTTTATATGCATTGCATTTTATATACACGTTAATGATATATATGTTAATCAATATTAGGTATGCAAAGGATTCAACGAGGAGCCCTTCTCCAACGAAGAAATTGATGTCGTCCGCAAGAAACTTGCAAAGTATTTGACAGATAACTTTTTTAGATTTTGTACATTACCTTATTCTTGTGTATTTTGTAATTTATACATCAATTTCATTAATTGGATTGTATTTTTTATGTCACTTAATATATGGTTGTTTTTACGACCCTATTAGTACGCATGAATGAGAGATCAATGGATCTTGTGTATATATGTATCTTGGGTTGCAGAAATTGCAAATGTAATAAGCAGGTTTTGAATTTGAAATTTGGGCGTTGTAGGGATCAGGTTCTTGCGTTTAAAAAAAAAACAACTCATATGCGGCGGTTCTAAGGAGGTGACGCCGCATATTTATATATTACAGGTCAATTTATTGTAAAAAACCTACCAATTAGCGGCGGTTTTAGGGAGGTGACGCCGCAATGTGTAGGTAATATGCGGCGGGTGTAAGGTAGCTAACGCCGCAAATGTACGGCTAATTAGCGGCAGTTTTAATCTTGGTGACGCCGCAAATTTACAAACAATATGCGGCGTATTCCGAAAATTAAATAGATTAATATGCTGCTATCTGTATTGCTGCTAGCCTTTTGACGCCGCATATGTATCTAAAAACCCCGCCGCATTTTTAAGCTTTTCTACTAGTGTAAATAAACTTCAAAGAATTTTAAAACTAAAATATATACATACATGAAGAACCTGTCAAACCTCTCAAAGCTTTATCAGCAACCTTGCTTAGTCTCTCATCCATACTCCGAGAAGGTTCTTTTTCCACTCTTGACATGGTGAAACTGCTGAATTTTTGAGAGGAAATCTAATTTTTTTGGAGAGGTTCGGTGAGTTTAAGGAGTAGTGAAAGGTTGGGTTTTTAGGTGATAGGAAAAAAAAAAGGTAGGTAAGTGAATTATGGGTAGAATTAGGTGAGTAAATGAAAATGTTACATAAATATGTAAATTAAAAAGATAAGGGTAATATCGTCAAAAAAGTGCAAACTACGTATAAAATACAGACGATAGGTAGAGAATTACGGGTAATATTTAGCAAATCACTATAGAAAACAGATTCCTTTCCTATTATAAATTAGAATCAAACAAATTTGACCTATACTAGGAAAAGGACTCCATTTGACTTATTCAACTTCTATTTAGACTCGAAAAAATGCTTAAAAACGTGTAGACTACTACTTGGACTCAAAATAAGCTTTAAACACGTTTTAGCCGATCAGGTTCTAATTAAGGAAATAATCCTTCTATGAATCAAAATGAGCTAAAAACACTAACAACCCTTGCAAGTGAATGATAAAAACATGTAAGCAACATAAAAAAGAAAATCCTAATACGACTAGGATTAGTGAAACTACAAAAATACTAAGTCGAGCAAACCATCCAAATGTGCGAATCATGGCTTTTTGATGTAGAATAAATCAAGCCCAAAAGTTGAATAGATTTACTAGATTGACCACTTTGATCTCCCTTCTCTTATCCGCATCACTTCACATCTAAAAAACCATCATCAAAGCCAAATAAAGCAAATAAACTAAACAAATACTCCATTTTGAACCAAAGAAAATCAATAAAATCTTATATAAAAATAAAAATTACAATGTCAAGTGGAATGACTAATGCACACCATAAATAGAATAAAACAATTAATTGTAATAACTAACAAATGGAAAAAAAAAAAAATAAACCATTCAAATTAGACAAAGTAAATCAAATTATCATTAAAATAGAAATCAAACAGAGACAAAACAAAATCATGCGGTAGCATATGAAATAATCATACCAATGCTATAGATTGAATGGAGAAGGGAAGTGAAAATGTAAGTAGAGAAAAGAGCGAATAAAATAAATAACTAAAGTGAATTGAAGGTAGTTTAAATGTTTGTTCTTTGGAGGGAACGTTACCTATTGACTGTTAGTTTTCTTTTTATTCTATAAAATTTTGAGGATGAATGTAGTTAAATAATTATTAACTTGTTTTAATCTTGTAAAAGAGTTTTTGGAGGGACTAAAAGCAGGCTTGATTGGGGTTTTGAAGCATTATGATTAAAAGAAGTATTTCTATTACTCCCTTCGTTTCTTCTTGTTCTTCTTATTTGTTTTTATACGTGTAAATCCCAAGACAAACTTAAATTTTAAGTATTTTCAATTATATGTTTGTAAAAATCATAAAAAGTTGATACTTAAAAAAAAAGTTTGAGCATCATAGACAATGATGAAGAGGGATTATATCTCACATTCCCACCCCTTGAGACTAATAACCATCTAACGCAAGAAGCAAGTTCTAAGTACGATGTATCAAACAACAGCTTTCGCATTTCAATTATAGCAGCTCCACACTCCACACTCCACACTCCACACTCCACACCTCCCTATATGTTCCCTGTTTAACTTAACATAAATGATCTAGTGGCTACATGAGTGTTCTACTGATAGTGGCATCACTCCATCACAGCATAAATGGAGAAACTGTCTCATTCCTTATACTTAATCTCAGCTATAAGTTATGACTAAGTTAGTATGGGAGTCATGGGCATAGATCATCTGCAATACAGTATAAAATACTCCAACCATCATGAAACTTATGCGTTGCACTTGTTAAAAACCACTCCATATGATTCCCTCATACATAGAAGAGCACTGAAAAAACCAAACTTAAACAAAGAGAAGGGTAGCAGGCATCCCTGGGAATACGAAAACCGATGCCACTTGGGAACGAATGACTACAATCTACAACGTGAGGATGAAACATTTGCTGCATTGTTCTTAAAATGCAACAGCAATTTCACACTTATATAGTAGTGTCACGATAACAGAAAAATCAGCATCATGCAATTTTATTTACTGTAGATTCCAAATATCCTGGAACTCACTGCTCATCATGCAGGATAGTAGTACTACGGTAGATTTAGTCTGGAATACTTTAGCTAGCTTGGACTTGGAGTATCCTTCATGATCAGAGATACAGTCAAAGCTCCAGCATAAATAATGTGCTGGCTGCGATTGAAACAAAAGAAGACAGATTTCAGGGAGGAGCTGAGGGGGCGGGGACAGCCACTTGGATTAACCGGTGTTCTGCATACCAGCTGCAATACCCTTCATGGTGAGGATGAGGGTGTCTTCAAGGCCTGGAGCATATTCGCTTGAAGGGTTCAGCTTGACAAGATCAGCCGCAGGTTTGCTGGTAGACTCCATGTATTCCTTCGAAAGATGGGGTCTCAACTGGACATGATAGTTGGGGTCACGAATACGCTTTAGGGTGTAGACTTGACACACATTCAAGGTTGTGATGTAAGGATCACGAAGCCTAAGTCTTTGCCTCAAGTGAGGATCACCCTCAAGAATTTCTCTGTGTCCAGCAATCTATCAAGAAAGTACGAAAAGTGATTAAACTATAAGTAGCCAGTTCAAACATAACACAGTGACTTTCAAATTCAAATTCAAATTTATTTTATTTACTCATTGCTCGAGAGACACTAGCAATCTTTCATACATCATCAAGGGTTATAAAAGAAAATTCTGCAAACAGCCTGAAAATGTAGGATTTCTATAAAGTAATTCTCGCGTAAGACAAGTGTGCAGTAAAGAACAGGTGATACATTTCACAAGATACCAGCTGGACTTAAACAAGAGGTCTCTAATTCTCTATGCAAAAAGGGTGATATTCAATGTCACATGGGCATACTTTGATTGTTTATTGCATACACCAACTCATCCTAAAATTTGCACTAACATGATTTTTCAATAACAATAACTCAATCCCCTGCTCCCCCATATTCTCTAATATCATCTACACCCTCTGCATAGACAAGAATATCCTGGAAATTTCAATCATAATCTACTGTACAATGTCCCAACATGTATGCATAGTTGATAGTTTAAAACTTTATTTTCATGATGCATAGCTTTGACTATTATTTCTATCATACAGAGAATTATTTGCTTGCTTTAAAATCCATACATTAGCTTGTGCAAGCCTCAATTCCAACTAACTGAACACACCTATTTTTTATTATAGATCATTATGAGCTTTGTTGAATTAGTGGTCAAAGTTAATCTGAGTTTGAATATAACGCCATGCTTAGCATGTGACAATAAATGATGGTAATGGTAATAAATTTGCGTTGTTAGCTGTGAGACAAACTATTTGTCAATGACCATGGTAATGCAATAATCAACTCAATTCTCATACATGCATTTTTCATTGTTAAATTTCCAATACCACTCGTTACCATAAGATGATCTGCTAAGTGGGATAAGAAATTCAAGAAATGAATCACATACTTGGAGACAGAATTGCATTACCTTACGAATTCAATATCTATACCATCACTAATCGTTGTTTACCATACAGGTCCTAAACAGTAAAAACTATGCAAACACTAGGAGACTTTGGAAGCAATTATGTTTCTTCCATGAAAATGTTATAACAGTTTATAGGATAGTTAACTATTTCTAGACCATGGAAGGGTTATGATTTTAAGAAGCTAACACAGCATATACATGATGCACAAGGGTTATGATTACCTGGAGCAGAAGTTTCTTGGTTTGTTCATAGTCCTCCCTCAACTTCTCTCCAAAAGGTAATAACTCTTCGGGAACAAGAAGCTTATCATATAAAGCAGCAATGCCTGGGTCTCCCTTGGCAAACACCATCTCAACTAAATCAATAGTAACCCTAAAGAAGGGCCACTCATTGTACATCTTCTCAAGCAAGGAGAGATTTTTAATATCATTCTGGATGACATGCCTGAATGCTGCTCCAAATCCTAGCCACACTGGAAGATGAAACCTTGTCTGAGTCCAAGCAAAGATCCATGGGATGGCACGGAGGGATTCGATGCCCCCACTTGCCTTTCTTTTTGAAGGACGACTTCCAATATTCATACTTCCCAATGCTGTCTCTGGCGTGGCCTGTGATTCAAAAACAAGACATGAGAGGTGGATGTACAAAGTACAAACTAGCTACTTGGTCCATGAGGATGCCTTATATACTAGCTTTCCATGTTCCCCAAAAATTTTTCCATTTGCCACATGAGAACACAGTCAACAAATTTTCTATTGTATGTTGAGGTCAACAAAGTTATGACCTACATTTACCTGAAAACAGGTTTTTCAATGAGAAAATAAACTTTTACTATTTAACAGTACTTCTGAAAGGTATCCATCTCGTACATATTACTTATCAGATTATAGTCAAATTTGGTAAAGAAAACTATTAAAATTATTGAAGGACTATTAATTTAGGAAGACAGGTAGAACATAATTCTTCACAGGTAAGAGATAGCAGAAATCTCACCATGCGGAAATACTCCACAAATCGTGGTTCTTTGAAAACAATGGAGCGATATTTCTCAGTGGCAACAACAGCCATCTCATCCAAAAGGGCACGCCATTCAGGTTTTGGGGGAATTGGAGGGTTCATACCATGCTCAAGAGTGGCAGCAGTGAAACGTTGAAGAGTTCTAAAGCACAAGTGAGCCTCTCCGAATGACTGCTCAATAACTTCACCTTGCACTGTAACACGAAGTGATCCATTCACAGTCTCTGGAGGTTGAGACAAAATAGCAAGGTGGGTAGGTCCACCACCTCTTCCTACGGTGCCACCACGACCATGGAACATAGTTAGCTTTACACCATATTGCTTAGCAACCTGCACAAGCTCCTCTTGGGCTTTGTACAATGCCCATGCTGCTGAGAGACGCCCCGCATCCTTCCCTGAATCAGAATATCCAATCATAACTTCTTGCTTCCCATTAATTCGGTTTTTGTACCATTCAATAGAGAAAAGACGAGCCACTGCAGCTGGAGCTGCCTCGAGATCTGCAAGTTTCTCAAATAATGGCACAACTCTCAGTGGCTTTTTCACGTGGCATTCACGTTGAAGAAGTTCGACTGCAAGCACATCAGAAGGGGATGTAGCCATTGAAATAATATAAGCTCCAAAACAGTCTGAGGGAAGCTCCGCAATAACATGGAAAGTATCCAAAACATCAGCTATCTCTTCAGTTTTGGGGAGATCAGGCCCAAACAATGGACGTTTTCCACTTAATTCTGATAAGAGCCACACTTGACGCTGCTCTTCAGACCATTCCTTGTAGGATCCAATTTCCAAGTGTTTGGTAATGGCATCCATGACATCAGTATGACGGTCTGACTCTTGACGAATATCAAGTCTTACAAGTGAAAGACCAAAAGTGAAAACCTGTCTCAAAAAATCAAGGAGGGTTCCATCTGCAATAGGCCGGTCACCACAGGCACAGAGGGATCGGTAGCAAAGCTCAAGAGGTTCTAAAAACTGAAAGGACAACAAAGATCAAGTAAGCAGACAGGCCAAGGGGAAGATTTTGAGACACTTATGTTACAGATTTACAATTGGCCAAGTACCTCCTCCAAATTGGTGTAGGTCGAATCCTCTGGAATATCTGAGAATCCTTGGGATAGCAGCTGGCGAGAACGCTCACGTGTGTTGTATAATTTATCTCTCACCTCACCAAGAATTACACGGTATGGTTCAGTTGGTGGAATGTATTTCCAAAATTCTGCTCAAAAAAATCAACCGGTTCTTCATATGCAGCACTCTAAGCAAATTATACAAAAGGAAGCATACTAATTACAAAAGAAAAGATGATGACAACATCTGCATTGAATAAGTTTATGAAGAAAGAAGCACAAAAGTTCATTGTTGAAAATTAGAGGGCTTCTGGTAAACAATGTATAGCTGCAACAAGACTTGGCATGGTTAAAGGATATACCTATGTAATGCTTGGCGTCCTTTCTGGAGGAGCTGTGAAGCTCATCAGCACGGACACGAAGCTCATCACTGCAACGAAACATAGATATCTGCCAGGTGGAGAGCATCGATTTCACAAGTTAACACACATAGATGATAGATCACCAAAGAGGGACTAAGACTAAAGAAACTTCAACAAAGAAAATCTACAGCATCGCACCTCAAACATGAGATCCTCAATCTGAGAGAAGTAGAGGTTAGCTGCCATCATTCTAGCTAACAAGCATACATCTCGAGTGACCTCAGGTGTCACTCTTGGATTACCTGTGTCAATACCAACGACTATTAAGCAAAAGGAGACAAAGATAGGTTCTACACTTCTGAGTATTATAGCACAATCATTTATTCAGCAGAAAGGTGAGCTTATTGCATAAGCAAACTTGTCCCTGTTATTCCTGACCACAAAGTAGAATATACACAAAGTATTAGTAAGATGAAAGAGAAAATACCATCACGATCACCACCCATCCAAGAGGAAAATTGGATAAGAGGAGCATTGTAGGGAACACGTTCATTTATTCCCATGTTCTTCAAAGCAGTATCAATACGGCGTAAGAACTTGGGGACACCCTTCCAAATTGTTTCATGGAAGTAGCTCATTCCAGCCCTCATCTCATCCTGTGGTGTGGGCTGAGTTCTACGAATTTCATCAGTACGAAAAGCTGCTTGAATCTGCATATTATTACATAGGATAAGACAAAAGATTCTAAAAATAATCAGCAACTATATGTAAGGTATAACTCACAAAACTCAGGCAGTAAATCCATTATTTAGAAAAAAGTCAATATCATGTTTAACCAAGGATGAGTCTTCCACCTATATAGAAATCGATCAACCCAGAGAGAAAAGAAAGTTCATTGCAAAATGAGTAATAAAAGAGCGGAGAATTTAGAAATCATCAATTGGTGAGAAAGTAGCACCTATATCTTGGAACAATGAGGTAAGTCTGGTTGACTAGAATAGAGTGACAATATAAAATTCAGTGTAGACTGATCAAGATCAATGTTTCAGAACACAGATATCATGATGCCAAGTAAAAAGTAGTTTATTGTTGGAATAAGGAGGGAGAAAGGAGAACACAACGATGAGAAACAACTGGAATTGAAAAAGGTTGATAACACATAGATTTAGATAGTAATCTGAAATAACAGCAATACTTTACTGGGAAATGGAATTGAAAAGGTTTACAACACAGATTTTAGCCCGTGTTTAGATAATAACCTGAACCTACAATACTATAGGGTTGTACAAGTCAGCATCAACTGGAATTGTCACGGTCATCAACATGTACTAAGTACTAACAAGTCATACATTGGACCAACACAATCATTTGCTGGTGACATCTATCATCAATCCTTCTTTGTAAACCACATGTTAGAGAAAAGTACATGTGTTCAGATCCTACAGAGTTGCTAGTAGTAAAAGCAATTGATGGGAAAAAAACGTTACAACTAGAAATATGCAGAGTTGTTACCAGATAGTTAAGAAAATTTAAAATGTCAAAAGTGTTGTTATTAGCTTTTCCTCGAGGAATTCCCATACATTAATAAGAGATATATAAAAGAGATTTGTACACATCAATATAGCTTATTAAAGAAATGAAAATAATGTTTAAGCAGTTGCTGCACCTAAAGACAATAATGGTAACCAGGAGGTCCAGGAGAAAGTCAGATTATGACAACTTCAAGTCATTCTTTGAAGAACTTTTAAAATGTCAACATAGACTTCAAGCTGCACTCAGCTTCAATAGACAGACGATACACAATTACATAATGCAAGAGTTGAATTAATAGAGCAGCAAATATTTACACTTTCAGGATTGTGGTAAAATGCTAGTACATGCCATCCGCATCAGACTTTCTAGCGGGCCAAATATTTAGCAATCACCAGAGTCATAACAAGAACACGTATAAAACTGAAGTCATCACATGGTAGCATGCTGTCATGACAACATATATATTGAATCTAACACGCTGACATTAACTAAACCTAGCATGCTTTTTAATATTATGAATTTCAAAGTCCATATACACACTTTCACAAGAAAGGAAATTAAAAAATAATGCATCCTACAACAGGAAAAATAGTAACGTTCACAGATACTATTTTGGATTTTGGACTCACTGAAAGAAGTTGTCAAAAGTTATGAATAATAAAACATGATGAGTACATACCCATTTGGAACGCAGAATAAAGGATAGGAAGGACTCATATAGTGAAAAAGATATTTAGGTGGAATCGCATTAATACTTATAAAATGGGTTTGGACGCCGCGGCAATGATTCCCAGATGGAAAAAATAATGAAAAAATATTCAGAGAGAAACCCTGTTCTTCCCCAAATGTCCTCTCCGAACTACTTTTTTATATTAAGATTCCCTATAGTGACTAATATATCAATCCCCATCATCCTCCCATTTTGAGATTCCAATTACATGAAAAAACCATATCATTGCATGATAAATACATTAATAAACCGTACTTCACAAACATGGAAAATTCAACACTGATGATGTTCCAACTTTTCACGCAAATAAAATTGTAATTACCTCTCTCTGTAAAGCTTCATCAAGCTCTTGCTTGTCATCAGGAGTGATATCCTTTGCATATAGTTGGGCTAAGCAATTCCTTATCCTAAGGTATAAACCCAAATACATTACAAACTATCAACCAATGCTAAAAGAAAAGCGCTCAATGATTTGAAAATGTAATTAGAACAATGGGTCATCATGAAGCTAAATTGTTCCATATTGACAGAAAAACGTCTCATGCATATTCATTAAAAGTTCAGTCTTCATTGATCATTTTTTGAGACAATTGCAATGGAGAAAATCAAATGTCCCAATAAACTATCCAATTTAGTGCATGACACAAGGTAACTTGAATTAAAGATCAAATTTACAAGGAACAGACCTGCCATGCTTCTGAAGCAAGGATCGACGGACAGATTGAGTGGGGTGAGCAGTTAAGACAAGATCCACAGTTTGATTCTTAAGGGCATCAAAAACTTCTTGGGGGGATTTTCCAAGCTCCCCAACAAGCCTCTTAAATGTCTCCTCAATATCAGATTCAGTAGTTGCTGAATTTTCATCAGCAAAATCTCCCTTCTTCATCTTCTTGATCCTACGACGGTAAGCAATCTGAACCTCCTCAGCCATGTTGGCCAAGTTAAGCATGTGAGAGAAAGACTTGGCAACAACAATCGAGTCCCCGGGATCCAAGCTTGTGAGCACATTTCCAAGCTCTTCAAGCTTCTTAGGATCCCGCTTCCCTTCGTACTCAGCTGAAAGCTCATAACACTCTTGGACCTACATCAATCAATTTGAACCGTACAATGAGCAAAATGATTACATGAATTACCAAAACAACAAAGTCAAGAACTATCTCGTCCACTACTAGTTCGTTCGATCAATCAAGTCTTCAAAAACATATTTTGATTTGTCAATAAAGTCAACATTTAACCAATCATGGTCTCAATTCTTAAACAGTCTCATTTTTACACTACATTATTGGTCCCCCTACTTTAATGCATCATGTCAATAAAAACAACCAAGATCCTAACTTTTGTTGTAGACCAAGCATCATATAAAGTATAATCCACACCTAAATCCTAAGTATATCAATTTCAATCAATTCAACACATAATTCAACAAAATGAAAGGATATAAAGAAATCATCTTCAAGATTTAAAAAAAAAACGCAAAAACTGGTATGATCCAATCATTTAATACAAAAACAACAAATCAATGGATCCTCAAATTAACATAATTTCTAATGAAATATATCAAAATGGGTATTTTCCATTAATTATTAAATTGGCAATACTACAAGCATAATATCTTCACCATGTAAATCCTCAAATCTAAAGAAATTTTTTGAAAAAAACTTACAGTTTCACGAATATCTTCACCATGTAAATCCTGAAGAATGTCAAGAAAGCGATCCAGCAAAAGGGCATCATACTCGATCAACTTATCATCTTCAGAGACTTTTGCAGGAACCAAAAGCCTGAGTTGGGCATCAATCGACGCCATTTTTTCTATATTCCGCGCCATTTTACTCTCAAATTCCAATCTTCTTTCTCAATATTTCAACCTAATAATACAAACCCCAAATCGAATTCAGATTCAAACAACAAAACCCGGAATTTATTTTTTCATAGCTTGACCCAAAAATATCAGAAATTTAGAGAAAATGTCAGAAAAAATGCATGCAAATTAAATAGTTTAAATATATAATTATATGAGAAAATATAATTTACACGTGCCAATGCATTCAAGTTTGAGAGTTTGAGCAAAATGGGTAACCGAAGTGAGATCAGAAAGTGAACAATACAAGTTCGAAGTAAGTTTAGAGCTTAGAAGTGCAGGACTGCAGGGTAGCTTTATATAGACTGAGACTTGAGTGAGTTTGCAATAGAATAAGAGTCAAATTATTGATTTCTTTGATTATTTAATTTGATTTTTGTGTATATTATAAGATTGAATCTTGTGAAAATATATTTGATGTAACTGGTAAAAGCGGCTGCTTTCGAATGAAAACAAAGGAGAATATGCTTTTTCAACAATGCTTTTTTGGCTTTGCAGAGCAGTAATGGTATGTGGATTGGTAAGATAATAATTGAGAGTACGTTTATGATTTGTTATGCATGATTGTACTCAATATGAGTTGTGATAGGATTAATCTAACCTTCATATCCTCGATTTGTTAATTTTCTTTTAACTATCCACCGTTTAAATAAATCCCGTAATTATAAAATGAAACACAATCTTTATTAAACTTAGGAAGTTGATTCAGATCCGCTGATCGGTTCTGAATTGACTCATTGCGGGTCAGTTCTTATCGGGTCGGGTTGAAACAGATAAATTTGGTCTTTCGGATTACGTCAAGTCGGGTCCTTATTGGGACAGGTCAAATTAGTGATTTACTTTGTCGTAATCAATCTGGTTCAGGTCAGGTCATGTTCGGGTTGATTCTATTCGGATCGGTTCCATGACGGTTTACATCGGATTTTTTCGGGTTCGGATCATGTTCGATTCGAGTCAATTCTGATCAGTTCCAGATGGGTAATAGCGGGTTGTTCCGAGTTCGGATCATGTTTTATTCAAGTTAATCTGAATCGGTTCTTAGACATGTTATAAAGGGTTGTTCTGGGTTCAAGTAGATTTCGAGTTCGGGTCATAGCCAGTTCAGGTCAATCAGGATCGGTTCATAAAGAGTTTGTTTCTTATCATGGAGGTTTGATAGACATAATTTGATTAAACAACATAATTCATTCACAAGTAGAACATCATTAAACAACATAGTTCATGCACAACTCACCTTTTATGACTATAAGGCTCCTCCGAAAGAATTTCCGAAGCCTTCATAATAGAAATGATTGATCATGAATAGATTATTTTAATTTCAAAAATAGAAGTGACAATGTGACTGTATCTACAATTAAATATTGATGGAAACTTATCAAATCGGGTCTAAACGAGTCACTTGGCGGGGGGGGGGGGGGGGGGGGGGGGGGGGGGGGATGTTGTTAAAACTATTTAAGAAGTCCGTTGAAAATTTTGAGTTTAGTTTCATAAAATATACATTTTGAAATTAATATAAAAGTATAGTTTTAAGGTTATTTCAAATCAGGTAAAAAACAGGTCAATAAAATTAGGTCATACATAATTAGACTATTAACAGGTTGGTAAAATTGGGTCATGAGTCATTATTAGGGATGACAACGGAACGGATCTGGACCGGATCCTTATGGATCCAGATCCAGATTCTTTTTTTAAGGATGGATCCAGATCCACCGGGTATGGAAAAGAATCCATATCCAGACCGGGTCCAAACGGGTTCAAAATGGATCCTATATATTTTGCCTATTTTTTTTGCGATAATAATAAGTTTCAATTTTATAAATCTGCATTTTACATCTACGATAACAGTCCCACGAATGATGTGAGTTCAATACTTAAATACAATTCATATAAGTACTCAAACATTACAAAACACCAAAGTACAAATGAACAAAATCAAATTTGTACATGTCTTTTGAATAACAATACAAACAAATACAAATAAGTAAAATGAAAAAGCGGGTGACGAATCCGGGTCTTATGGTTATACCCTTACTCGGATCAGTCAGTTCTAAATTTTGAAGACTCATATCTGCAAAAATGAATAGGGATCCACAGATTCGGGTTGGGTCCAATATCCGTTGCCATCCCTAGTCATTATCAGTTAGGTCAAAATATTTATTCGTCGGGTCTAATCGATTTCAGGTTGTCATCAGGTTGGGTTATTAACGGGTCAATTTGTCTTCGGGTCGATTCATTAACATGTCAGGTCACATTCGGGTCAGACTCATATAGGTTCGGGTCTTGGAATATCGGATCTAATTAGTTTCGGGTTGACTTCAAGTCGGATTAGGTTGAGTTTCGAGTCTCACTTTTCGGATCATAACCATGTCGGATGCAGGTCGGGTCAGATTTTGACATCCCTAGTATTATAAACGGGTACAGACTAGTTTTATATTATGATAGGAAAACAATGTCTTAGTCTTAAAAAAAACACTAGAATATACCTTGCGTTAATACATGAAATTTATCAAGGTTGTGATACAAAATAATATTGGAGAAAATCTTATGGAAGATTTATTGGAGGAAGTTATTAATATGGACAGTTAGTAGTTATTAGGAATTTTTTAAAAAGAATTTATTAAAATTTTAAGGATTAGAATTATAAAGAGTTATGATGTAAAGTTGGAAAACCCAATATTTATTATAGTATAAAAAGGATTGTCGTAGACTAGTAGAGTGAAAGGTGTAATCCCACAATACCATCAATAATGACAACACAAAATAATAATATATAGAGTACTAATAACTATAGCAAACTGAATGGGCGGTCCAATTATGAACAAAAATGTATATAAAAATTATAAGTTTTATTGAAATAATCATAATCTGTGTGCGGCATACATCAGACATCAGGTGCACCAAACAACATCGATGGACGATCCATGCCAAATTGCCGACAGGGGAAGGTTTATTCATGTCACTCATACGCATTAAGGATTATTATACTCTTCGATTCTTCGATGTATTATTAATTATACCCTTGTGATTATGATAATACACCCACGCAGGCAAGCAACAATGCACTTTGAGATATGGGGTGCTATTTATTCATTACTTATACTTTATTTTTGTTTTGGACCTAGAAATGCATGAACTGTAGTGTCATCAACTCATCACATACATATTTGAAATATTTATTTTATTAGGACAATTAGTGGAATGGCACTTCACAAAATAACTAGTAGAATGGGGATAGGCATCCTTATTAATCATGGTTTTATAAATGAAAATTTGTAACAATTATATGGGTTTGTTATTGAGTTATAGACTGGAAATCATGTTGCGTTTATTAATTACATTAAGAGGTTTATTTAGTTCAGGAAGAGAAATAATTGTAAGGCTAAGTCTAATACCTTAATTTTTAGAACCTTAATTAGTAATAATAATGATAAGGGCATGTGATTAAACCCATTTAAAGTTGCATAATATGCAAAGTCCGTTATACACTCAATTAACTCAAATATACATTTTTGCTCATTAGAAGGTATGTAAATATGTATCCATTTAGGAAAAAAAATATAGGCTTGCATACTAAATTTACAACGGATGTTCTCTCCCAAGTCGCAAGTCGCAAAAAAAGCAAAGATTTAGGAGTTAAGACAAGGTTGGGTTTAGTTCTTGCAAATTTTGTTTGTGTTCTTGCAAAAGTTCTCTATTGAAATGAGTGGAACTTATTTTGACTAATTTCAATAAAAATAAAATAAGTTTCAATATTTTTTCAGACAAAATACATAGAATAAATCAGACTCTAAATTATTTCAGATAAAGTAGTAGTGGCGAGGCAAAAAAAGTGTTGACTTGTTAAGCTTAATGGTAACCGAATTTATATGAAGTAAGACATTTGATCCACAATCCGGTTGTGTTGAAAAAAGCAGACCGGATCAGTTATTTTCAAGCTAAGCTAAGCTAAGCTAATTTTCTCAGGTCAGCTTAGAGAGAGACATATACAGTAAAGTTCTAGTAAGCCGGTTTTTAGAGGTATACTCGTGTATACATCAAGTCTCTTTGCTTTTGGGACACCAACATTCACATTTTCTTCACTCGTGAATTCTGCATGAAAAGTTAAAATCTGCATAAGTTCCTCAACATTCATCATTATAAATAACAGTAAACACCAGTTCTTACCTTTTCACTTGACTCCATCTTAGAGGAAGTCTTAGACACTGCATTACTTGGCCGCTTTTTACTAGACCTTGTCCTTGGAGACTTAGATTTTGAATCACCAGCATCGACTTGACATGGAGTAAAATTTGAGGGTTGAGCTTCAATTCCATCCGTAGTTTGTAGAGTCAGCATTTTAATCAGGTCGTCGTACACTTTCTTATTGAACAGATCTCTTTCTGCGTCAGACAGATACAACACCGAGTCATGTAGCTGAGCACCATTGAAGGCATCCAACGCAGCTGGCGACAAGCACTCTGTAAACTCTTTGTGGTTATCTGGATTTGAATCTTCACCCACAGGTGATCCATAATCATCCCAATTATAAGGGAATCCATATAAGAATTCCCTGCATACCTGCTCAAAGCCAAATTAGTCTAACAAATGTACAGAAATTGAAAGCATCACTGTTATTTCACGCTATGACAAATGACAATACCTAGGACAGGAAGATTGGTTAAACAAGCTGTTGCTGGTTACCCCTACCTATATTGTCAAATCATCATTCAATGTAACATTCAAAACATTCTAGATTTCTTGGTGATCTTTTAAAACTTATGTAACTTTGACAATGCCTAGGACAAGAAGATGTAACAAAGTAAATTGAACTGTTCTCCCTGTCTTATCACTCTAGGTAACCTTCAAAAAAAATATGTTATCATTCTAGGAGTCTTTAAATACTTGAGACGCTCCCATTTCTTCTAAAAAATGTTAAGCTTCCATTAAATTGCAAGAGCATGCAAATGTCACTACTCCAAGTAGAACGAGGGTATATCTTTTCTTCAATACAGTAGGCAGAAACATCTAAAATGATGTATTCTTTTTAATTTTTCTTTCCTATATATGATAATTAGAATAATAGGACAGAAAAATTAGTACTATGTCTTCTAATGCCTAACACAAGAGTGAGGGACAAGAGATAAAGCACCTTGATTCCATTATATATTGAACATCAAGGAAGCACTCAAAGTTGCAAGAACATACAACACTTTATGAGATCAAGAGAGCGAGCAACTGAAAATAATGTTGCCATGAAGAGACACTCATCTTGTGCAGTTGTGCAACCACTTCAGCTTTGACTAAGAAAGTTACAAAAAACCAAAGAGGACTTGCATGTCACAAAATAAAATTAGAGACACAGTGATTTTACGTGTGATTTTGAGTTATATTGATGAGACCAAACAATCAAGTGCCTTGAGATTTCTTCTAGAGGTGGTTAGAGTTCAGGGGTTAAGTACTACTCATGACTTAATTGAGTAGCAATATGCATTCATAAGCCTAGGCTCCATACAGGTTGAAAAACAGGGATATAACTATTTGCTTATGGTATTGACTTCACAGCAAGGGCAGTATCACAATCCTTACTCAAAACAGCTAGAATGGACCCACCAAGAAGACAATCAAAGGTGTCATTTCATATTAGAAGTTGTTTGAGCATGCATTGCATTGTAGATGAAACAGCACAACACTAAAGTCAAATCTTGGAGCGCTACCAGCGTCATAAGGGCCGAGTTTGGTTAAAAGTTCAGCTTTCTATCTATTTATTAGGGTTCAAATTGAGAAATATAGATCCTAGAATGACAGTGTAAGTATCCTAGGTGGGACTATGCAAGGGACCGGGGTGACCAAGCCACAGGGGCATCAGGATGCCTTCAATTGTTGTCACGTGCTCCAAATAGAAGTTGTACAATTCTCTGCCTGACCTGACATAAGTTCTACCATATTGATAGTGGAAAGAAGAAAATGAGTATATGTATATCGTATATTACTCTATATCACATGTTCCTAAATGACAAAATACAAAAGACCCATGAAGTTCCCTTTTTATGTTTGCAAACTTCAATCAGTATTACATTACCAACAGAGTCAATGATCTTACAACCAAAACCAAGGTAGCCTAGATAAGCTCAAAAGTGGGAGGCAAGAAAGCCCGGTAGAGTAATACAGATATTGTAGTTGGCAAGGTTTGAGAGATAAAGCTGCAGATTAAACAAAACTACAAGAGAGCTTCTTTTACATCAACAGAAGATACATTTAGAAACGGTAGCAAAGACAAATATACTAAAACTAAGGAATAGCCATTGTGTATTAAAGACTTAGATATGCTCTAGTGAAAACATATTCAAAGTAGACAAGTGAAGCAATAAACGCTTCAAGTGAAATATGATTAAAATAACCTGCGAAGGGAAATATACAAATATAGTCAAACATAACTCAAAGTTGTGATGGAGGGATTGGAGAAGGTAGGGGACAAGGGTGAAGGAATCAGTGACTAAGAGTATACAATAACAAACAACAAAGCCAATTCTTAATCTTTAGAAAAAGGGGTAGGCTATATGAATCAAGAAACTATCTCACATGATCCACATAATGATCTTATAAACTAATTTTCTCAATACCTTTTTTTAACTCCATTCATCTGAGTCATTTTTGGTCTACCACAACCACAACAACTTTTTGAGGTTTCCATTACCCTAATCCTCCCCCTTTCTTATTGGTGCATCTATTTTCGACATCTCACATGCTCAAACTATCGTAACCAATTCTCCTTTATTTTATCCTCGATATTTGCTATTCCAACTTTCCTTCAAATATCCACATTTCTAATTTTATCATTTAAGGTGTTCCTATACATCTACCTTAAACATATGCATCTCGGCTACATTTATCTTTTTAACATGCTTCTTCTTTAAAATCCAACACTTTGATCCATACAATAATGCCGGTCTAATTGTCGTCCGATAGAATTTCCCTTTCAAAAATAAGGGTACACTGCAGTAACACAATAATCTAATCACGACACTTCTTTTGAGCTACCTAAATTTTATTCTAAGAGTTACTTCTAGATCAATGTCTGCATTCCTTTGAAAAACATATCCTAGGTATTTAAACATTCGCATACGAGTAACTCCTTGCCATCCAAAGTTACACTTTTCCCTTATTCTCTTGGCCTCCTCCAAATACTAAATGACACATATGTAATACTCCTACTAACTTAGAAACCTTTAGGTTTTAACATGTGTCTCCATTGCTCTAACATACCATCCACCCTATAAAAAGAAAACACCATAGTATCTATCTCGTTCTATATTAACCTTGTTACTTTATCCAGGATTGTCACGAAAAGCAAGGCGCTTAGGACAAATCATGGTATAAATTAATTGTAATAGGAAAGTACTCTGTTACTCCACCATAACAACTTGTTGTAACATCCTTATACATATACTTAGCAAGGTCCAAGTACTTATGTGGTATGCCCTTCTTGTCATTACCCACTAAAGTACTTCTTTTAGTACCTTGTCATACTCTTAGTGACTAAGAGTATACATAATTAAAAAGGTTAAAAGCATCAATGAATACAATAAACACACATGAGAGGAGGGGTATACATCACATAAAAAGATAAATTGAAATAGAAAAAAAAAACCTTGTAACATCCTTATACATATACTTAACTAGGTCCAAGTACTTATGTGGTATGCTCTTCTTGTCATTACCCACTAAAGTACTTCTTTTAGTACCTTGTCATACGCTTAGTGATTAAGAGTATACATAATTAAAAAGGTTAAAAGCATCAATGAATACAATAAACACACACGAGAGGAGGGGTATACATCACCTAAAAAGCTAAATTGAAATAGAAGAAGAAAAAAAACCTTGCAACTATATCAACTATATGAATCAAGAGCATCTTGTGTTTTATGTTGAACATCTTAAATGCCTTTTCAGTCTTTCTAGTCTTGATTGTATGACATGATCCATACCCTAATATTTATTGATGTTGGTGTAAATTACACTATTAAGTTGTATATAGAAGACTAGTGAAGACCAGCATCATTCACAAGTCCGTCTCTAGAAGCCATTGTGATAGACAAGCACATCCTTTCTCATGAAACGCCATAAAATGAACTCAGGGGTAAAATGTTAGATCTTTACTGGGCAGAAGGCACTGAAAAGCAGAAAAGAGTATTATATCTTGCTAAAAAAACTGTTTTAAAAGCTAGCTCTAGACACTACAATAGAGAATGTGCTACTGAACTATGGGGTTAAAAATACACACACTAAAAAGTAGAAACACAACCACTCCTTTTAAGTCCAGATGAAGAAGACATCATGCCTGATACACATATATTGAGCAAATGTAATTTGAAACGTATAAGATGCTGCATATTGCTGTCAGTTAATCTCCAAGCAAGACAGGAAAATCTGCTATCACTCTCATTATTGATGTCACTGTGCATAGACCAAAAATCAGACAGAATAACTCTAAGGACAATCTTGAATTTGAAATTCTAAATAGGATACCTAAAGACAAAGGACAACTATGTTTATTATCTCATTTCATCCTTGGGGACCAGGGTACCTAAAAAAATTCAAAAACATAGAGAAACTAAGTGAATACTGTTGATTAAATGTGAAGATGATGCAAATTCATGGCAATTTAGGTGTTTACTAGTTGCCAACCAGTAGTGCAAATCATAAGGAAAGCTAAGTCTCAATGCAAATATACACACACATGTATACGTATATCCCACTTAATGATAAGTGACAAACTTGTTTGATATGCAACAAGCAGCTGTACACCTGTACCTACCTCAGAGGAGAAGCCATTTTGTTGTGAGCGAGATCTGTTCATAAAGCCACATAGAGAAACAATAAGACCATCAGAAGTTTCCACAGTTGTACAACCATGCCTTCTCACAATATCTGCAGAGTGGAATTCTCTCACTGCAAATCTCCTCTTAGCAGGAGCAGATTGAATTTTTCGTTGTTCATTTTCACATCTACAAGCATCAGAATAGTGGCAATGGTTAATAAGGTAGGTATGCAATTACTGCACACAAATCAACTGCTTACAGATAAGTTAATAAATATGGTGTAAGATGTTAACAAATATGTTGAAAATTCACGTGTTATGAAAATCAAATTAGAGTGTTAGACCATTGCAAATTAATGTGAAGCCAAGACAGGGGGAGGGGGGCAAAATCAGAATG
The DNA here is from genome assembly GCA_026401315.1 of Dysphania ambrosioides. Taxonomy (NCBI): domain Eukaryota; kingdom Viridiplantae; phylum Streptophyta; class Magnoliopsida; order Caryophyllales; family Amaranthaceae; genus Dysphania; species Dysphania ambrosioides. The sequence continues at coordinate 20,855,717 of CM048666.1, forward strand.
CTGCCTATTTCAACTTCTTGAAAGCAGTGCAGACTATCCAAGCTGAGATAGCACAAGATCTATTCCCTGGAGCACCTTTCTAATAAAAAAAATAAGAACTTGCACACTATGTGCTTACTTCATTCCCACTACACACGGTGTTCCGAATCAAAATACAAGTTAAACATCATTCGAAACCAATTGACAAAAAGTCCACCTTATAATACCCTTCCGCCACAGCAAAGAGAACTTTGAACATATCCAACATTGGCAGTTGCAGTTTCAAAAGGATACCTATAATATTAATGGCAGAGCATCTACTAAGCATATAACATGAACATATCCATTACGCCACATTGATAAATTTGAAAAAGTAAGGCGTAATTATGTGAAAAGTCATACTCCGTACCTTTCATATCAATCAATTTTAAGTCTTTAACCACAAACTCCATATTCTAACATGATGAAATCAAAAGAGAAAAACTAAAAAAAAAAGTATTACTTCCTAATTTCATGTGGTCGAACGTCACGACCGCTTACAGCAAAACCCTTACCACCTTCAGGTTTTGAAAGCCACCATTCTTCAAGACATATCTGCAACTCCAGAAAAACCCATCAAAATTAATATTTAGCAATAAAAATTGCAAATGTTCAAGATAACTAGAAGGATATATTCCAGTTTTAAAAAAAGGCCATTAAAATCAAGAAAAATCCCAAGAAATGAAAAATCCATCAAAAGTAATAGAAATGCAATAAAATGCATAAACTTTACATAATTAGAAACGTATATATCCCAGAAAATCCAGAAAAAACCCAGTTTACATCCCTGAAAATCCCAGAATAATAAACCCATCAAAATTTAAAAATAATAGCTCGAATTTCGGAATTGAAAAGGGGTTGAATACCTCAGTGGGACGAGTGAAGCTGCGCTTAGGTGAAGCGGAGACTTCTCCAGCAATTTTTCGGACGATTGGGCTAAAGGGTGCCTCCATTGAAGCACATTACCAACTTTGTGCTCTCTTTGAATCTGTGCTACACCGAATTTGAGACCGTTAAGAGTTGGAATGTTTGGCTGTTATGACTTTGCGAGGGAAATTGCGACACAATTTATTGCTCCGTAGATGAAGTTGAGTACAACCCGGTTTGAGAACAACTCTCCTAAGCTCGAAGTACTTTTTTGATTGGTAGACACATTGATACGATATGACTTTATTTAACTTTGACTCCCACGCCTGATTTGGTAATTTAATTTTAGGCTATTCTCTTTTATTTTGTGCACCATATCACTTTTTCTTATTAGAATCGAATCAGAGTATATTATATTTATTGCTATTTATTTTGTGAAATGTCTCTAATATAATATTTGTAAAAATTATGAAATCCATAGATTTAGATAGTCTAAATTAAAATAGTTCTAATAAGAGTCCATTTGATAATGATTCTTATACTTTAAATATACAAGTATATATGATCAAAGATCAATCAACCTATTAGATTAGACCATATTATATTAATTCCAACCAAATCAGATAAGATTTTAAAAAATTTAGACCAGATCGAAAAAGATGAAGATGACATAGTATTAGAGTTTATTGTTCATCTTCTATGAAAGAGCAAGTATAGCGTCATTGTTTTTACCAAGACAAATAAATAGTGAAAAAGGAACTAGTGGGGCTAGGTAGATAGTATTCAACTTTTGAATGCTTGATTTGATTTAAACATTTTTTTTTTGCAACAGACACACAAAAACAAAGAAATGTTATCCTTCATTCCTAGCCTTAATGGCCAAATTGTGAGCAGACTTGACAAGAGATCTAGAGACTATAAAACATGCAAAAAACTGAAACATAGAAGCTTCATTCCTTATGTCTTCCGCCATCGCTTACAACTCCTTGTTTGTCTAAAGCAGGAACATAAGCGCTTGCACAACATCAAAACAGTTAGTAGGGATGACACAATTGTTTTCTCATTAGTTATTTATATAGCTAAACTTTGGAGGTCGAAGATGTCTCGAATGTCATGGACAAAATTTATAACCTTCTAGGAGCCATAAAGCGAAATTATGAATAATGATACTAAAATCCTTTATTATTTTACATTAGATCAGTGAATAAGATTATTATGTTTATACTTTACATAGTGAGATACCCCTTAGCTTTAGCAAAATAATTTATACACCACTCTATTGATATTCTAGTAATCCCTTAGTTTACCAATGAGATGTACTTTGTTTAACAATATATCTTTACCAGTGGATTTAAACATGAAGTAATGTCTGAGAGTAATCGTGTAGAATGGCTCCATGTTCCCCTTAACAAGTGCCTCAAGCTCAACTTTTGATGGTTCAACGTCAAATTTTCAACAACATTCATTGTAGTTCTTCTTGGTTCAAACGATGTTATAGTTGTTATAGCCTCTTCAAGACGGATATTGCATCTTCATTTGTGGTCAAGGCTTGGTCCTCCTAAATGGGTTTCGTTTGGCTCTAAATTCTTATCCATTCAATTGTGTATCGAAGGTGACAACCAAATGGTTATTCTTCTTGCATGAGATTTGTATGGATAATATATGTATGTATAATCGATTTCAAATGAGAACCTCTACTGTAATGAAAGTGAAGTGCTATTTGGTGCCCCAATTTCAAATCACCTCTAAATAAGAAGATTTTACCCCTCTTTTTTTTTTCTTTTATATACATCATCACCCATCTACTCCTTCCTCACTCTCTCCTCCTCCCCACCACCGCCATCTTAGCCGCCAAGAACTGCCACCTTCGCCACTTCAATCTCCACCATTGCCACCAATCGTGTCAATTTTTCGACAATATCCAACAACAACACGGACGACGCATCGACGATGTCTTTGGTTCAACTACCTTTTTCGTAAAATTTCTGATATAGGGGATTCCTACCCTAGGGGGAGATGTCTTAATTAAAATTCTAGTTCTAGGGGGACGTCTTTCTTAGACATCCAACCAAAGACCTGTTCTTCCTGGGGCAAGACTTCACCCCCTTTTTTCCAGCCTAATAATTATTTAATTAATTAACTATATATTTATATTTATTGTAATTGTAACTGTTATAAATATTATTAGTTTGTTATTAACTATTATTTATAATTTTTATTAATTACTATTATGAATTAATTTTTTATATTAATTTGAAATTTATTGTTAGAAGAATTGGTATGATCTTCTTTAATGATTTCAACCTTAAAAACCAGCTAACAATTTTAATTTGATTAGTAAAACCATTTGTTCCATATATTTACTTCATAATAAAATACTAAGCTAACACTTTGTATAGAAGCCAAATCTCAAACCACCTCAAAACTAAACGTAACAGGATAACTAGTGAAGGATGATCACATATGATTAGGAATACTATTAGTTCTAGTACATGTTATGGCTCTCACATTACTCATCCTAGCCCTTGAGTAATCCATCAACTTTTAAGGTACTCAATTATAACAAGGGTGATTTGGGTAAAACTATAAAAGATGAGATTGAGTTGCTTTTGTTAGTGATGAATAAGAGTTATAAAGGAGATCATATGCTAAACGTTGGACATCTATTATCATTATGTGTTTGGAGTAGAAAATGGGAAACCTAATAAGAGACATTCACATAAAAGGTATAATCACACTTATTTCTAATTCCTTTGGTTTCACAAACCATTGTGCAATGCTTACTCTAATTGATGACTACATCTTTCTATACATTGACACAAAGAGGATGATTTTTTTTAATTATACTGATGATTCGGATATGTTTAGCTAGAAGGTTAGAAAGGAGCATTATTGTTTCCTAAAGAAAATTTGACTTCGATTGATATGGAAGGTGGCAATGTTTAGAATATTTTTCTAGAGAAGAGCAACCACCACAAGCATTAACAAATTTCACCAAGGTATAGTGAAAAAGGTACTTCTTCTTCCTTGATCTAATCATTCCTACTAATAATAAGATCATCGACATAGACAAGGACAAAGTGAATACCTCTTTTATTGTAGGTAACAAGGAGTAATCGGAATAAGATTACACAAATCCTTAATTCAGCAACGCAGAAGCAAGCTTGGAAAACCAATATCTAGGACCCTAAAGAACACCATACAAAGACTTTCACAAGCAACAAACCATCCCTATTGTGTTAACCGTCACTAGTAGAAAATGCCTTATTTGCTTTGGTTTTCTAGAACTATTTACTTTAATTTTCTACATATAACATTTATAAATGAAATAATTAAAAAAAATATACAAGTGCTTCAATTTTTTGGGCGAAGTAGTAAATGTTACAAGTGCGTTGGATTTTTAATAAGACCAAAGCAATTAGTTAGTTTATTTGCTTCGATTTTTCAGTAAAATCAAAAAACTTAATTGTATTAGGTGCTTTGTTTTTATTAAAAAAACCAAAGAAAATGATGGTTTTTTTGATTTATTATTATTATTTTTCATTTCTACAAAAAGTTGATTGTTTGCTTTGGTTTTTAAAAAAACCAAAGCAAATATGTATTAAATGCTTTGGTTTTTAAAAAACCAAAGCACTAAGGTAATTAGCATGTCTTTTAATTTTTTTATAGAATTATATGATTTTTGTTAAAGATTTTTTAATTTCTTACTATATACATTCATATTATTTCAATTTCTCAATAATAATACCAATATCTTATGGGAATATGTGATATTAATATTATAAAAATCAATTGTTTGCATATATAAATAAATTATTGTTGCTCTTGTTCTTAAAAAGTCCTGAAATATTGATAGAATCATAATTATTTCATGCAACATATGTTAAATATTGAAAAGTCCTTAAATATATGATACACATATTGAAAAGTCTTGAAATATATGCAACATAAACACACCAATAATACACTTGTGAGTGTAAATTTTAGCAGAGTTTCCTTTATAATAGGACTATTTCCATTTTCTAAAAGTCATAAGTTACCTATTTGCAAACTTTAATAATCACAAAACAACATAATCTTAGGGTCATACCACGCTAACCTTTTAGTTAACGTCAGCCATTCATTCCCATTCACCTCCATCATAAATCACTTAACACATATAGGTCAATTCATTTTTGGCTACCAAAGTAGAATTCAACACAAAATCCTTCTCCGGTCCATCATAATTATTTTATGTTCATATGGAATAGTAAGGCAAACAAACCCTATCAAGATCTTCACTACTATGGTGGGCTTGAACCATGTCAAATAGGAACCGCATAACAAAGTACCCACACTCTATTCTTCCCAATTTCTAAGGGCACTACACTTATAAAAGCATACAATACGACGTAAATCAATCTCGATAAAGTATAGAAGAATCTTTAACAATCTTGATGAACTATATATTGAAACAAGAAGAACATAGTACCTGTGTGAGAAATCAGCTTAATTTATATCCTAATCTATGCCTAGTTTATAATCTAGGACTTTTAAATGCACTACAATATTTGGAACAAATAACAATGTTCATGTCATACTTTCATCATATCCAAGAAAGTTAAAGCATACCCTTAACACTGTGAAATGATAATTATATTTCACTAATACTTACATATTTATGAGATCCTTTATAGCACAATTACGTTTACTCCAAAGAGGATTAAAAACATATATTATCTTTTTCTCTATATAAAGAACCAAAAGAATCTAATGTTCCATACAAAATGATTGATCATTAATATGAGAGAAAATATTCTTTACAATTTTGACAAAATGTGAGAATTTCATAATTTTCATGGTATAGGCACATGATGAAACGCTTGGTTCTCCTACTTCACGTTGGATTTGTCAGGTAGTATATCACAAACCGCTTATCCAATGGACTTAACTCCCTCTTTGACAGACAATCCACGACGGGCCCTACAAGGCATACAAATAGTAATAATCAAATTGAATTAGATCAAGGTAAATGCTACATATATCTAAGACAAAGAATAAAACTAGCTTTCTCACAACATGAAGACTTGTAGCAATAATACATTGAGACATGCTCTTGTAAGAAGTTGAGTGACATCTTCTTATATGACCATAATTTTGTGGTCCTCTTCGTAAAGAAATATCCTCCTCCCACCATGAAATGTCACACCACTACCTGGTTCTAGAGTAGATATATAAGCCTTCATTTGAGTACATTTTTCACCCAAATTCTATAGGGCATAGTTTGTGAGAGAGTATTTTACTAAATCCTTCATGACAGATTCAATTGTCTCCGAGCCACTAACAACATCTTTAGGTGAGTCATTTCCCCTCCCAGCATTGTCTTTTTGTGGCTCCAACTAACAATGTAATGAAGTTAGTAAATTGCAAACTTAGTTAGTAATCAAGAATTTACATGAATTTGTGAAGAAAACTTCAAATTACCTCATTATTTAAGAGAAAATCTAATTCTCAAGGACGTGGGGTGAACATTTAATGAGCATATTCAAGTTTCTTGATGAATGCAGATGGGACAGGAACTAGGGAATCTTTGAACTGAAGCTCATAGTCATCAACACTGAACTTCACATGATCTGGAGGATGTTATAGTGGTGATCCAGGGTCAACGTTGGATGCTAGGTTCCTTGAGCTATAGTGACTTTTTCAAGCTCATTCATAAATAGCATTAGTAGACAAGGGATAAGTTCCTAAAATAATACTTGCAAAGTTGTTAGTAAATAATTTATATATCCTTTGATTAATCAATAATTCCTCACAAACTAGCACTATCATACAATTATGTTGTTAAAAGCATCTATAACCCCTAAATTGCAGCTGTTAGGATTATATGGATTGGTGGTTTCACAATGCTTGGTTTAGGCTCCTATTTAGGAATTTTTTAAAGTAAATATTATAAACTTCTCTTGACCCACGACATCCATCTTTGACTCTATTTCCCCATTATGATTCCTCCCTAACCACCTCCATCTTTTCCTCTTTTTCCCTAATGGTCTCCTCTCTCACTCATTGTGAATCCTCCCTAACTGCATCTTAAATTATTGCAGCCATGTCCTCCGTTGTAGGACCACCCCTACTCCGCCCTTCAAAACCGAACACTACCTTATGGCATATTTGTTACCCTAAACCAACCACATGACCAGGGTGATCTTCCTTGCCCAGGGCACGAGACAAGACATCTCTCGTGTATAGGAAACAAAATCCCCACTCTGCTTCTTTTGTCTCTATTCCTTCTGTAAAAAAAAGGTTATATTGTTTAGCCTATTGGCTTAGGATCTCATAACTCCCATACATATATGGTAACAAACTACCAAGATTCAAATATACACTTACAATGGATTCTTTAACAGCTTGTGTTCGATGATCAGGGATCACAAGATTTCCTTTGTCATCTTATACAGATCTTGCAAGAAGCCACACCATAGTTCTATCCGGCAAATAACTAGAGACAATAGATGATGAACTTGACGATGATAAAGACGAGGGATCAAACCCTTTCCTACGCCAGATTGAGCTCATCTCAACATATGAGTGTTGTCCCATATAATGAGGGTATAGTTTCAAAGACACACTCCACTTTGCCTTCTCATTTCTTACCTAATTGAAGTATAAACATGTAATGATTAACAAAGAATTCATGGATACAAAAAGTAGAAATTTATGAACAAAATCTTACAAATCACTAAGGGATAGGAAATAGTACTTAAACTCATCTGAAGTGTGTGTTCTCACAAATTTATTCCAATCCTCCCCAAAAATAAATGCATAGAGATCATATTATCTTTTCCTGGCCTGACCCTCCTAATTTCTTGTATAGGAGATCCAACCAATCACTAAATTTGCATTAAAGTCTCTCCATTTCATATTACATGAGGTAAGAACTATTTTCTTCTTCCTTGCATTCTCCACTATTCGAAACTCATTTGAAGGAACTCTCAAAATATCATCTACATCATCGAAGATTAATTTTCGGGATGGTCCATATAACAATCTTTACATATTAATAACAACTAATTTTTAATAAAAACAATATCTCACAATCTCAATACAAATAGTGTGTAATTACCATATTTATAGCATATACAATCAATCATACAAAGTAGAGTACTTAACAATATTCACAAATTTAAAAAAAAAATATTTCACACTAAACACTTAATACACTAATAGTTGTATTTGTTTTGAATTAACGATTTTTATTAAAGTGATGGAACATAAGATTATTTTCATACTAAATAGTTAATACTATATATATGAACAAAATAAATTATTGACGGTAAAAGGAATTATAAATATTAATATTATTTAATATGTTTATTCCACAATTTTTTAATTATATATAATTATTCATAAATATATGTAAAATAATTTTAATTAAAGATCCTACAAATAATAATTATTTATTTATTAATAATTATAAATTTAAATATTTTAAATATTAAATTAAAAAAAAACCCACCCAACCGTCCAAATGGATGGCACATCCCACCACCAACCGTCCCTTTTGGACGGGTACACTACCCACACCAACCATCAAAATTGGTCAACAAACAGGATGACCACTTATTCCACCTAAATCGTCTGAAGCAGACGACAGTTTACTCACCCACGCCATCCAAATTGGACGACAACTTACCCAACACCACCGTCCAAAAATGGACGGCAGTTCCCCGCCCAAACTGAATGGCTTAACCTCCATTAACTTCTCCCTCAAAATAAATATTAGGCGCAATAAGGGCAAATTTGATAAAATATGTTTAAAATACAAGCAATAAATAGAAATTTAGGGGCGATATTTAGCAATGCTCTGTTTTTTCAATTCTTATATTGCAATAGGTTGCTTTTCTTAGTTTTCACAGTTTGTAGGGAAGTTGATAATGTAATATCATTTACACATTTTGGCAGCTTAAGGATTGGTCACGTGGATTCGTGGATGATCATTGGTGATGTGATCATGTTTCTATCATGCGGCTCAATTTTGGCCGAACTTTTCTTTATTTCCTAAGTTTCTAGGCTTGATACAAATAAATAAACCTAGTAATTTGAAAGAGAGATTCTCATATTTGATTTTTACGTCAAATATACTATTGGTATGTTATGCATGGTTCAACTAACAAAATTAATGATCTGTACTTTGTACTTTGGACTTTTGAATTATTTTTTATTTTCATTATTTTGATTTCTTCGATTCATTTTAAACTTTGCACTTTCATTTGCACACATTCATAAAAACTTGTACTTCATTTGAAAAACTTGTACTTCATTTGTTTTTTTCGCTTATAGCACTTCTTAAAACATATTAGTCAATGTACATTTTTAACCATTAATATCTCTAATTATACGTAAGTATAAATCATAAAAAGTTGTTATATTAAAACTATATATTGAAACTAATCTAACAAGATCTCATATATAACTATATTTTTTCTTAAGAATTATTTATCAAAAAAGTATTACAAAGTACATCTTAACTTCCCAAAATCTCATTTGCAAATATTGGATAAGTTATAATTTCAAACATAATATATCTATATAACTAGTTCATTTGCTCGGATGATGCCTCTAATTGTCTGGTTTTCTACAATAAGCAATGACTAAAATTTAATAAGTGGTGTTAATATATACTAATTAAGACTTAAAGTGTCGACAAACTTTGAACTCACGGCCTCATGTTTGAACACTAAATAACTCGACCATCGTGGAATTTTATGTTTCATTCTATCTTTTAAAAATAAAAATATATGATAAGTGCTAAAACAAAAGAGAAAATTGAATAAAAAGTTAAATAATAAATATTATGCATCCTGGCATAATTGAAAGCAGAGCAACGTTCAAATCAATTACTAGTTTTTTTTTTTTTTTTTTTTTTTTTTTTTTTTTGTTGTTGTTAAGATGTGTTAGTATAGAGGATGATATCTATTTAATCTCAATATGAATTTTAATCATTTTAATTTAATAAACATAAGATTTCGCTAAATACAAATAAATTAAATTTATATACCATATGGATCAATAATTTTAAAACATTTTGAGAAAAGAAATAAAGGTATAAGTAGACCAATGAACAAGTTTTTGCCGAGGTCAAAGGTAGCCAAACAAATTTACTTATTTTTAATTGTATGTAATTCAAATGTTGAAAACAAGTTATAAGGTTTGTTTAAGGTTTTTTTTTTTTATTATTATACTCTCTCTATTCCAAACTATTTGACATACATTGATTATGTGCACTTTTACAAAACCTACTTTGATTATATATTTTGGCTAATTTTAGAAAATAAATATTAGTATGTAAGATGTTGATGAACTTTTCTTAATGAATGAACTTTTCTAAATGAATTATTTTAAAACATTTGATTTTTTTTTTATAACTTTTGCTATTAGATAATTAAAAATATTGAAGGTGAAAGTTATACATCAACATGTATATTTGGTCAAATTGTGTCAAGTAGTTTTGGACAAATGGAGTAAATTTATACTCTTTCCATTTCACAAGTTCTTTCTTCTTAGTCTACCTACTTTAATTTTTTTTATATCGAAACTTTATTTATTTATTAATTAATTTACACATAGTCGTATGGGACACGCTTTTCTTTATTTTTTATAATCTCTTTATTCTCTCCTTCTAAAAGTAAAATCACACACTTTGTGATTCCTCTTTTCACTTTTACCTTATTTTTCTGTTGTTATAATAAAAGTTTAATAAAACTCATGAAATTTCATGAAAACCTCTAAATTTTTAATTATTTTATCATATACATTTTAAATTATCAAAATTCACTACATACCCCTCAAACCAAAAAGATACATTGAAATATCCTTCCAACTAAGTTAGACGCCAATATTCACCATATACACCATAATTCAAAACTTAATTCACTATATATCCTTAATCTAAAATTTATTCACCATATGTAAGGATATATAATGAAATGTTTTAAATTGAAAGGTACATAATAAAGTAGTAAAATCATTTAAAGAAAAATTTACATTCAATTAACTAGAAGAATAATTCAATGTATTTTTTAAAACTAAAAAGAGTAGATAAACGACAACGGATTGTTAGAAAATTAAGCCCATCTTGCCGAACCCATTACGACAAGCATGGGCGCAAGACATAGTACCATCTTCAACCCCACCCGATAGCCGTACCGACATCGCCGTTGCTAATCCACAATCAAAGGCGATCCTCAATCAACACTCATTGTCAAGAAAAGTAAAAGAAGTGGGGGCACTTATAGTTATCATTGAATTCACCAAACCACCCTTTAGAACAAGTCCTCACCTTTCCAAACTCATTTAAATAACCGATTCATCACATTGATCAATCCTTGCATGCAGCTACACGCCCTATATAGTAGTTACAGCCTCAAAAGTCAAAGTACGACATTCTAAAATTGATCCCTTAGATTTGGAACTAATACATTATTATTCTTGTACTTTCGACTTTTTTTTTATTTTTTACAATGGACTAGAAATAAATTATAAGAGTCCTTTCCTAGCTTTAGGAGCTAGGAGATGTGCCTTGCTAAGAGCTTGCATACTCACCTTAACACAAAAAATAAATTGGAAAGAATTAGCTAGTGAGGTAATTTCTTCCACAATCGGCCGGGTCTCCTTTGGTGCATGATTAGGATTCTTTAGAGTCTCTACTACGCCCTAGCTGTCCGTTCGCATGACCCATGGTGGTCCTATATTGTAAGCATGATTAAGCGGTTTTCATATCGCGAAAAGTTCCGCCTAGAAAGTTATGTGAGCCCAGACCTTTTCAGCTTCTTGAAATGAGGTCCCGCTATTCAAATAAATCACCCATTCAGTTCCTGCCTCAATTCTACTTAGCCTTTTTGGGGGTACTTATCTTTTTCCATGCTCTATTCGTTTCAATAATATTATAACATATGCCTTGAATCCAATAGTCCATATCATAGGGACTATTTTAATCCCCAAAATACAGTAACATGCATGAAACTCATAATCTGTCTCCTAATCGCTATCGGCTCCACCGCGTCAATCAAGATCCACAAATTCAATATTATCCATGATTTGGGGTTCTCTTATCTTCGACTACGAACCATGTAGCTAAGATATGAGGGCATAGATGTGGATTTTTGCCGTGTACGACTATAATATTGGGGAATTCATTTTCTATTCCACGGATATTACGACAGGAAGAGTCTACGCTTCGTAATGCATGACATGAAGAGTCTACACTTCAAATTATGAAAAATTGTTATGACTATAATGCATGAATAATGTAAAAATCAACATATTGCGGTATTTAAATTAAAAAAAATAAGATTACTATATTTGATCTAGTCCTTAAAAGACGAAAAGTCTACACTTTTTCTTAGCATTGATGTGTCCCACTACATACTCCTATCTTAATATTGTGTTCTATTATCATTTTAGACTCCCAAAAACACTCCATTTTCTTCCCAAAATCCTACTAAAAGTTTTAAAAAGAAACATGTTGACAAAATTTAAGGGAATAGGTATAAAGAGACAACTTACACCAGACGATAGTGTATCATCTTTGGTTTTAATTGACCATGTTTTTGTACTCTATTTCTCCAATTATAATCGTTGCATGTTAGCCAACAAATTTACTAATATACAAGTTTTACCTATATATATACACACACCCTTTTATATATATATATATATATATATATATATATATATATATATATATATATATATATATATATATATATATATATAAATATATAAAAGGGTGTGTATATATCATCCTTTCCTTTGTTGTAATGGTTTGACTTATACAATATTTACCCACATCACTTTTATCTTCTTTGGTGACTTATATTAAGAATAAACATTGATCATCATCTTAGAATTCTATTAGATTCATTTTATTGTATAATTTCATAATATCAAATTTCTTTATAATTTTTACATAAAGTATTATTATCATGTACTCGTGAATTAACACGGTATTAAATTTGATAAATGAAAATGAAGAGTATTAAATTTGATAAATGAAAATGAAGAGATTTAAATATTAACATAAGATATAGATTGAATTAAAAACATAACAAATGTTGAATTTCGTAAATTCAAATTGTTAATATCTTGATTAAGATAATAATAAAATTCTTTCTTGAAGTATTGCAGCAACACAATTATCATCACCTGAGAAAAATTTACACCATTAAAAAAATACTTTTAAAAATCTTTGATTACTCTTGGTGTAAAAATAATAAAAAGTGACAACACACAACATGTCTCTGGGACTCTTTCACCAATTCCAAATCACATTAGGATCACATCACATCACGATCACGATCACGATCACATCACGCCTCTACGAGTATTGTAATACGCCCCCTCAAGTCTCTACACGTATCTCACCCACTCCCCACTCCCCACTCCCCACTCAAACAGTCAAACCCGATCTTAAATCTCATTTGTATATTTTACCACTATAAAACGATGAACCCATGACTCCGTACATCATTATCATATAGTATATAATATGCACCGTATATTATTATCAAGAGCCCCCTCTTGTTCTTCTTGAATATCCCACCTCTGAAAATAGATCTATGGGCATTATAACCGCTCTTAACAGACAGCGGATCAAACCCTGCATGATCCCCGTTTTCATCCTCCTAGTCGTCGCCGTGTCCGCCACCCGTGATGGGGTTTCTGATGATGATATGGGTTCCTCTTATCTTCGAGTGCCAACCCTCAAATCAGTGTTTGGAGCTGAGATGTGTGAGCAGAGTTATGGGTTTCTGCCATGTACAACAACTGCGTTGGGGAATACGTTCTTGATAATGGTGTATGGATACTTGATGTACACTGGTGCTACTTATTTGTCTAATGGGAGTGAGCTTTTGTTGGAGATTTTGGGTCCTGGCATTGTTGGTGGCCTTTTTCTTCCCATTCTTGGTGCTCTTCCTGATGCCATGCTCATTCTTGGTAAAATCCCATCTTTTTCTTTGTTACTATTCAGTGTTGGAAAGTTTGAATCTATATGATTTTGTTGTTTGCTTGATACTTGGAGCCAGTGGCGGAGGGGTTATTGACATGGTGAGTCATATGTGACTCACCAGTGGGCAAAAAAAAAAACATGTATCCCTCAGCAATGGTAAAGCTGAGCTACTTGTTTCAACACCCTGTACACATACCTCATATACCCTTCTCCTTCCCCCATTCCTCTTCCCACCCTCCTCTTCCCTCGTTTTCGGCCCGTCTTCATCGTTGCTGTTGCCTTTTCTTTCACCTCTTGGGTTGTCGGGCTTTCTTTCTTCCTGCCTTGGAGGGGCCTCTTCTCTTGGCGGGGTAGCAATTTTGTCAACTTTTGGTTCCTCGAGAAGAAAATCGGGACCTTGGGTCTCGCTTCGTCGCCTTGGGCCTCGTCTTCTTTATCTTCTATAGGAATGGACTTGGTTATTGTGGAGGTTTGCTCCTCCATACGTTCAATAACTTCGGGCTGGGCTTGGGTTTGGTCTTGGCCTCTTGGGTTTCTTGTGACCTTACTTCCACGGTTTCTTTTACAACTTTGGTTGTAGTCTTCACCACCTTCCTCCCCTTTTTTGGAGCCATTTTTTTTCTTCGCCTAATTTTGTTTTTTACAACAATTTGTTATCAATTTTTTGCTACTTCAACTTGTTTGAGAAATGAGAATACTGTGACGTCGAGAAGCTTGAAGGAGAAGTTATAGTGGATTGAAGGAGTGCATAAGTAATGGTGAAAAGGGTGTTCTAGAGGTTGGACATGTCGCAATAAAGTTGCTACGTGGGGTAAATGTAAAAGAATGAGATTATAACATTTAATTGCTTGGTAAAAAATTATTACATGTTTGATTATCGATTGTGACTACCAAGCAGAAAATCATGGATTTGCCATTACTTAGAGCAGCCATATCTCCTCCTTGCTCATGTGTGATTTTTCCCCACCCCTTCACATCAGCAACAAGTGCTCACAACTTAGGAAATCAGCCTTGGCAAATTAAAAAAAATGCATTTGACCACTTGAAGTGAGCCCACCTGGTCCATTTTCTTTTTTTTTTTCTTTTCGTTTTATTGAATTGATGACACGATCCAATCAACACTTAAATATTAAAAAAATAATGGTATTAATCACGTTAAATAATACGTTAAACGTAATTAATATTGATAATAATATAGTATGCACCAATTAAACAAAAAACTGAATACAATTGTGTTAAATATATATGAGAGAGAAAATGTGGTGGGGTATGTTGAAAAATAAGAGGGAGTGTAATGGAAAAATTTTTTAGCCAATTGATGGAAAGAGTTATGGATAAAAATTTTTGTTCATGAAAAATTTGATGTGAATGAGACCCGGTTCAAAGTCGAGCCAAATCCGAAATAAAAAGTCTTAACCCATTAAAACCCGAAATGTTCAAATGCGAACCGGACTGATCTGAGAATAATTAACTAACCATTTCAACCTAATCCGCTTATACCGAATCCGTTGATACTAGACCGAACCTGTACCAATAACCCGAAATAGCACCCCTAGTACTAGCTTAGTTGTTGCCTTCGGTTGCATTATGTCGTTTGTGCTTCGTTTTGGAAATCGAGTTTTGATGGAAAGTTAGGTTTTTTTGTAGTTTCCGGTTGTTTGCTGATTAACATATTTGATTACGATCTTGAGGATTGGTAATGTTATTGAATCACGTTTACATTGTTGTCCTTTGTGCTTTAATTGGGAATTGAGATATGGTTATAGTGAGAAAATGGTGGAAAGATTACCTTTTTTTAAAGCAAAATTAGTTATTTGTTTGATGTGATATGTGGGCATTGCTTTGATTGGGGTTTGTGGGTTGTAACTTTATGTATTTGTCTTTCTATAATTTGATGAATTAGAATTGTTGAGTCAGGATTTCAGTTCTTGTAAGTTTGAATTATTCTTTGTATAAATCCGGGCATATACAATCACTTTTTTATGTTTATTTTACATGAAAAAGTTTTGAATTTTGTCTAGTGATTTTGACTTCATTACGTTTTGTTTTCTTTAAATTTGTACAATGATTAGATTGTGAAAACTGTTCTATTCCAAAGAGTAGAATCAGGATGGGATTTTGTGACTAAATCCAGTCATATAGGACTTTGCAAGGAAGTTCAATAAGCCACCGATCAGGATCACCTATGCACGCAAAAAGAAGAAGGAACATCAGTTATCCACCTAAGCATTCAAGTATTATCAAGGCAATATAATATGTTTAGCAGAATAATAGTTTGTTAGGGGCATGTGAGTCTTTTATAAATACACTTGGGAATCTTGTAGGGGGGTAGTGGCTCTGTGTTTTAGTGGTGTCTTAGCTTTTTAAATAAGTAGAGGTTGTTAGGAGGGGGTATGCTGCAAATTGTAGTCTTTGGAGAGAACTTTCCTCTCGAATTGAAGGTAATTCTGTAAGCATCAAAGATCAATCAAGGAGAGTTTCTATTAACTTGGTATCACAACAGTATGATCCTTACCGGCGATCATGGGCTCTGCTATCCGTAGTCACAGCCAAGACAACGGTGGAGCAATTTCTCCCGGGACGAACGGTTGCGCAAGCAATTTCACAAGCCATGGGGGTTATATGGAGCAACGTCTATTTTCTCAGTTGGCTGCGAGCTTAGAGTCACACTTGGCAATTGAGGGCTGATATGACGTCTCTAACGCTACACCTGAAGCAACCAAGCAAGAAGCAGGCGTTGGTAGAAGAAATGGAGTCAGAAGTGTTGCACGCCCTTCACAATAACAAGGAAGATATGGGTTTTTATTCAGGTATTCCACATGCCAAAATAGGGAAAAATGGAGGATTGATGGCTAGTTGGAGGATGAGGAAATTGAATTTACCAATTTTTGAAGGGACCAACCCAGATGGTTGGATACTGAGGGCAGAAAGATTTTTCTGATTTATCAACTGAGTGAGGAGGACAAACTGGAGGCAGTGGGAGCACCGTAGATGACCACTGGTTCATTGGGAGGAGCTTAAGGGGTTGTTACTACGTCATTTCAGAGACACCGCTTCCGGTACGTTGCACGAGCAGTGGCTATTGCATAGTCCAATAGGGGATGTGTTGGAGTATTGCCGGAAATTTATAGAGTTGATTGCACCACTTGAGGGTATTCCGGAGGAGATTGCACGAAGCCAATATATAAATGGGTTAGCATAGGAGATTAGGGCTGAAGTATGGTTGCTTGATCCTTGTGCACTGGACATTGCGATGGACTTGTCGGTTAAGGTGGAAAAGAAGCAGAGGTTTGTGGTAGGTCTTCATATGGAAATTAAAACCGGGTCGAACCCTCGTATGTGAGATTTGGGCCTTTGTCAACCGCTCTTGTTACAACCAGGATTCATAATAACCCAAACCCCTCCCCACATTATAACTCATCACCAGCCAACAAGCCCAACTCAAGAGTTGGCCAATTATACCCATAGCCAAACTAGTGAGGGAGATACGAAGGTTGATTGATCGTGAAATGCTATTAAAAGGGAAAAGGGACTTTGCTTTAGGTGCGACGACAAGTGGTCGACTAGTCACCGCTATCTTAGAAGACGCTTAGTGTTTTGTTAACTATGGAGGGGGGCTGTGAGGATCAGAGCACTAACATTGGGATGGAAAACAACAATGAAGGGGAGATGGGTGAGGAAGAAGTAGCTAGTGAGTTATTGGAGGAGAATACACCGATGGTGTCCTTAAACTTAGTGATAGGGTTCACGAATCCCAGAACCACAAAGCTCTTGGGTTCAGTTGGAGGTAAGAACGTGGTGGTAATGATCGATCCGGGTGCCACACATAAATTTATTTCATCCCAAGCTGCTAGATACCTCAATTTGCTAGTGACAAGGGGAAGATAGTATGGAGTCATTTTAGGAATGGGTGAATCAGTGCAAGGAGAAGGAAGTGCCAAGGAGTGATGCTCACGTTGCAAGGAATGCAAATTGTTGAGGATTTCTTGTTATTGCCTTTGGGAAACTCGGTTATCATTTTAGGTATCTAGTGGTTGGAAAAATTGGGAACGATGTCGACAAATTAGAGAACTCAGACTATTAAGTTCCAATTAGGGGGTGAAATGGTGGTATTGAAGGGTGATCATGTGTTGGGTCGTACTAGCATATCATCAAAGGCTATGTTTCGCACATTACAAAAATCTAGTGGGGTTATTGGCTAGAGTGCAACCAGATTGAGAATGACAAGGAAGGAATGGATAACAAGGAGTAGGAGGTTATACCGAAATTTTTGAAGGTGATTCAGAGGTTCCAAGGGGTGTTTAGGATGCCTATGGGTTACCAGTACCTAGAAAAATTGATCATGCTATGCCCTTAGTGGAAGGGAGCAACCCAGTGACAATAAGGCCTTATAGATATCCGCAATTTCAGAAGGATGAGATAGAAAGGCTCGTGCGAGATATGCTCATGGGTCGTACTGGCATATCATTAAAGGCTATGTTTCGCACATTACAAAAAATCTGGTGGGGGTAATTGGCTAGAGTGCTACCAAATTGAGAATGACAAGGAAGGAATGGATAGCAAGGAGCAGGAGGTTATACTGGAATTTTTGAAGGTGATTCAGAGGTTTCAAGGGGTGTTTGAGATGCCTATAGGGTTACCAGTACCTAGAAAAATTGATCATGCTTGCTGTTAGTGGAAGGGATCAACCGATTGATAGTAAGGCATTATAGATATCCACAATTTCAGAAGGATGAGATAGAAAGGCTCGTGCGAGATATGCTCAAGGTCGGAATCATTCATCCTTCTTCAAGCCCCTTCTCGAGTCCAGTACTTTTAGTCGAGAAAAAAGATGGTTCGTGGCGTTTCTGTATTGATTATGGAGCCCTCAATAAGGTAACCATTCCAGATAAATATCCCATTCCTGTAATAGATGAACTTCTTGATGAATTACAGGGATCAAATGTGTACACTAAGCTCAACTTGAAGTCGGGTTATCATCAAATACGAATGAAATCCGAAGATGTTCACAAGACAGCATTCGGAACACACGAAGGTCATTAGGAGTTCCTCGTAATGCTTTTTGGTCTTAAAAATGCTCGTCGTTAATGAATGAAATATTCCAGCCGCATGTGCACAAGTTCGTTCTTGTGTTCTTTGACGACATACTTATTTACAGCTTGGGTGAGGAAGAACATGTTCACCACCTATCTATTATTCTAGGCATTTTAGGGAAATATCAGCTATATGTGAATTTAAAGAAATGTGAGTTTGGGACGAGGGTGGTAGTTTATCTAGGGCATGTAATATCGGAGCAAGGTATAGTTGTGGACTCAATGAAGGTTCAAGCTATGATCAAGTGGCCTTTGCCCTCTAATATTCGAGAGCTGCGGGGATTCCTTGGCTTAACAAGTTACTATCGTAAATTTGTTAAGGGCTATGTGGGAATTACGAAGCCACTTACTAACGAGCTACGGAAGGACAATTTTTGTTGGTCTGAGGAGGCTAGACTGGCCTTTGAAGCTTTAAAAAAGGCCATGTGCTTCGGTGTTGGCATTGCCTAACCTGGAGACAGATGCGTTTAGCTTTGGGTTGGGTGTTGTGCTCTTGCAAGGTGAACATCCCCTGACATTTTTTAGTAAGGTACAGGGAAGTCGGGCTCATAACAAGCATATTTATTGGAAAGAATTGATGGCAATTGTTCTAGCAATCCAGAAGTGGAGGCCTTTTTTTTATTGGGAAGACACTTTACAGTTCGTACAGATCAACGAAGCTTGAAATGTTTATTGGAGCAGCGTGTCGTGGGTCATGAGTGCCAAAAATGGGTTTGCAAACTTCTAGGATATTCATTCGATATACTGTACAAACTGGGGTCTTCAAACAAGGTGGCCGATGCTTTATCTCAAGAGCTGGCGTGTCTCGTTGTACTATGATCAGCAGCTGCAGGCTTTCTTGGAAACAGATGCAAGAGAAAATCTACAAAGACCCTTGGCTGTGCAAGTTACAGCAAGCTAGGTTCTGCCGGTTCTTAAGTGGTTTACTTTAGAAAATGGTGTCCTTAAATACAAGTCCAGGGTAGTCATCCCTTGTGCCTCTGAACTCACTTCCCAGATTCTGAGCGAATATCTTGATAGCCCGGTGGGGGGTCACTCAGGAGACTATAAAACGTATTAGCGGATTACAACTGAATGGTATTGCCCGGTATGCGTAAAGATTGCGTAAAGATATTGCTAATTATGTGTTTGCTTGTCCGATCTGTCAGCAGCAAAAGTCCTCTTACTTGAGTCCTTTGGGGGTGCTTCAGCCACTTCCAATTCCCGAGCAAGTCTGACAAGATATGTCGATGGATTTCGTAGAGGGGTTGCCTAAATCCAATGGCTGGGATACCAATTTAGTGGTGGTGGACAGGTTTACCAAGTATGCTTGTTTCTTGCAGTTGAAACATCCTTATTCGGCTCAAGAGGTGGCAAGAGTCTACATTCAAGAAGTTAGATTACATGGGTTCCCTTCAACCATCGTGTCTGATAGGGATAAGGTGTTTCTAAGCCAATTCTGGAAGGAGCTTTTTCGGCTGCAAGGGACTAAGCTTCCCCGTAGCACGGCTTACCATCCCCGAAGTGATGATCAAATAGAAGTGGTAAACAAGGGGGTTGAGGCGTATCGGTGCTTTACCAGTGGTAAGCCTAAGACATGGTCTTCCTGGCTTCCATGGGCCGAATTTCATTATAACACTTCATGGCACACTGCCACAAATTGTACTCTTTTTAGGGCGCTTTATGGTAGGGATCCACGCAAGTTAGTCCGTTTTGAGAATGGCAGCACACGAGTAAGCACATTGAAAGAAAGTTTAAAAGAAAATATATTGGATGATTTACACTATCATCTTGCTTGTTCTCAGAATTTAATGAAACAGTACGAGGATAAAAAAAGGAGAATGGGAGAATTCGGGGTGGGGGATTTAGTCTACTTGAAGTTACAGCCATATAGGCAGCATTCTCTAGCAAAGAAATCAAATGAAAAACTTTCTCCTAGGTTTTATGGCCCATTTGAAGTTCTGGAAAGTGTGGGCACTGTTGCTTACAGGCTACTTCTTCCTGCTCACAGCAAGGTCCACCCAGTGTTTCATATATCCCAGTTGAAGAGGGTAGTGGGGAGTGCTCTAGTCTCTGCTACTCTTCCTCCTCAATTTTCTCCTGAGATGGTTATGGAAGTTTCTCCTCAATCGGTGATAGGGGTGCTTAGCAGATTATTCATCTTGAGGTACTGATTTGTTGGGAAGGATTGTCAGTGATTGAGGCAACTTGGGAAGATGCTGAAGTTTTGGCTCTCAAGTTCCCTTCCTTCCACCTTGAGGACAAGGTGGATATTTGGGTGGTGGGTAATGCAAGGACGTTCAACAAGCCACCGATCAGGATCACCTATGCATGTAGAAAGAAGAAAGAACATTAGTCATCCACCTAAGCATTCAAGTATTATCAAGGCAATATAATATGTTTAGCAGAATAATAGTTTGTTAGGGGCATGTGAGTCTTTTGTAAATACGGTTGGGAATCTTGTAGGGGGGAAGTGGCTCTGTGTTTAGTGGTGTCTTAGCTTATTAAATAAGCAGAGGTTGTTAGGAGGGGGGCATGCTGAAAATTGTAGTCTGAAGTAACTTGGAGAGAGCCTTCCTCTCAAATTGAAGGTAATTCTGTAAGCATCAGAGATCAATCAAGGAGAGTTTCTAGCAGACGTCTGATATTGGGTCTCTAGAATTGTTTTACTATTAGTTTCCTGTTCACAATTTAACACACACTATTAACACACACTAATCACAATGCT
Source organism: Dysphania ambrosioides (assembly GCA_026401315.1). Lineage (NCBI taxonomy): Eukaryota > Viridiplantae > Streptophyta > Magnoliopsida > Caryophyllales > Amaranthaceae > Dysphania > Dysphania ambrosioides. The sequence continues at coordinate 20,877,390 of CM048666.1, forward strand.
TGGGTTAGCTAGTTTCTTTTATGTAAATGTTCCAACTTATTGGGGAGTCTTTGCAGGAGTCATTTATGCATGTGAAATGTCATAATATTAATCTTAGTTGATCTATTTATTATCGTTTGGGAGTAGACTTTTCAAGCATATATCTTGGTAAAAATTTCTGAATATTTTCAATGTCATTGACTACTTTATTTTTCATACACTTTTCGAATTTTATTTCATTTATTGAATATGGCTATCATATATATCTCTATTATTAGAATTCGATTCTGTTGTTGAACACTTCCTGATTTTCTTATATGCAGTTTCTGGCCTTTCTGGAAGTACTGAAATTGCTCAAGACCAGGTTTCAGTTGGAATGGGATTGCTAGCTGGCTCTACAGTGATGCTTATTACAGTGATATGGGGAATTTGTGTTTTGGTCGGCAAGTGTGACATTGAAAATTCACGTGCACTTGATGAAACAGACACAAAAGGTTTTAGTTTACGAGGTAGGTCTGTAGGCATTTATTAATCGTGGTTCCCTGGCTTGTAGCCTGCCAATTAATTGCCTTAAACACTTGTATCTTCAGATTCTGGTGTTTCTACTGATATATGGACGAGTTATGCTGCGAGGATCATGGTTATCTCTGTATTTCCCTTTCTTGTTGTCCAATTGCCTCAAGCTTTCAATTCAAGCTCTGGAAGACACTTGGCAGTGCTGATTGGCCTCATAATCTCTCTTGTTATGCTGATAAGCTATTGTGCCTATCAGGTAATATGCTCAGGGAAGGATATGTGATGTTAAATCTAGTTACTCCAAACTCACTGAACTGCTAATATGGGATAATACTGGTGATAGAAATATCTTCTTCAGTAAGGTTGAGTTTATATTGTATTTCTAGCGATGTCCTTGGACTTCTTTCTGTAGCTTTCTGGCTTCGGGGTTTTTATATTGCTGCTTTTCCTTGAATTGATTGTTGCATGGCTCCTGTGCATGCTTAGAATTTTCTTTTAATTGGTGTCTTGATCAGTGTAGTATGATAACTTTCTACAACCATGTGGCCGGTTATTAATTTCTTTATTGGTTGAGTAGATGAGACTGTGATTGATATTGGGTTTTCTAAGTTGAGAGTTAATGATGTGAACATTTGGAAAGATTATCTGAATGCCTGACTTTTTAAAGTCCAGACTTCATAGATGATTGCATCTCATGCTTAAAATAAAGTTCGGATAAGAATTAGCATCCCTTTATGAGGCTCTGACTATAATAATTTTTTGAGGCAGGTTTTTCAACCTTGGATTCAAGTGAGGAAGCTTGCCTATATCAAGCATAAGCGTGTGATGACAGGTTTTCTTAAACGTTTGAAAGATCGGGTTTCACCTTTAGGAAGACTTATCAATTCTGATGGTAGTCTTAACAAGGATGTTGTTCAAAAGTAAGTTCTTTTACTTCCGTATTTTGATTATGGTACACCTGGCTCTGAAAAGGAAGTTAAGAGAGTTTGCTTCTCATTTATCAACTAATGTATGACAGGGTTTTTAAAACAATTGACCGGGACGGTGATAATTATCTGTCAAAAGGGGAACTTGGAGCTTTTGTCATTGGGATGCAATTTAAAGGGCTGAGCATGGATGAAGATGATATTGTACTGAAAGTTATGAAGGAATTTGATACAGAGAGTCCGGATGATAGGATTGATCATGAAGAGTTTACCAAGGGAATCACAAAGTTGCTTAGTCTTGTGAGAGGTGACAGTTCTCCCCGTCTTCATACTGACACGTTTACACATTTAAATGAGTTTGATGAGGTGAGTTTGCTTTATAGCACGAGCTGAATTCCTTTGTTGCTGAAATTTTTTTTGGTTCGAAGGTCAAAGTTTTTGTTAAGAATCCACATGTAAATAGGGACTAATGGCCCCACATCGATTAAATGAGTGAGAGTTAAACATTAGGGACAACTTCTCCTGTTGTTATATGGTTTTAAGATGAAACCCTCCTGAACCTTGTAAGTGAACTCTTTCTTGGTGACGGGTGCGGGACCCATATTTAACATGGTATTATAGCCAAGTCCGCAGTTTAGGACCTTTAATGGCTTGAATGTACACTGAGGTAAATTGAAAATAGGCTCACGTGTGAGGGGTGTTAAGAGATAAAAACCCACATATAAGTTAGGTTAATTGCTCCACGTAAATTAAATGAGTGATAGTTAAACATTTTATAAAGATAAGGGACAACTCCTCCTATTGCCATATGGTTAGGATGAAACTCTTTTGGATCTTGTAAGTAAATTTTTTCTTGGTGAAGGTATGCGGCCTATACCTATATTTAGCAGTTTTAACTTTCCATATGCAGGAAGCAGAAAGAGAACAGTTTCTGTTGGGTGATTTTGGCGATGAACCTGATGAAGAAATTGAAAGTCCCAAGGCAACTACCATCAAGGCAACTGTATATCTTGTGCTTGGGACTCTTATTGCTGCTGTCTTTGCAGATCCACTAGTAGATGCCGTGGACAATTTCTCCGAAGCAACCAGCATTCCTTCTTTCTTCATCTCGTTTATTGCTCTACCCCTAGCAACAAACTCCAGTGAAGCTGTGTCAGCTATCATTTTTGCCTCCAGGAAGAAGAGGAAATCTGCATCACTGACATTTTCTGAGGTAGTTTTCTTTCACTATTTGTTTATATATAATTTATTTCTTCTGTTTATCAACTTTTGTAACATTTGCCTTTTTTGATTGATTCACATGTTAACAATTGTACACTGAAAAATAGTTATAGAAGCTTATTTTATGAAAATATACACTGAGATGAACCCAACATCCTAAAAAATTAATGACATTTTTTGAATATACATTAATAATAAAATAAGATCAAAATCATTACATGAATATAGTAAGAAAAGTCAAATGGTGTAAGATTTTAGAAACTGAAGATTTAGCTTAGCCAGCTAGGTCTAGTTGGTTTCGAAGTGAATAAGCATATTGAGTTCATTTTTTGTAACTTTGAAAAGCCACTGAAATTCAAAATGGTGTTTTCTTACAGTTATATGGAGCAGTGACCATGAACAACGTACTGTGCCTCTCTGTGTTTTTGGCTTTAGTTTATGTAAGAGGGCTGAGTTGGAACTTCTCTTCTGAAGTGTTCGTCATTTTCCTCGTTTGCGTTATCATGGGTGCTTTTGGCAGCTTCCGCACTACATTCCCTCTCTGGACATCTATTGTGGCTTTCCTTCTCTACCCATTGTCGCTGGTGCTTGTTTATGTCCTTGACTACATCTTTGGTTGGGCATAGATCTTTAGATGTCATTGGTCACTGATCCTATTCAATGGGGTTTTTCCTTTCCATCGTGCCATGGCCTTCTAATTGTAACGGTATCTTCTATCTCTCTACCCCCTTCCCCGGCCTCCCTCCCCTCTTAAGTTTACTGCTTGAGGGCTTCTTTGATTGCACAATGGATAAGCAATTTTCTTCTAGGCATACCTTTGTATTTACTCCCCCGTCCCTTTATGGTAAAAAAAAAAATATTATATTCTAGTAAAATCTTATTTGATGTAATTTAGGATAAATTTTAAAATGTCGTAGAATATCAAGTTTTTTTCTTTAATATCTTACAAGGTTTGAAGTCGTGTTATGAAGATCATGAAAATTAAAAAGGGGTAAAAAATTAGGGACAAAGGGAGAATTGCATATCATGTATAGTTTCAAAGGACATGAAATTGAATTGACGATGTTTCCGTACGTTATTTTTATAAAACTTTCAGAGGGCACCTTTATTCTATATCTTCTTTTCGGGAGGAAATGGGAAAGTATAGACAACTTTATTAGCATGCTTCGCTCCTTTTGAATATGAGTTTTTGGACTTGTGGAACTTTGTTTTTCATGTTTACTTGTCTTGATCACTTATGAGTGTTTTCACCCATTGGAAGTTTTAAGGATCAAAACTAGAAATTACACATTTGCGATAGGTGTTTTGCTAACGTTTCATACAACTACATTACTCTAAGAAGATTGATTTGCTAACATCTCGTGCAACTAGATTACACTTAGAAGGTTACATCATAGTACTTTCTGATGGTAATAACATATATTGGCCTTAACTAAACAAACAGTATATAACTAGTATAATAAAGATCATGAAATTGAATTGACGATGTTTCAGTAGCAAATTTATCTCTCTTTGTTTTTTGATCATGTGCGAAAGACAAACATCCAAACACTCAGAGTTCAGTAGTCAGGTTCTTTGCCAAAGAGAATCTCATAAGGACTCTTATATTGTAAGAGTCTAGACGGAGTATGATTTATCAAGTAAGCAACACTCAAATTCATTCACCCCAGAAAGAAACAGGAAAGTCACCTTAAAACAATAAAGCACGAGAAACATTTAAAATAAGTTGGTGTTTTATCTCAACACACCCATTTTGTTGAGATGTATCAACGCAGGAAGTTTGAAACACAATCCCAAATTCCTCAAAAAATCCTTCATGCAATAGAATTCTCCTTTATCGATTACTTCTAACAAATTTTAATATCACAACCAAACTTTAGAAGTTATAGAAATAAAGAAACAAAAAGTAGCAAAAGCCTCTGTCTTATTTGTGAAAAGGTGAACCAATACACTACAAGAAAAATAATCCACAATAGTAAAAAAATAATGTGCACCACAAGAGGACAAAGTAGTATAAGAATCCCACAAATCACAATGTATAAGTTCAAAAGATCTACTAGCTCTACTATTACTAAGAGAAAAAAGAAAAAGCGTTTTTGTTTTGCATGTGGACACACAATACAAGCTTTATTTAAACCTTTCATGCAAGATCTATTCCTAATTAGGGACACTAACTTGGTAAATTAATTAAAAGGATGACCCAATCTTTGATGCCACAATTCAAACTCATCCACCTTTGTCGTTCCATCATTAGGTAACCCAATAGGAAACATAGTATCACAAAGATCATAAAGGAAATTTTCATCTCCCGTTGCAGGATTAGTGGCACCAATATCCAAAATCCAAGAACGTGAAAACATATCCATCATCTCTGTAGGTTCCTCATTTACCAGTTTCATCTGGAGTGAGATCATTGAGAAACATAACTCCTCCTATTCCACTCATTTCGTGCCCATCTTCCTCTCTTCATTCCAATATGAGCAGCCATTTTCACATCGTTAGTAGTCCCACTACTATCTGCTAGAGGTGAGCACGAGTCGTGTTGTGCCCATCATAGATCATGCAAGCTCATGTCTTGCCTCGTCATGTCATGCCTAATTGTAGTCGTGTTGTGACATGCCGTGTTACCTTTCCCTAAAACTTAGCCATGGCCTAGCACGACTCACATGCCGTATCATGCCTCGTGGTAGCCTAATTTTTTTAACAAAAACAAAAATAAAGACATAATATAATTGAAAAAAATTATTTTATATAATTTAAATTATATTATAATAATATAAAAACACTAAAAATAATAGTGATATTAATTATAGTATTAATAATAATATAATAGTATTAAATAATACTAAATAATAGCGTATTTTGGAGTGTTACTCGTGTGCTTGTGCCTTTATTTTTTTTGCTATCCACGGCCCACTCCATGGATAGCGTGCCGTGCCTAGGGGTTCTTAACGAACCAAGCTACTCGGGTTCGGCTCGATCAAAGCTCGGTCAAATAGAGCTCGGCTTGAGGTCAGGTTCGGGTCGAGACTTAAACGAATGAAGCTGAGCAAGGTCTGACTCGGCTTGAAAGATCGTTAATAAGTTTGATAAAATTTAATATATAAATATTTTTAATTTTTTGATAAAAAATGTAGTACTATATATATATATATATATATATATATATATATATATATATATATATATGTAGTACTACATTTTTTATCTAATGCAGCGGTATAAAAGGAGCTAATCCAAGGTACCAAATTCATTGTATAAAAACTTGGGCTAATACAATGGTTTTAAAAGTAGGAATGCTAATACAACGACAAATATGTTCTAATCCAACGACACTACTCTAGTCCAACCGTCAAATATTCTAATCCAATGGTAAAGGCAATAATGAAAATTTTATTTTTTCATTCCCTTCCCGTTCCCATGCATTGCCAATTGCTAGCAGTCAATACAGAAAGAGCTTCCCAGCGAATTCCTTCTGCTTCCCTTCTCATTTATTTCACAAATCTCATCTTCGTTCTTCCCCGGCCAATTCCTTTTGCTTCCTAGAATCCCATCACGTTTCGCCTGCTTCCCTCCAATAAGCTTCAATCCCATCTTGCACGTTCTCCCCAATTCAGTTGTTCGATTCTTTTAAGGTATACCTCAATTTGCATGTATATTTGTGTTTAGGATTTGGTTTTAATTTGGGGGTTTCAATTTCTATTATCTAGTGCTTGCATACTTGAATTATGTGTGGATTAGGGGTGTTTCATACATTTTCAGGGGAAGAATCAAGGGTCATTTGTGGGAAATGTTGGGTATGTTGTAAAGTAAATTTGGGACAACACTAAGTTGTGAGGGTGGGGTAACCGTTGTTAGGTAGTTATTATAAGATCTTAGCTCAGTTGATGATCTCCCTTTCCAGTAGTCTGTTATAAGTTTATGTTTACGCTTGCCTAGTGGTGTTATGTAGGCGGCTGCTGGTTAAGTTGTCTGTCTTGTTAAGAAAACAACTACAATTGTTACTCATTTCCCAGACAGTGACTCAATAAACAAGCACTATCCAACTGTATTTTCTAGATTATCTTCATTCCAATTGTTACCGTATGATTATCTTCAAGATCTGTAATAGTAGTCTCATATTATTTTAAACCCTAAAGTTGAAGTATACCATACTGAATTTAGATGTGGAAAACCAAAAATAAGGCTCCAACCACCTTCGAAACAAAATGTAAATAAAGGGAGTTCAAAAGGGGAAGTGTAATATTAAAACAATTTGATAAAAAACTTCATAGCTTAAGCAAAATTTTGCAAAAAGATAAAATACCTAGGAATTAGCAAGGAGAGCACCGTATCATAAAAAGCGTCCCCTCCCCCCTACGGGTGCATGGGCATGTCGCATATGGGTCCTGAGCGGCACCCTTCCCTAATAGAGGCTTAAATAGCAGATTCTAGTTGTCTTAAGGAGACTCTCATATGACAATAACATAATAATAGAGGATCCGGATATCCAAACAACATCGGATTGGGCTATAACTTTGAGGACCCTCCTAAAATAGATAGAAGAAGGGTTGGGACGTATTTCTTTCTTTTGGAAGACTCCAAAAGGTTCCGGAATGTCCTAGGGTAGCCTTATGCCCTCTAGAAGGCTCTAGGCTTATAGGGAAGCCTCTATATAAATATATTGCACATAGAAAGAGTATAGAATTTTCTAGAGCAACTTGTACATACCATAAGTGTATAGAATAGTGTGAAAGGCTCTAGAATTAGGACATTCTAGACTTAGGTAAGAAGGTCTATAAATAGGGCACTCCCCCTTCATTTTTGGCATAACCTCAAGCCTTATACTTCCTCTCTCTAAAAAGAAATCAAAGCTCACTTGCCAATCCACTTTCTCTCTCTAAAATATTCCTCCTTACTTAGCACATTTTGTAGCTCAAATTTTCTTGTACATTGGGGGTTAGCCTTGCTAGTGCCACGACGAGACTGTGACACTAGAGGTCGCATGCATATGACTTGGGTAAAACAGTCAGCACGTGACAAGTGGTATCGGAGCAGCAATATTCCAAGGGAGGATGCTCAATATTATTGGGAGTATTAACTACTTGAATACAAGCAATAAGTAGGGAGAGCAAACATGAAGGCCAAAGACAAAAAGGTTTAGGCCAGTCATGTGACCGAAGAGGAACAAGTTTCGGTGGAAAAAACCACTAGCAAGCCTAAGAGCAAGAAGAACCATGGCAAATCCTCCGTCCCAACCAAAGGCTCACTCGTCATGGAGGTTTTGAAGGATGTAGCCAAGACCTTGCTGGGAGTTGGGGCATTAAGGGAAGATTTGTGGTACACTGATAACATTGCTAGGGAAGCATTATCCTTGGTCCAAGAATTCACCCAAGGGATGTCTACAGCCCTCAACGAGGTTAAGGTATCACTTAGGGTGTCCCTTTTAGAAGAGATCGCAAGGCAACGTGATGAGGCCGTCAAATCACTCTGCACTGAGGTTGAGGCATTGAAAGTAGAGTTAACATTGTGCAAGGCGGAAATAGCCGGGGGAGCTATTCGTGAAAGGCCAAGGGTGAAGGTCCCTGAGCCGCCTAAGTACTAAGGGAAGCGAGATGCTAGAGAAATCGACAACTCTGTTTGGAGCATCGAATGCACTAAACTTGGAAGATGTGGCTTCCAAGATCAACACCGCCACCATGTATCTTGCCAATGACGTTATGCTATGGTGGAGGAGAAGAGAGGTAGATGCAAAGAAGGGTCTTTTCTCGTTCAATACCTGGGATGAGTTCAAGAATGACTTTAAGAACCACTTCTACCCAGACAACGCAAGGGAAATTACTCACCATAAATTACGTGTGCTTCAACACACCGGAAGCATCAAGGAGTATATATGGCAGTTTTCAACTCTTATGCTAGAGGTAGATGACCTACCAGAATCCACCCTACTCCTTTACTTCATTGATGGTCTCTAGAAATGGGCTACGACAGAGCTTAAGCGACAAAATATTCAAACCCTTCCGGAAAGCCATCTTGGCAGTAGAATATTTGATCGAGTTTTCAAAACCCGAGTTAAAGAAAGAGAACAAAGGCGGTAGGAATTTTGGTGGGAACAAAGGAAAGGTGGGAGAGTCAAGTTCCCTGACAGTTCGACCTCGAACAACAATAAGTCGTCTATGGAGTGACGCTAGGGCAGTGGGAAGCCCAACTTGTCATCCAACAAAAAACCAAAGAACTAGGATTGCTTCTTGTGCGGAGGGCCACAATATGTCAGAGATTCCCTGGAAAAGAAGAAACTCAATGCTTTTGCGGCAACCATCGAAGAACTCGTGGAAGAGGAGGTGCAAATGGGGACTTTGTAGCTACTCGGGAGTGTGAAGGCTACGCACCCACAACCAAGGAAAGGAGAAAGCGACGTAGCCAAGGTAAACCCTCTTCCTCATTCTAAGAAGTCTTCCCTCATGTTTGTTGAAGCAAATATAAGGGAAGATCTCTAAGGCACTCGTTGATGGATGCCACACATAACTTTGTAGCAAAGGAAGAGGCTACAAGGTTAGGATTCACTTAAACCAAAGAGACAGACATGTTGAAAACCATCAACACTTCAACAAAGCCTATCCATGGTTTGGCTCGGGGTGTGCCCCTTCATTTGGAAGAATGGAAGGGCACGATTGATCTCACCTTCGTCTATATGGACAACTTTTCATTAGTATTGGGAATGGAGTTCATGGATACTGTGATGCCATGGACATTTGAGACGGACGGATCCCTAGTAATTAAGAAAGGTGAGATAGAGTGGTCCATGCCAATTTCACAAGAAGCGGTGGAAGCCAAGCTCCCATCAACCATCCAAGTAAGTCGAGGTGTCTAAAAAGGTCTACTGACTTACTTAGCTACAATGGTCAAAGACAAGGAGTCAACCAAGGAGAAGACACCACCCGAGGTTTCCAGAGTACTTAAAAAGAGTTTGCTGATGTAATGCCTCCGGAGCTTCCCAAGAGACTACCTCCAAGAAAGGAGGTGGATCATGTGATCGAGCTGGAACCTAGAGCCAGACCTTTAGCCATGTTCCCTTATTAGATGGGCATTCCTAAACTAGAGGAACTTTGTAATAATCTTAAGGAATTGCTTGATGCTAGGTTCATAAGGCCATCCAAGACCCCCTATGGCGCACCAGTGCTATTTTAGCACAAGCACGATGGAAGATTGCAAATATGCATAGATTACCTGGCTCTAAAAAAGGTCACCATAAGAAATAACTATCCAATCCCATAAGGGGCCGACCTTTTCGATAGACTTGGTAGATCATAGTATTTGTCAAAGTTGGATTTGGGATCGGGGTACTACAAGTGCGCATTGCAGAAGGAGATGAACCGAAGATAACATGCGTCACTCACTATGGATCTTATGAGTTCCTGTTGATGCCTTTCGGTCTCACCAACGCCCCAACAACTTTCTGTACCTTGATGAATAAAATCTTTCATCCGTTTCTCAATAAGTTTGTGGTCGTCTACTTTAGACAACATTGTAGTTTACAGCGACACTTTACAAGACCATGTGCAACGTCTACGTGAAGTCTTCAAGGTCTTGCAGCAGAATGAGCTCTATGTGAAACAAGAGAAATGCTCATTTGCCCAACCTAAGGTGTTTTTCTTGGGATACCAGATCAAGGATGGGAAGATCAAAATGGAACGAGACAAGGTACAAGCCATTATGGACTGGGAAACGCCCAAGAATGTGTCAGAATTGCGGTATTTTCTTGGGCTAGGCAACTATTATTGCAGATTCATTTACAGCTACTCGTTAAGATCTAAGCCTTTAATGAATCTCTTAAAGACAAAAGTCCCATGGTGTTGAGACGAAAAGTGCCGTTAGGCCTTCAAAGACATGAAGAGGGCAATCTTCGAAGAGCCCATCTTAGCATTGCTCGAATATGCCAAGCCATTTGAGGTACTCACAAATGTGTTAGACTATGCCATTAGAGGGGTGCTCATGCAGGAAGGGCACCCAATTGCCTATGAATCACACAAGCTAAATGAAACAGAAGAACAATATGCCGTGCACGACAAGTATTTGCTTAGGAGTCATTTTACCATTTATAACAAAAATTTGGCAACAAGTTACTTTCAAAATCAGAAGAAGCTTTCGCCTAAGCAAGCTTGATGACAAGATTTTCTCGTCAAATTTGCCTATGTCATGTCATGGCACTCCTCGCTAGAAAAAGTGGCATTGCTAGCAACCTTCTTGAATAGATCAAGATAGGAATGGAAGAACATAGGTTAGCCAAGACACTCATGGAGTTAGCGAACCAAGGCTAGACAAGGCTATTTTGGGTAGAGGACGGGGCTCTCTACACCGTCAGGCATAGGGTATATGTACCTAAACGGGATAACCTTAGGCACGATATCTTAAAAGAATGCCATGATTCCAAGTGGGCGGACATCTAGGGGTCAACCGCACATTAGCTCTCTTACAAGACGTATACTTTTGGCCTCACATGCGAGTTAATGTGGAGGTCTACATAAAAACTTTTCTTGTATGCCAACAAGACAAGGTGGAACAAAGGGTGCCGATAGGACTTTTGGAGCCACTACAAACTCCATATAGGTTGTGAGAAAATGTCTCGATGGACTTCATATCAGCCCTACCCACGTCTAATGGGTGTGGCTTAATCATGGTAGTCGTAGATCGACACTCCAAGTGCGAGACATTTATATTGGCACCAAAGGATTGCACAGCCAAGCAAGCTTCAAGCTATTCTTCAAAAATGAGGTCAAATATTAGGGATTGCCTCGCAAGATCTTAAGCGATCGAGACCCAAGATTTATGGCAAAATTTTGGATGGAACTTTTCAAACTCTTGGGCGCTGATCTATTTTTCTCTACAAGCTTTTATCCATAGACCGATTGGCAGACCGAATAGATGAATATCTAGTTGGAACTTTATCTAAGGCACTTTGTGAGTTCCAACCAACGAGATTGACCGAGCTACTGGAGGTAGCTCGATTGTCCTTCAACTTGTAGCAATATGAATCGGCGCAACAAATATCTTTTAGGACCGTCATGGGTTAGCAACCCTTGACTCCACAAGCCGTCGCATCCGACTACACATATAGTAGCCCCGCCGCCTACTAGCTAGCCAAGGGGTGGCATGAGCAACTCGATGTCGTCAGGGCATATTTAGATAAGGCTTCCAAGAAGATGAAGAAGTGGGCAGACAAGAAACGGAGGCCATTGGAATTCTAAGTAGGCGACATGGTCATGATCACGTTATTACCCCAACAGTTCAAGGTCTTCCGCAAGGTACATAAGGGCCCCGTACGAAATAATGAGGGGACATTCCCTATCATTAAAAAGATGGGTAATGTATCGTATAAGCTTGAGTTGATACCCAAACTTAAGATTCATCCAGTATTCCATATGTCAATGCTCAAGCCCTACCATGTGGACGAAGAAGATTCTACACGGGGCCAATCACAACGAGCACCTATGGTGGTTGTGATGTCCTTAAAAAAGGAAATCGAGGAGATCTTGGCCAAGAAAAAGGTTAGGAAATGGGGCACACCAATATTTACTAAATATTTAACACATTAGAAGGGACAACCAAGATCCAAGGCCTCATGGGAACGAGAAACGACTTATGGCAATACCAGGGCCTCATCAAACGTTTTGAGGGTCGACCTTGACTGGGGTGTCAAGGGATTTGGTGGGGGAGGAAGTCACAAAAATCATCCCCTCCCCTCTATGGGTGCCTAGGCATGTCGCCCAACATGGGCCCTATGGGTGCCCATGGGTGCTGAGCGACACCCTTCCCTTATTGAGGCTTAAATAGAAGATCCTAGTTACCTTAAGGAGACTCTCATATGATAATAACATAATAATAGAGGATCCAGAGATCTAAACGCTCGAATCGGGCTATAACATTGCGGACCCTCCTAAAATAGATAGAAGAAGGGTTAGGACGTGTTGCTTTCTTTTAGAAGACTCCAAAAGGTTTCGAAATGTCCTAGGGTAGCCTTGTGCCCTATAGAAGGCTTTAGGCTTATGGGGAAGCCTCTATGTAAATATCTTGCGCTTATGAAGAGTATAGAAGACTTTAGAATTAGAACATTCTAGACTTAGGTAAGGTGGCCTTTAAATAGGGCAATGACCTTTCATTTTTGGCATAACCTTAAGTCTTGTACTTTCTCTTTCTAAAAAGCAATTAAAGCTTACTTGCCAACCCACTTTCTCTCTCTAAAATATTCTTTCTTACTTAGCACATTTTGTAGATCAACTTGTCTAGTACATCATGGATTAGCCTTGCTAGTGCCATGACGAGACTGATACGCTAGAGGCCGCATGCATACTACAGGTAAAATAGTCAGCACGTGACAACCAAATTCCCACCTTGAATGCCTCTGTTTATGTGAAAAGAGGGTGAGAGAATTGTATACAATATGTAAAGAAGGGTAAGGGGAGTAGAAGAACACAATACCCATTCAATATGGTTTGTTTCAATGTTTAATTAGTATTGAATTTTAATTTGATGTATTAAGTTAGAGGTGACTTCAACTTTATTGCTTAATTATACATATCTTTGAATCAATTATCACTTAATTGAATAATCAATATACTAGTTGAAGTTTTGCTCTATGTTTAAATCCTATTAGTTTTACGGCCAACTCTGATTTCAATTTATGCTTCCCAAGTCAAGCTCTATTTCATGTTTCATAAAAATAAAAATAAAAATTGAAGTTTTTTGTTTTTTCATGTTCTCTTTGTTTTGAGTTTATCACTCTTTTTTTTTTATTTTTTTTTGAGTTTGTCACTTATGGAATGTATGATTGCAGAAATTTTGTCTCTACATAGTATATGAAAACCGGGTATATATCGGGTTGTAGTACAAATTAGATTTATATACCGATATAAGTAAGGATAGTTTTCAAGAACCACGTTTAAAATTTATTAGTATTATATTGAAAAAATAAACTACATTACATAATTATTTTTTTTTATCAAAATCATGTTATAAATTATTATCTTTGTAAACACACACTTTTGTTGTGACTTAGATAAAATAACTCTCTTAATGCTCACCCTTAGGAATGAATAGTGGACCTAAAAATTGGTGGGTGTTTGCCAAATGAAGCGATGAATATGAACGGGGAGTAGACAAAATATGTCAAAAATGATATGATAATCAAATTTGTTGCCCTTGTGAAATTTTTCATTATCATTTTTGGCGCCATGAAGGTGTTGTGAGAGATCACCTAATTTGTATGGTTTTGTTCCAAGAACGGATAAATTATCAGAGTTAGGGATCAATATCAAAAGAGAAGAAATTATTTTGGATAACGATGAAGGGTCAAACCCAAATGATTCTAACGATGATAAAGTAGGGTTGTTGCATGATGCACGTGATGCTTTTAGACAGGGGGAAAATGATGAGGCAAAAAAGTTTTTGAGGTTAGTCGAAGAAGGCCAGGAAGAATTGTATCCTGATTCCACAAACCATTCAAAACTTTCCTTCATGATTCTTTATTTTGAAGTGCGATCATAAGCTAACCAATGTTGTATTTAAAGATATATTGGAGCTTATAAGAGAGGTGTTGCCTGATGCAAAATTACCTACTTCTTTTAATGAAGCGAAAAGCGTTTTAAAAGTGTTGGGGTTGAATTATACAAAGATTGATGCATGTCCAAATGATTACATGATGTATTGGGAAGAGCATGAAAATGTAACAAGCTGCCATGTTTATAAAACGCCAAGATGTAAATCAAATGAGAAAGAGAATGACATACAAAATGATAATGGAAAGACCTTAGGATTCCTCAGAAGATTCTTAGGTACTTTCCGATAATGAAAAGGCTTCAATGACTATTTATGTGTCAAGAGACGGCGAGATACATGACATGGCATGCCGATGGGCGTGAAAATGATCATCTTTTACACCATCCAGCTAACGGCCAAGCTTGGATGAAATTTGATTCCTTATATAAAGAGTTTGCTGATGACCCACACAATGTGAGGCTTGGGTTAGCCATAGATGGGTTTAGCCTGTTTAACTCAATGAGCATTATATATAGTACTTGGCCAGTTATGCTGATTAATTATAACTTGCCTCCTTGGATGATTATGAAGCCTAATTTTTTGATGTTAGCATTACTAATCCCGGGTCCTTCTTCCCCAAGCAATGACATTGACATATATTTAGAGCCACAAATGAAGGACTTGAAGGATTTGCGAGAGTTTGGATTGGAAATTTATGATGCTTCGAGTAATCAAAGGTTTGACATGGATATAACTTTGATGACTATCGTGAGTGATTTTCAACTTACACAATGTTATCTAGGTGGAGCACAAAAGGATACTTGACATGCCCTGAGTGTCATTACGAAACATTCTGAGTGGTTACCTTATAGTGGTAAGAATGTGTATAGGAAAAATCATAGATTTTTTGATCCACTTCACCCTTGGGTTAATAATAAGAAGAAATTTGATGGAAAACTTGAGGAAAGACATGAACCTGCTCCTTTGAATGGAATTGATAGTGAGAATATGTTGCATGATTTGGAAAGAAGTAGAAAAAATGAAGGCATGTTGAGGATGATCCGAATCTGTAAAGAAAGAGCCCCATTTTTTTGAGTTACCATAATTGGAAGCATTGTCTTAATCGTCATAATCTTTATGTAATGCATATTGAGAAAAATGTGTTTGATATTGTCATTAGGACACTGTTAGACATTTCTCAAAAGACTAAGGATCATGTGAGTGCTTGTTAAGATTTGGTAGAGATGAATTTGATGTATGAGCTTCAACCAATAGAATTGGAAGATGGTAGCAAATTTTTTTCCAAGATCTCGCTTTTGGATGTCATCGAAGCAAAAACACAAGTTTTGCAAGGTCTTTAAAAATGTCAAGCTTCCTCAAGGCTAAGCTTCAAACATTGGTCAATATGTGAAAGTTAGAGAAAGGAAAATTGAAGGCTACAAAAGCCATGATGCTCATTTTATGATGAATTATTTGCTCCCAATTACTATGAAGACAACATTACCAGCTGATATTGCTACTCCTTTGATAAGACTTTGTGCATTTTTTTTAAAAGTATATGGAGTTAAATGATTGATCCTCAACATCTTGGAAAACTGCAATCTAAGATAGTTGAAACTTTTATGCCTACTTGAGAGGATATTTCCACCTACCTTTTTTGATGTAGGTACATTTGCCTATACACTTGGTGAACCAAATTAAGTTGGGTGGGCTTGTGAGTTCAAGGTGTATATATGGAATTTAGAGGTATCTTCATGAAATGAAGCAAGATGTTTGAAATAAAGCTCGTCTCGAAGGCTTAATGGTAGAAGGATATCAAGCCAAATAGTGTATTGCCTTTATAGCTAGATTGTTGAAACGATCATGCACAACCGCACCTATGGTTAATGGTTATAGTGACTCACAATCATTTTTTCCTAAAGTAGGATGTCTAATAAAAGGTAAAGGGAGGACCTCAAAGAAAAAAATCATGGACACATAATTGATCGCATTACATGGGCACAAGTTCATCGTTATGTCTTGTTCAATTGTGATTGTGAGGAAGTTGAAAAATATATAAGGTTAGATTACCAACTAAAATAGAGTTTTTTTCTCGTACTTATTAATGTGTTTTATTCAGTCCCTATAATGCTACCTAAGATTATGTTTTTCTTTTTTCACAGTGAGCACAAGATATGTGTAAGCGCTAGAGGAAAAAAGAAATGAAATAATAGTGCTCAAGATCATAGTAAGGATTTTTTGGATTGGTTTAGGAAGAAAGTTGATTTGATTCTTAACGAGGGTCAAGATACCATCCAACCATATCTTATGGTTATCAAAAGGGCCTTGTCAAAGTTCTAAAAAGTACATAGGGTACTCAATCAAAGGTTATAAGTTTTATACCATGAAGAAAAATGCAAATTGTGTCACTCAATATAGTGGAGTCACTCTCACAGCCATAACACATAGCTTTGTAAGTTCCAAAGATCAAAATCCTATTGAGGGAAATGTTAATTATTATGGTTCAATAACATAAATCATTGAAATATCTTACCATGGACACTTTTGTGTTGTCTTATTTAAGTGTATTTGGTTTCACTCCGAAAAAGATGATGATGAGTTTGTTACGATTAATACGCATAAGACCATTTATAAAGAAGAACTATTTATCTTGGCCTCTCAAGAACATAAGT
Organism: Dysphania ambrosioides; assembly: GCA_026401315.1. NCBI lineage: Eukaryota > Viridiplantae > Streptophyta > Magnoliopsida > Caryophyllales > Amaranthaceae > Dysphania > Dysphania ambrosioides. Next base: position 20,894,215 of record CM048666.1, read on the forward strand.
GTTTTATGTAGATAATCTTAATAAAGAGGGTTGGAAATATGCTATTCCAATCCCCCCGAGAGAGCTTTCGGATGGTATTGACATACAATTTCAAATAATTCACAACATTTTCAATATAGCTTATACTTTTCATATTATTATCTTTTCTTGAAAATAAATGTGTTTTCATTAATTGTTTTTGCAAATGAAGGGGAATGAAACAAAAGCTTCTTCTTCCCAAAGTTGACTTATAGATTATGAATTATAGACACTTCAAAACTTAAAGTGAAATGTAGAAAGAATGCCTGCCTGAGGATCGAGATTCTTAGCGATAAGATACTTGAAGAAAAAACAAAAGTCATACTTTCCCCAGGGTGCAAGAGATATATATGATGACTCTGTGTCAGAGTATGATGGTGAAAACGAGGGCGAAACTATGGAAGATGACATTATTGCTTCTGAAAAAAGAAAAGTTTGTAAACAGGTGTGCCCTTCTATTTCTGTTCAATGAGTTAAATCTAGTTTTATTTCATATATTGTCACCATAATAGATTTGAAATTGATCAATAAGTTGTGGTCATGTCATTTTGTTTCTGATTTGGGTCTGTGTTACTTGCATAGTATATGTACAACAAATTTTAATAGGTCTCAAAGAAAACTCAATCAGTTCACACACAACAAATGGCTATTGTGAAGATGAATAGCCAGAAAAGGCATCTTGTTGGTGAATTTCATAAAAAGAACTCTACTGAAGTGGCCAAGAAATTCAAGATCATGACATCCAAAGGAAGTAGTAAGAGCAACAAGTTGGGTCAAAAAATAAAGTAAAAATGTGAGCCTTCTGTTCTCCTGGTTCCATGTCAGCATACCTCGAGTTTCGGAGACGGCAGAAAGAAAACAATGAAGTGCTTGAAGAAAGTAATCGTTCTGTGCCAAATGAGAATAATGAAAATGATACACCAAATGAAAATGATGTTGATGATGGGCTGAATGAGACTTTTGATGCTGTTGAGACTCATTATGAAGTCATTATGAAGTCAATTGAGAATTGGACCGGCAAGTTGTAGCACAGTACGAAACAAAAGGAATGAACTGACAAGAATTGGAAGGTATGTTGTCTTTATCATATCGTGTGCTTATAGCTTATTGTTTTGTCGTCAAGTTGTAGCACATGTCATCATCCATTACTTTTCCTTTTCTCTTTTTTGTTTTTCTTCTTCTTTACCTCTTTGTAATTATCATGAATTCACTTTTATTAGAGGTAATATTCAAAGTAGCTTTCCTATTCTTCTCTGCCCCTTCCCTGTTCTTCTTTATGTCTGATACGCTGAGAATTTAGGATCTAGATGAACATAATGAATTTCTGTAGATTATTTTATTTTAAACTCTGACAGTGAATTCTTAACTATGATCTATATCCCATAATCCACCTTAAATGAAATATCAGTGTAGGCATCTTGCCAATTTTTTTTATGCATGTAGCATCCCACTATCCAATTGTTTATTGTATTATACTTTCTTGAATTTATTCTCAATGTACATTTTTTTGCTAAACGTGGTCATAGTGATGTATTCAATGAGTTTGATTGAGTCTTTGTGTCTATAAAACATTTGTTGGCTTTCTGTTTACCCTATATCACCCAGCTACACAGATGGTGTACTTGAACATATTTCATCATATTTCAGTTATAAAATATTTGCTAATAGAGGTTTGATTGAGTCTCTTTTTTTTTGAAACATATTTCAGCATTTTGCAAGGGAGTATTTCAGCATTTATATCTGAAACATATTTCAGCTATAAAATTATTTTCCGAAACTTCTTATGGGTAGGGGGCAGTTAGTTTAGAATAGTTGTAATGTAGTGGCATTGGTTGTATTATATTTAAATTGTATTTGCATTTGTAGTTTTCCATCATTACTAATTTACATTTGTATTTCATAATTTGTCATTACTCCTTTTATGCAATAAGAAATAGAAATTCAACTATCTTCAAAAAAGAAAAAGCATCATGGTCCAACAATACTACCTAAGGTTCATGCAAGTACTAGAGAGGAGCGTCAAATGGTTTTTCTGAACTCATTTGGTAAGCCAGTTGGACCTACAAAGAAGATTGTCCAGGAGTTCAAGTTTTTTTTAGAACTGTGGCAAGGGATTCCAAACTTGCACCACTTAATTATACTAATTTCCCAAGTTTACGCACACTCAATAAGATATGGAATTATGTCCAAGTATGTAGTGATACTTTTTTTAGCATTACTATATTCTACTTTCCTCATACTTAGACCTCTATACGTTACTAATGTATTAGCATAAGAATTTGTGCAGGAAAAGTATATGGTTCCACATGCTGGAGTAATTTGGGTGATGGATGTTGTGAATAGAGCTTGAAAATATCATAAATGCCAAATCAAGAAAAGCACTTCTATGCATATCCTACAGATGATTCAAGGTGGACAAATAAACTAGATACAATTTCATAACTTCAATTTAGAGATCTTTTGTAATATTGACATATCGATGAGGCTAAGGTATTGTATAAATGGATTCTAATATATTTTTATTGTTTATTCTTATCACATATGTATTTAATTTTGAGATATTGTTGGATTGTAATTTTCCTTAGGTAGTCAGTAACCACAACGAAGACAATCGTCTAATGTTAGATGATATGCGTGAACACTTTGGGTTGTAAGTCATTTGCCATTCTATGCCATGAGTTAGTAAATATTGTTATCTTTATAGGCAATTACATTATCAATTTCATAATCATCACTTGTCCTATGTGAGGCTTTTATCCTTTTCATTTAACATATATAATAATTTCAATTTCATGTATTAATTATGATTTACAACAACAAGAAGATTCGGATAAGCAAGAACCTTCCAAAGCAAAGGTTTATAAGGAATCAAGAAAATGAAGTGCTGAAAGGACATACATTACCAGTTGTGAAAAAGAAAAGGAAAAAATTATGAGTAATCATCATAGATATATTTTGTATATGTGTGTACTTATTCGATAATTAGTAACAAATTAGTGTATTTACCAAAATATAGGCCAAAATTGATGCTTTGGAGTCTTCCCAACATGAAGATGGTAATAATTGACCCTAACTATAAAGTGATTCCAGCTCCTAACCATAAAAGTTGCGTGCATTTGTATGGATCGGGTGTGAAAAGGGCAGATTTAAAGAGCAAAGATAAAAAGTCCAATTTCATATTCTCAAACGAATTCCTAGCAAGTATGCAAGCACAATTAGTCCAACAACTTGCACCAAGCATTACCACTGTTGTTTTGGCTTAAATTTATGTGGCTAACCCTGGGATTAATCTTGTGATTCCTAATGTTGTGGTGAAAATGACTCTGAATGATGCATCTAGTGCAACACATCATATTAGTAACCGAAGTGGGCAATCTCTGAATCTAGTGTATCAATCAATCAGGTAAACTTTTACTTTCTCTTGCTTTTGCGTGTGAACATTCCCTTAATATGTATCACCAAAATCCATAACTGAGTGGAATCCTAATACTTCAATATTAAAGAAGTTGTCATCCAAAAAAGAATCATAATATTATAAATGTCCTAATCCACTCTCTAGTACAGTAATTCAAGAATAATATATTAATTTCTTTTCTTTTAACATGTAGGTGCATGACGAGCTAAAAAATGGGTGAATCATTAAACATCGCCCGTGATTATTCAGCTACCGCTCATATTTTATACTTATTTTACACTTTCTTTACGATATTTCCCTTATATATATTAGTAAACTAATTTAACCTTATTTTATAATTATTTAATATTTTAATTTACTAACCTAATTTAACATTTTAATTTACTAACCTAATTTAACCTATTTACTGACCTAAAGGAATATTTATCTAACATTTGAATTTACTGACCTAATTTAACTCATTTACTGACCTAATTTAACTTTTTTCCTATCATTTATAAACCCATTCACGGTTTCATTTATCCATTCACTTTCTATCAATCAAACACATTCAAACTCTCTCAAAAATCACTTTCTCTCCCAAGAAATTCACCTCTTTCAAAAAATCAAATTTATTTCCAAAAATTCATCATGTCAAGAGTGGGCAAAGAACCTAGTCAAAGCTTGAGAGGAAGATTAAGCAGAGTTGTCGATAAAGCTCTAAGAGTATTAGCTAGTTCTTTATCCTCAAATGCATGAAATATTTTGATTTTAAGAAATTTTAAGTTAATTTTTATGGATTATATTGATGTTTAGAAAGATTGTTGTATTTTGTCCTTTATTTTTCTATCGTTGGTTGTTTTTCCATAGCTGAAATTCGGGAGTTTAGCAAGCTTAGAAATAGGAAGATGATGGAAAAATAAAAATAATAAAAAAGGAACCGTGTAAAATACATGGTTCTCCCTATGCTAAACTGTCCAAAACAGACGGTTCTACCATGGTAGAACCATGTATTTTATATAGTTGTACCATGGTATATACGATATAAAATACACAATTTTACCATAAAACTATCTATTTTGGACAGTTTAGCCTGGGAGGAACCGTGTATTTTACATAATTCTAATTATTTTTTTTGTTATTTATATAAATTAAATGACTAATTATATTATTAGTTAATATTTATTAATTAATATAAATAATATGTATAGATAAATTAATATTAAGTATTAGTTAATATTTAATAGTACCATAATTAAAATTACGTATTAAATTAGTAATATTAGATTACGTAACTAAGCATATTAAATTATTTAATCTTTAAAGTTATTTATGAGTTGTTATTTATACAAATAAAGGCTAATTTAAAAAATTAATTCAATTGTCATGCATTAAATTTCTATAAATTTATGTAGTGTAAATATTTCTAAGCTAGTTAGATAATATTATTAATAATATATATAGTTACTATATATAACATATTAATTACATATTAAATAAGTTTATATTAATAATAATAAGTATAATTACTTGTAATTTTATTGTATTAATTATATTTTATATTAAATAATTTTATATTAATAATAATACTGATAATTACTTGTAATTCCATTGGTTTAATTAAATTTAATATTCAATAAATTTATATTAATAATAATACTTACTCGTAATTTCATGTTAGGTGGTAAGCTTCTACTCAAATATATACGTTTACGAACAGTTTCATTTCAGTACCATAATTCTACTTATTACCGTACAATAATACTCGGGTTGAGCTAACTTGGCTCTGTTTAGTTCACTTGATTATATTGAAATTTAATTAAAATTGTTAATTAAAAGCTAATTTTATTGTTAGAACTGATTTTTACAGATTAAAATTGATTTATATGTGTGAGACGTACTGATTAAAATTGATTTGATTTAAACTTTTATTTATTGCTTATAATTGATTTTTATTAATTATTTTTTAAAGTGACTTTTATCATCCTTGTCCCAATCCCTCATTAAGGAAGCACATTTCCTTTAATTATTCTTTATGATAAAAATGTTTGACAGGTATAGTAGGAAAAAAATTCTCTAATACTATGTAATGTCTTATGAGATTGGTCTTGCCCGATAATTATATTATATGCTTGCACATGTCTGTAGACTAATGCGAATAAAAGTGACCTACATTTGAAAAATTATCATAAAAACAAGAACTTAAAATGGTGAATGATTGATCTTACTCTTATCGGATTTGATTGAGAGTAATTTGATCTTGTTTGAGTATTACTGTAATGATTAGTATATATTATGCTTTGAATCTTAATGTTTATTTCAATATTAATGTTGTAACACTATAACTTAGTAAATAAAATTCCGTATAAAATTAGTTAATATTAAATAATTACTATAACTAAGCATATTAAAGTAGTTAATATTTAACTAGTTAATAATAATACTTTTTATTTTCTTATTAAAGTAGTACAGTTAAATCATGCTTAATAGTTAAATGAAGATTATTAGCTTATTAACAACTTTATATTCAAGTTTGATATTCAAGTTTATTATAGTATTAATTAGTTATAATTTATATTTATTTATTAATTTTTATTTATCATTAATATAAATGGAATAAGGCACCTAGAAGTCATGGCAATGGTGATTCAAGTCCAAGACATCCATGATCCCATGGTATCTCAGCTTCTGCACCGGAGAGAAAGAGAGGGTGTACGGTTGCAACAGTTACATGATGATGAGGTAGATAAAGATTTTGATGATGATTTGAATAATTACGTGATAGATGACGAGGATCAGGATGATAATAATATCCCGAACTATGATTTGGGTGCTGCTAGTGCTATGCTTGAGGAACAATTAGAGGCTCAATATGTTAGAGTGCGCAAAGGCTTGGATGGTAAATTTGCTAGTGCAATGACATTGGATTTTTCTTCAACTGTTTCTAGCCCGAGTAGTAAGAGAAAGAAGGGGGATGACTCTTGGGTTGTGAAAGATGGAGTTCATGGCGACCCAATCAAAGGGAATGTGATTCCTAGCTTTCTGGGTCATATTGCTACAAATATTTGGGTTGGCAAGGAGCATGGAAATGGTTTATTAAAGTGTTAAAACAGTGACAAGATGTGCTCCCTTCTCAATAAATGGGCTCGTGCTAAACTTGATGGAAGTACAATGCAACAACGATTGCTGAATCCTGGACTTCTCTTTCTACCTAACATTATGTTCGATCACATATATGCACCACTGATATATGCTTTTGTGGAGCATTGGCAACAGACACAAATTCCTTCCACTTTCCATTTGGTATGATGAGATGACTATCTTACTACATGGCATAAAGGCCATTCTTGGTGTTCGTGCATAGGGTAAGCTGGTAGATGATTGTACTGATATCTCCTCCACGACACTAAGTGAACTTCTATGTGTTGACCCTATTTTCCTCAGAGGAGAAGATCTCGTGAGCATATATCATAACGGTGGTGTGAAACTTATGTTTGAGTATAAGAGATGTTTCATAGCAAATAGGGTTGAGGACACACAAGTATCAGCGTGGTAGTTTTTGGCACTGGGTTGCACCTTGTTTGTAAATAAGAGTAGCGATAGGGTTAAGAAGCAATGTTTGTATGAGGCGTTGGGGCCAAAGTCACTTATACATGAGGCGTTGAGGTTTATGTGTTGTTGAAACCAATATAAATCCATATTTCATAGCTTCTTCTTGAGCCCATATTTTAGCATCCATAAACGTAGCAAAATCTTGTTCGTGTCCGAAAACCCCACTATAATCAATTTCATTCTCGCTAAAGTCTTGCAATTTCATATAGAGATCATTACATTAGAAATGTAACTCTAATACGTAATCAACATCAATAAGCAATGTTCATTTAAATCGGCATTAGCGACGAATATTTATAATAACATTCAACTAGCAATGTATTTGTAGAATCTGCAATCTGTATAGCAGTATAACAACTTTATAATTATATGGTTTTATAAATCATTGTTTTGAATATTAAAAGTAAATAAAAAAGAATTATAATACTATTTCTGCCCATAGATACACATTCACTACTTTATTATTCTTGCATATGACCAAACTATTTATTTTAAAATTAACCATATTAGGTTGAACATAACTTCTTAACATGTACCAACAAAACAAAGCAAAACTTATTGAGTATATCTTCATTGTTTGGTCGTGTTTTATTCCTTATTGACCCTATAATGACCCAACTACACACTTATGGGTTCATTGGTTCAAGCGTATGACTCTTTAGCATTAGATATCCTATCACACTTACTCATACTTTAAGCACCAAACACCATTCCTTAACTAAGGGTTTTCTTTACTGTCAAAAGTTAAATAGAAATCATGAAATAAAAGCATAAGACCCCAAGATTTTATAAAAATTAACCAAATTCAAACCGTAAAATTCGTTAAACAAGGAATCTACAAACAAATAGCCAACTAAAAAATGGATTGAGGACTTTCCATTGATTGAAGAGGAAGATAGGGAAGATCAACAAATTATGTTCAATGAATCTGATAATTTTTAATAGTGATGTGTGTTTAAGAGAGGGGACCATGAGGATAAGGAAGATGATGACTTATTTGATCAAAATGTTGACCATGAGCCATGACATTACTAAGAGAGTTGCCAGGAGTTTGAGGGGTTTTGCAATTGTTGAAAGGAATGATGAGAAGATTGAGGATGAGGGATTGAGGGGTACGATATGATATAGATGTTAGGATTGATGGTAGACCTTAATGAAAGTCACAATGAAGATGTTAGATTACATGGATCTAATAATCAACGACTTCATATATAAATTAGGATTGCGTTCGCAAAATGATAGAGTCTTCTCATACTAATCAGCACAATAGTACATTTTTCTTACTTCATTGTTTCTTCTGCTTGTATAAAATTTTGAGTGTTACATGTCCTAATTTTCCCTAATCATTATCAATTTATAATGTTTACAAAATATAGTTCCTTGTAATACCATGCGCACAAGCCTTACAACTATAATCTACCCCATTTCCTCACCCACAAAACCATCTAAATTGGACGGTTTTTATACGCCTTAAAACCGTCTAAATTGGACAGTTCTCTACCCATAGGAACCGTCCAAATTGGATGGTTTCTGTGAGTAGAGAACTGTCCAATTTGGACGGTTATAAGCACACCCAAAATTGTCCAATTTGGATGTTTAAATGTAAGATATAAACCATCCATTTTTTACGGTTATATGGGCTAAAAAATCGTCCAATTCGGATGGTTATACGATGCAAGAAATGTTCCGATTTAACCCTCCAAAAACCATCCATTTCTTATGTTATATTCATAGTCCAAACATCTACCTTTTACGGTTCCTAAGTCTCACAAACCGTCCACTTTGGACAATTGATGCATGGTCTAATCGTCCCAAACATATGTTTCTCTTAATTTTTACGTAATTCCATTTTAACTAACATAATTCTACAATTATGACATATTTATTAGCGAAATCACATGCCAAATTAGATATGTTTAAATAACTAAACATATGAACTAACAGTGCGTACTTCTATAATTAACGTATATAAATGCATGACTTAAACCGTAAAAAAATGAAATACACTACAAACATAATCGAAATAAAATGAGCATAAGAACAATGTGTACCTTATTCGATATTGTTCAACTTGAGCTGAGAAATCTGAAATGTGAAATGCAATGCTTCTAACTATAATTGGGAAATGAAGTGGAGAGGTAAAATGTTCAGTGCGGGTGAGAAATAAAATGAGGTAAAATGATTCTAACTGAAGGAAATGAAGGTAAAATACTGAAGGAGAGGTAAAATGCTTCTAACTGAAATGTTACACGTAGTAAAATGTCTCTGAACTATAAAATTTAGAGTAAAATGAACTTTTATTGAGTGGTAAAAATAAAAATACATTTAATGTATATAAATATGAACTAAGGGAAAATTTGGCATTTCATATACTAAATACGGGCGATAGTTGGAGAATTACGGGAGATATTTAACAAACCCTAAAAATGGAGATGAATGAAGAAATTTGATCGAGCATGTGAAGATTTCGCAAATTAGAAATATATATATATATATATATATATATATATATATATATATATATATATATATATATATATATATATATATATATATATATATATATATATATATATATATATATATGAGTGATCCAATAAAAAGGGTGCTTAAAATAAAAAGAATAAGAAGAGATCTTGGCCATTCAAATGATAAGATCCAACGCTAGATATTTCACGTAAAAAAGTATAGTTAGTATAACAATAAAAATTAGTCACTATAATAATAAAAAGACTCACTATAATAATAATAAAAAGAGTCATTATAAGTGAAAAAATTATTTGGTCACTATGAGTTAAAAAAGGGTCACTATGAGTAAGTAAAATATCATCTGTTGGATTTAAGAGATGAAGAGCCAAGATGTACTCTCATCTTTCTTATTTTGAGTATTTTTCTTAGTTTAACTTTTACCTATACATATACATACATACATACATACATACATACATACATACATACATACATACATACATATATACATACATATATATATATATGTGTGTGTGTGTGTGTGTGTGTGTGTGTGTGTGTGAGTGTGTGTGATAGTTAAAATAAGAAAGGTACTCATATAAGAAGTATGAGAAGACATCTTGACTCTTTATCTCCTAAATCCAACAGATGATATTTTACATACACATAGTGACCCTTTTTTAAATCATAGTGACCAAATAATTTTTTTCACTTATAGTGATCATTTTTATTATTATAGTGATTATTTTTTATTATTATAGTAACCACTTTTTTACGTGAAATCTCTATCATTGGATCTTAACATTTGAATGACCAAGTTCTCTTCTTTAATTTAACACACACAAACACATACACACACACACAGATATATATATATATATATATATATATATATATATATATATATATATATATATATATATATATATATATATATATATATATATATATACATACATCTTGGCTCTTCATCTCCTAAATCCAATGGATGATATTTTATGTACTCATAGTGACCCTTTTTTAACTTATAGTGACCAAATAATTTTTTTCACTTATAATGACTATTTGTATTTTTGTAGTTACTTTTTTATTATTATAGTGAGTACTTTTTATTGTTATAGTAACCATTTTTTTTACATGAAATCTCTCGCGTTAGATATTACCATTTGAATGGCTTAGATCTCTTCTTATTTTTCTTATTTTAAGCACCCTTCTCATTGGATCCCTCCCATATATATACATATATATATAATGCTACATTATATTTTATATACAATAATGCTAAATTCTATATTTATTAAAAAAAAGTAATTTAGGTTGTAACTAATCAAACGACACAATCAAACGACACAAGGGACCTAATACAACAACATCAATAATGTCGTTGTACTAGGTTGTACTTAATCCAACAGCACAAGGTACCGAATCCAACGACAGCCGTTGGATTAGGTACAAATTCAACGACATTATTGATATCATTGTATTAGGTCACTTGTGCCGTTGAATTAGACTTAATACAATGCTAGCAGATGTGACAATACAAAGTCGTTGGATTAAGTTTAATACAACCATTTTTGGCACCAAATACAATAGAATTTGTCGTTGGATTAGATTGAAAATGTAGTAGTGATATATAATTTATATTTTGAATTATTTTTTAATCATTTTATTATATATAATTCAAATTTTTAATTTAAAAATCTTTGTAGAGTCGAGTTTCGAGCCTAATTCCGTGCCGAGTTTCGAGTCGAGCATATTTTTATCGAGCCCGAGCCAAGCCCACAGCTATTCAGGATCGGCAGGTTGATTAAGCACCCCTAGTCGTGTCGTACCACGATCGTGTTCGTATCGTACTGTGTTGCTCGGTACGCGTGTCTGTCCGGCCTATGCCCAACTCTACTATCCGCTAGTATTCCCACCACTGGAACTTCGACCAGCACGACCTCCCAGGCTCCCACCTTTGAACCTCCATATTTTTCTACCCACCACGATGGAATCCCATGGATCTTAAAGCAAGTGGTATTGTCATGTCCACTTTTCTTGCAATGATTACAAAACAGCTTGCTTTCCGCAATTTTCTTAGCTACTGCATATTTCAAATGAGAGGACTAGACAGCGAAAATATTCTTCTCGTGAGTTTCATCCTTAGCTTTCTTCACGCCCTTCATTCTCTCTACTTGTAGTAAAGTTTGGTACGCAAGATCCAAGTCAAGTCAAGGATTTTGTGACAACAAATTGGAGGAAATCGTGCCATATTTCTCATCATCAATTCCAATTAGAAATTGATGAAATATCTCTTCTTCCCTATCCTTTGCGTAGAATAACGAAATGTTACAAGAACATTTGCCACACTGACAAGAATGTAGAAACTTCATTCTATGTAGTTCATCATAGAGATTCATTAGTTCGCAAAATAATTATCCGAGCTTTGGTTTTCGGATTGTTTACACTCAGTGGTGGCGCTCCGCAATTGCTGTATTTTTGCTCCATTTGCCACACAGAATCACTTCTCCAAACATTCCCATAGCCCGGCCCTCTCGCTTCTTCACGAAACAGGATCGTGGCAACTTCGAAGAATCTATGAAAAAATCATGGAGTTTACGGTTTCCCAATCAAGCACGTCGCTCCCAACTGTTGAACAAATTTATATCTTACTTTGAGTGAAAGACTCATTGCTCTAGCCCAACTCGTATAATTATCCCCGGTAAACATCTCATGGGTGATAAGATTTCCTAGTTGGTCACTAGATGTCAAGTAATACGATGATCTTTGATAAAAAAAATCGCGCCCAATTTCCCTTTCTGATCTTCGTCCATGTTCTATGAGAAAAAGAGACTTCGAGATCAGCTTCAATGATTCATATAGGGGATACATGGGCTTAGTCCTAAGAATAATATTTATACTGCCCTTACGGGCTTAATTAACACCTTCCTCAATCTCCACTAACATACACATACCTAAGGTTATTTTGGCGTTAATTAGGTGAAACGTATAAAGTTTTCGACAACTCGAATCTCCAAAAAAACTGAGCTTGAACTTTTATCTTGAACAATGTACTCATGAATCCACCTAAAAACTAGTTTTAAGTGCATGCATGTTTGGTTTTAATACTTTTGGTTTTAATAGTTGTTTTGGAATAATTTGGTTCACTGGGCCGGCTGACCCGAAGTGGGTTTGGGTTGGGCATGGGGTTCGAAAGTATTGGGTCGCTGTTCCTTGCTCTTTTAGTGTTGTATTGCCTATTGTTGACTTCTTGTCATTTTTGCTGCTATGTGTGCTCCATGTTGTTGGGGTTATTTTGGGTTGCTGCGGATTTAGGCAAGGATGGCTGGGATGGGATGCAGGTTGTCATGCAATGTTGTTGCTGTTGGTGGTGTTGTTGGGCATGACCCAAAATCTAATATTTTACCATGTCAATTCCACGTCTTATAATCTGCTTTAAAACCTCGACAAATTAGATGATCTTTGATTTTACTAATGTCATGATAACCCTTGGAGTTGTTACAATCATAACAAGGATACAATATTTTCATCGAATGGTTGTCTACATAGCAAACTCCTCAACATCTTGTATGTATTCCATTGAGGTCCGGTTACCGTACATCCAATTTCGATCCATTTTGAACAACTTCTAAGAAATAAACAAAAAAACTTGAGTTGGAAGTTCAAGGCAATGTAATTATCATCAAAAACCTTATTTTATACATTAAGCAAAGATTTTCACTAAAAAAATTTGACAGAGTTTCTCCTATAATGGGACTATCCCAACATATCCTTATCATTGCATCAAACCTATTTTCACCAGTTTATCAACTCAAACCAATATTTCAATCATCAACCATAGTCTCAACAAAGAAAATATAGTAATTTCATATATTTGTCTAACTCTTTATCTACTTGTATATATATTTATGATTTAGATAACTTTAAGAGAACAAATAGAAACATGAAAAGGTGGGTGAATGGAATTCCGTGGGAGATTTAGAGTATTGTTTATGGGTGCTTCGAATGAATTTCGTGGTTATAAGTGCTGGTATTTTGGGGAAGAGGGAGTTCTTTTCGTGTTTTGAAATGGGTTGGAAAATGAAAGTCTCCGGAAATATATTAATGAATAAATGTTGCGGTTATTTAAAATTAACGCAACACTTATAACCACAAGTGATGCGGTTAAATAAAATACCGCAATATTTGTAATAAATGCTGCAGTGTTTCATTTAACCGCAACACTTGTGGTTATAAGTGGTGCATTAATTTAAATAACCGCAACATTCAAAGAAAATATTGCATTCTATATTTTATATGTTTCGAAATGTATTAAACCGCAACATTTAATACGAAACAATTAAAGTGCTTTCTACTAGTGCTTCCACTAAATACACCCAAATAATAAATAGGGTTATCCTCCTCATCCAATACGTAATTCTCTAAATTGTCATCCAAGTTCCCATCATCCTCATCATGAAGTAACTAATGCAAACGTGCACTATCTCTCTCCCTCCGTACATAAACAGAAATACCACGGGATCATGAATGTTTCGGACTAGAATCTTCCTCTTTATGCCTTATGGGTACTTAATTCCATTTGTCATTGTAATTTATATATTCATATCATAAGTATTGTATATTTCAATAAAAATTTTGGCAGAGTATACCTATAAAATGGACACCAAGTTATTAACGAAAACGTTCCAACCATTCTCAACAACCATCTCACCAAGTAGTGGTGCAATTACCATAATTATAACATGTGCAATAAATCATACTAAACAGAATACTTAACAGTCTTCACAAATTAATAACAACTAATTTTTAATAAAAACAATATCTCACAATCTCAATGAAAGTAGTGGTGCAATTACCATAATTATTACATGTATAATATAATCAATCATATTATATAGTATACTTAACAATATTCACAAATTAATATCAACTAATTTTTAATAAAAACTATATCTCTTAATCTCAATATAAGTAGTGATGCAATTACCATAATTATAATATATACAATCTATCATAATAAACAGAATACTTAACAATATTCATAAATTCAAAATAATATTTCATGCTAAGTACACTTAATACACTAATAGTTGTATTTTCTTAATTAACGATTTTAATTGAAGAGGTGGAGCTTAAGATTATTTTCATACTAAATAATCCATACTAAACATATGAATAAAATAAAATTATGACGGAAAAATGAATTATAAATATTTATTTTGATTTTATATGTTTATTCCATATTTTAATTTAATAATTTATTATAATTGATAAGTAAATGTAAAATAATTTTTAAAACAAATAATAATTATTACTTTCTAAAAAAATATTATATTAATTAATTTTTCTATGTTTATTTACTTATTAATAATTATAAATTCAAAAAATTTATATCTAAAATAAAAAAAACCCACCCAACCGCCCAAAATAGACAACACATCCAACCCCAACCATCTTACTCCCTCTGTCCAGAATTGTTTGCCTAATTCCCATAAATTCACCTTTTTAACAAGCAACCAAATTGATAATGATAGCTTTATTAATTAACTTTATTAATTGTACAAAAAGTCATAATGTAGTGGGGCCTGTAGCTGATAAATCCAAACTAAACAAGAGCTGCCAACATTTTGGGAGGGAGGAATTTGCCTCCTTTTCAAATTTCCCAACAAAAAAAATGCCAAAATTTTTGGTGAAGTTTCCACCATATTCAAACATTTCACCAACCGAAGCTGACCCACAGTAGGGGTCTTATAAACATTCATCAAGAGCACAGTAATACCACCAGCCACTCTTTACAAGCATTAAATACACCAAAAAAAAATATACAAGATTCCGACTTCAAAAGTTTTACGTCATTCTCTCAGAGCATAATCATCATCGAGAAATGCTTGAGCTGTCTTTTGGGATTCTTTTTCCATCCAACAGTGGCCAACTATCAACAAATACAAAAGGTCAGCCAGAAGAGTACGGAGGTGAGTTGTCCCTCAAATTTCTCAATCAAAACCATGGTAATGACAGATCTCCAGAAGGAATATATACAGAGACATCACTGTCCCAATTACTACAGAGGTCCACAAACCAAGTGGGACAGACAATAGAGCCAACTCAAGACCAACAACAGACAACAAAGCCATCTCAAGACCAAGTGGGAGAGACAACAGAGTCAAATGAAGACCAAGAACATGCAACAGAGCCAACTCAAGACCAACAACAGACAACAGAGCCATCTCAAGACCAAGTGGGACAAACAACAGAGCCATCTCAAGACCAAGAACATGCAACAGAGCCAACTGAAGACCAAAACTAGACAACAGAGCCAAATCAAGACCAAGAACAGACAACAGGGCCAAGTGAATCACAACAACAGATAATAGAGCTATTTCAAGACCAAGACCAGTCAGCAGGGCCAAGTGAATCACAAGGACAGACAACACAAAGGGTTCAAGTAGCAAACACAGGCCCACCTGGTATTAATCAAGCATAAAAAAGGACAGACAAGAATGAGGAATCAAGATTCCAATGCATCACCAATCTACTAACAAAAAGCAGAAACGGAAAATTGCCAAGGGGTTACATATCACGAGTTGTCAACACATTTAAATGTAGCCGGTGGACCATCCAGAGGCTATGGAGAGAAGTAAAAAAACTGGGACAGCAGCAAAGCTTGAGAATCACTAAAAATTTGAGTGGAAACGTTGGCAGAAAGGGTATAGCCTTATCTGTTGATCAACTAGAGTCTATTCCATTGAAGAATAGAATAAATATACAATCTTTAGCAAAGGCATTGAACATAAACAAGAGCACAATCCACAATTTCATCAAGAAAGGAATGATTAGAAGACATTCCAATGCAATGAAGCCAAGTCTTGCACCAAAGAACAAGCTACAGAGATTAAACTGGTGTATGTCACATCTCATTAATGTCAATACTTTGCCAATGTTTGATGACATATTCAATTATGTTCATGTCGATGAAAAATGGTTTTTTATGTCAAAAATAAGCCAAACATATTACTTATCTCCATCTGAATTAGAGCCATATAGACATATAAAGTCTAAGAGATTCATCACCAAAGTAATGTTTCTAACAACCATTGTAAGACCTAGGTATTCAGAGGATGGGATGTGTATTTTTGATGGAAAAATTGGTTGGGCTTTTACTGAAGAAATGCCAGCACAGAGAACAAGTGTACATAGGGAGGCAGGAACTTTGGAAATAAAGCCAATTAAGAACATCACAAAGGAAGTGATCAAAGAAATGTTCATCAACAAATTAGTACCAGCTATTAAGTGCAAATGGCCATTAGGTGCAAGTGGTAACATCAAGATTCAACAAGATAATGCCACACCTTACATACTTCAATCTGACATTCAATTACAAGATGTATCAAAAACAGATGGATTTAATATACAATTGGTGTCTCAGCCACCTAACAGCCCTGATTTGAATGTGCTAGACCTAGGTTTTTTCAGGGCTATTCTAGCTATACAACATGAGCAAGCACCTAAGACAATTCAAGAATTACTTGAAGTTGTGAATCACGCATATGAAGTCTTTGAACCTAGACTCATCAACCATGTGTTCGTAACTCTACAACATGTAATGATAGAAGTAATAAAGTAGCATGGAGGCAATAACTACAAAATACCACATATAGGGAAGCAAAGACTAGAGAGAGGGGGGGAGCTCCCAATATCAGTTCAAGTTCCAACACCACTGATAGAAGAGTATTTAACATCAGCCATTCATCAATATTTGAGCATCAATGGTCTAACACACAATGACTGAGAATGATACAAATGGAGTAGGCACCGATGAAGCACCAGAAGTTGATCATAGTACGGTAAATCTTAACTTAAACTTGTAATTCATGCATAAATCTGTTGTATATAATTGCTAAACACATAATCATGTCAAATATTCAAATGGTTTTAGAGTTTAGAAACTGTTTGGAAACCATTTGAAGTTTTTGACACTTTTGTAATGTGTTAAACACAACGAGAAATGATTGACATGCTTTGAAATCTGATATCCTATCAGGTTAATGCTTTTCCTCACATAGAACATCAATATGTTCAATTGGACAAAAATGCAAACAAAACCATACATGCAATGTACTATTGGTGGCATATGGCATCAATAACAAGGCCATTGAACACACATGACTTTACTCCTAGACAGCTCATTCATCATTGAGACTAGATCTCTCAGATTAAAATCTTATTTCACATGTTCATAGTGTGTTGCCTATGTCATCGCCACCCAATACGCCTCATCAACCAGACATGCATTAACAGTATTGGCCTATTGTCCAACTAAACATAATCAATGGTAATAAAGTAACACTCCTTCATCATAGAGGATATAACACAGACCCCAAAATCACTTGCACACAACATAAATCCAAACTCAACATGCACATGCACCCCAAAAAAAGAAATCCATAGACAACAGAGAAATAAATGCAATGACAGTGGTCTAAAAAGAAATCCATAGACAACAGAGAAATAACAGACCCAAAACCAGAACAACACAGACACACAACCACCACAAAAGCACCAAATTGACTAGAATTCATAAGAAAATGCACAAACCCCTGAAAACAGACACAACACCATCAAAAACCCAACATACCAGCATAAAACCCAACATAACAGCATAAAACCCAATATACCAGTCATAAAACCCAACATACCAATCAAAAACCCCAACGTACCAGCATAAAACCCAACATACCAGCATAAAACCCAACATAACATCATAAAACCCAATATACCGGTCATAAAACCCAACATACTAGTTAAAAACCCCAACATACTAGCATAAAACCCAACATACCAGCATGACAAAGGCAATGAACATTGGTTTGCGTAATATTTAGAATGAACAAAACGTACACATCTAATGAACAATACATATATTTGGAATGAATATTATATTCAAAGGCAATGAACATTATATAGATGGATATGGTTAATGAACATTATACACATTTGGAATGAACATAGCCTTATTTCTACAAGATGGGAATTATATATTCTGTATTACAACATCTAATGAACATTACATATATTTGGAATGAACAATCCGTATAAAGGCAATGAACATTGGTTTCAGTCCTATTAACTTTAAAACTTCCAATGTTCATTGCTTTTGTACAGGATGTTCATTGCGTTTTGCACCGGGTGCACAATGAGCATTGTGCATCCTGGTGCACTATCCAATCGCTGCGATTTTGGTAGGTCTTTTTTTATTTTTTAAAGTTTCTAGGCTTGATATAAATAAATAAACATAGTACTTTGAGAGAGAGATTTTCATATTTTAGTTTTATGTTATAGTTTTCTTGTCTTTTTCTCTCAAGCACTATTTGTATTGAAGATTCTCGAATTTTGTACTGCGATTCAATCAAAAACTATAATTTTCTCTTTACTTTCTTTTGCTTTATATTCTTAGTATGTTTTCTTTGATGAATTGGGTATTAGTTATGTCTCCAATGATCAAGTAGTCTCCTAATGTATGGTTTTTAACGATAATATGGAATGATGCATGTTTGATCCAAATTCCTAATTTCGCTACCTTTTATTCAATTTCTTTATTATAGGGTTGGTTTTAATCTCATTAAAAGGCTACATATAGTTTGTTTAAGGAAGGTGATAGTTCCACAATGATAGTTGGTTCATAATCAAGTATATATTTCTAGTTTAAGATGTGAATGTCATCACTAAAGTATATGTCAAGATCATTAGGACTTTTAGAATGCCATTTTTAATGTCTTACTTTTGCATGACTCCACGATAGTAGGTATAATTGTATTAAAGGGAGGTCATTTATACAAAAAAAGGTCCTCGATATTGTTTAGGAGCATTCGTCCTAAGAATTGTTTATTAGTTCGAGTTTAAGGGGATTGGGAGTTTTTCTATTACATTATTCAATGTTAAAGGGAATTCCTTACCCTTATAGTTTGATTCTCGATTTCATTTGCATAACTAGAATTTATTAGAAAATCCTTAATCATTTCGATATTACCTTAACGATGGTCAAAGTCAATTTAACTATTTGGTTCGGTAGTGCCTTAGGATTTGACTTTACTTGCTAGGCTACACTAGTGAAGGTAATTAGGTATTTTTGGTAGGTTTCAATAGCCTGAATTTATATGCATGGTTCAACCAACAAAATTAATGATTTTTTCTTTGTACTTTATATTTTTTTTATTTTCATTATTTTGATTTCTTCAATTCATTTTTAAACTTTGCTCTATCATTCACACATATTCATAAGAAAATAAAAATATAGCAAATAAAAAAAAGACGAAAGAGTAATAATTAAAAATTAAAGGGTTGACAAACTTTGAACTCACTCCCTCATGATTGAACACTAAATAACTTGACCATCGGGAAATTTTATGTTTCATATTATCTTTTAAAAATAAAAATATGTATGATAAGTGCTAAAACAAAAGATAAATATGAATAAAAATAAATAATAAATATCATGCATCGTGGCATAATTGAATAAAACTAAATAATAAATATCAAGCATCGTGGCATAATTGAAAGCAGGGCATTGTCCGAATCAATTACTAGTTTTTTTTTGTTAAGACGTGTTAGTAAAGAGGATGATATCTATTCAATCACATTAAACATTTTAATCACTTTAATTCATTTAACATAAGATTTCGCCAAATACAAATAGATTGAATTTATATACCATATGGACCAATAATTTTAAAACGTTAGAAAAGAAACGAAGGTTATAGTAGACCAATGAACAAGTATTTGCCGAGGTCAAAGGAATGCCCCCAACAAATTTACTAATTTTTAATTATATGTAATTCAAATGTTGAATAAAAGTCATAATGTTTGTAAAAAGACTTTTTAATATATTCTCTCTATTCCAAATTATTTGACATAGTACTGTTACAAATCCTATTTTAACTATATATTTTGGCTAATTTACAAAAACAAATATTAGTATGCAAGATGTTGATGAACTTTTCTTAATATATTATTTTAAAATATTTAAATTTTTTTTATGAATTTTCCCATTAGATAATTAAAAATATTGAAGGTGAAAGTTATACATCAACATGTATATTTTGTCAAATTATGTTAAGTAGTTTACGTCAAATGGAGTAAAGTTAAACTCTTTCCATTTCTTCATTCTTCTTATAAGTTCTACACACTTATTTTCTTAAATAGAAGCTTTATTCAATTTTTAAAATTAATTTACACCTTGTCTTATGGGACCCCTTTTAGTTTTTATTTTTATAATCTCTTTATTATCTGTTTCCTTCCTTCTAAAAGTAAAATCACCTACATTGTGATCCCTCTTTTCACTTTATCTTATTTTCTATTGGTACAATAGTTTAATAAAACTCAAGAAATTTCATGAAAAACCTCTAAAATTTTCCTTATCATATACACTTTAAATTATCAAAATTTACAATATACCCCTCAAATTAAAAAACTACATTGAAATATCCTTTCAAATAGCTAAACAGTTAGTTAGACGTCAATATTCACTATATACCGCACCCGTTAAACCCATTATGACAAGCATTATCTAGTGTCGTATAACCCCCACCCGATAGCCGTGCCGACATCGCCATTGCTAATCCACAATCTGAGACGATCCTCAATCGACACTCATTATCAAGAAAAGTAAAAGAAGTGACTGATTCTTTCCAACAAGTCCTCACCTTTCCAAACACATTTGAATGACTGATTCTTCCACATTCCACCACCTGTTCTTAATTCCTCCAGTCCTGCACACCATCACGTCATTTTCACATCGATCAATCCCTGCACGCGGCGGCTACACGCCCTATACACTGCCTCACAACTCACAACACGACACTCTAGAAATAAATCCCTTAGATTTGACACTAATACAATCATATTCCTGTACGTTCTACTTCTTCCTATGTTCTAAAATACCATACTGTTTTAATCCCCACCAAATACACTCACATGAAACTCAAACACACCCACACCCCATTGTTTGCAGCTAAGATATGTGGGCTTAGTTGTGGGTTTTTGCCATGCACAACTACAGTATTGGGAGTACTTTTTCTATTCAGCGTAGACACGTATGACTTTAAGCTTTATTATCTTTAATCATCTTAATAAGTAAGAATTATAAAAAGATTGATATATTTAAATTAAAAATAATACAAATCCAACAAAATTCAAATTACAAAAAAAATTATGAAGAGAGTGTATGAATAATGTAAAGCTAACATATTGCAACATTTAAATTAAGAAACAAGACTGTTATCTTTGGTTTAATCCTAAGAAGACGAAAACTCTACACTTATTCTTGGCATCAATGTGTCCCACATACTCCTGCCTTAAGGTTCTGTTCTATTATCATTTTAGAACCCCAAAAAACACTCCATTTTTTTTTTCTTTCCCGAAATTCTACTAAAAGTTTTAACAAGAGATGAGTAGGCAAAATTTAAGGGAAGGAGTATAAGGGGACTACTTACGCCAAACGGTAATGCACCATCTTTGGTTTTAATTGAATAAGTTTTTGTACTATTTTTGTCCCAAAATAATCGCTACACTTTGGCCAACACATTTGCTAAGATACAATTTGACCGTTATTATATACATCATCTTTTTCTTTAGTTGTAATGATTTGACTTTTACAATATTCACACACATCGATCAAAGTTCTCTCATCTTCATTACTAATCCCTTTATTCCCAAATATTGTTCCATTTGACTTTTTGCGATTTTCAAGACACGACTTTAAACATTCTTATCTCCAAATACGTAAGACAAAAACTTCTGAAAACTTAATATTCGAAAAATTTACATTGAGATGCATTAAACAAAATCCTATTTGAATATATTATTTCTTATAATATGATGAGACTATGTAATCAAACTTTTCGAATCTTGACTCTCTATATAGTAATAAGACAATATTTAAGAAACGGAAGAAATATTAAACATTTCTTCGAAAAAATATTATCCACACTTACACCATTAAAAAAAACTTTTAAACCCTTGATTCACTCTTGCGTAAAATAATAAGAAGCGGCACATACACACACAACTTGTCCCTCAACGCTTTTAATCCGAAATCACATCACATTTCATCCCTACACCACCCTATACATACTGTAATACAATTCTCAAACACGTCTCTCACTCACTCTCAAACACGTCTCTCACTGACTCCCACTCAAACAGTCAAACCCGATCTCAAATTTCCGCATGGCTCATATGCGGATATACCGTGTACTTTACCACTATAAAATGAAGAACGCATAACTCCGTATCATATCATATCATATCGTATAATATACAGTTAAACACCGTATATTGTTATCAATAGCCCTCTATTATTCTTCTTGAAAATCCCACCTCTGAAAATAAATCTATGGGCATTACAAGCGCCCTTAACAGACGGAGGATCATAACGTGCATGATCCCCACTTTCATCCTCCTCATCGCCGCTGTGTCCGCCACCAGTGATCGGGTTTCTGATGATGACGTGGGGTCCTCTTATCTTCGAGTGCCAACGCTCAAATCTGTGCTTGGAGCTGAGATGTGTGAGCAGAGTTATGGGTTTCTGCCATGTACAACGACTGCGTTGGGGAATACGTTCTTGATAATGGTGTATGGATACTTGATGTACACAGGTGCTACTTATTTGTCTAATGGGAGTGAGCTTTTGTTGGAGATTTTGGGTCCTGGCATTGTTGGTGGCCTTTTTCTTCCCATTCTCGGTGCTCTTCCTGATGCCATGCTCATTCTTGGTAAAGTCCCATCTTTTTTGTGACTCTTCAGTGTTGTAAAGTTTAAATCTTTATGATTTTGTTGTTTGCTTGATGCTTACTAGCTTTGTTGTTACCATCGGTCTGCATTTATGTCGTTTGTGCTTCATTTAGGAAATTTGGTTTTGATGGGAAGTTACTTTTTTTTTTTTTTTTTTTGCCCCGGTTGTTTGTTGACTAGCATAGTTGATTACAATCTTGAGGATTGGTACTGTGATTGAATCATGTTTACATTTTTGTCATTTGTGCTTCAATTGGGAATTGGAATATGTTATAGTGAGAAAATGGTGGGAAGATGACCTATTTTTTTTAAGCCAAATTAGTTATTTGTTTGATGTGATATGTGCCGTTTAGGAATGTCAAAATCTGGCTCGACCCGCGAAACTGCCTGAAACCGACTCATACCCTATCTGGTTATGACTCGGAAAGTAAGACACATAAAGCGACACAGTCCTATCAACTCGAAACCGATTAGACCCAATAATTCAAGACCCGAACCAGATTTGCATCCGACCTGAATATGACTCGACCCGAATGTAAACCTACTTGTAACAGATGATACAACCCACAACCCAAAATCGATAATAACCCGATAAATAACTAATATGAGTTGACTGATAAAAATTATGACCCGATTTCACCTAACCTATTAACAACTTGACTATTTGTGACCTAATTTTACCCGATATGTTTATGATCCGATTTAAGATAATTTTGAAACTCTACTCTTATTATAATTTTAAATGTATATATTGTGGAACTAAATTCATAAATTTTTAAAAGATTTCCTAAGTATTGAAGTAAATATTGTATTACTAATCAATATTATCACTTTATCAAGCATCAGATACTTTTAAAAAAAGTCGTATTTGGATCTTTATTCTTAAATTCATATATTTGTTGTGGTTTAAGTTCATTCTTAAGGATGCCTATGCCACAATGGATTAGTTTGTTGTGGTTATAGTTCTTTTTTTTTTCTTCCTTAATACGATCTTTAGTGACCAACATAATATTAAATTATCAATATAAAATTCTATGTAATAATTAATTATCGCCTCATTTCTATGGATTGGTCACCTGATAGTATTGTCACTTTAAATAGATAGTGCTAAAGTAATATTTGATCAAAGGTACTGAACTTGTATGGTCAAATTTAAAGCAGTTGGAATTACAAGAAAAGACCAAACTGACTATGACCCGAAATTTACTTGAACAAAAAATAACCCGCTATAAACTGTCCGAAAACCAACATGATCCGAACATGAAATTTATCTGAATCTGAAAGAAACCATAACCCGTCTAGGATCCAACTCGGATTGATCAGAACCGAACATGAATCAAACCGAATACGACTTGACCTGAACCAGAGAAAGAAAATAATTGATTTAACTCGACCCGATAATGACCCAACCTAGACTCGACTCGAAAGACCAAATTTGACTTGTTTTAACCTGACCCAATAAAAACCCACCCGTGGTGGGTCAACCCAGAACCGATTCGTAGACCTGAATTGGCATCCCTAGTATCATTAACATTATGTGTTCGCCTTTCAATAATTTGATGAATTATGTGTTGTGTCAGGATTTCAGTTCTTGTAAGTTTGAATTATTCTTTGTATAAATCCAGTCATATAAAATCACTTTTTTTAGATTTATTTTACATGAAAAAATCTTGAAGTTTGTCTAGTTATTTTGACTTCATTTCGTTCTGTTTTCTTCAAATTTGGATTATGCTACAGTGACTAGATTGTGAAAACTGTTCCATTCCAAAGAGTAAAAACAGGATGGAATTTTGTGTCTAAATCCAGTCGTATAAGACTTATCTGATATTGGGTCTATAGAATTGTCTTACTATTAGTTTCATGTTAACAACTTAACACACACACTAATCACAATGCTTTTAATGTCTGAATCACGGTCTTATTTTGACATATAGACTTGGGTTCGCTAGTTTCTTTAATGTAAATGTTCCAACTAGTTGTTGTTAGTTTTTTTTTTTTTTGAATAGGATTAGTCTTTGCAGGAGTCATTTTATGCATTGTGAAATGTCATAATACAAAGTATATGAATTATTAGTCCTAGTTGATCTATTTATTAATGTTTGAAAGTAGACTTTTCAAGCGTATATCTGGGTAAATTTTTTTGAATATTTTCATTGTCATTGAATACTTTATTTTACTTACACTATTCAATTTTTATTTTGAATTGATATATATATATATATATATATATAATATAATATAATATAATATAATATAATATAATATAATATAATATATAAAAGAATGATACTTAAAATACTTAAAATGAGAAGGATGAAAATATATTTTGGCTCTTCATCTCCTAAATCCAACGGATATAGTGACCATTTTTTAACTCATAGTGATAAAATAATTTTTTTCACTTTAATTGACTGGTTTTTATTATTATAGTGACCATTTTTTATAGTTATAATAACCATTTTTTTACATGAAATTTATAGTGTTGAATCTTTAGAATAATAGAACAAAAGTTTAGAACATTAAAACTAAAGTTTAGAATATTAAAAAACAATATTTTAAAACAATAGAACACAAGTTTAGAAATATATAATAAATCTTTAGGACAAGAGAAAAGAAGTTTATAAAATTAGAATAAAAGTTTAGAACATCAGAACATAAATTTAGAAAAATAGAACAAAAGTTTAAAACATTAGTTCAATAATTTAGAATAATTTAATAGAAGTTTTAGAATATGAAGATGAAAAGTTTCTAATATCACGAAAAACTAGGTCATGTATGTATATCACGAGTTTTGAAAATATAGAGGAAAGGTGTTATGCATTGGCAATTAGAGTAAAGAAAAGTTCTAATAAATTATATTTTTGCCATTAAAAGCTGAAACATTGTGATCTATTAGATCTTTCAACGGTGGAAGATGGGTTTTTATATACAAGTATGATGTTCTCGTATGTTCTCATATATATATATAACAATTCGATTCTGTTGTTGAACAATTCTTGATTTTCTTATGCAGTTTCTGGCCTTTCTGGAAGTACTGAAATTGCTCAAGACCAGGTTTCAGTTGGAATGGGATTGCTAGCTGGCTCTACAGTGATGCTTCTTACCGTAATATGGGGAATTTGTGTTTTGGTCGGCAAGTGTGACATTGAGAATTCACGTGCACTTGATGAAACAGACACAAAAGGTTTTAGTTTACGAGGTAAGTTCGTAGGTATTTATTAATTGTGTTTACCTGGCTTGTAGCCTGTCAATTAATTGCCTTAAACACTTGTCTAAAACTTCAATACCTTGTACAGGTGAATTGACTCTCATCTGCGCTGCCACTGATACAACCTGTGTGATTTCGCATTTTATAGTACAGCTATACTTTGCAAGAGCTCTGACGAATTGACATTATACATTTGTTTCTTCAGATTCTGGTGTTACTACTGATATATGGACGAGTTATGCTGCAAGGATCATGGTTATCTCTGTATTACCCTTTCTTGTTGTCCAATTGCCTCAAGCTCTCAATTCAAGTTCTGGAAGACACTTGGCAGTGCTGATTGGCCTCATAATATCTCTTGTTATGCTGATAAGCTATTGTGTCTATCAGGTAATATGCTCAGGGAAGGATGTGTGATGTTAAATCTAGTTATTTAAAACTCTCTGAACTGCAAATATGCGAGAATCCTGGTGATAGAAATTTCTTCATCAGTAAGGTTGAATCTATATTGGATTTCTGGCTGTCCTTGGACTTCTTTCTGTAGCTTTCTGGCTTCAGGGTTTTTATATTGCTACTTTTCCTTATATTGATTGTTACATGGCTCCTGTGCATGCTTAGAATTTTCTTTTAATTGGCGTCTTGAAGAGTGTAGTATGATAGCTTTGTACAACCATATGGCCAGTTATTAATTTCGTTATTTGTTCAGTAGATGAGACTGTAATTGATGCTGGACTTTTTACTTTAAAGAGTAAATGATGTGAACATTTGTAAAGATTATCTGAATGCCTGACTTTTTAAAGTCCAGACTTCAGAGTTGCTTGCATCTCTTACTTAAACAAAAGTTCAGATATGTATTTGAATCCCTCTTGTGATGCTCTGACTATGATTATTCTGTCGAGGTAGGTTTTTCAACCTTGGATTCAAGTGAGGAAGCTTGCCTATGTCAAGCATAAGCGTGTGATGACAGGTTTTCTTAAACATTTGAAATATCAGGCTTTTGGAAATTCTGATGGTAGTCTTACCAAGGATGCTATACAAAAGTAAGTTCTATGACTTTCGTATTTTGTTTGGTGGTACATCTGGCACTGAAAAGGAAGTTAAGAGAGTTTGCTTCTCATTTATCAACTAATGTGTGACAGGGTTTTTAAAACAATTGACCGGGACGGTGATAATTATCTGTCAAAAGGGGAACTTGGAGCTTTTGTAATTGGGATGCAATTTAAAGGGCTGAGCATGGATGAAGATGATATTGTACAGAAAGTTATGAAGGAATTTGATACGGAGTGCCCAGATGATAGGATTGATTTCGTCGAGTTTACTAAGGGAATCACAAAGTTGCTTAGTCTTGTGAGAGGTGACAGGTCTCCCCGTCTTCATGCTGACACGTTTACACATTTAAACGAGTTTGATGAGGTGAGTTTGCTGTATAGCAAGAGCTGAATTCCTTTGTTGCTGATGTTTTACTTGGTCTGAAGGTCATGAAGCTCTAACTTTCAATATGCAGGAAGCAGAAAGAGAGCATTTCCTGTTGGGTGATTTTGGCGATGAACCTGGTGAAGAAATCAATAATCCCAATGCAACCACCATCAAGGCAATTTTATTTCTTGTGCTTGGGACTCTTATTGCCGCTGTCTTTGCAGATCCACTAGTAGATGCTGTAGACAATTTCTCCGAAGCAACCAGCATTCCTTCTTTCTTCATCTCGTTTATTGCTCTACCCCTAGCAACAAACTCCAGTGAAGCTGTGTCAGCTATCATTTTTGCCTCCAGGAAGAAGAGGAAATCTGCATCACTGACATTTTCTGAGGTAGTTTTCTTTCACTATTTGCTGATATATAATGTACTTCTTTTGTTTATCAATGTCGGTAATCATACACTGAAAAATAGTTGTAAAAGCTGATTTTATGAAAAAGAGATGAACGAACATCAAAAATAGTTAATGACATTTTTTGAATATACATCAATATTTAAAATAAGGTCAAAATTATTACATGAATAAAGTAAGAAAAGTTAAATGTTGTAAGAATTTAGAACTTGAAGAAGATGATAGCTAGCCAGCTAGGTATAGTTGGTTTGGAAATGAATAGGCATATTGAGTTTATTTAATGCTTCTTTTAGTGGGATTTAACACTCATCTAACTGGGGAGGGGGCACATAATTCAAAATACTGATATTTTAACTCAAAATCTTTTTCCCTTCTACACTCAAGTGGGTTGCCGTGGTTCTCTCAGTTGGTCTCATGGCTGTAGACCACTTTGGTTAATTGATAATTCTGAAAAAATTGGCTTCAATGAGAATAATGTTCTGGCTTTAGCTAATGC
Source organism: Dysphania ambrosioides (assembly GCA_026401315.1). Classification (NCBI taxonomy): domain Eukaryota; kingdom Viridiplantae; phylum Streptophyta; class Magnoliopsida; order Caryophyllales; family Amaranthaceae; genus Dysphania; species Dysphania ambrosioides. Next base: position 20,923,025 of record CM048666.1, read on the forward strand.
TAACAGTAGCTGAAGTGTATTGGAATTAATAAGTTTGGGTATTCGTTTCTTTAGATATTAAGATTTTGAGACAACTGGGTGATCGAGAGCAATCATGTCTTGTTTTCTTTCTTTTTTCATGCACATCAATTAATAACACAGTCCCAAGTACCACATTGGCTAAAACCATGAGTTCTATAAACTAGAAATATAGACTTTGTTACGCTAACCCACGAAAGTCACTGAAGTTCAAATGGTGTTTTCTTACAGTTATATGGAGCAGTGACCATGAACAACGTACTGTGCCTCTCTGTGTTTTTGGCTTTAGTTTATGTAAGAGGGCTAAGTTGGAACTTCTCTTCTGAAGTGCTCGTCATTTTTCTCGTTTGCGTTATCATGGGTGCTTTTGGCAGCTTCCGCACTACATTCCCTCTCTGGACATCTATTGTGGCCTTCCTTCTCTACCCATTGTCGCTGGTGCTTGTTTATGTCCTTGACTACATCTTTGGTTGGTCATAGATCTTTAGATGTCATTGGTCACTGATCCTAAACAATGGGGTTTTTCCTTTCCATCGTGCCATGGCCTTCTAATTGTAACGGTATCTTCTATCTCTCTACCCCCTTCCCCGGCCTCCCTCCCCTCTTAAGTTTGCTTGAGATGTACTTTGATTGCACAGTGCGACAAGAGTGAAGCAATTTTCTTCTAGGCATACCTTCACTTTGTACTTACTCCCTCCGTTCCTTTGTTATAATAAATAATATATTTAACTGAAATCTTATTAGATGTAACTTAATGCAAATTTTTAGAATATTAAGTTTTTATAATCTTATACTTATAGGGTTTTAAGTCGTGTTATGAAGATCGTGAAACTTCATAGAGGTAAAAAATTAGGGATAGAGGAAGAATTACATATCTATGTATCGTTTCGAAGAACATGAAATTGAATTGACGATGTTTCAGTATGTTATTTTTATAAAACTTTCAGAGAGGGCATATTTATTCTGTATCTTCTTTAATGGACAACTCTATTAAGCATGCTTTGCCCCTTTTTAATATGAGTTTTTGGACTTCTGGAACTTTGTTTTTCATGTTTACTTGTCAATAGGTGTTTTGCTAACGTTTTCACACAACTACATTACAGTGAGAAGATTATTTTGCAAACGTTTCGTACAACTAGATTATACTAAGAAGATTAGTTTGCTAACATTTCGTGCAACTAGATTACAGGAAGGAGCTTACAGCATAGTACTTCTTGATGGTAATAGCTTACATTGGCCTTAACTAAGCAAACAGTATATAACTAGTATAAAGATCTTCCATCCTTGGTCTCAACAATTGAAGTGATAATTAGGCCAAGTGTTTCTCTAGTTTATTGCTGTATACTTTGTACTATATAGATCCTGATGTGGTTCGACCAAGTGATCGCTTCTCCAATGGTATTTGAGAAATCCCTTTCAGAAACTGTAAAAACAACAGTAACAGAAGGGTACTACTCAAAATATGAGAGTCTGAATTTAGATTAGAGAATTCCTATGGATCAAAACATCCTTCAAGTATAGATGATGCAAAGATACTGAACTAGGAATATAGAGTAGGATATAATTATAGAGCTTGTGAAATAAGAAAAATCATGAAAAGATGAGGTTACCTTCATCAAGTTTCTTCGTAACCTGTTCTCATCCTTTAGCTCCTTAACTTGCGTTTCTAGTCTCTCGATGTGAGCCTATTTGGTAGTGTTGAGTGAAAGGAGGATTTACATTGAAAATGGGAAGATTAGTGGAGAATTACAATGATACTAGTATACACGTTTGCATCAATTTAGTCCTAGTTACCTTTATTTTATGGTAAGCAGCAGCAGCAGATTCTCTGTTCCTGATCTTCTGGCGCTGTTTTTTGAATGTAATCTGATCAGTGGTTAGCTCAAACCCTTTTTTCTTTCTTCCTCTAGGGATCTTTTGCATGGACCTCAACTTGCTCTCCATATACCTCCAGCATTTGCCTCCACAACATACCCCCCTCTCCCCCTTCTCCCTGGCATTGCGACACTGACTTGTTCTGTTCATCATTTCTTGAAGTACCCTGAAATCTCCTTCCACTTTCTTGGCAAATTCTTCTCCATAATCAGTGGTGGCTTTGTTTATGTAAGCTGACTTGTCAATTTCCATATGTGGACTAGTCAGGGTTTCAAAATCGATAAATTCTAAGAATGAAGGATCCAATGGCGGGATATCATCAAAATCCATTAGGTCATAGGGGTTCATGTTTTCGTCAGGAGGAGGTGTTAAGAGGCTTGAATGCGAGGATCCTATTATCAGTGGGTCATCAGTGTAGTTTGTTTGTTTAGCAGGTTCATAGTCCAACTCTTCTAGTAGTGCTGATGATGATGTGGGTGGATATGCAACGTCTTCAATTTGAGTTGGTGATTCGATATTCATGTTGAGGTTTTCTAGACTGAAGTCTGAGGCTAGCTCAGTAGTGTCACTCAGAGACGTGTCACTCAGCTCAATACAAACAATGATCTCCTTCATGTTTTGATTCCCTTGATTAGCGGATTTCATGTTCTTGGAATGATGAGCTCGTACAGTGTCGGAGCTTAAGGAGCAAGGGAGTAAACAGTTACTTGTGTCGTTTGTTTGAATAGGTAATTCAAAATCCAAGTCTTCTATCAGTGGTGGTGGGAGGTCTGATTTTATATGAATTTGATTTGACACCCTGAGTTTTTTCTTGGGCTGCTTCAATTTTGGTTGGTGAGAGCCTGGAGGGTGAAACTTTCTGATATTCAGCTGATCAGAAATGAAATTCTGCTCCATTTCTTCTATCCAAGATGTCCTTTTTCCCAATTCCAGCTTAGTTTCCGACTGGGGATCGTACGGTGGCAGAAACTCTCTTTCAAACTCGTCGAAATTGTGTAAGAGTTGCTGTTTTCGAAGTTCCAGAAAGTCCATTGTCCTGCAACTTCCCTATCACTCAAAAAACATGGTTGATTAGTATATACAGTTTGTCGTAAATCAATATGAAACCAGATGAAAAAACAAAATCTGATAAACATCATCTTTTTAATGTCTGAAGCAATTACACAATGAACTACAGATTCTTTAAACAATCTGAAACAAAGTTCTTCATCTTATTAAGCTCTGTAGCAAGCACACAGTCATATACAGATTAATTATAAACGCAAACAAAGGTGGAGCAGCAGCATAAAGTTAAAATCAAGAATCATATGAAATTCTGAGAGGTAACCTGAATTGAGTTTTTGTTGGCTTAGTTTTATTCCTGTTTCTTCATAAAATTAGTTATAAGTCGAGATTTGAATGTTTGGATGATTTATGATAATGTAAATATAAAGCACAACTTTCTTGTCTCCTGTTTTTGTCAGGTTAAAAAGATGCACTTTGTCAGAGATTTCTGTACTTTCTGTGTACAATTATTCCTGCATGTCTTGTCTCATTACTTGCTGTTATTCTTTTTCCTGGTATTTTGATTGAGGAAGTTTAACCTCCTGATGTTTCATCCAAACTCCAATCATCTTTCTTCACATTTTTTTTTTGTTAAGTAAAATAAGTAAGCTTAATGATAACGAGGCAGGAGAATGCGTGGGTGATGAAGAGGTTGCTAATATGATTGATCCGAGAAAATAATTTGAATAGGGTGTGCCAATCAGAAAATTCTTGTACTGTAGGATTAGGAAGGATCGTTGATTGCCTGATAGGGTAACTTAATTTTAACTCCGAATTACTCGCATACAGTAGGTTATATATACATGATGGACTACTTGCGTAGTGTATGCTTGCGTTTGAATCTTTTCGTCTATCATTTCAAGTTTACATATGATTTTGTGTCCATCCGAGAATGCTAAGGGAGCGCCTGTCTTGTTACACAAGTGTTGTTGGCAGCCTTGTGTATGCCATGGTGTGCAATTGACTATGATTTTGCCTACGCTATCTAATGTTGTTAGTAGATTTATGCACCTTCTCAGCAAGGAGTTCTGTGAAGGCGTCAAGTGCATCTTTTGGTATCTGAAGGGCTCTAGTGATGATATTGATTTAGAATTTGATAGGAAGGATTGAAGGTATTTTGTGAAGCCACTAGATGCTTGAAAAAACTAGCAATAATTCTGCGGCTCAGCTTTAAGTTTCTTGTTCGAGAAGAAATGTGCAACCATATTTAACCGAGAAATTACCCGAGACATAATATCTCCAGGCCATAGCATCTTCATCTCCGCAACAACTTATATGCATAGAAAGTATGGTCGTGGCAATATTAAAAAGCCTATGTATCTTACTTGCATCATATTCGAAATTCTCTTTGACAAGGTCTGGTGCAACTTCGTCTGTGAACAACCTAGATCGAATAGTTCGAACATTAACCCTTGAAGCTAAGTCCAGATATCCCCTTCGATACTTGTTCTCTTCCCATTGCCAATTCTCATTCTTAACCCACCATTGAATATAGAGGTAGCTCTCATAATGCTTCTTACCACTAGTCTAAGTCCCCTCCAAGGCTTTCGACATGGGCAAGAACTTATACTTGCCATGCAAGATTTTGGCTACCCTGATTTGTGTGGATTCTCCGAGCTTCCTTGAAAAGGAGAGAAAGTTTAAATGTAAAATATTTCCAAGTCCCAAGCCCTTACTCTCCTTTGGCGTTTCAAGATCTTCTTTTATCCTCCAGTAAATTGGTTTTTTTTATCAATGGAAGAGCTACACCAAAATCGTAAAAGAGTAGATGAGATTCTTGAAGATAAACTTTGTGGGAGCAAGTAGATAGAAATCACATGTGAAGCTAAATTCACTAGGATAACATTGATCAGAACTAACTTCCCGGCTTGGTTCTGCAATATGAACTTCCATAAAGAAATTTTATCGATAACTGATAGGCTTATCGCGTACCTAACAAAAATAACCTAACTATTCCCTCTAACTATGTAGCAGGGCAAGTAAGGATCGAATCCCAAGAGACTATAGTTCACTCAATTAATCAGACTCAAGTAATTACTAAGCACGTGACCAATCAATAATGGATGATAATAATCAATTAAGATATTAAATAACGCAATTAAACTATCAAAGATGTAATCAATAGGCTAAGACATCCAAGATCAAGCATCACCACGATTATGATCGATAACTAATGAATCTACCCCCAATATATAAATCAATTGACAAGAAGAAAAGCAATCCCTAGATAATACCAAAGGTCTCTTCCGAGTTATCAATGGCTTCCCGAATTAGCAATCAAGCTTACTTCCGTGGAATCAAGCGAATAGGGGACATTAAACACCATGCCTAGATTCCTAATTATTCAATCATCTACTTCCGTGATGATCTACAAACCCTTAATTGAGATACCTAATCCCGTTAATACCCAACTTTTGTTGATCTAAGAACAAAGGGATGATAACAATACTAATTATTCCTAATCTAGCATTGGCATGAACACAATCAATTAAGTATGTCAATTGGGATTATTATTGGGGAATTTAAAGATCTACTTTATACATCAATCATAATCGGGCTTAGCAAGATCTCGGATTAAGGAAACTACTCACACATGATAATGAAATCAAAATCAAATTCAAGAACAAGAAACAATAAAGAAAACATATTCAAAGAACAATGAATAATAAAAGAGAGTGAAATAAAATAAATACCAATTACTCCAATTGAAGATCTTAAAGTGTTGATGAACAATTGATTAATCTCGGATTAAAGATTGAAATTTGCTTAAAGAATGTAAACTAGGGTTCTTGAGAATTTCTAGGGCTTAAGGAGAAAGCTGATTAAAAACTAAAGTGTGATTACAACGGGTATTTATACCCGCAAAAGATAGAGTTCCGAAATTAGCTTAAGTCGGCGAATTCCAGACGTTGCCCGGTCAGCCCGGGCGAAACATGCCCGATCGCGCGCGAGTAGCACACTCCAAGAATTGAAATCTTCATGACTTTGATTTCTCCTTTGCCCGGTCGGGCGCGAGAAGCACTCTTTAAGAACTAGGCTTCTATTTCTTTGCTCTTCATCGCCCGGTCTGCCAGGGCGAACCTCGCCCGATTGAGCAACCAAGGAATACTTCATTCCTCACTCAACAAGTCTTCCAAAATCGATCAAAACACGTCCAATCATCCAATAAAGCTCCGTGTTCCTGAAAAACTTATAAAAACAGATTGAACACACTAGAGAAGAGATTGTTAGCGAGAAATGGCTCCGTAGAGCTCAAAACCGTATAAATTCTCTTAATAAAACCGAGGAAAACCATAGTATAAAACACGTATATCAAATTCCCCCAAGCTAACCTCTTGCTTGTCCTCAAGCAAGGCAATCAGAAACAACAAACAACCAAACAAACATACTTCACCCCATGGTGCATTTGAAAACAACAGACTCGAAATCGAAATCAGACAAGCATGCATCTTATCCCATAAATCAAATCACTCAAACCATCAATCAACCTAAAAAGTTGTCAAACAAAGCCAACCATGCACAACTCAAAAGTCAATGACTAGAATACCTCACTTGGTGGTCACTCCGCACAATATTTATGTGGCGAGCTGAAAATAAGCTCGATCTCTCTCCATCCCCACCAATAATAAAGAACCCCCCATCTCACAACACTCGCGTGTTTAAAGGGTTATTTTATCGCTCAACCTAGTCAAACGTCGACTCGAAATGAGACATATATTCCAGCATTTTGACAAGAGACTCTTTTCACATATACATAATACCATGCACGAAGATTGGAAGGTCTTTTTTAAGCTTGTAATGTAGGCCGGGTAAAAGTGGGTAGGAAGTAAATTAGGGAAATGTAAGCAATCAAAATCTAACCGGGGAGCTATCAAGCACAACCAATAACATCCTCGATCCATCATTCTCCCTAACGAGAACACAAATCCCAATCACAACATGGGAACACAACTTCTACCTTTACTTGTTCTTTTTTTTCATCATCTCTTCAAAGAGAGTTTTAATTCGAAAAAAATTTCTCTTTTTTTTTCTTTTTTTTCTTTTTCTCTTTTTTTTTTTTAAGATAAATCTCCAAGTTTTAATTCCTCCTTTTCTCAAAATAGTTCTCATAGTTTTCCACATCAAAAACCAAGGTTAATTCTTCATAGAATTTCATCATATCAACACCACAAAACAAAGCTCCCTCAAGCTAGACTTAGGAAAAGTAACCAAATTGGGGCCAAGGGGTTAATTTATGACTTTCATGAAGAATATGGTCAAGGCTACAACATGGGTGAGCAAGAAGGGAACAAACGTTTCTAAGTTAATCTGAAGGCTACCTAAAGAACATGACCATCATTCTCAACGTGCACGTGCAATGTATCATGACACATTACTAGAAGTCTAGAGTCAAAACTAAGATCAATATCACACCAAGAACTAGACACACATGAAAAATAATTAAGGCTCAAGCCTCACAGTTAACACAGTCAAGCTCCAGACTCATGCATGATTAACAAAGTTGACTTTCAATAGGGATCAAGACAGTTCAAGGTCAAATCATGATAAATTAATTACAACGCAAGCCTTTCAATCAAAGTCTAGCAAAAAACGTTTTAAATCAAGGATAGGGGCATAGGAAAGTAGTTTACTAGACATTCATTATCATAATTCTCGTATTTTTGATCTTTTTTTTAACACATAAATAAATAAGAAAGCACAAAAAGGGCATACCATATATATATATATATATATATATATATATATATATAAAGCAAACTCCCCCAAGCTAAACTCGGCAATGGCCTCATTACAACCTATGGGGAGCTGGAAAAACCCGGTAGTTCCTCAAAATGAAAAGGAAACATCAACACCATCATCAACATCATCCTTGTCGTCAACACCAGCATTGCCGCTGCCACCTACAATACCTCCCGCATCGGGAAAGACCTGCAAAAATGGTCATAGACAGGATATATCGAAATTATCGCACCCGATCAGGCGGACCTTGCCCGGTCTGATCGGGCGGACAAGGGTACTCTATTCTGCCTTTTTTCAATAGTGATACTCGCGCTCGATCGGGCAGAACTTGCCCGATCTGATCGAGCGGAGAAGGGTTAGCTTCATACTCTCTTCTTTTTTTATTTTTATATTTTTTTAAAGACTGTATTGTGTTATTATACAGATAGTACAAAGCTAGGCACGAAGTGGGATGTAAAGAGAAAAGGAAAATAAGAAAGACTAAGAAAAAAAAGAAAGAAACGGGTTGCCTCCCGCAAGCGCTTGTTTATAAGGTCTTTAGCTTGACCATATGAATCCTTATTGATTTTGTGGTGGGGAAGAGAGTGTGATCTCTGACTTCTCTTCGATAGGGTCTCCTACTTGATAGTGTTTCACCCTTTGTCCGTTGACCTTGAAAGTGCCTCCGGTTGTGTTCCATAGTTCAATGGTGCCGTAGGGATATGCTTTGTAGACTGTGAAAGGACCCGACCACCTTGACTTGAGTTTCCCTGGAAATAGTTTCAACCTTGAATTGAATAGAAGGACTTGATCTACTTCTTTGAATTCTCTTCTTATGAGGCCCTTGTCGTGCCACCTTTTTGTTTTCTCCTTATAAAGCTTTGAACTCTCATAGGCTTCGAGGCGGAGCTCATTTAACTCATTCAACTGCAATAGCCTCTTCTCTCCCGCAGCCTTAGCATCAAAGTTTAGGCTTTTGATGGCCCAGAATGCTCGATGTTCTAGTCAACGGGTAAGTGACAAGCTTTTCCGTATACAAGCCTATACGGGGTTGTATCTATTAGAGTTTTGTAAGCTGTTCGGTAGGCCCAAAGTGCATCATCAATTTTATCTGACCAATCTTTTCTTGTCCTTGCAACTGTTTTCTCTAAAATGGACTTGATCTCTCGATTTGATACCTCTACTTGGCCACTAGTTTGGGGGTATAGCCAATTCCAAGTTTGTGCCACACTTCATATTTCTTCAACATTGCCTCGAATCGGTTCTCCATGAAGTGTGTTCCCCTGTCACTAATCAACACACGTGGGATACCAAATCTATTGAAAATATTTTTCTTGAAGAATTTACTTACCACACGGGCATCATTGCTTGGTGTAGCAATAGCCTCAACCCATTTTGACACGTAGTCAACGATTACCACAATGTATCGATTCTCCTTAGAGGAAGAGAAAGGACCTATGAAGTCTATCCCCCACACATCGAACAACTTGACCTCAAGTATGTTGTTGAGTGGCATCTCGTTCCTATTGGAAATATTTCCCGTACGTTGACAACGGTCACAAGCCTTGACATGGGAGTACACATCCTTAAACATGGTGGGCCAATAAAACCCGCATTGTAGAATCTTTACACTTGTTTTCGAGGGACATGCATGTCCACCACAAGGTAAGTCATGGCAATGAGAAATTATATTGCTTACCTCACTTTCGGGAATACACTGTCTGATTACTGCATCGGCACATAGTTTGTACAAGAAAGGGTCTTCCCAAAAGTGTCGGCGTGCCTCATAAAGGAATTTCTTCCTTTGTTGATAGGAGTAACCGTGAGGCATTGTACCTGTAGAAAGATAGTTAGCTAAATCAGCATACCAAGGAGATTCAACATGTAAAAGAGCCAACAAACTCTCAGCAGGAAAAGAGTCATCAAAAGGGATGTTATCCTCATCCTCCTCATCGAGGAGGAGGCGGGAAAGATGGTATGCGACGACATTTTCTGTTCCCTTCGTATCTCTGATCTCTATATCATAGTCCTGCAATTGGAGGATCCATCTAATCAATCGCGGCTTGGCATTGCTCTTGCTCATCAGATATTTCAATGTCACATGATCTGTATGGATAATCACTTTTGACCCAACTTAATAAGAATGAAACTTATCTATTGCATAAATAACAGCTAGCATCTCTTTTTCAGTAGTTACATAATTCATTTGAGCAGGGTTAAGAGTTTTACTAGAGTAATATATAGCATGCAATTTCTTATCCTTTCGCTGCCCCAAGACAGCCCCTATCGCATAATCACTAGCATTACACATAATTTCAAAGGGTAGGGTCCAATCCGGGGGTTGTATAACAGGAGCATAGATTAAGGCCTCCTTCAACCTGTTAAAAGCTTCAAGACAAGCATCATTAAAATCAAATTGGGTGTCCTTAGCTAACAGTTTAGTTAAGGGTTGAGCAATTTTTGAGAAATCCTTGATAAACCTGCGATAAAAACCTGCATGGCCAAGGAAACTTGTACTCCTTTCACAGAATTCGGAGGGGGAAGTTTCTCTATTACCTCTACTTTGGCTTTATCCACCTCAATCCCCTTGTTTGAAACCACATGCCCTAAAACAATTCCCTTGTTGTACCATAAAATGGCACTTCTCCTAGTTCAATATTAGATTGACATCCTGGGATATATGGAGCACCTTTGTTAGATTTTCAAGACAAATATCGAAAGATGTACCATAAATAGAAAAATCATCCATAAAAACTTCCATAGAATTTTCTATGAGACTTGAGAAAATAGCCATCATACACCGTTGGAACGTGGCTGGAGCATTGCACAGTCCAAATGGCATTCTGCGGTATGCAAAGGTGCCATATGGACATGTGAATGTAGTCTTTTCCTAATCACAAGGGCGGATGGGGATTTGAAAAAACCCGGAATATCCATCGAAGTAACAGAAAAAGGAATGGTTAGCCAATCGTTCAAGCATTTGATCAATGAAAGGCAAGGGGAAATGATCTTTACGGGTGGCTTTATTTAACTTTCTGTAATCAATGCACATCCGCCACCCTGTAACAGTTCTTATGACAATGGGCTCTCCTTTGTCATTCTTGACCACGGTCATACCCCCTTTCTTTGGTACTACTTATACAGGACTGACCCACTTGCTATCTGAGATGGGGTAGATTATTCCTGCAGCAAGTAATTTGAGAACCTCTTTCTTGGCTACTTCCATCATAGCTAGATTAAGCCGTCTTTGAGGTTCTCGAGAAGGGGTATGGTCATCCTCAAGAATGATCTTATGCATACAAAAAGATGGGTTGATACCCTTAATATCATCAATGGTGTACCCAATGACCTTGTATTTTCTCAAAACAGTGAGTAATTGCTCCAATTTGTTGTTATTCGGACCAAGATATGCATACTTAAGATTAGATGGAAGAGGTTTCAACTCTACCTCGGGAGGCATAGTACTCTCCCCAACACTCGATGCACTAAGGACTTCCTTGACTGGAGCGGTGATTGGATTAGCTTTTGCGTCCTCTAGTAGCCTTGTGTACTCCCTTGTTTCCCAATCTTCATCATGGATACTTCCTATCAACACCGTTTCAAGAGCATCTTCCTTTTTTTATCAGGGGGAGTTGTTCTTGTTGTAAATCATCGAGGACAACCACTTGACAAATAGTCTCACCCATAGATGGATTTCCCATGGCATTTAATAGTGAATACTCCATTTTCTCATCCCCTACTTCAAATGTTATTTTCCCATTCTTCATGTCAATAATTGCACCTGCAGTAGCTAAGAATGGTCTACCAAGAATAATAGGGACATGGGCATCTTCTTCCATTTCCATAACAACAAAATCACATGGAATAAAGAATTTACCAACTCGCAATGGAACATCTTCAAGTATACCGAGGGGGAATTTAACTGACTTGTCTACAAGTTGCAGAGATATCCTTGTAGGCTTTACTCACCCATTTGAAGCTTTTCGCAAATGGAGAGTGGCATAAGGCTCACACTTGCACCAAGATCGCATAACGCTCTATTGATCTCTATATCTCCGAGCTTTATTGGGATTGAATAGCTGCTTGGATCACCTAATTTCTTAGGAAGAGTGTTTTGCAGAATGGCACTACATTCTGCAGTTAGAGAAACACTAGCATTCTCTACAAGATTTTTCTTATTAGATAGCATGTCTTTTAAAAACTTTGCATAAGAAGGCATTTCAGAAATTGCATCCAAGAACGGTATATTAATGTGAAGTTTCTTAAGGACGTCTAGAAATTTACCGTACTTTTTCTCTAACTTAGCCTGGGCTAACCTCTATGGGAAAGGGACTCTTAGCACATATGGGGCGAGAGGTGGAGTCGTTTCCCGTGGCTCTTCCTGAACTTCAGGCTGCTTTTCGTTTTCTTTATTTAAGCTGTTTTGAACACGTGCCCGGTCGGGCAAGGATTGCCCGGTCTGACCGGGCGAAGAATAACTTTGCTGATTTCCCTGCTTTTCTGAAGTATCTTCTCGCGCCCGATCGGGCGGGCTTTGCCCGGTCTGACTGGGCGAAGAAGAACTTCGCTGATTCTCTCCTTCACTTTGTCTCCTAACATCCCTTCTTGATGGATCCCTTTCGGGAATGCCTTCTAATTGTTTCCCACTCCTTAAAAACACAACATTCATGTGCCCCTTTTTTGGTTGCTCAGTTTGGCCCAGAAAGGTTCCCAACATTTTTGAAGATTGGCTAACTTGGTGGGCAAGTTGACTTATCTGGTTTTCCATGAGCTTATTTTGGGCGTGCAACTGTTGGATGGAATTGTTCGTTGTGTTAATGAAGTCCTCCATCATTAGCTCGAGATTGGATTTTGAGGAGGTTGGTGCATGGGTTGCATGGGTTGTTGAACTAGAGGTGGTCTTGGTTGAAAAGCAGGTGGATTATAATTGTTGTTTCGGGATGGTGGCGGAGGTGGATTTTGTTGGACTTGGGTGTTTTTGTAAGAGAAATGGGGGTCATATGGTCTTTTCGGGTTGGAATTATAAAAGGCATTGGCTTCCTCAATAGATACTTCATTGGAGTTTTGTGGGCAATTGGGAGCGATGTGGCCTTGGGTGTTGCACATTTGACATATTTCAAGCACATTAGCGGATGATCCAATCTGCAGTTTATCGAACTTGCTTGATAGCGCCTGCACAGAACTAGCCAAAAGGGTTAGAGCACCCACATCTAATTTACCTCCTTTTTTCACACTGTTGCGGCTGCCTGGATGATAGTTGTCATTGGCTGACATCTTCTCAACTAGCTCCTTTGCTTCAGTTGGGTTCTTAGTCAAAAGGGAGCCTCCCGATGCAGCGTCTATGTAAATTCGGAACTCATGGGTTAAACCATTGTAGAAAGTTTGGATCAACATCCATTCAGGAATACCGTGATGAGGGCATTGTCTCTGCAAACGCTTGAATCTCCTCCATGCGTCATATAAGGACTCTTCATCTGATTGCCTGAAAGTGGATAATTCATTCCTCAACCTCGCAGTCTTTTCTTGTCCCAAGAAATTGACCAAAAAAGCCTAGACCAGTTTGTCCCAAGTATCAAAGGAACCAGAGCCTTCATCTCTTAACCATTCCTTCACCCTATCCCGTAGTGAGAAAGGAAAAAGGCGAAGTCTAAGAGCATCATCTATAACACCATTCAACTTCATAGTGTCACACTTTTCCAAGAAACCATCTATATGATTTACTGGGCAATTGTGAGGTGTCCCAGCAAATGAGTCATTGGATATGAATTGGATGAACTGAGGTTTCAACTCAAAATTATGAGCAGTGATAGGTGGTCTAACAATACTAGAAAGGAGCCCGGTTGTTGTATCAGGGATACCGTACTCCAAAAGAGATTTTGTTGCTTGATCTTCCATATTTCTATTATCTGCTCTTCTTCTTCTTGCTCTTCGTCTTCTTACAGTCGCTTCAATTTCAAAATCTAGAGGCACTAAGTCGTCTGACCCTGAACGTCATGTTTGCATACAACAAAGAACTAGGGAAAGAGCATAAAAAACACAGGAGACAATAGCCGAAGCAACAAACAGGTAAAACTCAGTAAAAACGAATCATGAAAATCAAAATGAAACCGTTATTCCCCGGCAACGGCTCTAAAATTTGATAGGCTTATCGCGTACCTAACAAAAAGAACCTCGCCTGGTCGGGCAACCAAGGAATACTTCATTCCTTACTCAATAAATCTTCCAAAATCGATCAAAACACGTCCAATCATCCAATAAAGCTCTGTGTTCCTGAAAAACTTATAAAAATAGATCGAACACACTAGAGAAGAGATTACCGAGAAATGGCTCCGTAGAGCTCAAAATCGTATAAATTCTCTTAATAAAACCGGGGAAAATCATAGTATAAAACACGTATATTAATAACTCACTTAAATAGGAAGCTTAGGGCTTGGAAAGACCTCTTATCCAGTTCCATAGGCGAGCTTTGATAGGTACTCATCTTCAATTAATTAATGACTCCCAAGGGCTTACCCATGAACTTGACAAAATTTTGCAGAGTATTTGGCACTGAAAAATGACAAAAGACTTGAGATCTTGTATAAATTGTCTAGAACATTCCTAATTGACTTGCATATTGCATGTGTGGCTTTGAAAAACAGAAGGGCATCATCAAAAAATAACATATGGGATATTCTTGGCGTTCTACGTCCCATCTTCAGGTTAAGGATAAACCCTTGAGAATCAAGCAAATAGTAATGTCATGAGATGACTGTTATGCATAGAATAAACATATATGAAGACAAAGGGTCACCTTGTCGAAGCCTTGCTTAAGGAACAAAGAACTCCGTAGGCTCACCATTGACGAGGATGGAATAAGAAACCGTGGTTATGTAAGACTTCAACTATACAATCTAGCTTTTAGGGACAGACATGCTCCTTAAAATTTCCTCAATGAACTGCGAAATCACTCGATCATTACCTTATTGAGATCAATTTTTTAGAACTATGGCAAAGCTACTTCACTCATTCTAGTGATTTATCTAGTGGATTATTTCATTTGTTATTGTAAGGTTATCAGCCATAAGCCTTCCTAGATCGAATGCGTTTTGGAATGCCCAAACTAGATCTTTCATGATGGGTTTGAGCCTTAAAACCTTGCATTTGGAGACTATCTTATAAATAGTGTTACATAGCCCAATAGGTCTGAATTGGCTAACTGATTCTGATTTTTCACCTTTAGGAATGAGAGTAATATAGGTCTTGTTCCATTTTTTCAATAGAGAGGCACCAATTACAAACAAGTCCAAATCTGCTGAAATTACCTTCTTTTCAACTAGAGGCTAGAAATTCTGAAAAAACATAAGAGGAATCATATCCACTGGACTTCAATAGCTCTCATAATGCTTCTTACCACTAGTCTAAGTCCCCTCCAAGGCTTTCGACATGGGCAATAACTTATACTTGCCATTAGAGGTGGCCAAGGGGCCTGTCTAGGAAGGCTGGGCCAGGCCAGGCTGAAGGGGAGGGGACCGGATTCGGACCCCGGTCTGAACTGGGCTAGGGTTGGGGTTTTCTGATTCGGTACCGAATCAAACCGAATCGAAAACGAATCATGAATCGAATCGAATCGAATCATGAACCAAATCGAACCGAATCAATTACCGAATCAAACCGAATCTTGAACGAAACGAACCGAATCAAGACTGAATCAAACCGAATCATGACTGAATTGAACCAAATCCTTACCGAATCAAACCGAATCCTTACCGAATCGAACCGAATTACGTTTTTTTTTGTTTTCTTAATTAAGTATTATTAAACTAATTATGTATATTTACCTAATTTCATATTTATGTATTAGAAAATCTAAAATATTTCAAATAAATGAACTAATTCACTTTTTAGAAAATCAAATAAAGTATATTTCATATTTTATATTTAAAATTTAATTTCATATTTCATATACTAAAATAAGTAAACTAAAATCTAAATTTCATATTTCATATTTCATATTTCATATTTCATATTTCATATTTCATATTTCATATTTCATATTTCATATTTCATATTTCATATTTCATATTTCATATTTCATATTTCATATTTCATATTTCATATTTCATATACTAAAATAAGTAAACTAAAATCATATTTCAAATTTCACTTTTTAGAAAATCAAAATTTAATTAAACATGTTTTGGGGGTTGGGATAAGAATAAAGGGCTTGCACTTAATTTAGAAAATCAAAATATAATTAAATAACTAAATATTGATTTTCAAAATTAAGTTGCCTATGTATCCCGAAGGAATCAAAGCCCACGTAGTTCTGTTACGTACCTGTAGGGGTGGTTATGCGGTTATGCTTAGCCTAATTAGGGACAGACCCCGAACCTCCTTCACCTATTGGGTTGTCGCTTAATTCCCTTGTGTCCATCATCATCCAAGGATCGTCTTCGTCGTTGTCCTCCTCCCTCAATCCTTGGGTCCTACGCTCCGCCTGATCCCAATCTTTCTTACAAATGCATATTTCTATGCTTTCGGGAGATAAGCGGGATCTCTTCTTGTCAAGAATTCGTCTACCTGCACTAAAAGAAGACTTAGAAGCAATAGAGGAGGCGAGAATTGCAAGGATATCCTTTGCAATTCTCGCCAAAATGGGAAATTGCCGTTCGTGATCGCGCCACCACTTAATAATTGAAAAATTAGCATCGGTTTCATGTTGGTAAGAAAGATATTCATTAATATTATAAAGTGAAGAAGAAGAAGAAACCGATGTTTTTGATTTTTTTAAAAATTCTACCAAGTATTGGCTGCCATCGCGTAGCGGAACTTCTACTAGAAGACAATATATTTTTGAACGGTGCATAAACAGAAGCATAATGATCATATAAACTAGCTAAAACATCTTTACATTTTTCTATATATGCATTGACATCGTATTGTAAACTTAAAGCGTTATAATAAAATTCTAAACAGTTTACTAAACCTACAGTCTTGACCCCGGGATCAAGAATAGAAGCTATAATGTATATGACGGGAAATTCAGTAAAGTAGTTATACCATTTACTTAGCATACTAGTAATTACATCACTAATTTGAACGATGTTGAAATGCTCGGTAAGAGTGCTAACTAGGGGTGGAAAAAATTGACCAACCTTAAAACCCAACACGAACCTAACCCAAAAATAGTAGGTTAGGGTTGAGATTTCTGACATGAAAACTTAAATGGGTTGACACGAACCCGACCCGAAATTAAATGGGTTAGGTTAAGGTTAAAATTTCCAACCCGAAAATGACCCACGTAACCCAAAACTATTTTCGGGTCAAAATTAGGTCGGGTCAACTCGAACTCGACCTTATAACCAAACTTTATTAAGTAGATTAAAAAAAATTTACTTGGCCAGTCACCCATTCTGTCTAAAAT